>CM035778.1:7063037-7663037 GCA_020466155.1 Pachypeltis micranthus
TAACTGTTCTTCTTCTCTATCAGACTCCACAGGATAAACGATTCACAACGAATAAATGAGGTTTAGTAACAACGTTTGTTTATAAAATAAACGAAACTTGACACACTCGAAAAAGCGTACTCCCCCTCGACTGTCCACAATGTATCACAATCAATTTGAAACTAAACAAATCGGTAAGTTCAGACCCTTCGAGTAACAATTACAATGGTTGACTGACTCGTCAGACTGAGGTAGGTAGTTCTACTTGGTCTTAGTTCGGATTTGTGCCGCGAGGGGAGGAATGAGCAGCTAGTGACGACACAATGTGTGGAGTCAACTTAGGGCTCGTACAATATAAGACCTAATTGTTGATCTCCTTGCGAAAAATAAAAAAGACGGAAGAAATTAATACAAAATTGAATCTGAATGTAATGAAACAAAAAAACGGAAAATTACTCTTCGATAAAATATATAAAAACTAAAAACGGAACTTGAACATATAAAAATATTAACAGAATTTTAATTGGATCATGGATCCATTAACTGGGGCTTGGCCAAAAGGTTTGCACAATACGCACATAGCACTATGACGGCAATGTACCCGTAGGAAATGTTTCCTGTCGAAAGCTGGTGTACGGCGAAAAAACTTATTCACAGTGAATAGTGACCACCTAAACTAATGGTCGTCCTGGACGAAGAAAGTTTGAAAAACGCGTGTTAAAAAAGGGAAAAATGGCGAGAGCCGTACGGTTGTCTCCGGAGATTTCGCGATGAATGAATAAAGCGAGCGAAGGGGGGCTCAGTGCTGAAAATGGGTCGGCAGCAATGCTGACCGGTGCAGACGCGATCGCGGCACTACACAGACTTGGTCCCAAACTCAGCTCGTCTTCCTCGACGACAAACAACTTCCTTTGTTGCGCTTACACAATGTGTTGTTCGAGTGATAAATCGATAACTTGATTCAAACATAATTATTCGTAATGAATTGGTAATAACAAAATGTAATGATTGGCGTTGGTATAAAATCGGTAGGTTTGCTTCGAATTACATTCATACAGCCATTACAGTTATTATGATTATTACTAGTAAATTAAAAGAAATGGTAAAGAAAAGGGGAAGCTTAAAATGAAATTGTCACTTGGCACAGGAAATTAAATAATAATTCATAAACGTCATTGTTGCATTCAGCAAGGAGTCTGTCGCGGTTAACACGTTCAGTGCGTATTTCTGTTGTATGAACAGAACCAAACAAAATGGTTTTTCCTCATAAATCTGACCGAAATTGTTCCAATATTAGTCATTTATAGGTAATTAATCTTAAAAGTCGAATTTGATTAAATTTTGCTCTTTACGCACCATGTGCGTGATACGCCTGGTGAGAGTGATCACAGATTTTCTGAGGAACGGCTTGGGTCTAATAGGAAAATCGTGTATGATAAGGTTCGTTTGGAAAATACCCATAGAAATAGAAACAAGAAATGTTGGTATCAGCATTTTTATTGGGTTGGTTCCATAAATATCTACTCCATCAGCAAAAATACTTGTCATGGCTCATACCATAGGTATCTCTTACCTACCTTGCCGGAAGAAAATATCTATCAATTACTATATATATGGTAATTATCAGTCCAATAATATATGTCAATCACAATCAAATGTCAATGAAGGAACTATAAATCAACCGAATATATCAATCAGTTTCTCTATATCCTCGTCTGAGTATTTCTTCTTCTCCTTAGACAAGCGAGGGATTTTTGGTTCCGATTGTGCGTCATCAGACATTTAAAATATCAATACAAATAATACCGTGGGTAAAAAAATACTTGACAAAGAGAACTAATCATAACCATCATACTGTACCAAAATACGGGGCAAAATGGTAGGAAGAGAATAGAAATCAGGGATGGTGCTCTACATATTGGGGCCAAAAACAACGTTTATTTAGTCACTGCCCGTTTGTAATCATGCATTATGAAGTAATTATTAATTTATTATTGATCTTACCTTGAATGAGAGAAGAAACAGCCACATGAGAACTCCAGAACGCACAATAATCGAATGCAAAACTCCGATTTGGAGCGTCTGTGAAACACAGTATTTTCCGAGTGAAATACAGGGTGAGCCATAACAAATGGTGCAGTTTCAAAGGGCGATTTAAAAAAAAAAACGGTGCAACTTAGAAGATTACGGTTTGTTTTATTGAACGCCATACATCACCCCATTTCGGTAGATTAAGTCCTGAAAATTACATCAGGAAGGTGGGCGCCCTCAGCAGCGACGCACTGATGTAGGCAATTCCTGCAATTTTCAGCCGCCCTCTGGCACATTTCGATGGGAGTGTGAGGTCGATGTTTGAACACCTTTTCCTTCAAGTAGCCCCACAGGAAAAAATCGCACGCACTCAAATCTGGCGATCTTGCCGGCCACCCCAAGTCACCCCTGAGAGAGACGAGGCGTGCGGGGAACATCTGCCGCAGTTTCACCATTGAGATTTGCGCTGTGTGGGCCGTAGCCCCATCTTGCTGAAACCAAATATCCCCCAGATCCTCTTCTTCAGCTAACTGGTTCAATTCGGGTTCAACAAATCTTTCCAGCATGAAAAGATAACGCTGAGCATTGACGGTAACAGTCCTTCCATCCTCCTCGAAAAAATAAGGCCCAATCACCCCAAATTTTGAAATGGCACACCAGACAGTGACTTTCGGGGAGTGGAGAGGTCTCTCGTGAATTTGTCTTGGGTTGCGGTCACACCAATAGCGGAAATTTTGTTTATTAACGGCTTCAGAGAGATGGAAGTGGGCTTTGTCCGAACTGAAAAAAGTGGACGTTGGTGGGATGCGGTTTATCATCTCTTGGCATCGATTCAAGCGGTTTAGGTAGTCTGGAGGTGACAATTCTTGAACAATCATAATCTTGTACGGATGGAATGACAAGTCCATGTGCAAAATCCTCCTTAGTGAGGTGTTAGAGATGTTCAGTGCTACTGCGTGCCTCCGAGCAGAGCACCGAGGCGACTGTTTCACTGCTGCTCCCACTCGAGCCAGGTGTTCTTGCGTTTCTTGGTCTTCCCGCACCTCTACGCCTTACTGTGGAACCAGTTTCTTCCAATGCTTGAACCCAACGTGCGATAACATTGCGGTGAGGGATGGGATCACGACGTGGGATGTTGTAACGCAGTCGGAAGGCCCGCTGGGTGGCGATGAACGAAAGACCACTTTCAAAAAACGTGCGAATGACGAAACCTCGTTGCGCTCCGCTCCAAACCATTGTAATGACTGAAAACGGGACCACTGCCCAGGCACAATGAGACCCCTCCCAGGTCGTTAACCCCACTACAAGGCATGCAGCACCCCTTCGGAACTGCACCATTTCTTATGGCTCACCCTGTACATCTCCAAACTGCAGAGGGCGCATTCTATCAGTTGTTCATAGATGATATCACGATCCTCTCAGAAGGTACAGCAGTGGTGGTGGTGGTGGGGGTGCATGACGTCACATGATGATGTAGACTGGGAGTGAGGGGGGACTCCATATCAGCTGTAGTCTATGGGGAAGGGGGGGGATCCTCTCAGAAGTTACACAGGAGGTACGACGTCACATGATGATGCAGACTCTGAGGGGGTTTGACGTCCTTATCCCAGATGTGCCATAAAGGGAACTACTTACGATACAGAATGAATCACAGTCGATGTTAAAGAGACCAATACACTCGTCGCAGTCTCCTGTCTCTATCACGGCACAAACCTCAGCCTTTACTGCACTGCCAACAAATCGCTCAACTGTATTTTGGCACTGCATCAATACAATAAGCGTAGACATATTTATGTTACAGGTAGCTTTATTTTCGCCCTTGCGATTAAAACGATTTTCTCCTCGCGCAGCGCCGAAAAAAAAAAAAGATTTTTTACTAACTTCGTCATTACTCGCTCGGGTTTGTATTGTTTCTAAAACGTTACATCCCTCTTTTTAAACTTAACTATTCCGTCACAAGAAAACGTTCGCATGTTTTGTAAAAAGAGCTTTGTGGGGTCTTCGCTTGATCTCAGTCTTAACGTTATTGACGACCGTGAACTCAGTCGAAGGAAAATGTAATTTTCATAATGGGGCGTCGTTATTTGTGTATTTTTGTGATTTCGTTAATTTTAACGCTTCTACTGCCAGTTGTTTTAACTCGATGTAATGTGTATTTGTTTGTAAGCGATCGATGATTGAATGCGTCGAAGGGTTTTCAAAGAGTTAATCGCGAGTCGATGCAGTAGGCGGCGTGCAAAGCCACGCACTGGAGCTCGAATTGGGAAATCACTTGGTTAGACCGTGCCACCAACTGGAAGTGCACTGCTGCTTTGGTCATCTCAATACTACACTCTCACTCTCCAACCAAGGAATCCTTCCCAGGAGGAGCACAAGAGATGAACATGAATTTTTTGTTCACGAACAAAGACGTAATTGGACGTAGGGAAATCAGGGTTACCTTTAATGTCTGCGCTGTAGCACCATATCCAGGATCCTGAGCTGCAGTGAGAGCAGGAGAAACTGAGTACGCAACTGACAAATTTTATAGAACCGTGCGTGCAGGAGCACCGCTCTTTACCGTCAGTAACAACTAATTCGAGTTTACTTTGAATTTTAATTTTCGAAGGCTCCCGAGTTGAAGAACGCTATTTGAAAAACCCTGCAAATTATTACACAACGGTTTATTATTCGGATAAACAGCTTGACCTAGCATTAATGCTCCGAGACCCATCCCGTTCGATTCAGCATCGAAAAATATCAAAATAAAACCCAAAAAAAGGTCGAAAAGAACTGAATCGTAATATTAAAATAAGAAAAAACTGAATTTTAATATGAAAACATGCACGCTAAATACTAATATCAAAATTTAACCAAAAATCTATGAAAAAAAAAATGTGGATGAAACGAAAGAATCTAAAAAAATTGAATCGTATTAAAACCAAAAAAATGAAACCCACGAACTATTAAATAAATCAACCAAAAATAAGCGAATAATGAAAAGTTCAATCGAAGATAACAGATATTTTGCTAACGGAAATAGTTGAGACGGAGCGAAACAGTCATTCGTGGAGGTGAAGACGAGAACAAGGCAATCGAACGATAAAGAGACAAATCGTAGTGCCAAAGGTTATATACAAAACACGAGCGCTTCCTAGAGGAAGCAAAAAAAAAAAAACCGGCGCCCGCCCGTTGCGAGTCGAGTCAAAAGGGGAGGTGAGCGGGGGCGGCGTTGCCAGTCCAGCAGGCAAGCGGTTTCGTTGACTTCCGCTGTAGTTCCCGTGTTGTACTGCGTTTCGTTAATTTTTTTAACCGTTTTTTGCCAATAACAACCATAACAGATAGCGGGCACAACTACCAAATTGAATTTTTGTGCGAAAGAACGAATTTTTTGGACCACGTTAACGGCACAAAATGGTGCAGACGGCGGACGGACATTGCAAATTTGGAATCTCCATGTCTTGAAACGTAAAGTATCAAATTTTGAGGGGGGGTATAAAAAATTTTTCGTGACTGAAAACATATGGTTGTTATTCAGAATGAATAATAAACCAAAAGGACTGTACTGTTGGTTGTGGGATGTAGATTGATGTTGATGGGAACGTGTTGAGGTAGTCGCGTTGGGGTGCCTGTCATTCCTGTTAGTCGATATGGTTGGAATCATTATAATTGGTGCTATGAGAGGAACGAGGATTGTGCAGGGCGATGTGCCGCCGACGCTCTGTTACCAGTTGTGAGGCACTTTCCTGCGAGGTAGGAAAAACGCAATGTGCCCTACACATTGTTGAGTGCTTTTCAGGAGCCCGAAACCACTTGCAATTGGAACGGACTCGCCAATGCTGCAGTCGGGACTCGTCGATGGGAGTGTCGTGATGAATTCCAAGTGTGCGCAACACTTCTCCGTCGTAATACTGTTCACAAACCCGATTGATTGTTCAAAAACGAAGGCGGTAAATAAGGATGGAGGTCGGAAGCGAGACTGGCCACGCTTCAATGCCCCACCTTGAGAGTACAAGATGTTGCGTGCATCAGTAAGGGCTGCAGTTGTGTTAAGGTTCATCCTTGGGATCCTAGGGCAACAAACGAGCGTGACGACGCCTAAACAGCACGAGTTGGCCTTATTGTGACGATGTCCTTTACCTGATAAAAGACGTCGTACGTGTACCAGCTCCTTTTAAGAAACTGAGTACGTCTTTTGCTGCAGACTGATGGTTTGGGGTTAAATGATTCCTTGGGAAGTGTTCGCAGCGCCTGGCATCTAAGACAGTATGTGCGCAGCTGTTTCCACTTTGCTGAACAGTGGTGTGCAGTGCCTAGTGAGGAAGCTAGATAGGACTCTTAGTTCATGTGTGGTGAGCGTAAACATTGCCTTCACTCTTGAACAGGAAGGCGCAATGATGTCTTGGGCGTGTTATGTGAGGGTCAGGCTCTGTGCCTCTTTTTCAAGACAGTCTGCCTGTTCACTCCCCTCGTGCCCACTTTGAGCCGGTATCTAATAAGTAAGCATTGCACCTCTCCTCTGCATCTGGTGCGCGCTGACTAACTGTGTCTTCCACTGTGCGCCACCAGTCTGCCCACCTCTGGCATGGGAAGCATCATCCACTTTCCCCGCAGTGCAGGCTGATTGTACTTGCAGCCCTTCCAATTGGCTGCAAGGACGCTCTAAATGCTCTATGTCCTGTTAGGAACCCTGCTATCTTTGAGCTGGTATCTAATAAGGTATAGCCTGTACCATTCACTGATCGCCAGAACTCAATCCAGTTAATGTTAATCACAATGCACTGTTCAACATTGTCCTACGCTCCTGTGTCAATTTTACCTCTGCCATTACTGCTAATTTTACCTTTTTTTCATCTCATTTTTGCAACGCTAACAAATTGACTTGCGATTTGTTTTTGGAACGTTTCGACGCATTTTCATTCGAGCCTAAATGTTTGGATGACACTTAAGTGTAATTTTGTACTCTTCCTCAAACGTTTGTACATTTGTAGTAATCCAGTTTTCAATTGTTCCTCAGTGAAATAAAAGATGACAATTAATTGATGTAAAGGCGCATTTTTTTTAAAATTTTGTTGAAAGAGCCTCCTGGATGTTGCTGAACATTTGACGTCTCGAAGTGTGTGGGGATAAAGAAAATACTCTCTCCCTCTCACACACATGTCACTCCTTTTCATATGATTGAGTGACACAGACAAGTATCTAAAGGTAGGAGATAATGCGCAAAATGCGAGAAAGGATCGAGATCTCTTACAGGCTCCACACCCACTGCAATACTGTAATGCTCCAACGTGGCCAAAACTGAGGGGTCGGAGGATTAACGAAAATAAAAAGGAAATACCAAAAGGTGCGAAAAGATAGGTGGTGATTGAGAAGGAAGAGAAGTTGATGGGAGACTAGGAAAAACAATAACTGTGGAGACTAGATAAATTGTATTCGGGTTAGTGAAGGGCAACCTGCTTCCTCGGGGGACGGAAATGGAGAGAGATATCGGTGGAAGGCTCGGCGATCGTCCTCTGCTTAGCAAGCACTCTCGATTCGGCTAACTCCGTATTTGGGCTACTCGCCACCTCGAATTCGGTTCTCAAGCTGGTACCTTATCTAACTATCACTCCTCGTGCCGGTGATATGGTTTACAGCAAGGAGGAGAAACGATAGCGAAGCCTTCTCTCTAGGGGGAGAATGTTGATGCTCAGCTCTTCGTCTCGATAGCGCCGTTCCTTGGGCGGTACAATACTATGCCTGCAGTCCTCATCAGTCAAGAGAGTCAGAGGAGCAGCTGTTTGCCACCTGGGACGCGATGGAACAGCCCACTAGTCCAAGAGCTGAGGGCTAGAACTAGTAACTGAGTCGAAAATCCCGACTTTGCCACAAAAGTTCTGTGGACTTCGACTTGAAGACAAAATCTGATACCATTTAATAGTTTAATTAGTGACTGTAGATGCGACGTCATCTCCAGCTGTCAACAATTTTTACTTTCCTTGGCTATACAAAGTAGAAAGGAAAGTTATGTAATCGGGTGAAAAAAAAAAATTTGAGTTTTCTTCAGATCTTTACGTTTCAGACCCCCCTGAGTCCGAAAAACACTATTTGGGAAAATGGTCTGTGTGTGTGTGTCTGTGAACGATTTTTAGAGAAAACGACCGTATCAAATCAGCTCAAACTTGACATCTAGCCTGTAGGTTACCATGGGACGCCAAAATAAGGGTTTGAACAAAATCCACCGAAAATTAACTATAGTTATCATAGTGATGAAAACACCAAATATTTTTTTTCTCAAAAACGGCTATAACGATTTTGATTAAATTTTTTATATTGATAGCTCTCAATAAGGCAATTATACCATAAAATTCCCATTAGTGGGAAAATGACGAGAGCAGCACAATAAATAATCAAAAATTTTTTTTTTCGACGAAAAGCGTTTTTAGCGCAGTTTTTTCCTTATAAACTCCGCTGGGATGTTAGTAGAAAGTTAAAGAAAATTGGTATTGTAGTCCAATCCAATACCTAAAGTGTGTGTGTTTAAAAACACTCATGAGGTACATGGGGCTCACTTCAGAAATTCCTGAATTTCAACTACCGCCGTTTCGCTTACTGCCAGTTCTAACAGTTATTACCCAATAACTCTGCAAAAGTGATTACTATCCTTTTTTTTTAAAAATCGCGTTTACAGCCTCATTAGTTATCTGTGTACCAATTGCTCAATAATGGTCCTGCAATGACTACGAACAGCACAATAAATTCCAGAACTGTAGGCGAGCAGCACAATAAATTACCAAAATTTTCGACATAATCGATTTTATACCAGTGGTTCATTGTCGGTGACAAGATGCTCCTCCTGGACGTCGAAAAGCCTTCGACAGGGTTCGAGGGCCTCATATGTTAAGCTGCACTTCCCCCTCCCCCCCTATCTCACTGGCGCTATCTCATCGTACATTTCAAACGGAACCTTCCCAAGTTCGAGTTGGCACGACCCTCTCTGCCGCAAAACACTCCACAGCGGGAGTCCTCCAGGGATCCAAGCTCTCACCTGCCCTCTTCAACATCTTCTGCGATGACATCTCCACACACGAGAGGGTCATCTTGGTCGATGACGTCGCCCTACTGTACATCTCCAAAACTAAGATATTGCACGGTCATGAATTAATTCTTACCCACTGTTTAGCTGGTATTATCAATGGGGATTCAGTCTGAACACAGCAAAGTCTGAGGCAATCTTCTTCTCATGTCGCGACATCCACCCTCCCAACATACGTGTGGGAAATCGCTGATGGAGCAAACACGACCATCTTGAGTGGTCTTTGACAGGAAGCTCAACTGGCACAAAGAAAGGCACACGGTCCGAGGAAAAGTTAATTGAGCTTTCACCTCCCTCAAACCTTTCTTCAACAACAAAAAAGTCTCCCAGTGGACGAAGGTTCGTGCCTTCAATAACATCATTTGGAGCATCAGCATCAACGCCATTCCCATCTGAGGCACGACCTCCACCCTCCAAAGGCTACTCTCCGTTGACCCTGGTTCATCAAGGCCTCCCATTCATACACGAGGCTACCACAACATGCGCTCTCAACCTCAACAACTCCGTCTCGAGTCACTTCAACCCAACCATCAATTACCTCGCTGACTGCAGCACCCCCAGCCCTTTGGACGTCGTCTGCCAGCCTTGCTCCCTTGTACGACGCTCACCCCATCCCATACTTCTAGCTTGGCAACTGCGTATGAAACATCCTGCACCTGCAGACAGGTTTCCCATCCTTTTCAGGTTCTGACGCTACCTGTTCGACGCGACCTGTACCGCCTAATTGTCTCCAACCATTTCAATACCTGACCCTCACCTACGGAAATCCTTTAGCTGCGGGCCCCCAGCCCCCTTTTCTGGGTTTTCCCCTTTCTTTATTTATTTCTCCCAATTTCATTTTCCTATCGATGACAGAGCTCTTCCAAAATCATTCTCCTTCCTCTTGCACCACCCCAGCGTGCCTTCCTTCCTCTTGCACCACCCCGGCATGCCTTCCTCCCTCTTGCACCACCCCAGCGTGCCTTTCCCCCTATTTGCACCACCCCAGCGTGCCTTCCTCCCTCTTGCACCACCCCAGCGTGCCTTTCACCCTATTTGCACCACCCCAGCGTGCCTTCCTTTCTTTTGCACCTCCCTACTTGCACCACCCCAGCATGCCTTCCTTTCTTTTGCACCTCCCTACTTGCACCACCCCAGCGTGCCTTCCTCCCTACATGCACCACCCCAGCGTGCCCTTCTCACTACTTGTACCACCCCAGCGTGCCTTCCTCCCTACATGCACCACCCCAGCGTGCCTTCCTTTCTTTTGCACCTCCCTACTTGCACCACCCCAGCATGCCTTCCTTTCTTTTGCACCTCCCTACTTGCACCACCCCAGCGTGCCTTCCTCCCTACATGCACCACCCCAGCGTGCCCTTCTCACTACTTGTACCACCCCAGCGTGCCTTTCCCCCTATTTGCACCACCCCAGCGTGCCTTCCTCCCTCTTGCACCACCCCAGCGTGGCGTGCCTTCTTCCCTATATGCACCACCCCAGCGTGCCTTTCCCCCTATTTGCACCACCCCAGCGTGCCTTCCTCCCTCTTGCACCACCCCAGCGTGCCTTCTTCCCTATATGCACCACCCCAGCGTGCCTTCCTCCCTACATGCACCACCCCAGCGTGCCTTCCTTTCTTTTGCACCTCCCTACTTGCACCACCCCAGCATGCCTTCCTTTCTTTTGCACCTCCCTACTTGCACCACCCCAGCGTGCCTTCCTCCCTACATGCACCACCCCAGCGTGCCCTTCTCACTACTTGTACCACCCCAGCGTGCCTTTCCCCCTATTTGCACCACCCCAGCGTGCCTTCCTCCCTCTTGCACCACCCCAGCGTGGCGTGCCTTCTTCCCTATATGCACCACCCCAGCGTGCCTTTCCCCCTATTTGCACCACCCCAGCGTGCCTTCCTCCCTCTTGCACCACCCCAGCGTGCCTTCTTCCCTATATGCACCACCCCAGCGTGCCTTTCCCCCTATTTGCACCACCCCAGCGTGCCTTTCACCCTATTTGCACCACCCCAGCGTGCCTTCCTTTCTTTTGCACCTCCCTACTTGCACCACCCCAGCGTGCCTTCCTTTCTTTTGTACCTCCCTACTTGCACCACCCCAGCGTGCCTTCCTCCCTACATGCACCACCCCAGCGTGCCCTTCTCACTACTTGTACCACCCCAGCGTGCCTTTCCCCCTATTTGCACCACCCAAGTGTGCCTTCCCGACTCACCTCCCCCTAGTATGCATTCCACCATCTCCCACCTTAGTGACCCACACCTTAAACCTCGTTGTGCCTGTGCTGTCCTACTCTCCTTTCGTTCTCATTGCATCACCTCCTGTCCTCCCTCATGAGATCACTCATTCATCCTCATTTTTGCACCTCCAGGTCTCTGTTGTCCTGCTCAATTCACTACCACATCATTGTCTCACACTCATCACCTCATCTCTCTGTGCTCTGGCTCATCAGGTAGCCTAGCCTTGCCATGTCCTCCAGCTCAGCCCTCATGAGCGCTAGCCTCCTCACTCACGTTCATTACCACACACCACTGTAACCCATCTTCAAGGGTTATCCTGCTGCCGCAGTGCGGGGGAGTATGTTCGATGCGAAGCGTCGAATTGGTCCGAGTCTTTGACCTCAGACTTCCCCCCGCGTCATTGTCTCCGATCGCCTAATTGTCTCCAACCATTTCAATACCTGACCCTCACCTGCAGGAATCCCTTAGCTATGGGCCCCCAGCCCCCTTTTCTGGGTTTTCCCCTTTCTTTATTTCTTTCTCCCAATTTCATTTTACTATCGATGACAGAGCTCTTCCAAAATCATTCTGCTTCCAACAACCACCCCAGTAACTTACTCTCTCACTCTCTCACACGGTTGCCCGCGCCAGTTCACGCGTTCCGAGTACTGCCCTTGTGTCGCCCAGTTGTACTCCATCTCACCTCAATTTCAATTCTACTCAATTCCGTACGCACGTATAATACAGTCCTTCTCACGCTCACCGAGTTTCAGTTTCATTGCGATCCTCAGCTCCCCCATTCTTGCACCCAACACTACCCATGCAGGTGTCTTTTGAAGATTTCCCCTCCCCGGACACGTCCAAAAAAAATCAGGCTATTGTTCATCGTTGAACTTTTACAACAGTTCAGTTCAGTTATTATTGCACGTCGCACAATGTGTTATAAGAATCTCTCGCTGCTCCTATTTTACACATTGGCGTCTGTGGGAACTGCAATAAAGACCTACCCCTTCATGCTCTCATGGGCTTACCTTGGAGACTTTTAGCATTGGCAGTCCCCCGGGTCAAAAAGAAGAAGATCTAGAGCTATACAGATCAATGAGTGCGCATTAGTACGAGGAATGTAGCGTGATTCGCCTTATGGGAGAAAATCATTCGAAAGGCCAACAGTCTCCCACAACTAATTGTTTGTGGGAAGTTCACATTTTCAGCTTGGTCCACGTTACGGAAGATAACGGGCGTCCTGACTGCATTTACAAGATAGTCGTGTTTAGCTACGACTGTTAAAACGTCAACGTCCAGGATGTAGCAGATAGCGAGCCGATACGTTCTTCCTTTCTCCTCTGCAGTCAGTTCGTAGAACCGACTAACGGAATAAACCTCAATGCATCTCGGAATTTATTTGAGCCTTTGGACGTTGGGACTTTGGTGCCCAAACGGTGAGTTTATTTTCCGTAAATTTTAACGGAACGAGCCTCTTTGTCGTTCTCGCGGGTGAAACGAGAAAAGAACCGAAGTTGAGACTTGAATATATTCGGATGAAGCTTGGTTTTTACTTAACGCTACCCGAAGGATAATCGTTGTCAAAAAAAAAATTTGGGTTTTCTTCAGATCTTTACGTTTTGAGGCCTACTGAGTCTAAAAAACCTAATTTCGGCGCGTGGTCCGTCTGTAGTTCGATTTGCGGGAGAACGGCTGGTCCGATTGAGCTGGTTCTTTTTTTGTTTTGTTTGTCATTTTTTGTAGACACCAAAATAAGGTTATGGACGATTTCGGCCGGCGGGAAGGGGGGTGGGGGACGAAAATGTACCAAAAACTAAGATTTTTCGCATTTTAATAGAAAACGGCTCTAACGATTGATTAAACTTTCAAATTATCTTCTACTAATCAATGACAGTACAACCACAACAATGGCCCTCAGTCTCCGGCGAATCGAGGGCGCTAAGAATCCCCGGAGGTAAAACAAAAACAACATTAAATGTTGGAACGTGGAATACTAGAAGCTTATTCGAATCTGGAAAACTAGCTAATACAATTTTAGAAATGGAAAAATATAAAATAGATATACTTGGCATAAGTGAAACATGGTGGCCTGATAACGGAGAATTCTTTTCCCAAAATGTAAAAGTTTACTTCTCAGGCAATCACACAAGTCATCGCAATGGTGTGGGAATTATAATTAAAGAAGAAGTTGCAAAATGCGTTATTGGTTTTACACCAAAATCTGATAGACTTATGATGCTGAAAATAAATGCAAAGCCTCTTAATATCAACATCATCCAAGTATATGCACCAACTGCTGACAAAATCGAAGATGAGATTGAGTCTTTCTATGCTGATTTGGATGAACTTATGCGGTTAACAAAGCAACACGAAATAAATATTATTAAAGGCGACTTTAACGCAAAAGTAGGTCAAGGAGAAGTTGAAGGAATTGTGGGAAAATATGGCCTCGGCGATAGAAATGAAAGAGGAGACCGGTTAATTCAGTTCTGCCAGGAGCATAAATTAAAAATTACGAACACTATGTTCAGCTTACCTGCTAGAAGGTTTTACACATGGAAATCCCCAACCGATGGTCAGAATAATAATATAATCAGGAACCAAATAGACGTTATACTAATTAATAAACGTTTTTGCTCCTCGGTTAAAAAGGTTTCGACATACCCAGGCGCGGATGTTCCTTCTGACCATAATCTCTTGTTGGGAAAGATTTGTATCAGACTCGCTATCATCCGAAAAAAGAATTTAAAAGTAAAACTCAATATGGAAAAATTAAAGCATAATGACACGAAATGCTTGCTGGGGGACAAAATTAACCAGCGCATAAATGTTATTTCAGCAGCCCCCAAAAATTTATGGGAAGAACTCAAGAAAGCACTTAACTCCGCAGCGAAAGAAACGCTTGGAATGTATAAAAGAGAAAGCAAGAGGCAATGGATGACAGAAGAAATATTGCAACTGTTAAAAAGACGTAGTGAGTTTAAGAGCAAAAATCATGATCTTTATTGGGAGACGAACAGAGAACTTAGACGGAAAATTCGCATTGCTAAAGTAGATTGGGTAAACAGCGAATGTCAAGAGATGGAAAGACTGCAGGAATTGCACGATGACTTTAATCTACACAAAAAACTAAAACAAACTGCGAATGTTTATAGCAAAAAACCATCCTCGCTTCTTGTCAATGAGCACAACGAAATAATTTTCGACATAAATGGAAAAAAGCAAATTTGGCGACGTATATTGAAAAGTTTGTTGCTGATAGCAATAGGTCTAGCTACAATCTCTGTTTCCCATTAAGTCCTACTGGCAATTATATAACTAACTATGAAATAAAATATCTGGTGCGTAGCAACACACAACTTTCCGCCACCCCTTTAAGTTCGAACACCACCTACATAGGCGGGCGCTATATCTTCGTTCGGCGCATTTTTACAGGAACATTTATAGAGAACAAAATGTAGGGACTAGTTAGCTGAGAGTACTCCGAAATTTTGATCAAAATCGTTAGAGCCGTTTTTGAGAAAATTGGAATACCGATAAATTAATATTCGACAAATATCCTTTTCTGAGTTAACTTGGCTTATATCTCCGTTCAACATATATATACAGAAATATTTATGGAGAACGAAATGTGGGTATGGGTAACTAAAAGACACTCCATTAGGATTTATCACATCTGGTGAAGAAGTTACCCTGGAATTTACGGAAATGTTAGAAAAAACGTTATTTTTGACACATTTTGATCTTTATCTCTGTTCAATGGACCATCACAGGAACATTTATTGAAAAGGATATGTAGGTAATAACTATTCGAAAACATCCTGTGAGTTTGGTGAAAATCGCTTAAGCCGTTTTGCCAAAAAGCGTTAAAAACCTATTTTTGCTTCAGGGGTCCATATCTCCGTTCACCGTATTTTCATGGAGATATGTGTAGAGAAGAAAAGTTAGGTATTAATTAGGAGAAGATAATTTGAAAGTTTAATCAAAATCGTTAGAGCCGTTTTTGAGAAAAATGCGAAAAACCCTAGTTTTTGGTACATTTTCGTCCCCCACCCCCCTTCCCATCGACCGAAATCGTCCATAACCTTATTTTGGTGTCTACAAAAAATAACGATCAAAACAAAAAAAGAACCAGCTCAATCGGATCAGCCGTTCTCCCGCAAATCGAACTACAGACACACACACACACACACACACACACACACACACACAGACATACACACACAGGGACCACGCGCCGAAATTAGGTTTTTTAGACTCAGTAGGGTCTGAAACGTAAAGATCTGAAGAAAACCCAAATTTTTTTTTTTGGGCCGATTACTATACTTTCCTTCCCTTCGGGTAGCGGAAAGTAAAAGGCGATTCAATCAATGAAGAATAATAAAGCAACGGGACCAGATGAGGTGCCGTCTGAGGTCATAAAACTGATTGGCGATTCAAACATAACACTTTTAGCTCAATTATTTAACCACGTTTACGATACAGGCGAATATCCTGAAGACTGGTTAAGATCAACATTTATACCTTTGCCTAAGAAGAAAAATGCGAAATACTGCAATGAATACAGACTTATCAGTTTGACGCCTCACGTGCTGACAATTATTATCACCGTATGTCCGTACTGACCGAGAGGCATCGTTCATGTCACAGGACTTGAAAGCATTCCTGGCAGAGTACGGAACTGCCACTAGTCGAACTACCCCATATAACCCGATCGCAATAAAATCCCGGATCCATTCGAGAGAAGATGCCAAATTCATTGAGGGTGAGATCAAAAAAACTTATAGATGAGGGGATCATCGAAGATAGTATCTCTCCTTGGCGGGCGCAAGTGCTTGTTGCTGGCGGAGGGAACCATAAACGAAGAATGTGCATAGACTATTCACGCACCATCAATCGCTTCACTCAGCTCGATGCGTATCCCTTACCGAAGATCAGTGACATAGTCAATGAAGTGGCAGGATATTCGGTGTTCAGTACC
Source organism: Pachypeltis micranthus (assembly GCA_020466155.1). Taxonomy (NCBI): domain Eukaryota; kingdom Metazoa; phylum Arthropoda; class Insecta; order Hemiptera; family Miridae; genus Pachypeltis; species Pachypeltis micranthus. The sequence continues at coordinate 7,079,290 of CM035778.1, forward strand.
ATTGACCTTAGAAGTGCCTACCATCAGGTACCCATTCCGGAGCAGGATCGCCCATACACAGCGTTCGAAGGCTGTGGTAAACTCTTCCAATTTACTCGCATACCTTTTGGCGTAACTAACGGGGTAGCTGGGTTCCAACGAGTCATTAGTGGGATTCTGAAGGAAGAGGGGTTGAAAGGTATTTTCACCTATCTAGATGATCTGACAGTTTGTGGCAGAAACCAAGAGGAGCATGACTTAAACCTCGAACGTTTCATGAAGGCAGCTTCGAAGTACAACCTTACCATCAATTTCGAAAAGAGTTCCTTTTCCCAACAATCCATTAACATCCTTGGACATGCGATCAGTAACCATACAATTCGTCCGGATCCCAACCGTCTCAAACCTCTGACAGAATACCCTCCACCAACAGACAAGGCATCAATGAAGCGAGCCCTTGGGATGTTTTCCCACTACTCTAAATTTATTCCACAGTTCTCGAAACGAATCAGGCCTCTAGTGACAACCTCGTTCCCTCTATCTGATGATGCGTTAGAGGCTTTTTCGGATCTCAAGACGGCTGTAGTGGACTCCTCTCTAGCGCATATCGATATAGAAAATGACATTCCATTCTGCGTAGAGACAGACGCCTCGGACGCAACGATAGCTGCCACCTTGACGCAATCTGAAAGACCTGTCGCATTCTTTTCAAGAACACTGTCTGATTCAGAACGACGCCATTCGTCAATAGAGAAAGAAGCGTATGCCATTGTAGAGGCCATCCGGTACTGGAGGCATTTCCTATTGGGACGACATTTCACCCTCATTACTGACCAAAGTTCAGTGTCGTTTATGTTCGACTTGAAACATTCTGGGAAGATCAAGAATGAGAAGATTGTACGATGGCGAATGGAGCTTTCGTGCTACTCCTATGACATCGTATACCGACCCGGAACTCAGAACCATGCCGCTGACGCCCTCTCAAGAGTATGCCTGATCACTAGTGACCTCTCGAACTTATCTAGCCTCCACCGTTCGCTCTGTCATCCCGGAGTAACCCGAATGAACCATTGGGTTCGGTGCAAAAACTTGCCTTACTCGCTGGAAGAAATTCGCCGAGTTATATCAGCATGTAAAATCTGCTCAGAAGTGAAACCACGATTTTTCAGACATAGCAGCACCCTTATAAAAGCAACGGCCCCGTTTGAACGTCTTAATGTGGACTTCAAAGGACCGTTACCCACAACCTCGAGCTACGGGAATCGCTTCCTGCTTACAATTATAAACGAGTATTCCAGATTTCCGTTCGCATTTGCTTGCCGAGATGTCAGCTCTGATACTGTCAAGAAGTGCCTCCAGCAGCTATTCTCCATGTTTGGAGCGCCTGCGTATGTCCATACTGAGCGAGGGGCATCGTTCATGTCACAGGACTTGAAAGCATTCCTGGCAGAGTACGGAACTGCCACTAGTCGAACTACTCCATATAACCCGCAAGGCAATGGACAAATAGAACGGCTAAATGGTACATTATGGAAAACAATTGAACTCGCAATTAAGGAAAATGGCATGTCTATCCGCCAATGGGAAATAGTCCTTCAGGACGCACTGCATGCTATTCGGTCAATTCTCTGTACACCCATAAACTGCACCCCTCATGAACGGATGTTCAACCACCTACGTCGCTCTAGGAATGGGAAGTCTACACCGTCTTGGCTATTGAACCCTGGGCAACTTCCACCGCCGATCCAAATTCGACCCTCTCGTTCAGGAGGTTACTCTACTGGATGGAGGACATGATTATGCTCGGATACGGTACCCAAATGGTCGGGAGACCACTGTTTCTTCCAGACACCTAGCACCACTGGGGACAGAAGGATCCGATGATCCCGGTGTTGAAGACGGAAGTACTGACACACAAGTTGAAGACCCGCAACCATCAACACCAACTTTATTGCCCCCATCCTCAATGCCTAGGCATCTGTCACCCCCTACATCGTCACAACTCTCGCCTCCAACCTCTCCTACGCCTATAGAACCAGATGAGGATGTTGACGAGGCACCTCTCCGAAGAAGCACCCGACCTCGGAAGCCACCAGCTTACCTGGCTGATTTTGTTTAAAGGCGGGATGAATGACATAATTATTATCACCCATGTGTCATGTTGTTTATCCGTTACTACAGACTCTTTCCCCTTGGATTCTCAATTTATTCTTTTCAGTTGCTTTTGACGAATAAAGCTATAGTCTAGCGAAACATTCACTTTATTCTACTACACGTGCTAAAGATGTTTATTAAAATTATACATGCCAGAATATACAGAAAATGCGAAGAGGTAGTCGGTAAATCGCAATTCGGCTTTAGGGAAGGACTTGGAACCCGAGAGGCATCGTTTAGTATTCAAGTATTAGTCCAGAACTGTAAAGACGTTCAAAAAGATGTATTCTTATGCTTTATCCATCATGAGAAAGCTTTTGGTATGGTTAAACATGATAAGCTAATAGAAATTCTTGAGTCTACGGGAATAGACGACAAAGAAATTCGTTGCATAAAAAATTTGTACTGGCAACAAACTGCCCATGTGAGCATCGATGGTTGTATAACTGACGAAGTATCTATCTCACGAGGAGTCAGACAGGGGTGTATTTTATCACCCTTGTTATTCAATATATATTCGGAAAGAATATTTCAAGATTCGATAAATGACAGTAATCAAGGTATTAAAGTAAACGGAGTACTTATCAACAATATAAGATATGCAGACGACACCACTCTTATTGCCGACAGCTTAAAAGGTTTACAAGAATTGATAAACGAAGTTAATGAATGCAGCGAAGAGTTTGGCTTGCGAATCAATAGAGAAAAAACCAAGTATATGATAGTAAGCAGGAAAAATACATACGTCAATACAAATTTATTAGTTAATAACTCTCCTATTGAAAGAGTACAAAGTTTTAAATACCTCGGATGTCATATTAATGACAGCTGGGATTGTTCAAAGGAAGTGAAGTGCCGTATCGAAATAGCGCGTAATACTTTTCTGAAGTATAGAAAGATATTTAACTGTCATGAGCTCAATATAAGAACGAAAATGCGCTTTTTGAAGTGTTACGTTTGGTCAACTCTGTTATACGCTGTGGAAAGTTGGACGTTGAAAATAGCGGACCTTAACAAACTCGAATCATTTGAATTATGGCTCTTTCGAAGAATACTTAAAATACCGTGGACGGATCGTGTGACGAACGAGGAAGTTTTAAGAAGAATGCAATGTGAGCGAGAATTGCTAGCAACTGTAAAGAAGAGAAAAACGGCCTACTTGGGCCACATTATGCGAAATAAGAAATACGAGCTAGTGCAGTTAATTGTACAAGGGAAAATTGAAGGCAGAAGAGGCATCGGCCGGAAGCAACTATCGTGGCTACGCAACATTCGGCATTGGACCGGAATAAGTAATATTGGGAACCTCTTACAGGTGGCTAGAGATAGAGAAATGTTCGCGAATATAGTCAAAAACTTATAATTTTGTGCAATACTTATATATTTACATTTGTTATATCAATTATTTTTGATTTTGTAAGTAATGTTATATGATCACCAATATTCGTAGTCGAATTGATAAATAAAGCAGAAGAAGAATCAATACCTAACTCTTCTTCTCCATACATATCTCCATAAAAATACGGTGAACGGAGATAGGCCTATGAAGCAAAAATAGGTTTTTTACGCTTTTTGGCAAAACGGCTCCAACGATTATCACCAAACTTTCAGGATGTATCCAAATAGTTAATACCTACATATTGTTCTAAATAAATGTTCCTCTGGCAGTCCATTGAACAGAGATAAAAATGAAAACCTGTCGAAAATACTGTTTTTTCGAACATTTCCGTAAATTCCAGGGTAACTTCTTCACCAGATGTAATAAATTCTAATGGAGTGTCTTTTAGTCACCCATACCAACATTTCGTTTTCTATAATTATTTCTGTATATATATGTTGAACGGAGATATAAGCCAAGTTAACTTAGAAAAGGAGATTTGTCGAATATTAATTTATCGGTATTCCAATTTTGTCAAAAACGGCTCTAACGATTTCGATAAAACTTACGGAGTACTCTCAGCTAACTAGTCCCTACATTTTGTTCTTCATAAATGTTCCTGTAAAAATGCGTTGAACGAAGATATAGCGCCCGCATATGTACGTGGTGTTCGAACTTAAAGGGGTGGCGAAAGTTGTGTGTTGCTACGCACCAGATATTTTAGAATCAGTAGGCTTCAAAACGTAAAGGTCTGACCACATTTTTTTGGACACGATTCCTTTTTCCCTTTGGGTAGCGGAAAGTAAAAACGTAATTACTCGCGTCCTTTAAGAACGAAAGGTTTGTAGAAAGCTACATGTAGGTATTTGCAGTTGAAACTTGCTTAATCGTAATCCTGGAGGCCGTTTATGTTCTGATGCGTTTTGAGTACTGAGTAGGAAGAAGAAAATCTAAGAAGAGAAAACACAGTTTTAACAGTTCGAAATTTTTTTGTGATAAATTTGTGAAAAAACGTCTATTGGGGGATTGTGCCTATTATACGCGGTTCAACGGATTATTTCATGAATATTCACGGTGAGCGAAATACACAGCCAGTGACCTTCCATTTCAGTACAGAATGTAGACATCGATAATTGTGGCGAAATTGTGAACAAATTATCGGGAAATTGAGTTAAAACTGTTGATGGTTGAGTGACAACGATGGGAGATTGAATAACAGCTGTCAAGCAGGGAAACTGGGAATTAAACGTGGATTAAAGTGATTCATACGACACGTTCAGCGACTCTCAGAGGTCTTCCGTCAGTTCATTTGAACCGCACAAAACATAACTACAAGTTTAAAGTTCAAAAATTTATTGACGCTCGTCATTAGTATGGAAAGAACGACTCGCTTTATTAAAGTCATCCGAAACTGAGGGGACCACTGTTGTTTGACCAAGTTCATGATAACTGAGTGATGAATGAATTGAGTTAGTAGAAAAAAAGCCATTTACCTGAGTCAATTAATGGAGAGATAAGGAAAGTTGTGTGATGCAACGCACCAGTTATTTTTATCTTTTTTTAAAAGATTTTAAGATATTTTTACTTATTTTACCTATCCTTGGCTCTAAAAACCAATCCGCCAAGGTTTTCCGCAGACAAATTTGTTTGAGTTTTCTTCAGATCTTTACCTTATCTTCAGACACTCCAGAGAGTCCAAGAAAAAACCAATATGGAAAAACGGTATGTAGCTTTGACCGAGCTTTAACTTGTTTTTAACTGAGCTATACAGGGCTTTAACCAGAGATTTAACTGAGCTTTAACTGGAGCTTTAACCGGAGATTTAACTAGGGATTTACCCAAGCAGTAACCAAGGATTTAACTGAGCTTTAACCAGGGATTTATCCAAGATTAACCGGGGTTATAACCGAACTTTAACCAGAGAATTACCAAGCTTTAACAAGAGATTTAACCAAGCTTTAACAAGGGATTTAACCGGCCTTTAACAGTGGATTTAACCGAGCTTTAACTGATGATTTAACCAAGCTTAACCGAAGATTTAACCGAGATAATATGTTGATTTAACTGAGCGTAACCAGAGATTAAACCAAACATTAACCAAGGATTCAATCGATATTTGACCAGAGGTTTAACTGAGCTGTAACCAAGGGTTTAACCGAGCTTTACCGGAGATTAAATTTATCTTTAACCGGAAATTTAACCTGTCTTTAACCAGAGAGTTAACCAAAGATTTAACCAAGATTAACTGGGGGTTTAACCGAGATTTAACCAAGGATTAATCAAGCTTTACTGGAGAAAAAATCTATCTAACCAGAAATTTAACCCGTCTTTAACCGAGCTTTAACTGAGGATTTAATCAAGATTTACATGATGATTTAACCAGACATTTAACTGATGTCACTGGAACTTTAACTGGGGATTAACCGAGCTTATCGGGTTTAACTGAACTTTATCGGGTTTAACCGAGCTTTAATTTTGCTTTAATCGAGCTTTACTTGGCTTTAACCAGGTTTTATTCAAGCTGTAACTGAGCTTCAAGTAATAAGTAACCTAGCTGCAACAGGGCTAGCCAACTTAGCTTGGCTGCCCTGGGGTTTAGCATGACTTTAACCTTGATTTAATTTAGTTTTAACCGGGGTTAAACCAGGGGGTTTCACTGGATTTTAACCCAGCATTAACTGGGCTTTAATTGGGCTTTAACCGAGCCTTAACGGAGCTATAACTGGGCTTTAACCGTGTTTTAACCATACTTTCTCAGGCTTTAACCATGACTTGACCGGACCTTAACAGGGCTTTAACCGTACTTAGCCAGGCTTTATTTTTCCTTCCTACTAGCCTGCTTACAGGGCCTTACAGCAATACAAATATGGACCCAGAACTGAACTGTGGGGAACTCCCGCGAATATTCGCCGTGTTGTGAATCTTTCAATTAGAACTGACCAAGAGATATTAAAAGTTCAAGAGAGAGTACAAGTTACTAAAGTTAACGTACCTGTTAGGTGAGTCCGTCTCCTCTGGCTTGTGAGTTACTGTGGGCAAGCGCTTTCGATGTAAAGACATCATCGTCTGGCCGTTTAGTCAGTACTGGAGTCAGTCAGTTGGTCGTGGTCTTTATATACAAAGAGAAAGGTGAAGGGAGTGATGGAGCGTTGGGGAAGGGGCGGGGAGAGGACTGACTCCAGTACTGACTTAACGGCCAGACGATGATGTCTTTACATCGAAAGCGCTTGCCCACAGTAACTCACAAGCCAGAGGAGACGGACTCACCTAACAGGTACGTTAACTTTAGTAATTTGCCTACTGGCGGATATAACCCAATTTCTTTAATACCTTACAGCAATGTCACACCGCCACAGTTGATCCTGGACGAATCCATGGCCCCAGCCTTAGCGCGTGCAATATCCCAGCCAGATGCCTTACAACTTTACAAGTATCTTTAGTGTTCTGCATACAGCTCTAGCTCTTGCCTTTACCTACAGTTTTCAGACCCCAACAAAATTCTATTTTGCTTGCTTTGTAGAAAGTTTTTCGTTGTACTACAAGTGTTGAATGCGCTGACAACGTTCGTCGCACATAGAAGTTTTTTTTTTCATCATTAAGCAAAATTGATGCGTCTCTTGAATTACAGTCATATCCGAGAAAAGCAATTGCATGCGACTAACAACATACAACTACCACTACACTCGCGCCTACAGCCTTGACGAATTAAATTCCGGAATGGTCGACGGAGGTCTCAGTTTCAACTTTTCAGTCAGAGCCCCCAGCGACGGTCATTTGATGTTGTCCGCTTATTCGAACAAATCCTTGTCTCCCGTGACTGTCGAAATCGTCCTCGGGGCCGGAGCCAACACTTTTACTGCCGTTCGTCGCAAGCCCAAAAAAACCTCGTTGGACTACACAGTGAGCACAGTGGGCATCCTTTCTTCCGAAGAAATGAGAGATTTTTGCGTGAGTTACGACCAATTTGACAATGAAGTAGCGACCATCACGTTAATCTGTTTTTGATGACGTATTTTTTGGGTTGCAGCTAATTTTAGAAGACAACAGGTTGACACTTTACTCCGGCAGTGACTCTGTTATATTACAGTACGAGGACAGCGCAATTGTCAGTATGACTTACGTTTCCTTCGGAGCTTGGAACAATGTTGGAGTGGAGTGGATGTTTGACTGCCGAGGTACAGTTTTTTCGTAAGAACATTCAAAAAATTGTTAAGGTGAATCAATTTCGTGAATGAGAATGCTGGATCCTTGGATAAAAAAAATCAGAGCTGAGCGTATTTTGATAAAAGAGCGATAAATACGTTTAATTTTAAAAAAAGGTTAGGAAGTTTGATGTAATTGTGCAGGTACTGACGGAGTTTCTAATCGGGAGTCGTCATCCGATCCCGCGTTTCGTTTCATGACCGACTTCTGGTCAAATTACGACAATTTCAACCCGCCTGTCGGTAATAATGACTCTTTGGTCGTTTACGTCTCTCTACACCTCATTCACGTCAATTTGGCAAGTAAAAACGCATTTTATGATTGCTATGGAGTTGCATTGTTTCATACTGTTATGTTATTAATTTCGTTTCTTTGACTAATAAATGCGGCGTAGGAATTGCGATCTTTTACCGTATCAAATGACTTCCTGAACCCTCAAAGTGGGTTATATCAGTCGACTGTCACGGAGGTTGCGGTTTTGTTATCATGCGAGCAGAATCCACCGAACTCAAACCTGCGGAGGTATGGTAGGTGTGTTAATACGCGTTGCTTGCTTTGTTGCAGTCAATCCACCGAACTCAAACCTGCGGAGGTATGGTAGGTGTGTTAATACGCGTTGCTTGCTTTGTTGCAGTCAATCCACCGAACTCAAACCTGCAGAGGTATGGCAGGTGTGTTACTACGTGTACTGAGGTAGTTTGGAGATGCTTTTTGAAGAGCTGCTGACTCAGGCAAAAATTACGGCAATCGCGCCGGAGATTCGATCCACAATCCTCAACTTATGTCGAGAATTATGAATCGACTGTCTTAAACACTAGACTACGATCAAATCCAAATCGGAGTCCGTCAGCACACCTCCCCCGTTGTCTTTTAACCGCTGCTCCTGGAGCGGACTCTTTTTAAGGAAAGAATTTATGAGAGTTGAGCGAATCCCCGGAAAATCCGATCTTTGATTCGAGAAACGAGAGGGCTACAAGGATAGTCTTTTTTCTTTCGCATTGTAGTAGGCGCGTCAACCATTTTATTTCCCTTCGCGCTGGAACTTTCACAGCGTCAGCGAATCCCGGACCCGAGAACTCGTCTCACTATTTTCTCTTTGAATTTTTTTAATTTTTCTCTCTGGGCCTCTTCTTATTTCTTGGAATGAAGAAGTTTCGACCACTAGTTGGGCGCCAATGTACTGAGGTAGTTTGGAGATGCTTTGAAGAGCTGCTGACTAAGGCAAACGAACATTTTTCTAAGTGAAGAGTCAGATTGGCCTTTCTTAGGATGAGCAACAGGTTTTCAAGTTCCACCAAATGAGTGGAAAAGTCCTGATGAAAAAGAATTAAATCATCCAAGAATGCCAGAATCCTTTCTGAATCTACACTTCGAACAAGTGACATAGCCAGCTTTTGAAAGGTAGCAGGTGCGCCTTGGAGCCCTTGGTCTCAAGTATTCATAACAACCTTCATCAGTGACAAAAGCAGTTTTGGGACTATCCCCATGATTAACCTTGCACTGATAGTAACCTGAACGAAGGTCCAAGGTAGTAAAAAATTTTGTCGAATGGTTTTGTTGTGGAAATTTTTGTTTTTTACCCATTTTGTCGAATGGTTCTTCGATTCGAGGTATCGGCCAAAATTCTGGTTGTGTTATTGAATTGAGTTTCCTATAGTCCACGCACAAACGCCACCTTAGTCCAGCTCCTGTTTTCTTGGGGACAAGAATAACTGGGGAGCTCCATGGACTGGTTGACTGTTTAATGACTCCTTCATCGAGCTGCTGTTGTATCAGCTGTCGCAATATGGGTTTTTGTGCATGGGCTATACGATATGGACGAGCCCTAACAGGAGGAGAATCGCCTGTATTGATGTGGTGCTCTACCAAATCTGTACATCCCAGTTTTTCAGAACCTTCAAAACTAAATACATCACTGTAACTAACAAGTACACTAATCAATTTTTCTTGATCTTTAGAACCCAGATGATCAAGATGTTTAAGGAGGACATTTCTCAAAGAAACTTTACGTTCAGGGGTTTCAGTTTCAGCTGTTTGAACGAGATTGCCCATGTTTAGTTCAAAGTTGTCAACAAATTCAATGTTCCCCACGTTGGGCGCCAATTGTTACGAAAGGTAGTTTGGAGATGCTTTTGAAGAGCTGCTGGCTCAGGCAAAAATTACGGCAATCGCGCCGGAGATTCGATCCACAATCCTCAACTTATGTCGAGAATTATGAATCGACTGTCTTAACCACTAGACCACGATCAACCGCTTGCCTTTAATAGGAGTCAGTCAGCACATACGCGTTGCTTGCTTTGTTGCAGTCAATGCTGCTAGAATTGTTTGCTCATACAAGAACATACAAGTCACGTACTGGCAGGAGAGTCTATGAGATAAAAGAAGTGCGCATTGAAGTCGCGCCCTATAAAGAACTGGCTCGTCCAGTGGTTTAGCTCAACCAACCTCCTAAGATATTCTCGGATGTTGGGGAAAAACTCAGACGTGTCAAGGCCCGTTGTCACTGTGGCCGCACATAGGCCTTTTTTATTTTTTTTTTGAAATGGTGGATGCAGGCAATACGCTCACTGCAGCCACAAACGGGCCTATTGTAAGGGCGTCCATGATACTCGAATCATGGCCCACCTGCACCACCCCCAGGCCCCACGGCGCTGGTCTCACTTGGTGTGATGTCACCTATGCGCCCCCACCACCCCCGCACAAAGCGGAGAATATCCGCAAGTTCTGCATTTGCCACCTCTTCAGGCTGAAGAAAGAGCCTCCCAAACACAGAACGATGCCAGGAGTCGCATATGCACAGCACATGCTCTGCCGTCTCTAGCCCTACCTCGCAGAACCTGCATACCTGTACCTCGCACTTGCCAATATTTGTAAGGTGGTACTTCAGCGGACAGTGACCTGTGAACAGGCCACATATGATCCTCATATCCTTCCTCCCCAGTGCAAGCACCTCCTTGGACCTCTCTCTGGAGAGCCGGATGAAGAGTTTTGACTGTCTAAGGCCGGGCAGCCCCTGCCAATGAGCAGACCTGCACCTGTCCTCCCATTTGCCAACCTCTCTACGTAGGTGGCTCTTGGTACTCCCAACAAAGGGCTCATGGGCCTAGTGTGACACTAACCCTACCCATCGAGTCTGAACCCTACGTAGGTATGATGAAAAGTCACCTGAATCGTCTGGTGGTCCGATGAGAGATACATTGGTATTGCCAGCCTTGACTAAGACAGGTGAAAAGGCTCATTACGCCTTCTTGTCTAAAGACGAAGGTAAAGCTGACGCCCTTCAGACAGGACCTGAGAGTTCTGACTAGCTTCAACACTACCCACTTAAGGTTTTATCAGAGGCGGTGGAGTGCAGGCTATGCCGTGGTAGCATCTCTCACCCCTTTTCGCAAGGCAGTGAGCCTTTTCATTGCCCTCGTGCTCCCCATGAGCCAGCACCTTGATAAGAGAGCTTGAATGCTTGCAGACATTCCCATCTCAACCTGCACCTGAAAGTGTAGGCTGCAATAGCCTTTAAGGCTGTCTGAGAATATGTACATCCGCTTGCCCTTAAGTCCATTAGTCAGGATCTCTTCTACGCAGATCTTTATTGCTAGGATTTCTGCTTGAAATATCATGGCATACTCTCTCAGCGGCTAAGCAAGACTGTAGTTGAGCCCTATGATGCCCAGTCCAGCAGCTATCCTTCCATTACAGAACCATCAGTCTGGAACAGGCCTCTCCCATCATTCCTTGACAGTGGACTAACACAGTTGAAAGTTCTAACGCTCTGGCATGACTTAGTCGTTCCTTGAAGGCATGCCTTAGTCCTGGTGAAAACATTACCTGACTGCAAAAGCCTTACAGCTCCCAGGTATACAGTCTTCTGAACGAGTATGTGGGGCAGGTATTACTGGGCTGCCCCGAACTGCCAGCTTGTCACCTTCCACCACTCAACGAAGTCACACGTAACACGGGGTCTTATTATCCCCTTGTAGAGCTACTCAACCATTTTTGAAGTGATGCTCCACGATTTGTTGGACAGCGTCCTACGTGCCCATAGAGCTGTAGTTGCCTCCTGCAGCGCATATCTCACGCCTGAATTCCATTTGAGGTGCTTGTCTAGTATCACCCCAAGGTATTTCACCCCTGTCCTCGACACGAGTCTCGCTCCTTGCGTGGCGGACGGTACTGTGAACGAAATCATGGGTGTCTTGACAGGATTAATAAAAAGTCTTTCCTTATCGCACCACCTTTGGATGATGTCTACAGCTCTTTGCATCCGTTCCAACACTATGCAAGCAAATTCGTCTCTCACAAACGCTGCAAGGTTGGTCCCCCCATATGCGACTGCTTCGTAGCATTCAAGCTGCAGTGTTTCCAACAGCTCACTTGCCATAGCACTAATGCTCATCGATGGCGGCAAGTTTTCATTCAGTGGTGAGTGTTCAGAGTGGGGGAAGCTCCCGTTTTACTCTCCACGTGTCAACCATGCACTCAATGGCCAACTGACCAGTGATCACCTGGAGTGCTTCTGTCGATACTGTCTTATAAGCCTCGATGACCCGCAGCTCTTATTTTTTTAATTTTCGTTTGTGATCATTATGATAACTATAGTTGGTTTGTTGTCAGATTTTGCTAATAACTTTATTGTGTAGCCCCATGTTAATTTGTGTGATTTGGTTTTGGCCGTTTTAAGGAATATTTTTTGTTTTGCAGAACGCCAAAGACTCACTATTTACCCTCACGGGAAAATTCAACATAGTAAGCCTATAATAGTTATTTATTATTCGCAACTATCACGATTGTACAATCAGCTAATTATATTAACGAATGAAATGTACATCCATTTACTGTTTTTGGTTTATTATTCATTCTGAATAATACAACTATGTTTTTGGTCACGAAAAATTTTTTACAACCCCCCCTCAAAATTTGATACTTTACGTTTCAAGACATGGAGATTCCAAATTTGCAATGTCCGTCCGCCGTCCGGGCCGTTTTGTGCCTTTAACGTGGTCTAAAAAATTCGTTCTTTCGCACAAAAATCCGATTTGGTATCTAGTTGTGCCCGCCATCTCGGCAATCCGATCGGACGAAGCCCGTGGTTGTAATGGGCAAAAAACGGTTAACAAAAATTAACGAAACGCCGTACAACGTGGGAGCTACAGCGTTTCGTCGTTTGAACTCCCTCCCTCCCGCCCATCACAATAAAAAACAGCGGCAACGCAGCATGGCGGGCGGCTCAACTCCCCTTTCGCCTCCCATCGGGTTCGCTCAAAGGGCTCGATGGGGCAAAATCATCAGACGTTTTGTTTCCGTAGTTCCATTGTAGCCAGGACATGTTTCGTATGGTTTACCTATATTCGATGCTGAATCGAATGGGATGGGTCTCGGAGCAGTAATACTAGGTCAAGCTGTTCATGAGAATAATAAACCATTGTGTAATAATTTGCAGGGTTTTTTTTTTAGTTAACAGGCAACAATTAGCGTAAAGAATTAAAATGATAAGAGAGAGCTGTGACAGAGGGTGAAGCTTTCCAAATCAGGAATGAAACTGTTGTGTGTGAAAAGCTCTTTTGCTTGTTCCATTAGATGGAGCAAAGGGTATTGTACGAAATTCGTCGCGAGGGCCGGTGATTGCGTAGACTTGCTCGCACAAAATGAGCTTGTTCTGCGTCTACCCATATTGTTCTGAGTTTGAGAAGGAGTTCTTCCTTCATTTTCTCGACATGGGCTTTCCACCTAAGCCTGCCATCAAGCGTCATCCCGAAGTATTTTGCTTCATTGGCAAGAGGGATCATTTTGTCGTTGAAATAAGCCGTAGTGCAATTGGCATGCACCGACATTTCGCTGTTCCTGGAACTGAGTGATCGAAAACCTTCCTAGTTAACCGATCCTCAAGTCGCTTTTCGATTTTGTGAAGATACGTCTCAAATTAAATTGTTTATTTAGGTTCCAATTAAACTCTTAAAGCTGAAATATTGGGCGTTCTAATGTCTTTCAGTCGTGGACTGCGGAAAAACTGGAATGGGACCCAGAGGCGTTTGGGAACTTGACTTATATGAATTTCAAGCAGCGTGTTCTGTGGATGCCTGACTTCGTGTTGATGGAGTAAGTTTAGATAGATTTTCTTATCGCTTCTTAACAATTGTGCGGAGTTCAAATAACACCAACCCCCTGTGTTTGATACTGATGTTCAGTGTTAAGGCCGGTCCAGACGCTCCGTTTTCCACCACGACTTAAGTTTGCGCAGACTTGCTGATGGACATGAATGACTGATGGAATGAAAACGTAGCGACTTGTAGCGTCCGGACGATACAGACTTGGTATTTCTGGACGGCCTTGGCGTCTCCTGATCATTTAGGAAATCTAGCAAGTCATAATACCATAGAGATGGCTTGTATATATCCTCTTCTCCAGCCCCAGATCGAATGGACTTATTTACTTTGGCCAATTCTCTTCGATACACACTCCGCAGAGAGTTCAACTTTTTCACGATTGTTTCCCTGTTTGCGGTGGAGTCGATTTCCTTAAATTTGTCCTGCAATATCCCATAAGCTTCACCCTTTTTGCCCCTATCACTATAGTCTTTCGACTTCACACACCAAAGGCACGGGAAAGTTTCATGAAGTTCAATGAAAGCGGTTAGAAACTCCCGCGAGCACTGCCGAAGGTCGGTCATCGTCGGGTGATGAATAAAAACTGAGGAACAAAACGGAGCAAGTGCCCACACGCAGCAACATGGCTGTACATGTCACGGATTTCAGAGGTCCTCAGCTCAGACATCGCTGCAACTGCGTGACTTCCCGACGGACTTAAAACCTCACCGTTTTCCGGTCCCCACGCAACGACTTGGTCTGCGCAGGCAAGTCGTGGTGGAAAACGGAGCGTCTGGACCGGCCTTTAAGGAGCACTTCCTTAGCAAACTTCCCGCTCTTCTCGTTTATTCCTTCCTTCCTCGCTGACGACTCTTTCAATAGTCTCATGCGACGAGAGAAAGTGTCACCACAACGCAATAATGTCATTCTCGCGAATTTGAGCACTTCGTTGAAAAGGGCGCTTTTCGATCATGGCGTGGGAGATCCCGTCAACGGGAGATCAATTGTACGCCTACAAGAAGATTCGTTCCTCGTTTTTTACCAGATCATTGTTTGTCCATGTTCAGTTGCGTTCGTCACAGCAAATTCCTTGTTTGAGCTCGCCCACGCCCCTAAAATAATGTCCAATTCAACTGAAGAAGAAGATATCAGGGCACCAGCCAAGGCCGAGGGAACAATGACCGAAGTCGTGGCCGTTCAGGCCCATTTCCAATTTCCCCAGAGTTATTGGGAGTCGGCTTGGCTTCTTTAAAAGGGGTTTCGGAATCTACCAGTCCCCTCCACGAATTCTAGGATCTGTTACGGGACGAACCAAACCCTTCGATGCAGCGGAGGCTCGCCCGGGGCATTTATGCTGACTGGGCACCAGCTCTCACTTGGCCCTCCAAGTACTCGCTGGGGCCCTCCTCCTTGACCTGGCCCTGGACCTCGCGGTACTTCAGTCCCACATTCGACAGAATGTTTTAGCGGAGTACCGCGGCGCACTCCAGGACCAGCTCCCGGTGCTTCTCCAGTCTACTGCGCAATAGCTGTCAGCAGCATTACTGTGCGCCACAGCTATCTGGCAGGCCAGATGGGATGTGGGCCCTACGTCAAGGCACCTCCATAGCATCCAGTGGTGACTGATCGCATAGTTAGGGGGTGGGGGCGACAGACATTTCCAGAGGTGCAACTCCTCTCTGGACATAGCGCATTCAACGAGCGGCTCCATTTCTTTCAGCGACGGGCCTTTCAAGACTGCCCATGCGGGGCGGGTGAATATGAGAATGCAGCTCATGTCATCTTCTCGTGTTCCATCTATGAAGACTTACGAGTGAGGGCACAGTTTCCCACAGCTGACAATCCTCATCTCCTCTTCAGAAGCAGGGCTGCGGCCCGTCGTTTTCGTTGCTTTGCGCAAGCATGGGCCAACCAGCGAAGAGAACTCGAGGCATGGTGCCCACCCCCCTCCACGGAAGTGGTTGAGTAAACCACATCCTTGCGTCCCTGTGCAGAGCAGCTCGTCACAGAGTCAAGCCCCAGGGGCGGCAACATGTGCGGAGAGCCATGTAAAGACAGCGCGCACCCTCGGCCAACGTGCCTATAGGCCTCCACAGGCCTGGTACGTTTCCCCATTTGGTTGAATAGTTGAAGTAAACGAAGTAGAGCTATAAATATTGACATAAGTGTCGTGTTGCAGCGACCCGAAATTAGACCGCTCTTTACTGGACGACAAAGCTGTTCGTTGGAGCTCTGATGGAAATGTACAGTGGTCCCCTTCGGCGAGTATTGAGACGTGGTGCGATGTTGACATGACGGACTGGCCTAACGACGAGCATACGTGCGTTGTACACATCGGACTGCGCTCTCATCCCAAAACTGTGCAAGTCAAATTGAACAACGAACCAGACGAGGTAAAGAATCAAATTGTCTATTTATTCACTTAAGAAATGTCTATTATTTCATTCATATCTATCCCTGCGCCCTAATAACTGCAGATGTTTTACGTTCTAAACACCAATTGATCGCTTTCCTCCAGAAATCGCTGAAGACTTCGGGAATGGAGTGGTTCGTAGTATCAATTACCGCTGAAGAGGTGACAGTGCTTGGCTCAGAAGACGAAAACTCACAATCGTTCAAGCTGCGAGTTACTATGAAACGGATTGTAACGTCTTATTTGCTCCTTTTCGTTCTACCTCTCTTAGGTAACTGTTATCATTCATTTATTTGGCAAGTCCTCATTACAAATAGGCCTCGTGGGCCCTCTTAAAATGTGACACAACATTTATCTTTTATAAGAAATTAATTCTGCTCTTATACAATATGATAAACAACACAACAAAAAAAACAAATATGATAAACAACGTTTGATGAACAAAAATTAAGGAAGAAGAAAAAGAGAGAGAATAAGAAATCCGTAAAAATGGTATGGTTAGTGGTAGGTACATTATTGAAAGAAAAACAATATAGATATTGACATAAGGGCACAGAATGTGAAGGGCTTGATGCAAGATCAGCAATCCCCTGTAGCCCCGAGGGAGTACCAGAGCGTCGTATCAGTAGCCGTGAGGGACTTCCAGAGCCTCGTCCCAGCAGCCCTGAGGGACTTCCCTGAGCTTGACTCTGTGACGAACTGCTCTGCACAGGGACACAAGGATGTGGCTTACTCAACCACTTCCATGGAGGGGGGTGGGCACCATGCCACGAGTTCTCGTCGCTTGTGGCCCATGCTTGTGCAAAGCAACGAAAACGACGGGCCGCAGCTCTGCTTCTGAGGAGGAGATGAGCGTTGTCAGCTGTGGGAAACCCTGCCCTCACTTGTAGGTCTTCGTAGATGGAACTTGAGAAGATGACATGAGCTGCATTCTCATATTCACCCGTCCCGCATGGGCAGTCTTGAAAGGCCCTCCACTGAAAGAAATGGAGCCGCTCGTTGAATGTGCCATGTCCAGAGAGGAGTTGCACCTCTGGAAATGTCGGTCGCCACCACTGGGAGGATGCTAGGGAGGTGCCTTGATGTGGGGCTCGCATACCATCTGGCCTGCCAGAAGCTGTGACGCACTGTAATGCTGCTGACGGCGTTTGGACTTCCAGAGCATCGCCCCCAGCAGCCCCGAGGGACTTCCACAGCATTGTCCCAATAGCCCTGAGGGACTTCCAGAGCATCGCCCCCAGCAGCCCCGAGGGACTTCCACAGCATCGTCCCAATAGCCCTGAGGGACTTCCAGAGCATTGCCCCAGCAGCCCTGAGGAACTTCCAGAGCATCCCCCCCAGCAGCCCCGAGGGACTTCCTCAGCATCGTCCCAATAGCCCTGAGGGACTTCCAGAGCATTGCCCCAGCAGCCCCGAGGGACTTCCAGAGCATCGCCCCCAGCAGCCCCGAGGGACTTCCACAGCATCGTCCCAATAGCCCCGAGGGACTTCCAGAGCATTGCCCCAGCAGCCCTGAGGAACTTCCAGAGCATCGCCCCAGTAGCCCTGAGGGACTTCCAGATCCTCGTCCCAGCAGCCCCGAGGGACTTCCAGAGCATCGCCTCCAGCAGCCCCGAGGGACTTCCACAGCATCGTCCCAATAGCCCCGAGGGACTTCCAGAGCATCGCCCCCAGCAGCCCCGAGGGACTTCCACAGCATCGTCCCAATAGCCCCGAGGGACTTCCAGAGCATTGCCCCAGCAGCCCTGAGGAACTTCCAGAGCATCGCCCCAGTAGCCCTGAGGGACTTCCAGATCCTCGTCCTAGCAGCCCCGAGGGACTTAAAGAGCATTGTCCCAATAGTCCCGAGGCACTTCCAGAGCATCGTCCCAATAGCCCTGAGGGACTTCCAGAGCCTCGTCCCAGCAGCCCTGAGGAACTTCCAGAGCATCCCCTCCTCCAGTAGCCCGGAGGGACTTCCAGATGCTCGTCCAAGCAGCCCTGAGGGACTTCCAGATCCTTGCCCCAGCAGCCCCGAGGGACTTCCAGAACATCGTCCCTATAGCTGTGAGGGACTTAAATTAAGGAGCCTTCTCAAGGTGTATAACGAGCCACAAAACTTCTTAATGATTTGTTCAGTATAACTGAGCATCCATTAGTACACCTTTATTCTTGACAATTTTATTAGGGTGAATAATATGAGACAATACTTGAAGGGAAAGCTAAGAGGACAAATCATGAATCTCTTTCTAAGAAAACACAATAAAAGGTATTTCTTGTAGCTCAGTTAATCACGTTGTTTGACTCAGCAGCATCTAAAGAAGACTGACCACTGCATTAAACATCATCAGCCAGCTAACGTACCTGTTAGGTGAGTCCGTCTCCTCTGGCTGGTGAGTTACTGTGGGCAAGCGCTTTCGATGTAAAGACATCATCGTCTGGCCGTTAAGTCAGTACTGGAGTCAGTCGGTTAGTCGTGGTCTTTATATACAAAGAGAAAAGTGAACGGTGTGATGGAGCGTCTGTGAAGGGACGGGGAAGGAGGTCATGTACCTCAGGGTGAATACCCCCTAGAGATAAATGGGACGTGTTGGATGGATGGTCTGTCAATTGTGGAATTTACGTCTTTTTTGTGTAGGGTGGTCTGTAAATCCGTCAGTTGGTTGTTTTCGTTTGTGTAGTGTTTTGAGTGGTGTGAATATGGTGTCGCATTTTGTGTTGATTTGTTCATTTATGATTTGTCCATTGAAGTTTTTTTGTTTATAAATTTCCATGTTTTCTAATATGTTCAGTTTTCGTCCTTTGTATTGTTTGTGTAGTAAGATGGTGCAGTCCTGTATTTTGGTGGGTTCATGTCCAGTTGTTTTGAGGTGGTTGGCAAAGTTTGAATCGTCTTTGTTCCTACTAAAAAATACGGACCAGATACTCAGAACACATTAAATCTCTTAGTAGGAACAAAGACGATTCAAACTTTGCCAACCACCTCAAAACAACTGGACATGAACCCACCAAAATACAGGACTGCACCATCTTACTACACAAACAATACAAAGGACGAAAACTGAACATATTAGAAAACATGGAAATTTATAAACAAAAAAACTTCAATGGACAAATCATAAATGAACAAATCAACACAAAATGCGACACCATATTCACACCACTCAAAACACTACACAAACGAAAACAACCAACTGACGGATTTACAGACCACCCTACACGAAAAAGACGTAAATTCCACAATTGACAGACCATCCATCCAACACGTCCCATTTATCTCTAGGGGGTATTCACCCTGAGGTACATGACCTCCTTCCCCGTCCCTTCACAGACGCTCCATCACACCTTTCACTTTTCTCTTTGTATATAAAGACCACGACTAACCGACTGACTCCAGTACTGACTTAACGGCCAGACGATGATGTCTTTACATCGAAAGCGCTTGCCCACAGTAACTCACCAGCCAGAGGAGACGGACTCACCTAACAGGTACGTTAACTTTAGTAATTTGCCTACTGGCGGACACAACCCAATTTCTTTAATACCTGACACAGCCAGTCCGGCTAAGGTACTACTAACAAGACTGACCAACAAGACGCTACAACTACACAAAACAATCGCTAACATACGCTACAACAAACAATGCCTCACTCACAATATAACACCAAAATACGCACTCATACAGATCAACAGACAGACATACTCTGCACAAAAACAAAACATTTAGCTCAAAAACTTTGGATCAGGACAGAAATACGGACGCTATACATCAAAAAGACAAACTTAATAGGAAATATACAAAATACACTTAGAATCGGCCAACATAATGACGAAAAACAACTTACACGACATATTTATAGATTTCCTAGACTACCTACGTACAAAGACGAATACAATCATGACTAACAAATACAAGAATATGGACAGAAAACTCGACAAACTTAAGAAAAACTAGACCCTATCTCGAAACCTGCTACAACATTTCATAGTAGAACAGTTAACTTGACGGACGTAAAATTCACTGATAACGAATCGCAATTATTAGAAAGAGGACTCAAACATAACTTACCTTCAACTGACCTACAAAAAGAAATTGAAACAAACATTTTAGACGCTGAGACAGCCATACAATATCTACCGATTGAGAACCAAGAACGCATACGCCACAAAATTGTAGACAAAATCGAACAAACTATCAAACAACACAAAAAGAACAGGACGGACCACAAAGACGTAAAAACAGCCACACAAATTAGGACCAAACTCAACAACAATAATTTAATTTTGACAAAAGCAGACAAAGGAAACGTCATTGTTATATTAGATAAACAGAACTACATAAACAAAACGACCGACTTCATCAACCAAACACAATGCACAAAACTGAAAAAAGACCCTACGGACTCGTATCAAACACAAATACGTAATGCACTTAGAAACCACACTAACATACCAAAAGAACAATATTATAAATACATAAACATGAACCCAAAACCACCTCTACTCAAAGGACAACCAAAAATTCACAAAAAGGATACACCCATCAGACCAGTCATAAACTTCACATCTGCACCAGCATACAAACTCTCAAAATATTTGACAACAATGCTAAAAAGTACCATCACATTACCAAACAGATATACGATACGCAACACAGAAGAACTCGCCACTAGATTAAAAGACGTTACTATAACTCCAAACACTAGATTGGTATCATTCGATATAAAAACTTATATCCCTCCATACCAATAAAAGAAACCATTGACATACTACAAACCAAACTAAGGCAAATAGACACGACAACCACTAGAAACGTCACCAACCTCACCAAACTGACACTCGGACAAAATTACTTTCAATTTAACAATAGCATATACAAGCCAAAAGATGGATTAGGTATGGGAAACCCTACCTCGTCTATATTAACTGAAATATTTCTACAACATTACGAAGAAACTCACATCCAGACCTTAATGACAAAACACGATATCAAACACTACGCCAGATATGTAGATGATATCATCTGCGTATTAGGCCGCGATAACACCGACGACATACTAAAAGACTTAAACAATATCCACCATAACATCCAATATGACATGGACAAAGAACAAAACAAAACTCTTAATTACTTGGACCTAAAAATCACACGTTTGGACAACGAATTGCAATACGACATTTTTAGAAAACCTACCGCTACCGACACGACCATACACTTCACATCAAACCACCCACAACAACACAAACTAAGTGCATTCAGACACATGATACGGAGACTAAAAACTATCCCACTATCCGAACAAAACTACAAAAAAGAACTTGATATTATAAATACTATCGCAGAAAATAACGGTTACTCTAAAAAACAATAAACAAATTATTAAGACAATATGACTCCAAAACAAACGACTCAAAAACAGAAAATACACAGACTTTAACAAAACGCTGCACATTCACATACACGGGACCACAAATATACGGAATAACTAATATCCTCCGAAAGGAAGGTATACAAATTGCATTACGTACGGACAACACACTTAGAACCAAACTAACTGCAAAGACTGAAAAGACAGACCCACTCGACCAAAGTGGGGTATATAAAATAACTTGTACTTGTAAAAACGCATACATAGGACAGACAGGACGAAAAATACGGACCAGATACTCAGAACACATTAAATCTCTTAGTAGGAACAAAGACGATTCAAACTTTGCCAACCACCTCAAAACAACTGGACATGAACCCACCAAAATACAGGACTGCACCATCTTACTACACAAACAATACAAAGGACGAAAACTGAACATATTAGAAAACATGGAAATTTATAAACAAAAAACTTCAATGGACAAATCATAAATGAACAAATCAACACAAAATGCGACACCATATTCACACCACTCAAAACACTACACAAACGAAAACAACCAACTGACGGATTTACAGACCACCCTACACAAAAAAGACGTAAATTCCACAATTGACAGACCATCCATCCAACACGTCCCATTTATCTCTAGGGGGTATTCACCCTGAGGTACATGACCTCCTTCCCCGTCCCTTCACAGACGCTCCATCACACCTTTCACTTTTCTCTTTGTATATAAAGACCACGACTAACCGACTGACTCCAGTACTGACTTAACGGCCAGACGATGATGTCTTTACATCGAAAGCGCTTGCCCACAGTAACTCACCAGCCAGAGGAGACGGACTCACCTAACAGGTACGTTAACTTTAGTAATTTGCCTACTGGCGGACACAACCCAATTTCTTTAATATCATCAGCCAGCATGGGAACCTTGTGGTATCGAAGCTCTACCTAATTATTCATTTCCTCACCTGAACTTGTTTTTGGCTAATTGTGAAAATATTCTTTAACCTGCCTCATTGGCAAATGAAAATACATTAGCACTGTGTTGGGTACCTGGTCACGCAAGAATAGGCGGTAAACTGGTGAGAAAAGGATCTGTCCCCCCCACAGTGGGATCTGAGCCATTCGTAGGGAGTGGGAGGAGAAATGCAGGGCTGTCTATTGACTGGATGTTCCTAGCCAAAGGCAGTCAAGCCTGGAGAGAGATAGTGTATGGATGGTACGTGGCCTGTTTACAGCCCACTGTCCACAAGGTTGGCAAGTCGGAGGTACAGAATTGCTGATTCTGCGAGGTGGAGGTGGAGCCAGCGAAGCATGTACTGTGTACATGTGAGGGGATGACTGCAGCACGCCTCAGAGTGCTTGAGGGTCATCATCTGCGGCTGGAGGAGGTTGCAGGGATGGGCCTCAAGGTTGTCTTGCATTCTGCGCGACAATGGTGGGGACGTATTGTGAACTGAGAGAACATGAGGGGGCTAATCCTCGCCAACACAATAGGCCCAGTTGTAGCCGCAGTGGGGGCTTTTCCAGTGCAGCATGCAACATGTTTGTTGACATCTGTTAATTTCTTTTCAAATATGTATAAATGACATATATATATATAGCTGTCGTCTAGTAACTTCTCTTTAATGATTCTATATTAGCAGTTTGTCATTCATAGATTACAACCAACCTCCACTTTTAGCGTATTATCCTTGACATGAACATGTTTGCTTGTTGCAGTCTGTTTTGTTGTGCTAAGTGCAACCTTCACCATCCCTCCCCAACATAAAAGCCGGCTCATTCTTGTGTCAGGATGCACTATCGTGCTATACGTCCTCCTTTTAACCGAATCAGAAATGCTGCCAGCAGTTTCTCAAGGGACACCCAGAGTCAGTAAGTTTCTCTTTCACGCTCAAAGCGAATATGAGTTTTACGAAAAACGCAAGTACCGTCAGTAGAGGGTAAGGTGTGCGTCGTACTTTCTGTAATTTAGAAGTACCTAACGAATAAGAACGGGAATGGCATACACGCGTATATTTGTGTAAGTGTGGAAATAAGTTACTCAACATTCGCGTATTTTGCCGAATAGGCATGACGTCACACGTAGACTGGGAGGGGGGGTTACATATTAGCTGTAGTCGACAGGGGAGGGTGACGTCACATCAGCTGTTTGTGGCAGGGGAGGGTGACGTCACATCTACTGTTGTTGGCAGGGGAGGGAGACGTCACATCAGCTGTTTGTGGCATGGGAGGGTGACGTCACATCTACTGTTGTTGGCAGGGGAGGGTGACGTCACATCTACTGTTGTTGGCAGGGGAGGGTGACGTCGCATCAGCTGTTTGTGGCAGAGGAGGGTGACGTCACATCAGCTGTTTATGGCATGGGAGGGTGACATCACATCTACTGTTGTTGGCAGGGGAGGGTGACGTCACATCTACTGTTGTTGGCAGGGGAGGGTGACGTCACATCTACTGTTGTTGGCAGGGGAGGGTGACGTCACATCTGCTGTTTGTGACAGAGGAGGGTGACGTCACATCTGCAGTTTGTGGCAGGGGAGGGTGACGTCACATCAGCTGCTTGTGGCAGGGGAGGGTGACGTCACATCTGCTGTTTGTGGCAGAGGAGGGTGACATCACATCAGCTGTTTATGGCATGGGAGGGTGACGTCACATCAGCTGTTAATGGCATGGGAGGGTGCCGTCACATCAGCTGTTAATGGCAGGGGACGATGACGTCACATCAGCTGTTTGCGGCGGGGGGGGGGGGGCAGTGACGTCACATCAGCTGTTTGTGGCAGAGGGTGGGGCAGTGACGTCACATCAGCTGTTTGTGGCAGAGGGTGGGGCAGTGACGTCACATCAGCTGTTTGTGGCAGGGGAGGGTGACGTCGCATCAGCTGTTTGTGGCAGAGGGTGGGGCAGTGACGTCACATCAGCTGTTTGTGGCGGGGGGTGGGGCAGTGACGCCACATCAGCTGTTTGTGGCAGAGGGTGGGGCAGTGACGTCACATCAGCTGTTTGTGGCGGGGGGTGGGGCAGTGACGTCACATCAGCTGTTTGTGGCGGGGGGTGGGGCAGTGACGTCACATCAGCTGTTTGTGGCAGGGGGTGGGGCAGTGACGTCACATCAGCTGTTTGTGGCAGAGGGTGGGGCAGTGACGTCACATCACCTGTTTGTGGCGGGGGGTGGGGCAGTGACGTCACATCAGCTGTTTGTGGCGGGGGGTGGGGTAGTGACGTCACATCAGCTGTTTGTGGCAGGGGGTGGGGCAGTGACGATCAGCTGTTTGTGGCGGGGGTGGGGCAGTGACGTCACATCAGCTGTTTGTGGCGGGGGGTGTCACATCAGCTGTTTGTGGCAGAGGGTGGGGCAGTGACGTCACATCAGCTGTTTGTGGCAGTGACGTCACATCAGCTGTTTGTGGCAGGGGTGGGGCAGTGACGTCACATCAGCTGTTTGTGGCAGTGGGGCAGTGACGTCACTTCAGCTGTTTGTGGCAGGGGCTGGGGCAGTGACGTCACATCAGCTGTATGTGGCAGGGGGCGGGGCAGGGACGTCACATCACCTGTTTGTGGCGGGGGTGGGCAGTGACGTCACATCAGCTGTTTGTGGCGGGGTGGCAGTGACGTCACATCAGCTGTTTGTGGCAGGGGGTAGTGACGTCACATCAGCTGTTTGTGGCGGGGGTGGGGCAGTGACGTCACATCAGCTGTTTGTGGCGGGGGGTGGGGCAGTGACGTCACATCAGCTGTTTGTGGCAGGGGGTGTGGCAGTGACGTCACATCAGCTGTTTGTGGCAGAGGGTGGGGCAGTGACGTCACATCAGCTGTTTGTGGCAGGGGGTGGGGCAGTGACGTCACATCAGCTGTTTGTGGCAGAGGAGGGTGACGTCACATCAGCTGGCCTGGGGGTCCCCACCCACGCCCCCGCGTCACATCAGCTGTCAGGATGGGAGGGAGGGGGTCTGACGTCACTATCCCAGAAGTGCCATAGACTTATCTACTGGCCCTTGATGAGATGTAACGTTATTGGCGGAAAATGTGCGAGAAGTGCAGAAGAATTTTGGAGTGGAGTTATCAGTGGAAAGTGGTTTGAAGCATCTAAGGTGATTTTAAAGAGATTGTGATGAAACGAGTTAGTAGCAAAGCACGGATAAAATTTGACGGATTGGATGTTGTACAAAATTGGATTGAACGTTGTAATTGTTGGTGATGACGAACGGCATTAGTTGTGAGCTGCTCAATTCATAGCGGGTGGTGCTTGTTTTAGCGCGTCCTGATGGGCATTGGTTGAGCAAGGTTTCAGGGTCCCCCAACTGTACATGTTTGCTGCCTATTTGTTTTCTAGTGGAGAGACTCGTAATGAGGAGCGTAGACTTGGGTCGGGCTTTTTACGCTCAATGTTAACCAACTTTACCTTTAATGTTTTTACAGTGAAGATCGCATGTACGCTCCTTCTCGTGGCCATCGTGCAACTGATATTTCACTGCTTCAACTTCCATATCGCCAATAACACGGTTCCAGCTCCTCATTTCGTTCAACGAGCGGCCAAAAAACCGTGGATGAAATACTTGCAAAGGGTAAGGACGTTCGAGTAAACGGCAGCGCGAGGTTCTTGCATTTATGAAACTCTTTTCATAATTTTTACGGGGTTTGTCTCCGAATTTCAACTTTTAGCGCATATTGTTCCATGACGTGTTCACAATTTTGTGTTTTTCGACGTCACGAGTGTCAAGATTAGCAGAGATTGCGGAATACGTTTGTTATAAACCTTAATGTTACGCGCGCGTTTTGATTCAGCGCACCTTAAGATGCCAATGGGAAGCTGTTGTTGGCAGAAGGGGCTGCTTTATGTCTGAACAACATCAAGCTGCACCTTAAATTACTTCCGTAACTCATTTGGCACAGGGACGAAGTAAACTAGTCCTTTTCGCCGGTGCGTAATAGGCCTCAACAACGAAGAAAAAATCAAAATGCATTGGGTTTCAAGATGGCAGGGAAGTGGGCGGAGTCGGGCTTTCTGCTTTTTTTTCAAACCAAAAACAAATTTTGAATTTGCTGTTGAGCCTTCTGTATTTCCCTAAGGGCGCTGCTCTGATCTAAACCAAGTTCCTGAGTTCGACCTGCTCTGACTGCTGCTTTTGAAAGTAATTTAGTCTTAAAACCGCCAGAAACTGGTTCATGTCAATAAACTAATTTTTCAAATCTGTTTCTCCCAACTCGGTCGCGTTCGCGTCTGTTGTCATTCCCTAATGTTACGAGAGGTTTGAAAATGTTTGGAGAGCTGCTGAGTCAGGCAAAAATTTCAACAGTCCCGAGCCCCGACTTTTGCCAGATTGTGAATCTTCGTCTATAATCACTAGACTACGATCACTGGGGTGCCTACAATGGGAGTCAGGCGGTACGCTAGTGCAAGCCGCGCTGACAAACTGGTGTTTTTTAAAGAAAACAGCCCTCTCTCTCACCTAACAGTCATTTAAGATTTTTTTAAGATTTGTTCAATTTCCAGGCCACTTACGACTCATTTGTTTCGGACGACGTAAGAAAAAATGAGGATCAACTCCCAGAACCTGAAGGTGGAGCTGACCTCACGTCAACTGCAAGGGCGGTGGTGAACAAATATCACTGGGGCCTTGTTTCCCGAGCTCTTGATTTGATAATTTTTACCCTTATGTTCTTTGTATTGCCTTTTTCAATTACTGCAGTGTAAAATTGTATCTTAACAATACAACTTGCTCAATTTCGTCTTTTTCAATCATTCTGTCTCGATTGAGGGTTTTAGAGGTCAAAGGTTTACCTTAGTTGAAAGGATAATTGGGAAACTTTTTGTTTATTGCGATTAACTCTCAAAACCATCTACACAAATCACTGTAGCAACAGTCGACGTTTAGTTCTGTTGTTGCGCTCGTCCAGAGCAAAGCTCAATTCGTTTGTTCACATTCGCGATAACGCCCTTCCACTTTTTCCTTTTAGCTCTTCCAATCCCGTCTCCCTTTTTTCATCATATCTCTCGCCTTCTCACGAGTTACCCACGCCAATTACTAATACGAAAGAGAAAATAGTGCTTAATGTCCAGAAATGGCAGTTTCACAGTGCTGAATGTCAGCGGGAAATTAACTCGTTTCAGCCCTCAGGTACGTCGTCATTTGTGTCGCACGCGATTTGAGCTTTGCGAAGTAGATTATCCAACATTTCAATTGCTGGGGTGTATGTTGTTTGAATAGGAATAATTGGAGCCTCCCTCGTAGTTTTTAACAAGCGCTGTGCAGCCTCAATTAATTCTCCTCTCCGGATAAGTGCGGCACATTAATCAGTCAAACGCCCCATCGACTTTTTGCGTATATGTGCATATCATAAGTTTTAAGAGTCAGTTCGAAATTATATCAACAAGGGACATAGAGATAACAGGCAAGAACACGAATAACTCACCAAACAAGGAGAATCGGTTTTCGTATTTCGTTTAATCGGTCTTTATTCTTCGCGTCCACAGTGTATTTTTACTTTCCTTGGCTCTACGAAGTAGAAAGGAAAGTTATGTAATCGGCTGACAAAAAAATTTTGAGTTTTCTTCAGATCTTTACGTATCAGACCCTCCTGAGTCCGAAAAACACTATTTGGGAAAATGGTCTGTGTGTGAACGATTTTTAGAGAAAACCACCGTACCAAATCTGCTCAAACTTGATATCTAGCCTGCAGGTTACCATGGGACGCCAAAATAAGGGTATGAACAAAATCCACCGAAAGTTGACTATAGTTATCATAGTGATCAAAACACCAAATATTTTTTTTCTCGAAAACGGCTCTAACGATTTTGATTAAAGTTTTTATATTGATAGCTCGTAATATAAGTACTATACCATAAAATTCCCATTTGTGGGAAGATGACGAGAGCAGCACAATAAATTACCAAAACTTTCGACGAAATCGACTTTAGCGCGGTTTTTAGAGAAAACAACCGTACCAAACCGGCTGAAACTTGATGTCTAGCCTACAGATTAGCATGGGACGCAAAAATAAGGGTACGGGCAAAATCCACCGAAAGTTAACTATAGTTATCATAGTGATATAGTGATCAAAACACCAAATATTATTTTTCTCAAAAACGGCTCTAACGATTTTGATTAAATTTTTTATATTGGTAGCTCGCAATATGGCAACTATACCATAAAATTCCCATTCGTGGGAAAATGACGAGAGCAGCACAAGAAATTATCAAATTTGTCGACGAAAAGCGGTTTTAGCGCGGGTTTTTCCTTATAAACTCCGCTGGGATTCTTGTAGAATGGAAAAAAAAATTGGTATCGTAGTCCTATCCAATACCTAAAGAGTGCATGTTTAAAAACGCTCATGAGATACATGGGGCTCACTCCAGAAATTCCTGAATTTCAACTACTGCCGTTTCGCTTACTACCAGTTCTAAACGTTTTTACCCAATAACTCTGCAAAAGTAATAACTGTCCTTCTTCTAAAAATTTTTGTTTACAGCCTCATTAATTATCTGTGTTCCAATTGCTCAATATTGGTCCTGCAATACGTACGAGCAGCACAATAAATTCTGGAACTGTAAGCGCTACCGCTTCCTACTGCGGCGAAGTGTTTTTTGACCAAGTTCAAATGAACTGAGTGGTAAATGAATTGATTAAGTGCACAAAGCCACATAGAAAGTGAACAGACCTAGAGCTAAGGAAAGTTGTGTGTTGCAACGCACCAGATATTTATTAATTTTTTTCGAATCACCTGGCAAATTCAAGATAAACATTTAAAACGTGATAACCGACTTTTTTTCGAAAATTGGCGCTAATAAGGCTTTATTTATTTGGCAGTTCGGTAAAAGAAATTGCACTGGAAATCACGCTGTAGCTGATATATAAATATAACGCTCATAAAAAAAATGCTATTTCACTACATTCTCACAAACAAAGTGTAGGTACGAACTCTTATTTGGAGTAAAATGTTTTAAATTAATCGCCGGACCTGAAAGTCAGTTGGAAAACTCCAGAAGAACCCTACTGCTTCCCTACTTCCTCTGTAGAACAAGGAATTACGAATTTATGCATTTTGATTGTCAAAAGACTATTTTATTCGCCCTTGTCCGCGAGCAACAGTCGCTTTGATGATAGTAGGACAGCTCTCAAATGTCACCAAACGATTTATGTGCGGGAGAACGGATTTGGCGGGATTACGAATTTTAGTGACGTCTTTCGTGTACTAGAGAAAATAACTGAAAACTATGTTTACTTAGTAAACACTCCCACGTGTTCTTAAAATTTGTTAACAAAAGCTTGACACTCGAATATATTACAGGATAGAACGATATTTCCTGGCTGTAAAAATTCTTAATCGAATTATGTTGTTTTTTCGAATGATATTTTTCTTTATTAAGAACCTGAGTGCTTCTTTGCACTTTCCGCAACCCTAAGGGGAAGTAAAGTATTTCAAAAAATGAGAGTTCTGCACATTTTCCTCCATAATACTTTAACAATTTTGATTAACTTGAACATATCTTGTATTAATCAATACTTAACTTTTGTTCCTAATAAATATATCTGTGAAAATGTAGTAAACGCAGTCCTAAATATTAATATGCCCTAAACAGCAAAAAGTTTGTTTTCTCGATTAATCAACTTTTATCTATTCAGCAAACCCCATCTGCTCATTCTTCTCCTTGGACACCGGCGTACAGGAAACCAGGTATCGACTATCCACAAAGAACAGTAAATTTTGCATATCTATAACTATAGCCAATAGCCGTTTGATTTCGTTCAATGCGTTATCGTTAAGTCTCATGTTAAGGTCAAATACTAAATTTGAGCCGATTGAGTTCAGCAGTTCTCTTCACAGGCACACATAACTCCGATAACACGTTTTTCCATCGTACTTCATAAAGCAATGGAAACTAAAATATCTGGTGCGTAGCAACACACAACTTTCCGCCACCCCTTTAAGTTCGAACACCACCTGCGGGCGCTATATCTTCGTTCAACGCATTTTTACAGGAACATTTATGGAGAACAAAATGTACGTACTAGTTAGCTGAGAGTACTCCGAAAGTTTGATCGAAATCGTTAGAGCCGTTTTTGAGAAAATTGGAATACCGATAAATTAATATTCGACAAATCTCTTTTTCTGAGTTAATTTGGCTTATATCTCCGTTCAACATATATATACAGAAATAATTATGGGGAACGAAATGTGGGTATGGGTGACTAAAAGACACTACATTAGAATCTATGACATCTGGTGAATAAGTTACCCTGAAATTCACGGAAATGTTCGAAAAAATGTTATTTTCGACACATTTTGATTTTTATCTCTGTTCAATGGACTGTCAGAGGAACATTTATTGAGAACAATATGTAGGTATTAACTATTGGAAAACATCCTGTGAGTTTGGTGAAAATCGCTGAAGCCGTTTTGCCGAAAAGCGTAAAAAACCTATTTTTGCTTCATAGGCCTTATATCTCCGTTCACCGTATTTTCATGGAGATATCTATGCAGAAGAAAAGTTCGACATTGATTAGTAGAAGATAATTTGAAAGTTTAATCAAAATCGTTAGAGCCGTTTTGGAGAAAAATGCGATTAACCCTAGTTTTTGGTACATTTTCGTCCCCCACCCCCCTTCACATCGGCCGAAATCGTCCATAACCTTATTTTGGTGTCTACAAAAAATAACGAACAAACCAAAAAAAGAACCAGCTCAATCGGATCAGCCATTCTCCCGCAAATCGAACTACAGACACACACACACACATACACACGGACCACGCGCCGAAATTAGGTTTTTAGACTCAGTAGGGTCTGAAACGTAAAGATCTGAAGAAAACCCAAATTTTTGTTTGGGCCGATTACTATACTTTCCTTCCCTTCGGGTAGCGGAAAGTAAAAATTAACGTATTATTCTATCTGCTCTGATGTTTACTGTAGTGATCTGAATGCTCACTTACCGAGCGAAAGACTGGAGACAGAAATGCGAAGTAATGCCATCAAATCTCTGCACTATGAGATATTTTAAATATTTTTCGCGTTGTTCCGTTCGTTATCTTCAGAACGGCGATATAAGTCGTGACGAACGATTATTGAAAAGAATAATGGTGCACATTTTCGGCTGTATTTATACCTAGCATTTTTCACTTGCAGGTATTTTATGCTCGAGCTAAAAAACATTTCGTCACTGTGGCCGCCCAGACATTGAAATAACTTTATAATAACGTACCCCCGGGTCCGTCTGCTTTTACTGAAATCAAGGATGACATTTCGGATATTCATCAAAACGTTCCACCACGAAAATCCACTGTTACCGGGGCCTAGATGACGATTGAACGTTGGTCAGCTTTTGAAGTTCATCGTGCTAACCTGATCCTAGTCAAACGAGCAACGAACGACGCTGTATCGAGAAGACCGTGGAGTAACAGCGGTGGAGGTTACAGTCAAGTAAGTTTGTTTTGGTGCTTATTGATGTCGTGATCCCCTGTCAATATTTTTTTTTAAAAACATGAATACTTCAGATGTAAAGAAAAGAAAGCGCGAGCCCACTTTCGACGTGGATGACAAAAAGATCTTAGTGCAGTGCGTGAGGTGTCACTTGAAAGTGGTTGAAAACAAGAAGATAGATGGAGCATCCATGAAACAGAAGAGCGATGCGTGGATGTTGATAACCCAACAATATAACGCCACGGCGGCTTTCCCGAGAACGGGGCATTGCCTGAAAACCCTTTGGGAAAATTTGAAAAGAAAGGCCAGAGTGGTGGTTGCGGGTCGAAAGGAACCGTTGAGTGGGACAGGTATGTTTATTTCCAGTTTGACGTACGTTGTAGATTGAGACCATCGACTTTGCATGATATTGTTTTATGATGCAGGTGATGAGAAACCCTACGTAAAGGTAGATCCTATACTAGAAACAGTGATCCGGCTTATTCGTCCACATTCACAGCCAATAAGTAATGATAGCTTCGAAGAACTGGACAGATCAGGTATTATATTTGATACAATATAAGGTTACTTGGTAAAATCCCAGAATAGTGTACGCGGGTACTTTTGTCCGGTTCCTCGGTTCGCGATTCGGAACGTTTATTAGCGTCACTGATACTGGTGAACGTAACGGTAGCGGTAAGAGTTGAGCGAAGTTTTGTGGTAAAAGTGAATGTAAACAAAGCGCGCGAAAGAAACAGGAAGAATTGTAAACAACGAAAAGCGCGCAAAACTGAGCCAACGTGGACAAACAGTGCGCGCCTATTGCAACAGACATTAATGACCACAACAATAATAAATATCACTCGCGTAGTGCAACAGAACACATTGACGACCACAAAAATAAATAAAAATCTCACTCACCTCTCAATTTACGTATCCAAACTTTGCGGAGAATAGGTTCGTTTTATCGCCTCGAAGAAAGCCTTCGTGAGGTCGCAACTTTCTAGCGCTAGTATTCTTCAAAAATATGACTTAAATCGTTCGACATAATTTCATCCATCCACCGCATTCAGGACACTCATACTTGTCAGAGATAAAACCGTAACTCATACACCAATCCACAACACTCCTCGGGCCTTTTTCTCTTAATTGATGAATCAAAGTCGTATTGATTCGCCTATCCATGGCTGGTCGAAAAAGATCAAAAAAATAAACGCGTAGAGGGCAGTGGGGAAAGCACTAAAGCAGGAGAAGCCGGACGGGCGCGAAAAAAATTGGATACGTAACGAACGACGAAGGAAGAAGAACGCATACGGTGGAGGCAACTCGCCAACTGAAGGACGATATTTCGGTTATAACGGAAATTTGCCGAAGGGTGGGATTCGCGGAATGATTCCATAGTTCAAGGGTTAGTCGAACGATTTAAGTCATATTTTGAAGAATACTAGCGCTAGAAAGTTGCCAGGGATGAATGTTGTAACTAGCACCAGTATCAGTGACGCTACTAAACGTTCCGAATCGCGAACCGAGGAACCGGACAAAACTACCCCCATACACTATTCTGGGATTCAACCTAAGGTTACTTTTATAAAAGCTTCAACAGACTTTTTGAATGACAGTATAAAAAAATGGCGAAGGGGGACTAGATGCGTTGGACAGAGGACACACCGAACTGTGTTCAGTTGGGAACATATGTAGTTTCTTACGAGCTGACGTAGCAACAATAACTAGAATTCGCTTGCAGGATTCAGTGCGGTAAAAGCAAAGAAGGCTAATTCCCAATACAATGGCCAAGGGTACATTCGCGTGGAACTTCGGTTCGCGATTCGGAACGTTGAAGAGCGTCACTGATACTGATGCTAGTTACAATTTTCATCACTGGCAACTTTCTAGCGCTAGTATTATTCAAAATATGACTTAAATCGTTCGACTAACCGTTGAACTATGGAATCATTCCGCGAATCCCACCCTTCGGCAAATTTCCGTTGTAACCGAAACATCGTCCTTCAGTTGTCGAGTTGCCGCCACCGCATGCGCCTATTTCCGATCTTTCTTGGTTATGTATCCAATTTTTTTCGCGCCCGTCCAGATTCTCCTGCTTTAGTGCTTTCCCCACTGCCCTCTTCGCGTTTATTTTTTGTGATATTATTCGGCTAGCCATGGATGGGCCAATTAATACCGATTTGATCCATCGATTGAGAGTGGAAGGCTTACGGAGTGTTGTGGATTGGTGTATGCGTGTCGGTTTTATCTCAGAGAAGTATGAATGTCCTGAATGTGGTGCGTGGATGAAATTGTCTCCAAAGGCTGGTTCCTTGGATGGTTTTGAATGGGAGGTGTAGACAGGATGGCCACAACTCCAAACGGTCAATTCGTAAGGGGTCGTGGTTCAGCCTGAGTAAGTTGAGTATGACTGACATCATGCTTCTCACCCTTAATTGGGTAATGAGATTACCGGCAGAGATGAGTGCGATAGATCGGAATGTTTCCAAGAACACCGTGACCGACTGGATGAGTTTCTGTCGGGAAGAAGCCTATCCCCCTCAAAGTTCGGATACGTAAATTGAGAGGTGAGTGATATTTTTTGTGGTCTTCAATGTATGTTGCATTAGGCGCGCACTTTGTATTTTTTTTGTCCACATTGACTCACTTTCGCGCGTATTCTATTGTTTACATTCTTCCCGTTCCTTTCGCGCGCGTTGTTTACATCCACTTATACGACAAAACTTTGCTCAACTGCTAATGTTACGCTCACCAGTATCAGTGACGCCAGTAAACCGTTCCGAATCGCGAACCAAAGTTCCACACGAATGTACCTGTGGCCATTGTATTGGGAATTTACTGCAAAGAACATGGACCGACCACTCTAATAAGGCAATATATCGATATGTGACGACCGAGGTCAGGTTATCGATATGCCCGACATCGCTCGTAGGCTCTTCCCCGCCAACTGTGCCTGTGACGCATTGTAGGCTCTGGCGCCATGTTTGAAATTAGAAATAACGACGTTGCGTACTTACAGGTTCTAAGAAGTCCTTGACGAACTGCCGGATGCTTCCTCTCCTCCACTGTTCACTTTATACTCCTGTACCACATCCTTCAGAAATGCCCTCGTTAGATCATCACAGTCACTTCTCGTCCTTCTCCAAATATATTCGAAGAGGTACGAATCAAAATGATGTGCGATCGATCTAGAGGGAATCCCTCGCTTGATAGCGGCTCATGTTCCCTCGATCGAATTTGTGTGGGCCTCTGTTGCCGGGTCCTTGAAAAACAAGGAGTGGTTAATCCTCCAGGCAATCATAGGCCTTCCAGCCAGTCTGAGTCATCCTCTACATGTGTTCTGTTCTCCCAAATATCTTTTGGACGTATTTCCGTATTAATGTGCGTCTGAAGTTTGTATATTGTTTTCCTACCGTCTATCAGGAAGCATGGTAATGGCGGACAAATATCAGGATATGATAAAGAAAGATAAGAGCTAACCGCCTAATTGTTTGGGGTTAGCGCTTGATCAGGGCTTGAGCTTAACCCAATCTCGTGAAACTCGTTTTTTGTGGCGGGAGGCAGTTATGCACTGTCAATCGAGTCTAAATGGGATCAAGGCAGATGGTGGAAACGGCCCTAAAACTCACTATCACTATCAAGGAACAGTTCTGATTCCAAACCTTAGTTCCAGCCTTATTTACTCAGCCTGAACGTTGTGTGCGTTTCAGTATTTTGTGAAAAGTCGTATAATATTGTAATATTTTTCTTACAGACATTGAACCTGAAACATTAACCATTGAACCTACGTGTGATGTCTTTGTGGAGAGTGTAGGTAAGCATCTGTTGACGTAATGTTAGCTTAGATGTTTTTTTTACTTTCCTTGGCTCTACAAAGTAGTAAGGAAAGTTGTGTAATCTGCTGAAAAAAAAATTTAGAGTTTTCTTCAGATCTTTACGTTTCAGACCCTCTTGAGTTGGGAAAATGGTCTGTGTGTCGTGAACGATTTTTAGAGAGAACTACTGTACCAAATCCACTCAAACTTGATATCTAGCCCACAAGTTAGCATGGGACGCCAAAATAAGGGTTTGAGCAAAATCCACCGTAAGTTACCTATAGTTATCATAGTGATCAAAACACCAAATTTTTTTTTCTCAAAAACGGCTCCAACGATTTTGATTAAATTTTTTATATCGATAGCTCCCAATATGGCAACTATACCATAAAATTCCCATTTACGGGAAAATGACGAGAGCAGCACAATAAATTGCCAAAACTTTTGACGTAATCGATTTTAGAGAAAGCGACCGAACCAAATCACCTCAAACTTGATATCTAGCCCGCAGGTTACCATGGTACGCCAAAATAAGGGTATGAGCAAAATCCACCGAAAGAGAACTATAGTTATCATAGTGATCAAAACACCAAATATTTTTTTTCTCAAAAACGGCTCCAACGATTTTGATTAAATTTTTTATATTGATAGCTCCCAATATGGCAACTATACCATAAAATTCCCATTTATGGGAAAATGACGAGAGCAGCACAATACATTACCAAAACTTTCGACGAAATCGATTTTAGCGCGGTTTTTAGAGAAAACAACCGTACCAAATCAGCTGAAACTTGATATCTAGCCCGCTGGTTACCACTAGACACCAAAATAAGGGTATGAGCAAAATCCACCGAAAGTTACCTATAGTTATCATAGTGATCAAAACACCAAATTTTTTTTTTCAAAAATGGCTCTAAATATTTTGATTAAATTTTTTATATTGATAGCTCTCAATATGGCAATTATGCCATAAAATTCCAATTCGTGGGAAAATGACGATAAATTCACAGATTCAACAGCTCAATAAATTATCAAACTTTTCGACGAAAAGAGTTTTTAGCGCAGGTTTTCCCTCATAAAATCCGCTGGAATGTTATTGGAATGTTTAAAAAAATTTGGTATTGTAGTCCAATCCAATACCTATAGGGTGAGTGTTTAAAAATGCTCATGATATACATGGGGCTCACTCCAAAAATTCCTGAGTTTCACCTACCGCTGTTTCGCTTACTGCCAGTTCTAAAAGTTTTTACCCAATAACTCTGCAAAAGTGATTACTATCCTCCTTCAAAAAATTCTTGTTTACAGGCTCATTAATTATCTGTGTACCAATTGCTCAATAATGGTCCTGGAATGAGTACGAGCAGCACAATACATTTCGGAACTGTAATCGCCACCGCTTCCTGTTGCTGTAAAGTGTTGTTTGACCAAGTTCAAATGAATTGATTAAATAGACAAAGCCATATAGAAAGTGAATAGACGTAGAGCTAAGGAAAGTTGTGTGTTGCAACGCGCCAGATATTTATAAGTACACTATTACACGATGACAAGTTCGTTTCACTATCCCCACTCAGCAAATATTTGAGTAAAATGAATAATGTTGTTATTACAGACATTAAAGTTGGATCACCGGGAGAACTATGCCGTGTCTTTGTGAAGAGTGAAAGTAAGCATACTGTGTAAATTCAATATCGCTGATTCTATGTACTTACTTAGGGGATTCAAGTGGACTAACTTAGGTATCTTGTTAATGAGTGCGTTTATTATGACTAGTTGAGAGCAAAAGACAAAAACGAAAGTGGTAAAACGAGAACAAAGGAAAAGTGCTACTGTTGGAAACTCGGGTGAGCGTTGGAAGAAACAGCCTGAAATTAGTGAATGCGGCGTGGAGTTGAAACTCGTGTTCTCCTGCGACACGGCCGCCGGCTGATGGGACTGGCACGCTGCCTTGTGGTCGGTGATGGAAAATCAGTGCCCTGTGTAGGTTCCAATGGCGCCACAGATATTTTTGAAAGTATTGCGTACTCGTAGCATCTAAGCTTTATTTCGTCCACCCCACTTTGCATATTTATTTATTTAGAGCACTTCGCATATATCAGACATGTACATATATATACAGAAGATACATAAAAGAAAATTAAAAACATACATTCTTAAAATCACTTAACACGTTCACTGCGGATGTCGACACGTAGTCGACAAATGAGACCCCTTCCCCCCGGCGGACGTCGACTACCTGTCGACATCTCCCATCCCTTATTTAGATCAACCTCAAAGTTGCCGCGCAGAAAATCGGTTTTGAATAATAATCGCCGCAGTGAACGTGTTAAGCTAGTTTTATTTTCATTAAAAAAATTCAGAGCAACAACATAAGCGCATCTCTTGTACATTGCAATATTTATTTTAGGCAGTCTTATGTTTGACCTCCCTACTTTTCTCGTTCCGTATGTGCCCGTACAAATGTTTTCGTCTATTCCCGTTTTAAATACAAAAATACAAGCCTTCAGAACAAATAAATCAGGTATGCACAGTGTTCTAAAATCTCTGTATAACCAGCTTGTATGGTATCTAGAGGGCCTCCCTAAAATCATTTTAAGAACAGTGTTTTGAACTGTCTGAAGTACTCTTAAACGCGTTTTTGTAGCACCTCCCCAAGCACTTATACCATAGTTTAATAATGAAGAAACCAGACCACAATAAACCATTTTTAAATAATAAGGGCTCAGGAAGCCTCCCAAAGTCTTGAAGACACAAAACAGCTTACGCAGCTTTTTAGCCAATGTATTTATGTGCAGCTCAAAAGTCAATTTGGAATCGAAAACCACGCCAAGATAATTGCAAGTCTGAGGAAATGAAATGGGTGGGCACCCACAGGTACCATTACCATCACATCCATAAGAATGAAGTTGAATCGTCTCATCCAATAACAATTCTCTTCGTGAGTTACCTGAGAATCGAACAATTGACGTTTTATCTATGTTGACACACAAATGGTTGTAGTCCATCCAAGTCCTGATAATATTCAAGTCGTGACCCCCAAACCTCACTAACTCATTATAATTCCTCGAGCAACAAATAATTGCTGTGTCGTCAGCAAACCCAAAAAGCCTACTACTCAAATTCAAGTTCATCAATTCATTAAGGAAAAGTATTGGCCCGAGAACTGTACCTTGAGGGACGCCCCAATTTATTCGAATAGTTGAGCTGAAACTGTTTCCAATTCGAGTCACCTGCGAACGGTCAGTCAAGTACGATTTCATAAGCTCATACGGTAACCCCCTTATGCCACATTGATGTAGTCGATGTAACAACGTACCATGGTGCAGAGAGCCCTCATTGCATTTTTCAGTAATGAATTTATACATATCAAATAATGCGTGTTCCGTACTTAACTCTTTCTGGAATCCAAATTGCCTCTCAGAAATAATATTTAATAAAATAAAGACGTTTAACGTCGTAATTTTGTTATTACAGACGTTAAACATGTACCTTCCGAAGCAGCTTGCGAAGACATCGTGGAAAGTGAACGTAAGCACTGTGTAAATTCAGTATTAGATGGTTGATAAGTATAGTATACCGTTGTACATGTGAGGTTTATTTCGTTCAGCCCACTATACTCGTGTAAGATCGTAATGTTGTTATTACAGAAATTAAACACGTACCTCCGGAAGCAGCTTGCGAAGTCTTTGTGGAGAGTGAAAGTAAGCATTTAGTATTAGATGATTTTATTAGTACTAAAGATATCAATCAGTCGTTGATTCTGAATGTCAATTAGCAATCCAAATTTACTCAAAAAATCAGCGCCAATAATTCGACAGCTAACATTGGCGATAATGAACGGCCAACAAAATTTTCGTCGTAATCCCAAGTCAATATTAATAAGAATCTCTTCATATGTAGTTATATGAGAACCATTTGCAGCGAAAAGGTTGTTTGGAAGGTTGATGGCTGTGAGATGTATCAGGTGGAATCCAAGTACCAAGCCCCCACACAGTGCTACAAATGCCAGCGCTATGGCCACCTGGCAGTAGCCTGTACGAGACCTGTTGTGTGCGCCTTGCCACATCTGAGCAAGGAGTGCAAGCGTGAGGCTCCCCTCAAGCGTGCCAATTGCGTTGAACGCAAATGCCAACAGGTCTCGCACGCTGTACCATTCATCAGCGAGCGATTGCCCTCCAGGAGTCACGAGTGGATTATGAATAGGTCAAAAACAGTTCGAATCCTTCAGCACAACACAAATAAGAGTTCCCCAGTTATGGCTGAGTTGCTGCAAAATGCACTCAAGAAACGCTGTAGTGTTCTCGCCATACAGGAACCATATGTACTGAGGTAGTTTGGAGATGCTTTGAAGAGCTGCTGACTCAGGCAAAAATTACGGCAATCGCGCCAGAGCTCCGATCCACAATCCTCAACTTTATGTCGAGAATTATGAACAACGTCTTATCCACTAGACCACAATCACCCAGTGCCTTTCATAGGAGTCAGTCAGCGCATATACATCGGATCCAAAACTCTAGGTCGGGGATCACAGACACGAGTGGTGGCTGGAGCAAGAACGGGAGCCAAGGCAGCAGTGGCCTGCATTGACCCGACCATTGACATGCTCGCACTCACCCACCTGGACAGCCAGTACTTGGCCGCTGTGCTCATCCGAGCCGGTGGCTTTGAGCTGGTTGTAATATCATTTTACAGGCAATTTGGTGCACCAGTTGTCAACAGCCTTCAACCACTCGAGCGGGCTCTAGCAGGCCTATCAGGACGACCCTGCGTAGTCTTTGCTGATGCAAACGCCAGATCACCATTGTGGGGATCCCCAACCCTTGATGGGGCGGGCGAGGCGTATATAGAGCTGCTCACGAGGTACAACTTGGTTATTGCCAACGACCCCACGACTGAGGCGTTGCATAGGCGTTCCATGACTAAAACCCTCGTTGAGGGTTTAGGTACAGTCATCAAATAAGGAAACAGACCTGTATTAGGTGGAATCACAGAAATGTCAGCTCCACTATCGATTAGAAATTTGCCATTCGAATTGCGATCGTGGACAAAAAGGCGACATGATTGTTTGCCCACACTCCCATTGGTCGCATCGAGAGAGGGGGCTAGAAGTTTTCCAGAGTTTCAGCTTTGTATGAACAGGAAATCACACATTTCAGGGCCTTGTCTCCCCATTTCATATGATAAGGGCAAACTGCAGGTTGAATTAATTCATGTGACTGAAATGGTCTGGACCTGGACTGAGAACGAGATTTAGAGCGTTCGCGCCAGTTGAATTTTACTAGGGTTTCAATTTCGTCAGCCAAATTTTGAATTTGAGCTTCAATCGATCGAGAGGAGGGTTTGAAACCGCACAAGCAGATGGGTGAGGAAGCTCTGAGATCGGCCTCGAAAACTTGAGGGGTGAAAATTCCAACATTTTATCTGCCATAGCTGCTAAATTATCCAAGGCGTCAGAACTGGTGGCCAAAATTGAACGAACAGTAAGGCGCTGGAGGAACATCATCCTCAAAAAATCATCCTGTACGTGACTGTCGCCTAAATCGAGTTCAGTCAGAAGTTTATTGGCCTTGTGGCCGTCGGAAATCTCAAATTCTGTCACTAAACGGTCCATGAGATCATTGTAGGGTGTTAAAATCCTAGGCTTAGAGAGAAAATCTGAAATAAGTTCGGCCACATCCGAGTCCAGGCTTGCCAATACATAATTCAACTTCGTCAGCTCATTGGCGAATGAGCGTCGACTTGCATTTTCCAAACTTTAACATAAGACGCCAAAGCGGCTGAATTTTTATGCTGACAGGCGGTTGTGTAGTTCTAGCACCTTCGTTCATTATGAAAACGATAAGATGACTTACAAAAACGTCTTGCGAAGTGTTGAATGTCGGGGTCACCACTTTAGTTGTTATTAAAGTTAACGTATCTGTTAGGTGAGTCCGTCTCCTCTGGCTGGTGAGTTGCTGTGGGCAAGCGCTTTCGATGTAAAGACATCATCATCTGGCCATTACGTCAGTACTGGAGTCAGTCAGTTGGTCGTGGTCTTTATATACGTCGGGAATGCGACACCATATTCACACCACTCAAAACATTACACAAACGAAAACCACCAACTGACGGATTTACAGACCACAGCATCGAAAGCGCTTGCCCACAGCAACTCACCAGCCAGAGGAGACGGACTCACCTAACAGGTACGTTAACTTTAATAATTTGCCTACTGGCGGACATAACCCAATTGCTTTAATACAGGGTGAGCCATAACAAATGGTGCAGTTTCAAAGGGCGATTTAAAAAAAACGGTGCAACTTAGAAGATTACGGTTTTTTTTATTGAACGCCATACATCACCCCATTTCGGTAGATTAAGTCCTGAAAATTACATCAGGAAGGTGGACGCCCTCAGCAGCGACGCACTGATGTAGGCGATTCCTGAAATTTTCAGCCGCCCTCTGGCACATTTCGATGGGAATCGCGGCGATTTCTTCCCTGATTCGAATCTTGAGGTCTTCCAGAGTGTGAGGTCGATGTTTGAACACCTTTTCCTTCAAGTAGCCCCACAGGAAAAAACCACATGCACTCAAATCTGGCGATCTTGCCGGCCACCCCAAGTCACCCCTGAGAGAGACGAGGCGTGCGGGGAACATCTGCCGCAGTTTCACCATTGAGATTTGCGCTGTGTGGGCCGTAGCCCCATCTTGCTGAAACCAAATATCCCCCAGATCCTCTTCTTCAGCTAACTGGTTCAATTCGGGT
This sequence comes from Pachypeltis micranthus, assembly GCA_020466155.1. Lineage (NCBI taxonomy): Eukaryota > Metazoa > Arthropoda > Insecta > Hemiptera > Miridae > Pachypeltis > Pachypeltis micranthus. The sequence goes on from CM035778.1 coordinate 7,121,808, forward strand.
TCAAAAAATCTTTCCAGCATGAAAAGATAACGCTGAGCATTGACGGTAACAGTCCTTCCATCCTCCTCGAAAAAATAAGGCCCAATCACCCCAAATTTTGAAATGGCACACCAGACAGTGACTTTCAGGAGTGGAGAGGTCTCTCGTGAATTTGTCTTGGGTTGCGGTCACACCAATAGCGGAAATTTTGTTTATTAACCGCTCCAGAGAGATGGAAGTGGGCTTCGTCCGAACTGAAAAAAGTGGACGTTGGTGGGATGCGGTTTATCATCTCTTGGCATCGATTCAAGCGGTTTTGGTAGTCTGGAGGTGACAATTCCTGAACAATCATAATCTTGTACGGATGGAATGACAAGTCCATGTGCAAAATCCTCCTTAGTGAGGTGTTAGAGATGTTCAGTGCTACTGCGTGCCTCCGAGCAGAGCGCCGAGGCGACTGTTTCACTGCTGCTCCCACTCGAGCCAGGTGTTCTTGTGTTTCTTGGTCTTCCCGCACCTCTACGCCTTACTGTGGAACCAGTTTCTTCCAATGCTTGAACCCAACGTGCGATAACATTGCGGTGAGGGATGGGATCACGACGTGGGATGTTGTAACTCAGTCGGAAGGCCCGCTGGGTGGCGATGAACGAACGGCCACTTTCAAAAAACGTGCGAATGACGAAACCTCGTTGCTCTCCGCTCCAAACCATTGTAACGGCTGAAAACGGGACCACTGCCCGGGCACAATGAGACCCCTCCTAGGTTGTTAACTCCACTACAAGGCATGCAGCACCCCTTCACAAAACTGCACCATTTGTTATGGCTCACCCTGTACTTTAGTTGTTATTAGAGTCTGGTGTTGTTGACGAATAATAACTAGAGAGAACTAGGGAAAAGAATGTATTCAACAATATAACGCGCGCGACATAAAGCCAACCAGGGAACTGGCCTCAAACACCTGATAAAAACATAACGAGCGCAGTGTTTGGGGACAACACGGAAGTTAATCAAAAGACCGGAAAGATCCGCTTGACGCGCAATCATCGCAAGAGGTCCCCACAGCACTGTTGCAGTACACGTCATTTCACCATCTCCATTCAGCAAATATTCAAGTAACGTAAGTCGATGTTATTATTACAGACACCAAATCTGGACCATCAGGAGCAGCATGCGGTGACTTAGTCGAGACTGAAAGTAAGCATCTACTGTGCAAATTCAGTATTGAATATTTTTATAAGTATTCTGTACTTACCCACGTGAAGGCCCCTCCAGACTCTCGTGGAGATGTTCCCTCTGCCTGAGTTCGCTTTTTGAGTAGTTTTTGTACTTTAAGTCTCAATTGTGAGGGGCGATTTTTTTCAGTATTTGCGGTTCAGTTTATTCGTATTTGTTGTTGTGGGTTATCCCAAATTATCAATCGCAACAGCTTGAGTTAAACTTTTTAGAGGCCTATCAGTCTGAGCTCGTGATATGGTGCTTAAAACATGGAAACTATTAAGATTTAAAAAAAAGGTAAATGGTGTGTGGGGGAGGGTCAAGGCGTGATTGGAAAGCCAACAAAAATTAAATTGATGTCAACGTACTGTGAAAATAATAGAAAAGTGGCAGCTTCTCTGAAACCTGGGGAGATGTGGTGACGATATTTACGAACCAGTGGGGTTTGCTTATCAATTGATGGGCCAACGTTGGGCACCACTTACAACTGTGGGCCTACATTGAATACACCATCCAAGGATGCATCCACCGTCTATCGGTGTGAGGCGCCTTTTGTCGGTAAAGGGTGGCCAGACGCCACTAACACTCCCCCCCAAAAGGTGCCTTGGTGGGAGTTATAAGTCGAAGCGAACTTTCTTCTTGACGAGGCGTCCTGATCGTGTTGTTGTGGTTGGTGCTGGAGTCGTCTGGCTGTCCTCTGGTGTTGTAGTTGAAGTGTCGACCGTAGTTCTGGGTGTTTCCTTGTCTGACGCGTCGTCATATGCTGGTTTCACGTAGTCGATGGAGACCATGGTTTCCCCGGTCGCTGAGCTGTAGCTTGAAGGTATGACTTGGTATGGGCCTTCGTAGGGAGGCGTCAGAGACTTCTTCATCCCTTCGACTCGGAGAAAAACGTGGCTGCATGTCTTGAGGTCTCTTGGTAGGAAGATCTTCGGTGTGGTGTTCTTCGGAGAAGTCGGGCGAAGTGAAGACATGAAGTTCTGGAGTTGTTGGACGAAATCTCCTCGTTTAGTCGGCTCTGACAGTACGAGTAGGTCGTCTGGGAGACGTAGAGTAGCTCCGAAGGGTCATTAGCGTCGGGCTGTGGTTCTCGTCGTCTATTGATGAGCGTAGCCTCAGCAAGACGAGTAGAAGGGGCTTTGTCCAGTCTCCATGGGCGTCTTGCTGTTAGGGCAGCCTTCAGGGTCCTATGGAATCTCTCGATTCGTCCGTTTGCTGGAGGGTGGTATGGCGTCGTCCGAAAGCGTTGGATAGTTGTCTGACGAGGTTTGACTCAAACTGACGACCCTGATCCGGTGTAATTCGCAGAGGCTCGAGCGACTGTTTCAGCGTGGATGTCCGGCAGACGTACTGCTTCTGGCCAACGAGTGAACCGGTCGATCATAGTGAGACAGTAGGCCTTGTGGTCAAATGACGGTAGAGGTCTCACCAGGTCCAGGTGTACGTGTTCGAAGCGGGCCGATATCAGGAACGTGCCGAGGGGCGAGACAGTGTGTCGAGAAACTTTGGCTTTTTGGCAGGCAGCGCAGGATCTAGCCCATTTTCCAGCGTCAGTATTCATTCCTGGCCAAAAGTAGCGGCGGGCAAGCATTCTGCGGGTGCTTCGGGTCCCCGGATGGCTAGGTGTGTCTATCGGGTTTCCACTTTTTCATATTTTTTTCTTGAAATAAGTGTTATAGGTAGGGTTTGGGCGTAACACAATAATTACTTCCTTCCTTCGTAATACAGTATATTCGTGGGCCAGGTATACAGGTCTGTTCCACCTTATGTAAAGTCTACAGATAGTGAGGAAGAGCGAAACGTAGCAGTAGGCATCCTGATGAGGAATAGGCCGATCGCCTCATTGCGCGCCGCGGACCCGATTTTCCTTACCTCCCTGCGGAGCCAGAGCAGCTTTAACATGGATGACTGGCAGCGCAGAGACGAGAGCAGTAGAGATGGTCGTTGAGGGGCCACAGGTGCGGTTGACAGCAGGTTCGATATTAACTCGTCACTCTCATCATAGGCCCGGATGGGCCTTGAGTGTGTCGTAGGGTGGGTCCGCAGTCGGAGAGATGTCCGTGACTATCTTCAAGACGTCTCGTGTAACGCTGGCCTGAACTCTGTTGAAACGGGTCGCTTGCAAGGTGTTGTGGTCCGCTGTGAAGGCCGCTTGGAGTGGAAGGTTCGAAGCTACTTCGGGGTTCTGAGCCATGATGTTGCTGAGGTGTGTGGTTGCGTATTTTTTCGCCTCCTCTCTTCAGCAAATACCCCCTGCGCACACTCCAGGAGAGTCTGGATGCGGCGTTAAGTTGATTTCGTTAATCTCATTCTTCACATAATCCAATAACGTAGCGTTGTAATGTTACAGATATTAAATCTAGAACGTCGAGTACCTGCAATATAATTAATGAAGAGCCGCACTATTTCGTATTAAACCAGGTAAATTTGTCAACTTACGCTAATTTCAATAGTTTTAAGGAATGTTCCACGGCATGACTTTAATCCTTTAAGGCCTGAAGATATTTCAAATATCAGAAGCATTTCAAAGAGCCATATTGCTCCACTTGAACAAACAAAAAACGGCTATAGCATTTTTTAAATCGAAATTTAAGTTTGTATTCTGGAGGATACATCAGAACCTCATTGTCGTGTGAACCCTGCAGAATACATTAGACGTTTATCAATGACCGCATATGGAGAATATGCGTAAAATACTAAAATTGTGTAATTTATAACGCGCAACAAACGGAAATCAGATTAATTGGCCTGTTCCATGCGAATTAAATCTCCAAAGCAAATAGAGATAGGCGCATCTCAAACAAAATATAAAATATCTGGTGCGTAGCAACACACAACTTTCCGCCACCCCTTTAAGTTCGAACACCACCTACATATGCGGGCGCTATATCTTCGTTCAACGCATTTTTACAGGAACATTTACGGAGAACAAAATGTAGGGACTAGTTAGCTGAGAGTACTCCGTAAGTTTGATCGAAATCGTTAGAGCCGTTTTTGAGAAAATTGGAATACCGATAAATTATTATTCGACAAATCTCCTTTTCTGAGTTAACTTGGCTTATATCTCCGTTCAACATATATATACAGAAATAATTATAGAGAACGAAATGTTGGTATGGGTGACTAAAAGACACTCCATTAGGATTTATCACATCTGGTGTAGAAGTTACTTCAGAATTTACGGAAATGTACGGCAGCGATTACAGTTAAAGAATTTATTGTGCTGCTCGTACTCATTGCAGGACCATTATTGAGCAATTGGTATACAGAAAATTAATGAGGCTGTAAACACGGATTTTTTGAAGAAGGATAGTAATCACTTTTGCAGAGTTATTGGGTAAAAACGATTAAAACTGGTAGTAAGCGAAACGGCAGTAGTTGACATTCAGGAATTTCTGGCGTGAGCCCCATGTATCTCATGAGCGTTTTTAAACACTCACCCGTTAGGTATTGGATTGGACTACAACACGACTTTTTTTTAAACATTCTAGTAACATTCCAGCGGAGTTTAAAAGGAAAAACCGCGGCAAAAACGCTTTTCGTCGAAAATTTTGATTTTTTATTGTGCTGCTCTCGTCATTTTCCCACGAATGAGAATTTGATGGTATAATTATCTTATGATGAGCTATCTATATAAAAAAATTAATCAAAATCGTTGGAGCCGTTTGTGAGAAAAAAAATTTGGTGTTTTGATCACTGTGATAACTATAGTTAACTGTCGGTGGATTTTGCCCATCCCCTTATTTTTGCGTCCCATGGTGACCTGTGAGCGAGATATGAAGTTTGAGCTAATTTGGTACGGTGGTTTTCTCTAAAAATCGTTCACAGACACACAGACCATTTTCCCAAATAGTGTTTTTCGGACTCAGGAGGTTCTGAAACGTAAAGATCTGAAGAAAACTCAAAATTTTTTTTTCAGCTGATTACATAACTTTCCTTTCTACTTCGTAGAGCCATGGAAAGTATAAAGGAGATTTGTCTAATATTAATTTATCGGTATTCCAATTTTCTCAAAAACGGCTCTAACGATTTCGATCAAACAGCTAACTAGTCACTACATTTTGTTCTGTATAAATGCGTTGAACGAAGATATAGCGCCCGCCTATGTAATAAACTACTTCTGCTAATAAACTCCGCTGAAATGTTACTACAATGGTAAAGTAAAATGATGTAGTAGTCCAATCCAATAAGTAAAGGATACTTATGGGCTATATATATAAGATAAATGGGAGTCACTCCAGAAATTCATGCATTTCAACTACCGCCTTTTTGCTTACTACCAGTTCTAAAAGTGTTTACCCAATAACTCTGCAAAAGTGACTACTATCCTCTTCAAAAAAATCGGGTTTACAGCCTCATTAATTCTCTGTGTACTAATTGCTCAATAATGGTACGGGAATGAGTACGAGCAGCACAATAAATTCCGGAACCTTGAGCACTACCGCTTTCTGCCGCCAAGAAATGATATTTGACCATGAGCACAAGTGCATTGACGTAGAGCTAAGTAAAGTTGTGTGTTGCGACGCACCAGATTGAAGGGTTAAAAAGCTTGATTCTAGTGTGTAATATGAGATACCACCACCAGCAAATTAAAAACATAGTCATCGAACGTCGTGTAATCAATGGAAAAATTATTCTTTTGTATACTTTGTAGGACGATATTGAACGCGATAACGAGGGTTGCAGAGACACTTCTCAACCCACCGACTGGCCACATAACCCTCCAGTCCTAGGCCCACCACCAAATGAAGAACGCGTGGAAGGTATTATATTATTCATAAAGTTTCAGTATAACTTTCCTTGTTGACAAACTCTTCGCTAGGAATGACATTTAAGTGCCAAAATGCGCTTTTGTTCATGGCCATTACATACAAACATAGGCATCGTCTGATTGGATTGCCAACAGGCGGGCGCAAGTGAATAAGATCAACGTTAAAGGCAAAATTGACGACTGGTGTGCGATGAGCGCGACTAGGTGGATGCCCTAATGCACGAAATTGATTGTTTTGAGCAGCAAAAGTGTTGAGTGCCACTAGTTGCTACATAGCAGTTGAACGAGTTCAGTTTTGCCGTGCGCGTGTAAACTGGATGAAAAACATTCGATTGATGAAAATTGCTTCGTGCACGTTGGGCTGTGGAAAGTCGTGAGTTGTAATGAGCGTTGCATGTTCTGTTGGCAGGGTCCCGTAAGGCTACATCCCGTCGACGGCTGGCCTTCGGCAAACCGGATTGGGACAAATTAGTAGAAGCCAAAATGGCCGCGTTAACCTCCGCCGAAAGTAAAACCGTCGAAGAGCACGATGTTCTAATGCGTATACTTAAACTGCAAGAGCTTCAGGAAGCAGCTAAACTAGCTCAAGAGAAAGAGAGGCTTGAACAGGAGAAGTTGAAAACGGAAATAGTTAGATTACAACTTCTACATGCTCAAAGGAAGCATTGTAATGACTAAATAAATGTTATTACACGCTAACGTTGGTGTCTGTTTCCAAGGAAAATTCTGAGTAAGATTAACGTTTAACTTCCTTCTGTGTTGAGGTGACCTGGATAATTGGTTTCCTTTTAATGGGATAAAATGATACTTATACTAGCAGAGAACTCAGTAGTTATTTTATTGTCTTAATTTTCAAAACCACACGGCAAGTATTCAAAACATGAAATATTAACCTTTCCTTTGAAATTTCGTGCTGGATGATACGAATTGACCCTACACTCGGAGATGCGGGTTTTATTGACCTCATCTGCCTGGACTAGGTTATTCGAGTCAACCTGTTATTTCCTGCAATGCTAACAATTTTATCAGAGTTCGTACCTACAACTATATACTGCAGCTGGCCATGGGTTAACGAATTATTTACCATTTCGCAGACTACACGAAAAATTGAATTTGAGGGTTATTTGTCAGCCATAAGTACAAGAAAAATACTCTGTGAAAACGGTGCTGGAGTATTGAGAATTGATAAGCACCTGTAAGCTGACCCAAAACTGATATCCAGCCTGCAGGTTGCCATGGAACGTCAAAGTAAGAAAATCCGCCCTAAACTAACGATAGTTATACTGATCAAAACACTAATTTTTTTCTCAAGCCCGACTCGATTAGATTCTCATTTGTGAGAAAATGACGAGAGCAGCACAATAAATTACCAAACATTTCGACGAACATCGATTTTAGCGCAGTTTTTTCCTTATAAACTCCTCTCAAATGTTACCAATAGTCCAATCAAGTAACTATACGAGCGTTTGATAACAGATACACAGGGGCTACTCCAAAAATTCCAACTTTCTACCCGATTAATTCAAAACAGCGAACACCTATGATTCTCAAAAAAAATCACGTCGATAGGTGTTTAAATCCTCCGTGAACTGATTGCTCAATAACGGTCGCGGCACAAATACGAGCAGCACAATAAATTCCATAAGCGTCGTCTCCCGCAGTCATGTAGAAACTCGTTATAAACAGATTTGATTGGTTGCTCGAGTCAAGAGGAACGTCGAATTCACGTGAGGCCAGGGAAAGTTGTGTAGTGCGTAGCGCTAGATATTTTTCACTTTCCTTTGAGTAATGGAGAGTCATAAAGAAATAGTTCCATTTGGACGGGTTGCTGAGAGGAGCTATGACAAAGTACCTGCTACGTCTGAGCGCGGTGATACATATCGATAACTGAAACATTGAAGCGTCGACGGTTTTCACGTGAGTATCGATGGCGGAGTACATCGATGTTTTAAAAATTCGTCGTGGAATCGCTCGCCGGAGGATTGTTGAAAGATTTTCAATATGCGCTACAAATAATAAAATATAATGAGACAATATCTTCTTCATAATTGTCAATAGTGCGTAACATCCCGATCCACGGCTCATTTACCACATTTGTTAACACTCGATCTCGAGAGCGATCGAGTGTTTAAGTCATAGAGTTTAGTTTCTATCCGTTAATTTATTAACTCTGTATTTTGGATATGTATGTACCTCTGTTGGAGAACAACAAACACATCAAAACCGTTCGAGTTATCCCACAAAATGATTGAATTGCGAGAGAGAAAAAAGGAAACATCGGATGAGGAAAAACATCGAGTTGTTTAACCATCATCGAATCCCTGAAGATAACCACATCAGTCCCTTCCACTTTTACATTGACAATGGCCGGGAAATTATAAAAGTTGTTTTGTACTACAAAACCCCGATTTGTTTAGTTGTTATTAATTTTAAGCGTGTTATAACGAGCTCACATTTATAGTTACCACTTGCCGAGTTTTGATGTTTAAATTATGTACTTGATTTCAACGAATTAAAATGACGATTTCTGGGAAGATACCAATCGCTAAAAATCTTCTGAACTTGAAACTCATGTTAGAAGGAGGGCAGTGTTTTCGGTAACAAAAACCATAAATTATTGGGCAAACTGGCGTTTTTTGAGAGTTGTTTCGAATGTACAGACACGTACTTTATTGCAGATGGAGAAAGCAAGGGGAGAATAAATGGACCGGAGTTGTGTCTAGTATTTTGTGGACAATTACTCAAAGGGAAGATCACATTGAGTATTCTGCTAAGTCGCCGAAGAAGTTGGATCGGGCATTTTGTTCGGAATTCCTCGCCAAGTATTTGAGGTAATTCTATAACGAGATTTGTGTAATGGGGATGGTAGTTCGCGCAAATTGGTGTCATTCTGTTTGAAAAGTGAATAACCGTTGCCGCTGGTACAAAATGTGTATGTGCGTGTTAGTCGAAATAATAGGTGCCACAAAACAATTGACGTTTCGCACAACTTTTCTCAGCCCCACAATACAACTATTTTGATCGCCTAGAAACTGATCCAATCTGCCTTTCATTTAGTTCATGTGAACTCAGCAGAACATGACGTTCCACTCTTTTATTCAAACTGGTAACTTCAATTTCCGGAATTTATTGGTCTTATTTACGACATGGCCTGTTCATGGGATTGTCAAAGTGATTTTTGTTGCAATGGTTCATGTTTACAGTTCTGGCATTATAGAAGAAACTGTAAAGAAGTCAAAAAAACGGTGTTAATTTGAATTTCGGAAATTATGATTTGATCAATCTTACAGTGTCTTCTAGCAACCTGTATATCCGCTACTATTCCTGTATCTATCTATTGAACGGAGCTGTAAGCCATGCGAACTCGGAAAACTAGATTTGTCGGACGTTAATTTATCGTTTTTCGAATTTTCTCCAAAACGGCTCTCACGATTTTGATCAAACTTACGGAGTAATCTCTATTAACTAGTACCTACATATTGTTTTCTGTAAACATTTTAGTAGAAATGCGTTCAAAAAGTACAGAAAGAACGAAGATACTGCGCCCGTACACACAGCACATCGTCGAATTTTAGGGGGTTGTGGGAAGTTGTGCGGAATTCACAGGGATATATATTTATAGCCTTCTGACTGTCCCACAAGTGGGATATGCACTGCGGCCAGATGACCTGTAGTGCTAGTGTAAATGCAAAGGTGTTTCTAAAAAAAGGTAGCAAAGGCCAGGTAGTTCCTGCCAGAGTTTTCGTTGGTATCCATCCTTGGGAGAAGTGGTGCCAAAGACCAAAAGTCTCCGGTACTGGCCCAGGACATGTTAGGGAGTCTCCTCATCCGTGCCTCTGCATCGAGGGGTGTTGACTACACCCATAACATACATGCGTTTGTTCATTCTGCAGTGCCTGGTGATGATCCCAACAATCTGCCTTAGGTCCTTCCTCTGCATCTTCAGAAGGTTGTTTCTTATATCACTTGATTACTCTGAGACAAAGCGTTTGGAGTGCCTTACTCCAGCAGCATTCCAGACTGTCTGATGCAGTCTTCTGGCATGTTCTCGCACAGCCCTCTTGACTAGTGACAGAGAAATCCCACAATGAGGCGGTGGCCCAATAGGTACCGTAGATGAACCCTGTCTGGCCAGATGGTCCGCTCTCTCATTTCCAATGATTCCCTTATGTCCAGGAATCCAATACACATTAACTCTACTCGCACTTGCTAAGGAGTTAAGCCGCATCCTGCACTCTCGTACCAATTTTGACATTGTGCAGTAAATCATCAGCGTCTTGCACAACGCTTGACTGTCAGTCAATTTGTTGATAGTTGTGTTGCCTTTCTCATGCATTAAGATTGCCCTGGCGATAATAGCATAGATCTCTGCTTGAAAAATCGTTGGAGTGGGGCCTAGGGCGATGTACGTCCCACTCCTTCCAGAGCCACTTATCCACACCCCGGAGCCTATTTCCTCCAGAGTTTTTGATCCATCTGTGTAGATGTTAATGCCATTGGGAGGCCGAAACTGATGACTCTCGCTGTTCTATGGACCTTCCACTGGCTACACATTATTTTTACCTTTCGAATTCATACATGGGCATCGTGTCCGTGATCATGCTGAGCTATGTGGATGTCTCCAAGTTCCTGAGTATAGCCAGGTGTCCATTAGTCGCCTGTGGCATCTTAGCTATACCGAGTCTGGTTAGTCTGTATGCCACCTTCATCGCCTCTGCCTTGACATAAATGTCCAGGGGAAGAAGATCGAACAATTTCTCCATGGTGATGGTACGAGTGGTCTTCATCACCCCTGCTATTAGTAAGCAGGAAAGGCCATTGGTCTCACAATGGCTTTGTAAAACCAGCAGGTCATTCTGGGCTTTAAGCCCCATGTCCACACATTCTTTGACACGTCCACAGGGCCGTTGTCGTCTTTTTGGTCGTGTATCTGATGTGCTCTTTCCAGACTAGTTTCCGATCCAAAATCACATCCAGATACTTGACTTGCTCGCTGAGCTGAATTACCTTGCCCATCATTATCTGCGTCCTCAGTCCTGACAGTTGCCTTTGAACAGCACTATGACCGTTTTGGCTGGGTTGATGGACAGCCCCATCACCCGCAAGGCCGCCCCCATCAGGTCTGACAGCACATCGTCGAATTTACAGGGGTTGTGGAAAGTTGTGTATGATACGCACCAGATATTTTTCAGCTTGAAGGTTCGTAAATGGAAAATTGTATATAAATGCTAACTGTTCTCAATGCGGCCCTGAGGCTTAGGAGTACATTATGGCCTAATTAGACAAAACATAAAAGCTCTTTTAAGCATCTTTCGTGAATGCTTAGCCAGTAACCTAAAATGGTGTTGTTCAGTTTTATTATCAACAATTCAATCAGCAGAGTAAATGAGTGTTGTACAATTTATTCAGGTTAAACGAAGATTTGACGTCGTTGTACGAAAATTGGTCAAAAGCCGACAAACATTTTGCCGAAGTTGCACTGAAAACCCCCGGGCTCAGAATCCTCGACCAGGACCCGACGGAAACACTTTTTTCTTTCATTTGCTCGTCGAACAACAACATTTTACGGTGAGCCTTTCGACTCCGTTAATTGTCAAATTACGTAGCTCCAGTACCAAAGGTGTAGTACAACCCGTGTTTTCTTTTCAGAATTTCCTCGATGGTGGAGAAAATGTGCAAACTGTACGGAAATAAAGTAGCCGAGGAAGACGACGCGACCTTTTACGCGTTTCCCGAGCTCGACAAATTGGCCGGAGACGACGTAGAAAGCTCGTTGAGAGAGGCTGGTTTCGGTTATCGAGCCAAATACGTTTATAAGTCCGCCGTGCGATTAACGGAGCTTGGTGGATCCAAATGGTTGGCCTCGTTGGCCAGCAAACCGTATTTGGAAGCCAAGCAGGATTTGGTGAAATTGGAAGGCGTCGGCCCTAAAGTTAGTATATTTTTGGTATGAATGACATTGTTGAAGTAGTATTTGTTAATTGTGTGTGTCAAGAACCCTAGCTGTGCTCTGATGCTTTCATTTTTACGTTCCTTGGCTCTACAAAGTAGAAAAGAAAGTTATGTAATAAAAAATTTTGAGTTTTCTTCAGATCTTTACGTTTCAGACCCTCCTGAGTCCGAAAAACGCTATTTGGTCTGTGTGTGAACGATTTTAAGAGAAAACGTCCTACCAAATCAGCTCAAACTTGATACATAGCCCGCAGGTTACCATGGGACGCCAAAATAAGGGTATTAGCAAAATCCACCGAAAGTTAACTATAGTTATCATAGTGATCAAAACACCAAATATTTTTTTCTCCAAAACGGCTCTAACGATTTTGATTAAATTTTTTATATTTTTTTCTCCCAATATGGCAACTAAACCGTAAAACTCCCATCTGTGGGAAAATGACGAGAGCAGCACAATAAATTACCAAAATTTTCGACGAAAAGAGTTTTTAGCTCGGTTTTTAGAGAAAACGACTCCACAAAATCACCTCAAACTTGATATCTAGCCCGCAGGTTACCATGGGACGCCAAAATAAGGGTATGAGCAAAATCCACCTAAAGTTAACTATAGTTATCATAGTGATCAAAACAAAAAATGTTTTTTTCTCATAAGCGGCTCTAACGATTTTGATTACACTTTATATGTTGATAGCCCTGAATAAGGCAATTATACCTTAAAATTCTCATTCGTGGGGAAATGACGAGAGCAGCACAATAAATTATCACAATTTTCGACGAAAATCGGTTTCAGCGTGGAATTTTAGCGCTGCTTGTACTCATTGTTAAATAATACAATAATGGTCCGGGAATTAGTACGAGAGGCACAATAAATTTTGGCATTGTAAGCGCTACCGCTTCCTGCTGTCAAGAAGTGTTGTTTGGCCAAGTTCAAATGAACTGTAAGTAGCAAAAAAAAAACCAAGTACACAAGGGAGTTGACGTAGAGCTAAGGAAAGTTATGTTTTGCAACGCACCAGATTTCGTTTGAATAGTTAATTTTGACTAATTCATTAAATTTTGGAAAGTATGATAATCGAATAGCGCAACGATTGTTATTAATGATGCCTTTGAAGGCTCCTGGTCCTTCTGACCCAAATGTAAAATGCAATGCACCTGCACTTCCCTTCAAGTTGGGAATGTGCAATAATCACACTCACGCCTAAATGGAACGTGGCTAGCCAGCTACAGCACTGTCAGTCTACTCTCCCTGCTAGCGAAAATCTTTGATCGCCTCATTCTGCCTCATATTCATGTAGCCTGATAACCCATGACAATGGACACTGTTGACGCTCAAAGAGCAATGTTAGGGAAGGATCTGGCTGCTCAACTATAGAACTAAAACTTGTTGCTGCAATTAGGTCTCGCCTGTTTATCACAATCCGCGTCATTGCGATTGCCATTCGTCTCTGAGCCTTCTGCAGTTCCGCAGCCACGACGTATCGCGTACTTGTACTATTGAGCAACTCCACTCCCACTATATCAGTAAGTAGCCCTAAGCTCAAATAGTTCCCATCATCTACCTACCGAATATACCCTCAACTCTCGTTGAGTATTTACAGAATTCAACTCAGCTTCCAAAGCCCCGATTTCCTTTCTTTACTGATAGTGTTGCGGCCAACTCCAACAAAGAGAAAAAAAAAAAAGGACTGAACTATGAACTTGTGTAACAGCCAGCTGGATATCAACGGAAGATTGACATCATCTCGACTAAGCCTTGCAGTTGATTTGGACCTTTCGACTCTTAATCTGGCTTGCCGGGGTTTTGGCCAAATCAACTCAAGCATTCTCGTCCATAGGAGGGAGAGGGTCTCCCCGCGCCTGCTTCAGGAGCTGAGTGAGTCAATAGGCTGTGTTAAGCGAAAAAGAAAAGACTCTATTTTCACGCAATAATGAGGGTATGGGCAAAATCCACGGAAAGTTAACTATAGTTATCATAGTGATCAAAACACCAAATTTTTTTTCTCAAAAATGGCTACAACGATTTTAATTACATTTTTTATATTGATAGTTCTCAATAAGGCAATGATACTATAAAATTCTCATTCGTGGGAAAATGACGAGAGCAGCACAATAAATTATCAAAATTTTCGACCAAAAGCGTGTTTCGCGCAGTTTTTTCCTTATAAACTCCGCTGGAATTCTTGTAGAATGTTAAAAAAATTGGTATTGTAGTCCAATCCAATACCTAAAGGGTGAGTGTTTAAAAACGCTCATGAGATACATGGGGGTCACTCCAGAAATTCCTGAATTTCAACTACTGCCTTTTCGCTTACAACCAGTTCTAACATTTATTTTCCAATAACTCTGCAAAAGTGATTACTATCCTTTTTTTTTTAAATCGTGTTTACAGCCTCATTAATTATCTGTGTACCAATTGCTCAATGAAGGTCCTGCAATGAGTACGAGCAGCACAATAAATTCCATTACTGTAAGCGCTACCGCTTTCTGCTGCCGTAAAGCGTTGTTTGACCAAGTTCAAATTAACTGAGTGATAAATGAATTGATTAAATAGAATTAGCCATGTACAAAGTGAATTGTTGTAGAGCTAAGGAAAGTTGTGTGTTGCAACGCACCAGATATTTTTTTGTACATTATATTCTACCTACAATTCCGTCTTGTTATTTTTCTAATCCTCGGGACTAAGAGACGACCCACGAATAGATCACGATATTTTCGGAAATCGCAAGAGGTGCTCTAAACACACCCACCATCTTTCTACACACACAACAATTTTTTAGGCGGAACTATTTGAAATTCTAAGTCCACAATCCAGTCTTCACTGTATACAGTCAGATCCTTCCTTTAATTTCTCCACAACCTACTACTGTGCAGAGGGTTTGTTTAGTTTATTATAAAATATATATAAGAGCCCCTTTATTTTATTTATTTGCATAAGCGCGTTAATTTCGTATTGTTTATATTTTCTTAATACATAATACAGTCGATTGATTTTATATGTTGCTATTTCTATCTAACAATCCAAACAGACACCCTGTTTCACTTTAGAGCCTCTCCCCAATTCCTTCTATTGAACATACAGTTCGCGTATGTATAATGATTGATTATAGAGAAGTGGCGGTAAGTTGTGTGAAGCTTTGCACTTTCACTATTAAGAAGAAACCACTAAATATGGAATTTTTCGTTATTTTCCAGGTTGCCGACTGCATCTGCCTCATGGCCCTCGGTCATCTGTGCTCAGTGCCAGTGGACACTCACGTGTTTCAAATTGCCGCTCAAAATTACCTTCCCAATCTTCGATCGATGAAATCTTGCACCCCTAAAGTATACGGAGAGATAACTACGTTTTTTCAAGAGCTCTACGGCCCTTTCGCCGGTTGGGCGCATGCAGTACGTTGTTTGAGAGTGAAGTTTCATGAAGTAATTGTGGTGAATTTGAGCAAAAACGAACTGACTGTAGGGGAGAAAAGTAATAACTGATTTAGGCGTAAAAAAACTACCAGGGTTCTGAACGATTAGGAGGCAAGAATCGAGATTAAAACTGTAGATTGACTAAAACCAGTTCGCGAAATTCAGGCTCGACGCATCTCTTTTGTTGCGTCCACTCAGCTCTGGTCGAATTAATTCGTTGCCTTTGGCCCCAAAGGGAAATCCTGACCTAGGGCCTTGTTATATGAGAGATATGAATAGTACGTTTGACGATTAGAAGCAGAATGAGAATTTATTCAAACGAAGGGTAAACAAGCGTCTCATAACAACAACTATAATCAGCGTAGGCAACGTTAAGTTTGGACTTGTTACGTTTTTCTCAACACGCCCCCTCTAGACAAAACTGAACTCACCCCAGACTGTTGAGAACTGTACAAAAACTTTGGTCAAGAAATCAGCCGGCATTTCATCAGTTTTGATGTACATGATTTTCACGATGTTCTCATTCACCGTTTGTTGGATGAACTTGTTTCGAATGCCGATGTGTTTTGTTCTTGAGTGTTACGCAGGGTCAGTAATTAACATCTGCGCCCCCTGGCTATCATTGTACAAACACGTTGGGCTATTAATCGGAAATCCCATATCGCTCGACAATCTTCTCAAGTATACAGCTTTTTACTTTCCTTGGCTCTACGAAGTAGAAAGGAAAGTTACGTAATCGGCTGGAAAAAAATATATATATTTGAGTTTTCTTCAGATCTTTACGTTTCAGACCCCCCTGAGTCCGAAAAACACTATTTGGGAAAATGGTCTGTGTGTCTGTGAACGATTTTTAGAGAAAACCACCGTACCAAACCAGCTCAAACTTGATATCTCGCCCGCAGGCCTCCATGGGACGCCAAAATAAGGGTATGAACAAAATCCACCGAAAGTTAACTATAGTTATCATAGTGATCAAAACACCACTTTTTTTTTTCTCAAAAACGGCTCTAACGATTTTGATTAAATGTTTTATATTGATAGCTCTCAATAAGGCAACTATACTATAAAATTTCCATTCGTGGGAAAATAACGAGAGCAGCACAATAAATTATCAAAATTTTCGACGAAAAGCGTTTTTAGCGTTTCGCTTACTACCAGTTCTAAACGTTTTTACCGAATAACTCTGCAACAGTGATTACTATCCTTCTTTTAAAAAATTTCTGTTTACAGCCTCATTGATTATCTGTGTACCAATCGCTCAATAATTGTCTGGGAATGAGTACGAGAAGCACAATAAAATCTGGAACTGTAAGCGCTACCGCTTCCTGCTGCCGTAAAGCGTTGTTTGACCAAGTTCAAATGAACTGAGTGATAAACGAATTGATTAAATAGAATTAGCCATGTACAAAGTGAATTGTAGAGCTAAGGAAAGTTGTGTGTTGCAACGCACCAGATATTTTTTTGACACGATTACTATACTTTGCTTTCCCTTTAGGGTAGCGGAAAGTAGAAATTGGCGCCCAACTAGTGGTCGAACTTCTTCATTCCAAGTAGTAGAAGAGGCCCAGAGAGAAAAATTAAAACATTAAGAGAGAAATAATCAGACGAATCCTCTCCTCGCTGCCCCAAAGGTAGACGCGCCTACTGCAATGTGAAAGAAAATACTTTCCTTGTAGCCCCCTCGTTCCTCGAATCAAAGATCGGATTTCCCGGGGATTCGATCAATTCTCAAAAATTCGTTCCATGAGCTGTGGCAGGGGGGGGGGGGGAGATGTACTGACTGAGCCGTAATTTTTGCCTGAGTCAGCGGCTCTCCAAACTTACCCCACGTTGGGCGCCAATTGTTCTGAAGGGGGGGGGGGGGGTTGGAGATGTTTGAAGGGCGCTCAGGCAAAAATTACAACGAGCGCGAGGAGCTCCAATCCAATAAACCGACATTCGTCAGGTTTATGAACCACTAGACCACGATCGCGAGGGGTTCCTTTAATATGAGTCAGTCAGTACAAAGGGAAGTGTTCTGTAGTTCTAAACAAGGGGGGGGGGGGATGGTTTGCTTTTGCGTGACCACTGCCGATTTCAAATAATGTACGATGAATTGAAATGAGTTTGATTCGACCGCACTGACACCCCACTTGTGCCGTCGAGGGCTAATTAACAATAAAATGAAAACAATGAACTGAAATTGGTCTATTTTCACCTCATTATTTAAAATGTTCTCATTTTAACAAATACAAATGTTATCCTGCTTTGCTTCAAATTGCAGGTTCTCTTCTGCGCCGACTTGAAAATGTTCAAAACGGAAAATAACTCGGAGCCACCGCCGACGTCGAAACTGAAAGACGAAAATGCCGTTAAAAAAAGGAGCGTCGACAAGAACAAGATGAAAAATAACAAACGTGCAAAGACAGAGCTCACGTCAACAGCATTTAAGAAAAATGAGGCCGTCGGCTGCGATAAAAAGGCGTTAGATGTGGAAGAAATTAACGGAAAAGTCAAAGGGCCCCAGAACAGAGTAGCAAATAGAAGTAGTCGGTCTCGGCGTTAGGAAACCTTCAAACCACCTGTGATTTGCTATGATTATTTTAATTAAAAGCGGGTTTTAAACTACTCGTTCGTCATTCGTTCGTACCTGATTGAAATCGTTCGCCAAAGCCTCGATTGCACACGATTTCGACGCGAAGTTACGTCGTTTTCTTCACATCCCCATTACTGGTCAGATCTATTAATTCTACCATTCTCCTTATCCGAAAACTGTTGAGTTTCCAATCATGATTTCGTGTACATTTAAAAAGTTTAATTTTATACTGCACTGAGGTAGTTAGGAGATGCTTTTAAAGAGCTGCTGACTCGGGCAAAAATTACGGCAAATTGCGCAGAGCTCTGATCCACAATGCCCGACTGTCGTCGGGAATTATGAACCATGTTGTGGCGGCTGGCCACCCATTACCTACAAAAGGCGCCTCACAGGAAAGTCAATCCCGACAGAGGGCACAGACGACTCCTGGAGGGGATAGCTGGTGGCCAACCAGAGAGGACGACTCCCTCCAAGAGTACGTATATAAGGGCCTGCCTGCACGGACAAACGACTTTCATTCTTTCACCGGTCTCTTCTTCCGACAACAACCGAACACCACCAGCAGGGACGATGAGTCCGCCCTCTCGCGTCTGAAGAAGAAGGAGTGACGACTCAACTGAGTCCCTCGCTGTGAGGAGCTACTGCTCAACCGAGTCCCTCATCTCGCGTCTGAGGGAGAAGGAGCGACGACTCAACCGAGTCCCTCGCCGTGAGGAGCTACCGCTCAACCAAGCCCTTCGACCTATGCAACGACGCCCGAGAAACTCGTTCTTCGCCTCACACTCTCTCAACCGGCAGAGAGGACCTACAAACACACGCCCTTGAAAAGGGGGCCCCGACACATGTCTTAACCACTAGACCGATCGCCCGGTGCCTATAATAAGAGTCAGTCAATACAATACGTTAACTTGCAAGAGCACTGTTTAACTGGTATTTTACTTTTTAATTATGCCATGCAACTGGTGTACTTCGAATATACATAAATTTAAAGTTTGGAGTGTAATAGGTTTATGCAATCAATCCACCGCCCAAACGTCAACAGATTTTAATGTCAATCTGTAGATGGACGGGCTATGCCGCCAATTGGCGAACAAAATAAGTTGTTTGGAATTTCCTTTCAAATTTGTCACTTTGAATATGAAATTACCGAACTACGCGCCTTGTTACGACTGTTACTTCCTCTAAGATCATGTTCGTTGTTAATGGAACATTACACGGGTAGCGAGTATTATCATGCCTTCTGAGTGCCAGCAGTGGGGGGGGGGGCTTTCAGCGCATTAGCGTGGTCTAAAAGCTGAATACTCAACCATTGGAGCAATCCAAGAAGTGGTGGATGTGCTTTAGGGGTCCCTGTGTACTCACTCTGGAAGATATCTGTGACACTTATCTACGAGACAGCACGAGGATATCACTGCAGAGGCTGATCCATGGACTGAGTCTGTGGAATGCAGCGTACGATGCCTGACAGTGTGATCCTTGTGGGGTACACGGATGTTGTGGCTGCAGTAATTATTGGCTGCACAAATCAGTTCAAATAAAGCTGGAACTGGTAATGTGACTGGATGATGGGCTGATCCTTCAGAAGACAGAGCTAGTCACGATGACTACGCGAAGAATCGAGACTTCCCTATTCGTTTGGAGACCATAGAGCTGCAAACCAGAGCACTAGTTTGATATTTGAGCGTAATGGTGGATACCAAGTTTTGGTTTCCACATCCAGCAAGCAACAGATAAAGCCACTGTAACAGCTCTTTCCTGTTTGATGGCCAACACGAGGCAGGCGCTGATGTACATTCCATTGCCTACCACAGCAGTGCAGAGGTGTGTGAGTCAGATCACAGTCCGCCCTGGCAGCTGAGTGGAAAGAGCTACACATCAAGAGGTCGAGCAGAGTATAGCCACCAGAAGACCCTTAGGAGGTGGCAAAACGAGTGGGACACTGCCCTGAAAGGGCCAGTAGACCAGGCAGCTGATTCCAGCACTTGGATTTCTACCTCACCCAGTTCTTAACACAATAAAGAGCATTTAGGACGTACCCACAACGAATTGGTGAGGCTACAAGCCCAGTCTGCCTGCATTGAGGGAAATGGTGGATGCCAGCGCTTTTGGTTTATTATTCATTCTGAATAATAACCCTATGTTTTCGGTCACGAAAAATGTTTTACAACCCCCCCTCAAAATTTGATACTTTACGTTTCAAGACATGGAGATTCCAAATTTGCCATGTCCATCCGCCGTTTTGTGCCTTTAACGTAGTCCAAAAAATTCGTTCTTTCGCACAAAAATCCAATTTGGTATCTAGTTGCGCCCGCCATCTTGGCAATCCGATCGGAGGAAGCCCATGATTGTTATGGGCAAAAAACGGTTAAAAAAATTAACGAAACGCAATACAACGCGGGAACTACAGCGGAAGTCAACGTTTCGTCGTTTGAACTCCCACCCATCTCAACGAAATCGCTCGCCTGCTCATCTGGCAACGCCGCCGCCTCGCAACGAGTTCGCCCAATTTTTTTTTTTTTGCTTCCTCTAGGAAGCGCTCGTGTTTCGTATTTTAACCTTTGGCATTATGATTTGTCTCTTTATCGTCCGATTGCCTTGTTCTCGTCTTCGCCTCCACGAATGACTGTTTCGCTCCGTCTCAACTATTTCCGTTAGCAAAATATCTGTTATCTTTGATTGAACTTTTCATTATTCGTTTATTTTTGGTGTATTTATTCAATAGTTCGTTCGTTTCATTTTTTTTTTTTTTTTTTTTTTTTTCGTAGATTTTTGGTTACATTTTGATATTAATATTTAGCGTGCATGTTTTCATATTAAAATTCAGTTTTTTCTAGATACTTTCGTTTTTTTTGTTTATTTTAATATTACGATTCAGTTCTTTTCGACCTTTTTTTGGGTTTCATTTTGATATTTTTCGACGCTGAATCAAACGGGATGGGTCAGCGGAGAAATTTCAACAGAAGGCGCAGACCAAAGTAATGGAATTGTGGTTCAGGATGGAAGTAGCGTGGAGACTAGAGAGTCGAAACAGAAAAGGAACAAGAACGAACTGACTCCTACAGTAAGGCGAATAGTGAAAACATAGTGACTGACAACGCGATTTCATATTGTCATTATTTATTTTGCTACAGCGCGCCAATTGTAACTTGTAGCGTGAAAGTTTGAAATTGACCGGAAGGAAGCGGTTCTGGGAGAAGCTCCTACGATCTAGCGGGCTATTAATACTACAGGTGGCTCAGTTCAACTGCACTTCCCAGTAATTCGCTAATTCCTTAATTTCCTTTCAAAATAAAAAAGAAGAATTTTATTATTTTATTTAAAAACAAAAAAAGGAGTTGAAAAGAGAAAACCAAAAAAATAAATAAAGCGCCAACATTTCGGCAGCAGTCCATCTAGGAGGCAGTGACAGTACGGACATGCTCTCCTTTAGTCTTATCGAATGTTTTTTGTTTTCTTTGTTCATTTCGTCGCTGAGGTATGAGAAATCCCACAAAATCGGAATAACTTGCTTTGTCGTACCGGTACGTAGTCCATTGATTTCTGCTCTGAGGATATATGGGCAACAACGGAATATTATTTTGAAGTTCATTTATTTTACAGTTCGAGGAGTCCCCTCGAAGATTTTCCGTCCGCCCAGTTCCGTCGCGACCCACCCTCAGTTTATTTAGAGAGTAGTTTAGGGTAGAGTAGTGTTGTTTTATTTATTTTACTATATCAGCCAACTTGCTAGCTAGTGCATCTATAAAAAAAAGATAAGAACAGTTTATTTGTACGATTGCCCTGAGAAGGTGGCTAGTTTATACGCATTTTAGGTTTTTATTATTTTTCTGTTAATGAGAAACGTTTTCAGTTGTTATTTTAATACAAATTTCCTTTTGAAAGTATTTAGTATATTTTTTTCCTTCTCGTGAGATTCGTCCCCGCCCCTTTATTTCTCTCAGAAATAAAAATCGTACAAACTTACAACACAAAAAGGTTGTTATTTGCAGTAGCGATCGGCTTTCATTTTCGATCTTCTGTCGAGGAGAGCTTCATGAAGAATTCCTTCTTCCCGCGCCCTCTTCAAAGACGACTTGTCTTCCTGGTTTACTTTGATTTTTTTATCTTGAAATTTTTGGAACTTCTTCCTGCAAAACATTGAAAACGAACGATTTTAGATAACTCGCTGAAAAATTGTGGAAAGTTCTTATCAACGAGGTGAAAACTAAAAGACATTGTATTTTCCGGTCGGAATCTGATGAACGACTTTGTTAGTGGTACTCATAATGACTTCACTGCCAAATTTTCTTAGTTTTTATCTCTTTTGATTGCAAATGTATGTACTAGGGGAAACCCTCTCCCCAAACCATCACAGAATACATGTCAATCCAATTTCAGTCGAGGAGTTCAAACTATTTCAGAATATAGCCATTGCATTCGGCTTTTGACTCAACGAAGTAGAAAGAAAAGTTATGTAATCGCGTGAACAAATTTTTTTTGTTGAGTTCTCTTCAGATTTCAACGTTTCAAGTCTGAAAAACGCTACTCGGGAAAATGGGGTCTATGATTCCAGTAAGCCTTCAGAGTGTGCAGGATTCGTGTTTTTGATATTTGGCTAAAACCCTTGACACAATGACTTGGTGGTTCTTAGAATTCATGTACTGTGACTTGAACAAGAGCAACGACGAAATTTTAAATAATTTATTGATAACTTAGGGCCGTATTCACCAACTGCGTTGATCTCGTTTAGAGTCGATTAACAGCACCTAACCCGCTCCCGCCACAAAAACGGTCTTCACCAGAGTGGGTTAAGCTCTATCAAACCTTAACCCCAAAAAATTGGGCGGTTTGGCATGGTTAGCTCTTATCTTTCTTTATCATGTTCTGATATTTGTCCACCGTTACCGTGCTCTGCCGAGTATTCGCTTCTATTATTGTGAATAATTTACGTATATTTTGGAATAATAAACAAATATACTGCTTACTAGTGCGCAGTTATTTCAGTTGCTATTCCACTACGATGATAATCTAATATGTTGGGTTATCGTCTCTCACCCGACGCCTCAAATGGTTATGAGGGAGGTCCGAAGACTTCTAGAAGTATGAATTTAAATTCTGTTGCGAACAAAAGTATTACGATCGTCGAAAACAAGTTGTTTGGGTAAAATCCGTGCTGAGCTGTTTCTGAAAAAACCAGTCGTCATATTGCCGTGTTAGAAAACCCAAACGCAATTTGCTTGCCTGGGTGGATTTACTGGCAGATAAGTAGGGAATATTAAATAATACCACGCTTTTACACACACATTAGTGTATTAAACAACTTTTACTAAACACGACAATTCTCCCTTCAACATTAAAGTTCCTTGCTTGCGAAAGTTGTAACCTCATAATTTAGGTTTTTATTGTTTCTTGCTCAGTTCTCATTTTCTTGTACCGCTTCCGATTTTTCCTACACGCACAAAGCATTTTCCCGGACTAATTTGGCGTTTTCCTGCAGTTCTTGCAGTTGGAGTACTGTGCTGACTGACTCCTATTAGAGGCAACCGGTTGATCGTGTTCAGTGGTCAAGACAGGCGATTCATAATCCTCGACGTAAGTTGAGGATTGTGGATCGAATCTCTGGCGCGATTGCCGTAATTTTTGCCTGAGTCAGCAGCTCTTCAAAAGCATCTCCAAACTTCCTCCTTTCAATACATTGGCGCCCAACGTGGGGCTCGAATTTCTTCTTTTCAAGAAAAAGAAGAGGCCCGGAGAGAAAATTAAAAAATTAAGAGAGAAAATAATGAGACGAGTTCTCGGGTCCGGGATTCGCTGACGCTGTGAAAGTTCCAGCGCGAAGGTAAAATGGGCGACGCGCCCACTACAATGCGAAGGAAACAGGGGACATGCTGACGGCGAGGCAGACCCTAACACCTCTTGCTCCTTTTCAGAGCCGACCTAAGGACTACGGTAACATTTTCTACTAAACACTTTTACTTAATCAACGCTTGTGTGGGACGAAGACGAAAATGATCGAGCACATTCACAATGCAGGCGCAGAGGGGTATGGCTTCTTGACAAGTGGATTGTGGGCCGCGAGGTCACCGAGCTCGATGCAGCTTTGCACTACTGGTGGCGGGGAAGGCGCCAAAGGTTTGCGATCGAGCAAGTTGCATATCAGCCCACGACATCGCCTCTAAGAGGGACGCTTTGCAGGAAGTTGCCCAGAGATGAAGACCAGTTTTAAAAGTTTTCATTCCTAGAACAACAAAGTGAGCATTCAGAGAGCTCTTTTACTTCCCACGGCGCTGTGGACTCGGCCCAACTTGCAATGATGCGAATTCGTGCTCGAAGAAATATTCAATAATGACGGTATTAGGTCGTACGTGAACGATCAAAGCGCAAAAACCTACGCACGACATATCTTCATCAAGAAGAAATTTATGGACGGCGAATCCTAACGAAAGCGCGTGCTCGGTAAATACCAAATTACTGACCTCTTCGCGTAATCTTTTTGCGTTAACGTACCAACCACGCCAAAACATTATCGCGAGATATTGTTGGGTGCTGCGGAATCAAAGCTTCAGAGAATGCCACACGGGAGTGGGGCATATTGGGGGACAACAGACAAACACGCAGAAACGTTGTGCCAGTACACGAGGCCTCTTTTATCACCTTCAATATTAACATCTTCGCTTGAAATACAACTTCTAGTTCAATAACCGCTAGAGAATCAAACGAAACTTTTGGAAACAGGACAGTTGATCAAACTGGAGCAGTAGCAGGACAGAGCTATAGGAATTTGGTTCACTCCCACGAAGTTGAGTTATGTTAAACTCATTTCGGCGGTTGAGGCGTCATAATCGAAACCTCAACTAATCGTCGAAATAGTAAATCAAGTTGAATCGTCATATATACTTGTCGGGGACTGTCGATATTCCACGGACATAAGCTCCAAGGTTCCAAGACCCGTGACGTCAAAGGCTAGAAATGACCGGCCGTTCCTACCTGGACGTTTGGAAGAGCGGATTAGCGGTATTAGCAATATCGTACTAATTCAGTGATGTAATTCTTCGCGTGCGCTACAGCATGAACCCTGAAGAGAACTGGGAAGAAGAGGAAATTCATGAGGAGCAATAGGTGTGAGTTACTTCACCCACCTCTACCTTCACCTTATTACCTTTCTAATACAGCGCGAAGCTCACATCTTCCAGGCCCTCGGCAATGCAGGGAAACAGTGACGGACGTTACATAGTCAGTCTGTCAACTCAGATCAAAACTCACAATTTGTTGGACAGTTTACGATGTTGGGATGACTGCATAATGGATTGTGAAATTGTCTCGCTATTAACATGAAGATGGCTGAGGGATGCCATTGTCTGGAAGAAGACTTTCCTTGTAGCCCCCTCGTTTCTCGAATCAAAGATCGGATTTTCCGGGGATTCGCTCAACTCTCGTAAATTCTTTCCTTAAAAGAGTCCGCTCCAGGAGCAGCGGTTAACAGACGAGGGGGGAGATGTGCTGACTGACTCCTATTAGAGGCAACCGGTTGATCATGGTCTAGTGGTCAAGACAGGCGATTCATAATCCTCGACGTAAGTTGAGGATTGTGGATCGAATCTCCGGCGCGATTGCCGTAATTTTGGCCTGAGTCAGCAGCTCTTCAAAAGCATCTCCAAACTTCCTCCTTTCAGTACAGTACGCGTATTGGCACTTTATTCTCCTCACCAGTTTCAGCTTCGGCAGAGGTTAATGCGGCCACTTTGGTGTACTGACAATAATTAGAAACAATAATTCGGTCAAATCCGGATTGTTGAGCATTGGGCATCGACGGGATTCACGGTTACGCGGCCGTTTACACGGATGCCCAATTTTCTTACTTCACTGTAACCTCATTAGTTCACTGCCTTCTCGATATGGCTTAATCGCAGCGTAATCACGTCTATGCTAACTGCGTCCCACAGTGACCTTGGCTAGCGTGGTTGGCACAGAAATGGCTAGCCTTGATTTACTTATCTAGCCCTAATCAGTTGGATCACGATCAGCGGCATTTTGGTGAACACGGCGCTTAGGTTGGTTCTAGACTAGATTAAACAACCCGAAAGTTTTAGGGAACACGTAAATAAACTAATACTTGCACTCCCGATGTCCTGACTGCAAATCGATTGAACTGATGGGATCTCCAACTCGGAATCACGAGTGGCGAGAGTTGAAAAGAGCCCACAAGTAGTTAAAACCTGCTCAGGCGGCTTCCCTGGTGGATAGCTGGGAAACGCTGTTCTCAAGAAGCTCGAAAAAGGTGGTTAAACTTCGAACGAGGGGTTTCGGGTATAGAGAATTCAATAGGAGCACGTTGGGGGTTGTGATGAGACTAATAATAAGATAGCAGTATTCTACAGCGTAGTTCCCTCCAGTCCTGGGCTATCAGGTGATGGTGGGAAGAGCACAGTACAGAACCTGAAGATGAGTATAATATCCATTTTTCCTGCAATAGGCCTTGAAGTCTCCCGACAGAGGGTGCTAGCCCACAGCCTACTCCTGAAGGGGATAGCACGTGGCCAATAAGAGAGGACTCCTCCTTCCGAGAAAACATATATAAGGGCCTGTCAACTATTGTGAAAACTGGGGTTTGGAAGTTAATTTGCAAAAATCAAAAGTGATGGTGTTCCGGTGGGGTGGTAGACTGGCAGTGGGTGATAGATGGCATTTTATTTCTACTTGTTTAGAGGTTGTTAATGAATACATTTACTTGGGTGTTTCATTGACGTCATCCCTGTCATTTTCTAGACATGTCTCAGTCAAAGCGACTGCAGCAAAATTTGCATTGAATAATGTGTGGAGGAATGCGGTCATGTCCCCGTCGATCCCTTCCCAGTCGAAGCTACAGATTTTCAATGCTGTCTCGCGTTCAGTCTTATGTTATGCGGCGCAAGTATGGGGTTATGAAGAATTTGAGGCGGCTGAGAAGGTGCTTCGCTATTTTATTAAAAAATTATTTTGCTTACCCCAATGCACCCCTAATTATGTACTTTACCTTGAAACTGGCCTAGATAGCATATTTGGTTTTACTCCATCCTTGCATTTCGAGTATATTGTCAAAGTCTTGAAGTAGCCTCAACACCGCTTTTCCAGAATTATGGCGGAAGAAATAATTAATCGGGGCATTTATTGGTTTGCTGGTTGGTTACGCTTGGCTCAGAAGTGTAGATACCCAGTGGGAGGGTTGAATGATATACTTGCTGCTTCTGATTTGTTTAAGGAGTTAGAGTCCTTGACGAATCACGTTCTGAGTGGGCACCGACAGGCCCAATTGGAGAGAGCACGCCAAACTAACAATTATTTATTGTTTAAACCGCTCAATCATAATATTAGGTGTGCGGACATTACGGTAGGTAGATCTTTGGGATTGAACAAAATTAGGTGGATGCTTAAACTGCGTGGAGAACTAATATGGTTAAATGGAAGTCCACATAGTAAAAAAACTCGTCAAAAATTGTGCTCTTTGCAATTATAATGTCCGTGAGGACTTATATCATTTCTTGGGGAAGTGCCATCATTGGGTAAGTCGGAATTTAGTAGGGAGGAGGTTGTACGGGTCTTGAACGACCCTTCACGTTGGAGTGCCCTAGTGATTTTTGTACAATGTGCACTGAAGTACAGAAAATTATTAATTTCTGAGTTTAATTTTGATTAGTTTCTTTGCCTTTTATGATTTGTTAATTTAAATTTGTATTCCTTTTATTTTATTTTTTCTCTTCTTTTTAAATTTATTTACTTAATAAAGCAGCGATAACTCCTGGCAGACGGATTTTCAATAATCCATTGCTGTATAGCTTTTATTTCTTTTGTGATATACAGTTGTGTATAGTTTATTTAATACTTTTGATTAATAAAGCTTTTTTCTTCTTCTATATAAGGGCCTGTCCTCGGCCGTCTAAGTATAAGCAGGGATTCTTTCAACTTCAATCAGCCACCATCTCCAGTGCAAGAGACTGCACCAGCGGAGAAAACACCTCGCTGCCTGAGGAGCCAAGTCCTTCGCCTCGCCAACCAGCAGAGAAAGAGCTTGCGAAACTTTGTCGGCCCTTTTCCAGACCACTTCACAAAGGAGCCCCACAGCCTCCCTTACAATCGATGAATTTAAATATAAAAGAACGCAAAACAATGAAGATTATAAATTAGTGATGCTTAACAAACAATAGTGAGAGCTGGATTTTATTCATGTTGAACTGTTGGCTTTTGATAGCTGATAAAGACGAGGAGTAAATACGGCATTGTTCTCTCAATATTTGGTAAGATTACCGGGAATGAGTGGGATGGCAGATCAGGGAAAGCGTGAAATGAACGAACAGAAATGATTTAACAATATGGTCTGGTCCAACAGTATCCAAACGACCAGTAGCCAAACAATTTAATTGTTGATGAATGGTAAATCATGCAGTGTCCCTACTCTTCGGCGTGAATGGAGTGAGCTTCAGAGGGGGATCTATGGAAGGAATTACTGGCACTTTCTCACCATTCATGTGGCATCACTGTCAACAACGATGAAGTGTACGAGGAGCTGGGATCATGACAATGCGCACGCTCACTGTCGTACCTGTGGGAATTACTACTGAATCAATGGTTGTGCCGATGGTGTGTTCATCCAAGGACTGAGAAGTAGAGAACGAGTGGCACCACCAGGCCTCTGGAGAAGGACAGAGGCCTGACATTGTCACCGCTGTTCCTAACCAGTCTGCCACAATCCTTGAAGTCCAGGTATATCTCGCGCAAAACTTGGCAAACCGAGAGGCGCAAATATGACAGGACAGATCTTCATGTGCCTGAAGCTCGTGGAGTGGAGTCAAGTAACATCAGGATTGCACCTCTGCCTTTGTCCTGGCAGGGCAAGAAAAATACTGTGGAGATTCGACAGCAGGCGCTTTCAGCTTAATAGGGAGGTCGTTCTATCGTGGAACATCCTTTTTTCCTTCTCCCTCCCAATTCTTCCACTCAATTTTGATACCAGCAGGTTTGTCTCTTATGACATCACTGCACATTAAACCCTGATCTTCACCCACTCCCTGGTCAGAGAAACTCTACACCTGAAACAATTTCTAGAGCTTGCCAGTGCATACACACCTTAAAAGTTGCCCAAGTCCGCCAAATCTCTTTAACCCATCCAGTGCGGGTGTGGTAATACTACTACAGCGGGGGTTGCGTGCCGTGCTGGGGGTAGTAATATTACCACGTCCCTCTCTTTGAGACCTGAGCCCTATTCATCGCTAGGAAGAAGGGGCTGTCGCATTCCTCTGCCCCGTACGGTGGTGTTTACCTTCAGTATGAGTCAGGTAGCAGTTATGCACGGTTTTCATTCATAACCACCATTATAACAAATTTTTTTAAAAACTATGAGACATGTTGTGCTGACTGACTCCTATCAAAGGCAATCGGTTCATCGTGGTCTTGCGGTTAGACGGTCGATTCATAATTCTCGGATTGTGGATCGAATCCCCGGCGCGATTGCCGTAATTTTTGCCTTAGTCAGCAGCTCTTCAAAAGCATCTCCAAATTTCCTTCCCCCCGTAACAATGGCGCCCAACTAGTGGTCGAATTTCTTCTTTCCAAGAAAAAGAAGAGGCCCCGAGAGAAAAATTACAAAATTAAGAGAGAAAAATAATGAGACGAGTTCTCGGGTCCGGGATTCGCTGACGCTGTGAAAGTTCCAGCGCGAAGGTGGACTGGGCGACGCGCCTACTACAATGCGAGGGAACGAAGACTTTCCTTGTAGCCTTTCTCGAATCAAAGATCGGATTTTCCGGGGATTCGCTCAACTCTCGTAAAATTCTTTCCCTAAAAAAAATGAGTTCGCTCCAGGAGTAGCGGTTAATAGACGAGGGGGGAGATGTGCTGACTGACTCCTATCAAAGGCAATCGGTTCATCGTGGTCTTGCGGTTAGACGGTCGATTCATAATTCTCGGATTGTGGATCGAATCCCCGGCGCGATTGCCGTAATTTTTGCCTTAGTCAGCAGCTCTTCAAAAGCATCTCCAAATTTCCTTCCCCCCCGTAACAATGTCACAAAAACTCTACTTCAGGATTGGAGGTTTCACATTTTGTGGCCCGCGCTGAATGGGTTAAACGCGGCTGCTTCAGCAGATTTTGAAAAATAAGAATTCATTCTCTAAAACGAACCCTCTTAACAATGTGCTGAGCTGCGTCATAAATCAATTTACGAGTTAACCACGATAAACCTTATACTTACACATAATTGAGCTCAATTTGACTGAGATTCCCACGTTCTTCAATTGGCACTTCAGGGACATTATCGGCGATTTTTTCTTTTTGCGAACGAACCCGAAGCATTTCTCCCAAGCCAGCCGTTCTATTGACAGCAACGACCGAATCGTCGTCATCTTTTATAGACATGAAGCAGTTCATGCAGCTCAACAGAGCCATTTCTTGATCCTGTTTTGAAAACATTAAGATATCAATAAGAGTTGGAGAATTTGAGCTAATAATGCCCTCAGGGACGTTACTAGATTAAATAAGGAGGGACGAGAACGATTATTACTCATTTTTCTCGCTTACCTGGGTGAGGGGGGACCTTTTGGAAGCAATAACACTCGAATTAGCGTGTTTCTGTGGAATTTACCTGGTGGTTTTAGAACAGGGTACACAACCATTGGAGCAATACAAGATGTTGTTGGGGGCCCTTACTATGGGGTGGGTGATGGAGGGGCTAATCACTGGTCACCCTGAGGGTGCTTATGGGCATAGTACACTCCATCCTATAGCGTTAAAGTGGAGGTGTGGGATGATACACGAATTGTCGGAATAAAGTCCCCAAAGTGAGGCATAGTCCGAATTTTGAGAACCATTAGGGCTGCTGGTCCCATGAAAAGTCAATCTGAGCGACTAGTACTTTGGGCCTGCTGGCTCTTTTGCATTGGAGTACTATTTGCTCATTCGAATAATTGACCCTGGATGTTTGTTTATTGCGGTGGTTAGGGATATAGTCCTTATGCACAACTTGCCTCGCATAAGGAATGTGTGGCGCACCCTACCATCCAATTACCAAATATTCAGGTGGATTTAGTTCCCTTTTTAGTTATTCTGTGTCTCAGCTTCGCCTCGTCTACCATTCCTGTTCTCGCTTCGCTTGGGTTTGGTATTGCGTTGTGTCGTAAACTGATCTTGCTGTTACGAGTACAAGTATTATTTTTATTTCTTGTCTTAATTTACACTAAACCTTTTATCATTACAAAAAAGGTCTTCGAATCGGTAAGTGTACTTAAAAGTATTTTGACTCGGCTTTGAATCAAATGATAGTCTCATTCACCTCTGAAGTAGCCTCGTTTGAACCATTTAGCTGGCACTAATCATTGCCGACCACAGGAAGCGGATGGCAATGGTGCAGTGCCGGGGGTGCACCCTCTATATTGCTTGCTCATACTGCACTGTTTCTCAAGAGGCAATGTTAGTGGCCGTGTATGTTATTCCAATCCCGCTTCTGGCGCTGTACGCATCAAGAAGAAAACCAGAACAGAAGAAGAAGGGACGTGACCCTAGGGAAGTGGCAAGATGAGTGGGACACTCCCCAGAAGGGAAGGTGGAGCATGCAGCTGATTCCACCACTTAGCCCCTGTCTGACTAACTTGACGTCACAGTGACGAAGATTTCCTCACTCAGTTCTTACCTCGCGCAGAGCATTTAGGGCGTGCCGGGCCAAATTGGAAAGGCTGCAAGCTTAAACTGCCTGCACAGAAGGGCAATGATGGATGATGCTTCCCACACCACATTCACGTGCCAAAGGTGGGCAGGCCGGTGGTGCACAATAGAAGAGACAGTCAACACACTCTTGCCAGAGGCATTCATCCATGTTCCATTCCAAAGAAAACAGCAGTCTACTCGAATTCCAATTACTGCACCGAATTCCCACATTCTAGCTTCACTTGGAATATTGTAAACTGAAGGGTACAGGGATAAAACCATCTTTGTCTTTTTCGAAAATGAGATATTTATATCATTGAATCAAAACAGGCGAAAAACCACCTTCGTCAGAGAGTAAAGCCGCTTGTAAGTTTCAGTGTGCAGGGAAAAAAATCATCTATGTCAACCGGTACTGGGAAAGAACCATTTTTGTCGTTGGTTTCTGCGACAGGTGTCAGCGCTGTCGCTCATTATCTCTTCCAAATCCTGTGAATCACATTTTTTCTCGATTGCGTTTCTAACCCTCTCATTTTGTGAAAACGATGACAATTATGTGTCACTAGTTGTCCGTTTTTGTTAGAGTTATTGTTTCTTTGTTAGTTTTTTACGTCAAAATGTCGGTCAGTGAGTGTGAAGGTGACAACCGTCCATCGTCGAGCTCAAAAAAGAAGAGGAAAACAGAGCGAATTAGTGACCTGAGTAAAAAACTAAAGATTTTAATGGGTGAGCCTTGTAATTGTCCAGAAGGAAAGGAATGAAATCCTGCGTTATTTCAATTCTCTTGCACCACATGAACAGAACAGTAATCTAGCTGGATTGATAACTCTCATTCCAGTTCAGAATAGAAGGTCGTTCTTCTGATCAAGCAAAGTTTTACATACAGAGTACGAGTTTTGGTCGAAAAGGAGCCAGGAACTGAATCACTGGAACAGGATTCTGATAAGACCAGAGATATCCCAGTGTGTGCTGAGGCTTTTTGTGCTATCCACGGTGTAACTATAACTGGAGCATTCCCTCGTGATAAAAGAGGGAAACATTCTTCCCAGCATCGAAACCTTGACTATTCAACCTAAAGTAATTCCATTTCGAGAAATGGTGGCTAACTCTAGGACTAAGCCATCCCCTTTCGATGTTGTGAATGTTAAAAAGGAACTGGTTACTTTCCTTGGCTCTACGAAGTAGAAAGGAAAGTTATGTAATCGGCTGAAGAAAAATTTTGAGTTTTCTTCAGATCTTTACGTTTCAGACCCTCCTGAGTCCGAAAATGTTAGTAGAATGTTAGAGAAAATTGGTACCGTAGTCCAATCCAATATCTATAGGGTGAGTATTTAAAAACGCTCATGAGATACATGGGGCTCACTCCAGAAATTCCTGAATTTCAACTACCGCCATTTCGCTTAATACCAGTTCTAACAGTTATTACCCAATAACTCTGCAAAAGTGATTACTATCCTCCTTCAAAAAATCCGTGTTTACAGCCTCATTAATTTTCTTTGTACCATTTGCTCAATGGAATGAGTATGAGCAGCTCAATAAATTCTGTAACTGTAATCGCTGCCGCTTCATGCTGCCGTAAAGCGTTGTTTGACCAAGTTCAAATTAACTGAGTGATAAATGAATTGATTAAATAGAATTACCCATGTACAAAGTGAATTGACGTAGAGCTAAGGAAAGTTGTGTGTTGCAACGCACCAGATATTTTTTGATTGGAAAACCTTCCTGGATGAAAATTACTACGTAAAGAAGCGCCGTTTCAAGATCCAAGAACTGAAGGAAGTGCAAGTCAAATCTATTGAGAGCAGGCTTCTTTACCATCGATCTACATACAATGGCCAAGTTGTCAGCAGCGTTATTGGAAAACCATTGGGGACCAATCCGAATTTGAGACCAGGGGAATTCCATCTACCCTGCCTTTCTTACGAAGGTAATTCGAAATAATTATTATTTCGAACTTTCTTAAATTCCTCAAATTGCCCTACCTACCTTCTTATTTTAGTATGCTATAGTCAAAAATGGTTATTTGAATGCTTAAACAGGTTTACTTCCAATCCTCAAGGCCAAATATAAAGACATAATGAGCCTTCTCAAGTTCTGCGGACCAAAGGCAATGTTTTTGAGAAAACTACCGCACGAATAATAAATTATTTTGTAAGTAAATAAACATGGTTAACCTTTTCGCTGCTACACCCGGCTGAAGCAGACTGCCTGCATGCTTCTACGCTCAATTGGTATCTCTGTGCTAAATACTTTTTTACAAGAAACATGCAACTTTTTCTCTTTTAATTGATCAGTGCTGTTACAGAAATGTGAAAAGAGTGAAAAAAAGGTAAACAAGCACAAAAAAACTCATTTAATGTATGCATATGTTAAATATTACATCCTCATAAAAAATAAATGGAAAATGAAAAGCAGTACGCAGAAAAAAATATTACGAGTAGGTAATGGAAACATCAGATAAAGTGTAGGCACCAAAAAAATGGGGCAAGTGGCAAAATGTTAGAGGCAAAGGAGGAAAATTCAAGAAGCAAAATAAGCAGATGCCTTGCTAATGTTCGGATTTTGAACAACGGGTCATTATTGTGTGGTAATTCATTGTCGTTGAAATGAAGAACTCGCATGATATAAATATACCTGTCTCTGGCCATAACTTGACCGAAAATTGGAGTTAGTATCAAGGTATCTTTAGACCAGAACTCTTGCAGTTTTAGCAACAATGTGAGTGCCAAAAAACAATAAAATTCGTCAATGTTCAAATCTTTGAACCGATTGCGCATAGATTGGTTTATTTTATTTTGGCTGCATGAGGACAAGTAATATTTATTTGATTCATCAACGATGAGCTCTACTATTGAAGGTGAAAAAAAAGCTTGAAATATCCCAATCTTGTTGTTTCATCATTGATGTTGCTTGCCAGAATCCCACTTCCATCGTTCGAGAAATTGTGAAAAACAATGTTTGGTTCGGAGTTTTTCCAAATATAGTTTCTTACTGAATCGGTTTGTGTCAATTCTTCATCTGAATCAGATTCGCTGCTGGAATCCTCGTCCTGGGGACGCTGGCGTACAGGTAAATCAACAAGTGCGGCTGTAGACGTCGAAGGGGAACCAAATGGGGTTGAAGTTGAAGTGTATAACCCATCAAATCACTAAATAGATCATCCTCACAATCACTATTTTCAAGAATTTCCAATAGTTCTTGGTCAGTGTAGACACCTCGTGACATTGTAATATTTTTATGCACATACACTAACAATAAACAACAGGGAAACACGAATCCAACTGTTATCAAGCTGATAAGATGACAACAACCGTCTCCGAACATCTGAAAACTTGAATGGTGTCGCTATCTTTACGGATGTTAGTGAAATGCATGTTTTTATGCAACTGGTAGGTGCGGTAAGCGAACCCGAGTATATTCGGGCGTAGCACGTCAGATCAGCTTCCATTGCTTGAGTATTCTCGTGCGTAGACGTGGGCGATGAGACACTCCTACCCCGAGTATATTCAGGCGTAGCATCGAAAGGGTTAAAGGATTCTAAACAAAAATGCACGCGACTTAGCGAGTAGTACCAACCACTAATAAAGATGGTTCTTGTCTATTTCAGATGACATACATGGTTTTTTCACTGTCCCGATCGAGTTTTCCTCATGTAACTCAATTTTGTACCAATAAAAATATAATTAAACATTTGAAATTTCTCTTCTTAAAAAATTGTGACAAAGATGGTTTTTTCCCTGTACCCTTCAACTGCTCTCTGCAGGGTAAAAAAATGTTTCACAAGGATTGTTTAGACTGAAGCTCCCGTTGCCAATTTGCATCCTTGTTGGCGTTATTCACATTACATGGAGCTATAACAAATAAGTTCCCTGAGGCTGTTAAAAGTTACACCACCCTGAATAAAAACACAACTTACTTGAAAAACCGGCTCCCACAACTCCATAGCTCCGATAGCATCAGCTCGACCGGTAACCACCCCATCCTTAGTGACCCCTAAATATTTGTCGTAGCCCGATTTGAAAGCCACTTTCCGCTCATTGACAGACACAGCTGTGAGGATTTCTTCTGGCGACGGCCCTTCTCCTGAACATTCGGGAAATTTCAAAACGCGTTAGGTTTCGATCAAGTTCAGTCTGTAGTCAAATTAGGAAGAATTATCAAATACCGTCAGCATGAGGGGCTCCCAAAGTGAACAAGCCATTGTCCAGAGCTCTGACGTAGGATCCAATACCGAATTCAACAGCCACGGCGCCGCTGATATCTTTGACATTGTCAACCTTCCCCCAACCACCTGAAATGTGTTAAAAAAATGAATAAATTAAGTTGCAGAAATAATAAAAAAATTTTAGAAGGGCGCAATTTGAAAAAATTAAAAGGGTTTCACTCGTAGAATGACTGCAAGAATATGCTAATCGAGTCTTTCAGCGCATCAATATCTGACCCATTTCACAAGATGCTATCCATTGAAGTTTGCCTGGTCTGCTGTGGCACGTTCAAAATTAACTGGCAGGAAGCAGTTTCGAGAGAAGCTCCTGCGATCTATCAGGTAATGTCTGTACTATAGGCCACTCAGCTCCCCTTTCCTGTCATTCTAT
This sequence comes from Pachypeltis micranthus, assembly GCA_020466155.1. NCBI lineage: Eukaryota > Metazoa > Arthropoda > Insecta > Hemiptera > Miridae > Pachypeltis > Pachypeltis micranthus. The sequence continues at coordinate 7,157,951 of CM035778.1, forward strand.
AACTCAATGGCTCTAATTCGTTATTAAAAAAAACAAAAACAAAGAAGAAGTTTATTTTTATTTAAAACAAAAGGATAAGAAAAGAGAAACGAATAGTGCCAATATTTCTTTGGTAGCTGTCATCTCTAGGAGCCCATGACTTGATTTCAAACATGACTTTTGGTCGCTTCGAGTGCCTTTTTTACTCAAGCGCCTCCCTAAACGGTTCTGATGTTCTCTGTAAGAAAAGTCAGATCATGCAATGCTCAAAAGACCCCTTCACGCATCAACATCTCATTTCCCATTGAATATTGAAGTGGTAGCTGGAACTAATTGTCCAGTCTAACGTCTCAACTCATTTCTACTACCAGACTGTTAGCCGCTATAAATAAAACACATCGGTGTGTGGTAACGTGTATGTCATTTTAACCCAAATCAGCTGGCAACATATGAAATTGCGGCTTATTTGGTTCACATTCACTCGTTTAATTTAATAAGGAAACAGACCAGACACAAGGACCATGTTTTTAAATGGGATTTTCTGACTCTGCAGCCTTTGAAACGTAATGATCTGAAGAACAATTTTTTTTAAAGTTCGGCCGATTACATAAATATCTTCCCTACTTTGCGTGACTAAGGGAAGTTGAAAAAAAAATTTTTTTAAATAGAACATGAGAGTTAGGTTTTTTAGATGGCGACATTTTAATTTTCTTCAGTACTACAAGTACATAAGAAAGTTATGCAATCGACATAAAACCAATTTATTTCTATTTTTCAGACCTTTACGTTTCAAAATCTGAATAACATAATTTAGAAAATGGTTTGTGAGTGCCTGAACGCAATTGAGAGATTGGCTCAAATTTGACATCAAATTCCAGAATCAAGTATAGTTGAACTATAGTATATACAAATTATGTTTGCCCGAAGGGAAACTGAGTTTTTAAAAAAAAACTTTGACAATTTATTACGGAAGAACTGGGTTTACAAAGGGTACAATCGTTGGAGACGGCTAACACAAAAGTGAAGTATCTCAAGTGCGGCATGTCTAAGGACACCTCGTAGAGAGGTGGATACTGCTGAGCTAGTCTTTTAATCCCGAGAATCTTCGAGGTTAAAAGTTACATACTACGCAAATATCTTCTCGTAACTTATATCAAAACACAAATTTGTTTTCGACAGTAACTAAAAACGATTTTGATCGCAGTTTTTGATTGGACGATAAAAGTGGTCTTACTTGAAATGTCAAGCAGATAACGTTGATTTGTAAGAAGCTCACATAAACAGAGTCAGAAGCACTTTCAATTAGGCCATAGAGCGATCAAAATGGTTGAATGTACAAGGGACCGAGGAAAGCTGTGTGAATTCAATGGGATAATAAGAATCTAGTAATACGAAATTAATTTGACTGGAACTGGCGACTGATCGTTGGAACAGCTCTTGAGAACGGTTCTTTTGACTCTTCGGAGGAACGGAAATGAAACCTGCTGGAACGGTGAACTTCACAATGAACTGATAGCAGTTATCAACAACTAGCCGTCAATTTGCGTGTTTTGCAACCAGTCGTTCGTATTTGATTTATTGTGGATAAACTATCACCTTAAAACACTTTTTTGCGTTTGTCCGGCGTTATAAAAAAGTGCGGTATGTCGGCTAGTGAGCCTCTCCCTTGCGTCGCTTTCGTCTCTTGCTCTCCAAAACTCGACTGTACCAAACTGCTAACGTTGGTTATCGACGACAAAGATAGTACACCCGGCGACGAATATGTTTGGAAGATTGATACAAAATACTACGAGGCCGAAGTTAAGTTGCTGATGGACAACAGCGGACGCCTCGAATCCCTCGAGAAATGGAACACGATGAACTCATTAGGCGGTGTCATTTTGTACTACGACGGACATTTTTCGTCGAGTTTAGAACCTCTCAACGCCGCAGCGAGTTCCCTCAATTCGGACTCTATCGTGAAATTATTAGTCTGCGATAGTTGCGACGGAACCGACGAACGAGCTGCAGCCGAAGACTGGTGCGTCAACGAAGGCTTCGAACATCTCGAGTTGACCGGCTCCGAAGGGGACGAAGACCGTCTTAAACAAGCTTTGGAAGCTCACGTTTGGCCTAATCTCGTTCAGAAATCCGCCGGAGCTTCGAAAAAGAAGCAAAAAGTCGAGAAAAATTCGCAGAGGGATTCGACGGAAGAGTCGGATGATTTGGACGACTTTTCGACTCTGTTTGCGCAACTGGCGACGATGAAAGAGCAAGCTTCGTGCTTGGCTCCGGAAGAAAGAAAAGCGTTCGCTGAACAAGTGGTTTTGGCCTATTGGCGATCTATTGGGGGAAGCGATGACGAGCTTCTTGATATTTAGTCGTTTTTCTCTAATAATTGGTGCAACAAACGAAATAACTGTGTTTATGTGCGCGTCTTCTGGGCGTCTTTGTAAAGCGTATTTTTGAATATATGGAAACATAATTGTAAGGCTTTGTAAATTATTAATATTATTTTAACGTGTTACGTCAAAAAAACAATGTATTTATGTAAATAACTGTTTGTGAAATGTATCTTTAGAGTTGAGTGGTTTGTGTCAGATGCAGCAACTCATTTCCACAATAAACATCAATCTGAATTCAAGCAACATGACGGACTGTCTTTTATCATTTTTTATTTGAAAACGCCATTACGTTTATAATATTCCTCTATGGGACGGATATTTATTTAAGGTAACTCGGTAGATGACCAAACACTATGGATGTGCACCTTCTTCTCTCGGTCACTAAACCATTCTGAAAAACGACATTCAGCTATTGAAAAAGAAGTTGCCGCTATAGTCGAATGTCTGAAGAGGTGGAAATGTTTCTTGCTTGGCAAAACATTTCAACTTATAACCGATCAAAAGGCTCTCTCATTCATTTTTGATTGGAAAAACTCTAGCAAAATTAGAAATGATAAAATTTTGTGCAGGCGGTTAGAGTTAGCACCATTTAGATACGACGTAACCTATCGACCTGGAAAGCATAACATCAAAGCAGATGCACTCTCAAGAGTATGTGGTGCGACCACTAGTGCTAACAAGCTGTTTGATCTCCATTCGTCACTCTGTCATCCCGGTGTCAATCACTGGATAAAGAGTAAAAATCTACCTTACTCCCTCGAAGAGGTCCGCAAAATGACATCCTTGTGTCTGATATGCGCTGAAGTAAAACCCCGATTTTTTGAACAGCAAGGGCATCTCATTAAAGCGACTGCTCCATTTGAACGCCTAGATGTCGATTTCAACGGTCCGTTACCCTCGAGAAGCAACAATCGCTATCTTCTAACTATAGTAGAACGGTTATACATTGCTTCACTCAACTTTTTGCAATCTTCGGAAACCCAAGTTTTGTCCATTCGGATAGGGGGTCGGCTTTCTTATCCAAAGAACTGACCGATTTTCTTCATTCCAATGGAATAGCTACCAGCAGAACCACACCCCACAATCCGATGGGGAATGGATTAGTAGAACGTTATAATGGCATCATATGGAAGTCCATAACTCTTGCTTTGAAGACACGGGAACTCGATAATACCGATTGAGAAAAGGTACTAACTGAATCTCTACATTCCATAAGATCCTTGCTGAATACTTCTACCAACTGCACTCCTCATGAACGCCTTTTCAATCACCCTCGACGGACAATCAATGGAGAAAATATCCCGACCTGGCTTTGAATCCTGGACCTGTCCTACTCGCCAAACAAGTTCGAAATTCCAAGTACGACGATCTTGTTGAAGAAGTTGACGTTGTAGAAGTTAACCCTCAGTACGCTACTATTCGACGTCAAAATGGCGTTGAATCAACAGTGTCACTAAGGCATCTTGCCCCACGCGGAGACAAGACTATTCTGCAACGCATAGATCAAACCAACCCTGAAAACAGCCGAGAAGATTTACCAGTACAACTGCAAGAGTCCACTCCAAACGAGAGTCCTGAGATCGAGTCTGAGCCTCGCAATCAGCAAGTACCTCGGGAACAGTCTAATGATCAACACAGTCGTCCGTCATCTGATTCTCGCCCAAGAAGGGAGATTTCCTGGCCAGCTTACCTAAAGGACTATCTGACTGGGTATCTTCCAACAAAATGAACCCACCACTTAACTGAGAATATCAAGTTCTCATCCTAGTTTGCCTTTCTATAATGGATAGGGAGAATGTCATAGTGTTTATAATAACCCCATTTTCAGTTAAATCATCTGATCAGCTGTTATAATTGACCTGACTATTTTTACTTGTGTCATCCGTTAGTCAGCTATCTTTTCTAATGAATAAAAGCCAACCTTTTGGTCTTTAGTTTACGATTCGTCTATAACACTTTGCACCAAACATATTGAAGACATTCGTAGCTTAGGTTATCACATAACAACAAAAAACTAACCGTGTTTCACTCGGTCCTCATCAATAACTGGTTGATTGTCTTGTCGTTCTTTCTTCTCTTTATGATGATGTTTTTTCTTTTTCTTCTTTCTGTTGGGGTAGATCAAATCATTTAAATTATTAATGAACGCGAACAAACTTAACATTGCACACTTAACACGATTGGGCAAGAATTAACTTAATAAAATTGCAGGAGCCTGTGGAGTGATGGACGGCGTACGACGAGTCATCTGTCAGGCCCGAAATACAAATGCTAGTACAACTTGTATCTAAGTGAATTCCAGGCTGACTAATGCTTTATTATCCATAATTATTATGACTTATTATATGTCCATGCTGAGTACACCACAGGACGACGCTTAAAACACTCTGCTTATAAACTAATTCACTTGCCACTAGTTATTACGAGTGTTTCAGGTTACTTCGAGAAACGGATTTTGTTCGAATGTTTCATAAATTAGCGCAGTAATATTATCCTTATTTACGGAACTTGACTTGGTATATGAAGCGGATGTGACTAACCAACTTCTAACTTTTGATTAGTGAACCGTAAAGCGAGACGAGTCAACTACGTACTGAGACTTCTAGCTCGAAAATTAAAACTGTTTTGGCAAAAAACATGCTTTTACTTTCACCTACCAACCCAAAATTGACAGGCAGAGGTCAAACGGCCACATCTAATCAGAATCTCACTCCACACAAAACTACCCAAATTGGTGGTGGTCTAGGCTTTCCAGCTAGTTGGAGATCTAACCTGCACTATCATTCTTACCAGCTGTTACGGGACGAACCAAACCCTTCGATTCAGCGGAGGCTCGTCCGGGGCATTTATGCTGACTGAGCACCTCAAATGCCCCGATTCGCTCGAGACTTCGCAGGAGTCAGTTGAAACCGAGCCGGTTACCTCGTCGCCGTGTTGCCCGCGTTCGCTCCCGCTCAGTTCCCCTGTCTGTGGTGGTAAAACTCCAAATGTAATTCGCGAATAAAACTCTCTGTTCCAATTGCATTCGGCTTGATATCGTACTAACTTCCCGACTCTCTTAGTGCGATATCGCTTCAATATAAATCCCCCCGTAACATTGGCGCCCAACTAGTAGTCGAACTTCCCCTGCATTAGTTCGAGATGCCGGCCACGCGGAAAAACTTGAAGGTTCTTCTAATGCGATGGGAATTTTTTATCCCTCACCTTCAATTTTTCTGCCCTACTGCGGTGACCTACTCTCTCATTATGTTCGAACGTTGTCCGTTCTTGACAAACAGTTGAACACAGCTTTGTGTTCAATCGACGACGGCTGCTTGGAGGAAGGCAGGACAGCTATAAAGGAGCTTCTGGTGTACCAGCATCTCGCGCACATATACATAGATAAGGTCAATGCTTATCTAGCAGCGAAGAAGGACGAATCCCATCATGCATCAATGGCGACAACTTCCCGCGTGTCTGTCCCCGAACGACCTCGCAAACAACGAGTCCGGGGAAACCACGCGCCTCCGGAATGGACTGGTCAACACGAGCCCACGTTGCCAGAGCCACATCCCTGCCCTATCTCCGGTAAGCATCATGGGGTAAAGAAGTGCCCACGTTTCCTCAACTCCAACCAGGAGGCTCGAAGAATCTACGTGGAAGAGCACAATCTGTGTACGAATTTTCAGACAGCCTCACACACGCTGAAGAGCTGCCACTCCACGTACACGTGTGAATGCTGTCAATAGAGGCATCACACCCTACTACACCCCATGAGCCAGGACGCCGCACTTGTTCCCAAAAGTGCAACCAACCACTGCACGGTAGACGCAGCATCAGCGCTACCCCTTCTGGAACACCTGAGGGCAGGTGTGCTCTGAGGAGGAGGGAAACTACGACTCCCCTCACCCAGAGAGTCGTCTTTTGCCAAGAGATGGACCGATTCTGTGAACCACGGATGTCACAGCTGCGTGGGACGAAGACGTACGATCCACATATTCGACTCACACATCCAATCCACACATCCCAAGATGTTTACGTCAGAGACATTGTGAGGTGACTGTTTATTTGCATCTATTCAATACTCCCACCACAAACAGGGGCACCCTTTTGGAACTTTAATCAAAATTATCTCTCGCTCGCTATGCTCAAGATTAGGTTCCCTTTTGTAGGGTGGACAGCAACGCCCTGAACTGCAGTGTTCATAAGTAGCTGAGGACAGGCACTTCATCAAGGGCGGAGTGGTGTTACGGGACGAACCAAACCCTTCGATTCAGCGGAGGCTCGTCCGGGGCATTTATGCTGACTGGGCACCTCAAATGCCCCGATTCGCTCGAGACTTCGCAGGAGTCAGTTGAAACCGAGCCGGTTACCTCGTCGCCGTGTTGCCCGCGTTCGTTCCCACTCAGTTCCCCTGTCTGTGGTGGTAAAACTCCGAATGTAATTCGCGAATAAAACTCTCTGTTCCAATTGCATTCGGCTTGATATCGTACTAACTTCCCGACTCTCTTAGTGCGATATCGCTTCGATATAAATCCCCCCCCGTAACACAGCAATGCAGCTGGGTCGTCAGTGTAAACTCCGAACCATGCCCAGAAATACTGGAAACCTACTACAACTGCTACCTGGGGTTCGTTGTCTACTAATAACCAAACTAACAGAAGACACGATGCCTTTCAACCAAGCACTTGGATCTTATTCAGCTTTCCTAAATACAAATTCATTCACTTATAACACTAAATATTCATAAATATGTTTTCACCTACCCAGACGGTTCGCCTTTGAGCACCAATTTCCCTTTTCTGGCAAAGTTGTATTCCGACATTGCGAATAAAACTACACTACGCACTAATAAACGTTATTTTTCAACACATCACACCAATTTTAACAAATTACAATAAGCGCTCAAGACGAACTGAACTTCTCAGCGTCAACTGTTCAACGACAATCACCTCATAGAAAAAGCGACAAATTTATCATAAAAACATAGTTTGACAAATCTCAAAACCCCACAACAAATAACAAAGTAACATGTTATCGTATTTGGCGTCACAGCAGCTTTTTGAAGCGGTTTACTATGTAAGTCCCGATTGCAACGGCGGCTACAGAACAGCCATATCCTTATACCGTGTTTCCTTCACGGAGCACAGATATCACGTGAGAAATTAAGTACGTTCCGAGGATGTGAAACTGTGACAAATAATAGTATGTGAAATGATGGGGGTTGAAATTGTGGAGTATTTCTGTAGAGGGCAATTAAACGCTCATTGTATAGGTTCTTAATTGGACTACCACGTCAATTTTTCTGAAGATCCTTGTAACATTCGAGCACACTTAATAAGGACAATAACTGCGCTAAAATCGATTATCCTCGGAACATTTGGTAATTTATTGTGCTACTCCTGAAATTTCCTCGAGAATGAGAATTTCATGATACTGTCATGTCATTTGGATCTTTCTTCACAGAAACTTAACCGAATCGCATTGACCGGAGCGTAAGGTTCACGAGTACAGTTTACTAGTTCACGAGTACAGCTCACTCGTTCACGAATGAACGTTAGTGCCCTCTCAACTGCTCCACGACTAGTGTATTCTACCGTCGAAATTAACCGTGGAACTTTTCCACTATGGAATCATACGATCCGAATAAACCTAAATAAAAACCCGTTTTAGCTGCATCAAAAATGCGTATTAACCTTCAGTTCTCGAGCTGCTGTATAGGTGTTCGTACCCAGTGTCAATGCCCTAGATGTCGACTCCTAGTTTCATTCAACTGAGTTTGTTGGGCTGTGCTTCCCTACCACCCCTAAGTGCCTTCCGAATTGCAATCTCTACTATTTACAATGTCTCGACAAGCCATGAATTGTCACAATTCGATTTATCTATGGAGAATGCGAGGGAAACGTAATTTTCCACAGTAATGTATGAACGTCGGTTTGATTATATCTTGATGTTGATCACTCTTCGCATTTCAAGTATCCTGCGCCAACAGCACAGCAACAGGTCATAAAGCGAAGGAATGTGCTGGTAAGAAGGCATTTAATGGTTACCTAATGAATACATTTGGCAGGGCAAAACAAGTTGTTGCCAAATACTAATCAAGCCTTAACAAGCCTACCCCCCTCAATTTTTGCATGCTCAGAAACTGGTGAGTGATATTATTCATTTAACGTATCTGTTTATATTTGGGATGATGACATACTCTCTTCTCATAAGACTTTGCATTATTTATAGTTCGCTCGTCGCTGTTGCTAGTTTCCATGTTCTCATACAGCCTCAACTGTTACCGTGAACTTGCTGCAAGCTGTAGTCGTTCCCCACAGTCTAGACGATGCTATTAGATCCTAATGACGTCATATAACGTCATGGTTTCTTTTTTCGCTACTGACGAGTGATGTCGTATTACATCACAGGATTTTCAAGCAGTCGAATCACTGATTCCTAAATTGATGTATGAGACTTGTGAGATTTTAATTGTCTTTATTAGTTAATAAATACTCAACTGGTTGTGTCGTTGTCAACGTGACTCATTCAGTCCCATTATGTCCTTAACTAAATGAAGCGCCAAGTTCGAATTTTAGACGTTACTTTAAGCTTTAAACAATTCAAGGCTGTAACTGTTACTGTGAACTTGCTGCAAGCTGTAGTCGATGCTATTTTACCCTAATGACGTCATGTAACGTCATAGTTTCTTTTTCGCTACTGAACGAGTGATGCCGTATTACATCACAGGATTTTCAAGCGGTCGAATCACTGATTCCTAAATTGATGTATGAGACTTGTGAGATTCTAATTGTCTTTATTAGTAAATACTCAACTGGATGTGTCGTTGTCAACGTGACTCATTCAGTCCCATTATGTCCTTAACTAAATGAAGCGCCAAGGTCGAATTTCAGACGTTACTTTAAGCTTTACACAAGTTAAGGCGGTAACTGTTACTTTGAACTCTTTTACCGTCTATTGTGTGTGTAAACCCTACAGTACAATACAATTTTGCAAAAATTTAAATTTAAAACGTTAGAGACATTTTTGAAGGGAAAAAAGTGTTTTGATCACTATAATAACTATAGTTTTGGACGGATTTTGCCACAACCCTTATTTTGGTGGCGCATGGTGACACGCGTGCTATCAAGTTTGAACTGACTTGGCTCGAGTTCATAGACGCTGCGATTACTTTAATATCTGTACTCCCGCCCCCTCCGGCCCAGACAATGCAATTTTACACGGATGATGTGTGTTTCTTTTTCCATTGACGAGTGATGCCACATTACTACAAGGGTTTTCAAAAAGGCGAATCACTGATTCCTAAATCGATGTGTGAGACTTGTGAGGCTCTAATTGGCGTTATTGGTTTAAGAAATACTCAACAGATTGTGCCGTTATCCATGTGACTCATTCAGACCTAGTATGCCCTCAATTAAAGCGCCAAGTGCGAATTTCCGACGTTACTTTAAACAGTTAAGGTCGTACCTGCAACCATGAGCCGTTACAGTGAGGTCATCGTGAACTCTTTTGGTGTGAACAGTGCAATGCAATTTTACAAAAAAATTTAATAAAAATCGTCAGAAACGCTTTTGAAGGGGGAAAAGGTTTCGATCACTATGATAAGCATAGTTAATTTTGGATAGATTTTGCATGTACCCTTATTTTGGCGATACATGGTGACCTGTGTGCTGATTTGGTTCGAGTTCATAAACACTGCACACAGTCCATTTTCACGGATAGTGTTTTTTGAAATCAGTAGGCCTTCAAATGTAAAGATCTGAAGAGTACTTCGCTCTCGCCCTTTGTGGAGCCAAGGAAAGTAAAAAGTGTTACAGGTACACGTTGGTTCATTGAAAGTGTTATTAAATAAATTAATTTCAAAAATTTCAAATTTGCCTCGCTGGGAGTCATCGATGAGGAATACTTTTTGATTCCTGCCGAATGGGATTGTAAACAGCTCGACGGGTGCGCTTTCTGTTGAGTAAAAGTGGAACTGTTTTTCACGCGGCGGCCGACAGGTAGCGCTGGAGGCCGCAACCCCGACATGGAAGGTGGGAACCAGAACGCGCATCCCCCGAGCGGCCATCTTTGTTCACCCACGTCGTAAATCATCGTCTCGCTTCGCGTTCCTTTTTGTAAACCCCGTCCCCCCGTCTTACGTTCATCCCCCCCGCACCCCGTCGTGCCCATTTTAGCGGGACAGTCCCGTCAAAACTCGTCAATCGTCCCGTCGAACTCGTCATTTCGTCCACGAAATCATTTTTACTTTAAAAACGGCGCCGGATCGCGGGAACTCGTTTCGTCGCCGTCTCAAGAAGAAGGTGGGCGTGGCTTAAAGACAACCTGATTTCTGCCGTCAACTCCCCTCATCCCTCCCGCGTCGACCTCCGAGCCGCACGGCCATTATTTTTGTTCGTTTCTTTTATTTGAGAATAAGAGGAAAAAAACCCCACCGCGGAAATAAAGACAGGGGCGGTATTAAAGTTATAATTATTCGGAGGTTGCTGGTTGGAAATTTAAGAAGTCGTCGCTGAGTAAAGTCGCGTGTTGAGAATGATCGAGAGTTGAAGGCGTCGAGACGAAGTTAGTCGCTCCGAGGGAGATTTGAATTTGAGCGGGAAGTCGACCGGGTCCGGACGGTTGGTTTGGAAGGTGGCGCTAGACGCGCGGCTCGTCCTGCGGGCCGAGGGGGAGAGACGTAGCGAGAAGTCAGGCGCACAGTCTCGCAACCCGATTGGCCACTTGAGTACGCTCGCTTCCCTCTAATGGCTGTGTGAAGGTTTTATTGTGAACCAACAACGAGACGACAGTGAACAGTGAGGCGGTCAGGTCAGGGGCGTACTCCCGCGGGCTCGGTTCGAGGTAGACAATTTTTTTTTCTTCGCCGGGGGTTTCGTTTTATTTTTTTAATGGTTACCCTTTGATTTTTTTTCGTTAATTTTTTAATTTTTTTTCGGCAAATTTCCGGCGTATTTAGTACCATTAAAAAAAAAACCGAGTGTTTTGGTCGCGAATTTATTATCATCATTCGTCGGTCGCGTTCCGGGGGTTCGTCTCTCGCGGCGTTGTCAATGGGCTGCCCCTCGAAGCTCGTCGGGTGTTGAGTGTTGTGCAGTATGGACGATCAGAATCGCATGATGCATCCTGTGCCCGGCCAAGTGGGAATGTTGCCTCAAGGATACGGTATGCAGCCTGTGGACCCCAATCACGGGGCTCCAGCGACGCCGGACCAAGAAACTAGGAAACAAGACATCGGCGAAATACTTCAACAAATTATGAACATTACGGATCAGTCTCTCGACGAGGCGCAAGCGAGGTAAGTCGTCATTTAAATCCTCGATATAACGAACTAGGGCTTGTTTTTCTCCCCTCGTACACGTCCCTTCGTTTCGTTCCCCCTTCGAGCTATGGGATAACCTGTCTACTACCTTTTCATTAAACCGACTCTTTTGTTTACAATCGCCACCTCCCCCCCTCCACCCTTTATGCTTCTTGTCGAAGCATTTGCTTCAAACAGTACGACTTTTCGATTCGAAACCTCGAAAACACCACCGATTTTGGATTTCGTCGGAAACCAAACTCAAACGTAACCTCACAGTAACATAACCTGACCGCCCAACTCCAACCTTCACGTCCGCTCAACGCTCAATTCCTACTTTTTCCATTTAATTTCGCCAATTTACGACCAAAACGCGCACAATTATCAAAAATTGAACCTCCGAGTACAAAATGAACGTGCAAAATGTGCGGTTAACCGCTGTCCGTAAGAGCCGCGGGGTGTTGAAGTCAACAACGAACGGAAACTGTGTTGTTTTGCGGCTACTTTCCAGTCGGTAAACACTCAGCAGTCTTCATTTCAGTTAATTAATCCGTCGAAAGACTCAAAACGAAGTGTGTCGTGAAACATAGTTTTGAGCTGACGCGTTATCTGATCGTTTGCTTCTTTCAGGCGCGATCAAAACAATTCGAGGTTGACCGTTGTATAACTATTGACACAGTGTCTCACATGTCCATGCCTAAGGAATGAGTTTCACAACCTTCAGATCCGTGTCGACGAGGTTAGCCTCCAAAACCCCAAATTAAAAATCACTCAAAAATTAGTACTAAATTCACCTTGGAAGCCCTTAACGAGTACGAATGTAAATTCGTGACAATAATGCGTCGGGTTAACCCTTGATTCCCCAATTTGGTTGAAAAAAAGTGCAATGGCGCGTTTTAGCCGCGTACGAACAAAAAATGGCGTAAAATATGTCTCAAATGAGTATTTTAGGGTGATATCAGATTTGATAATGCGGAAATTGATTTTATGCGTGATATGATGTTGACAATGTAGGACTGGAACCACCGGTGGTCAAAACTCGAACCTACGGCTCATTTTGAGGATTTTATACCGGCTGTTGCCATATTTGCGCTTAAAGCCTCATTGTGCCAGTTGTAATGCCACAGAGGGCTATAACTAAGGGATGCGAGTCTTTTGACGTCCGCTCTCGCGGAAATTGCACCAAAAAATCCCTGCGTTTCAAGTCTCTGGCTCTGGACCAGGACGTGATAAGGAGTTACTTCGTGTGTCGCCCACTACCTCCACCGAGGGGTGTCAGTCGTGCCCGTAACATACGCGAGATGTCCCACAGTGTGGCTTACTGACAATCGCTCATTTTTTAATTCGATAGTCGACAAAAGTGTGGCGTTTATTCGTGAAGTTACAGTTTCGGGATTGTTTCGAACCTCAAAACCACTACAAACATGAATAATCGACAATTTGGTTGTCAACATGAAATAAGCATGTTTGTAAACAATCCTGTTACCGGTTCGGATTTCAGTCGCGAAAACGATACCTTAAACGAATTTATAATTTTCGAGTCGAAGTACCACTTACCAACAAGTTGGGGCTGGCCATGACCTTAACTTGAATCACTCTTATTGATCTTATAAATTTGTTTGAGGTCCGGTTTCACTCGTGGTTGTTACCGATTCAGTCGTGGTTCATTTCAACTTATTAAACTTCGTCAGTAGTTCGCCGCATTGATCACTGATTCTCCATTGAGTGACCAAAATGTACTCCGAACGTTATAATAATAGCTCATTGGACCGCGTTCCCAAAACAAACCGAATTTTACTTATAAATATCTGGTGCGTAACAACACACAACTTTCCGCCACCCCTTTAAGTTCGAGCACATAGGCTGGCGCTATATCTTCGTTTAACGCATTTTTACAGGAACATTTACGGAGAACAAAATGTAGGGACGAGTTAGCTGAGAGTAGTCCGAAAGTTTGATCGAAATCGTTAGAGCCGTTTTTTAGAAAATTGGAATACCGATGAATTAATATTCGACACATCTCCTTTTCTGAGTTAACTTGGCTTATATCTCCGTTCAACATATATATACAGAAATAATTATAGAGAACGAAATGTGGCTATGGGTGACTGAAAGACACTCCATTAGAATTTATCACATCTGGTGAAAAAGTTACCCTGGAATTTACGGAAATGTTCGAAAAAACGTTACTTTCGTTACATTTTGATTTTTATCTCTGTTCAATGAACTGCCAGAGGAACATTTATTGAGAACAATATGTAGGTATTAACAATTTGAAAACACCCTGTGAGTTTGTTGAAAATCGCTGAAGCCGTTACGCCAAAAAGCGAAAAACCCCAATTTTTGCTTCATTGGCCTATATCTCCGTTCACCGTATTTTCATGGAGATATGTGTGGAGAAGAAAAGTTAGGTATTGATTAGTAGAAGATAATTTGAAAGTTTAGTCAAAATCGTGAGAGCCGTTCTCGAAAAAAATGCGAAAAACCCTAGTTTTCGGTACATTTTCGTCCCCCACCCCCCTTCCAATTGGCCGAAATCATCCATAACCTTATTTTGGTGTCTACAAAAAATAAGGATCAAAACAAAATATCTGGTGCGTAGCAACACACAACTTTCCGCCACCCCTTTAAGTTCGAACACCACCTACACAGGCGGGCGCTATATCTTCGTTCAACGCATTTCTACAGGAACATTTATACAGAACAAAATGTAGGGACTAGTTAGCCGAGAGTACCCCGTAAGTTTGATCGAAATCGTTTGAGCCGTTTTTGAGAAAATTGGAATACCGATGAATTAATATTCGACAAATCTCCTTTTGTGAGTTAACTTGGCTTATATCTCCGTTCAACATATATATACAGAAATAATTATAGAAAACGAAATGTTGGTATGGGTGACTGAAAGACACTCCATTAGAATTTATCACATCTGGTGAAGAAGTTACCCTGGAATTTTCGGAAATGTTCGAAAAAACGTTATTTTCGACACATTTTGATTTTTATCTCTGTTCAATGGACTGTCAGAGGAACATTTATTGAGAACGATATGTAGGTATTAACTAGTCAAAAACAGCTCTAAAGTTTGGTGATAATCGTTGAAGCCGTTTTGCCAAAAAGCGTAAAAACCTATTTTTGCTTCATGGGCCTATATCTCCGTTCACCGTATTTTCATGGAGATATGTATGGAGAAGATAAGTTAGGTATTGATTAGTAGAAGATAATTTGAAAGTTTAGTCAAAATCGTTAGAGCCGTTTTCGAGAAAAATGCGAAAAACCCTAGTTTTTGTTACATTTTCGTGCCCCCCCCCCTTCCCAGCGGCCGAAATCATCCATAACCTGATTTTGGTGTCTACAAAAAATAACGAACAAAACAAAAAAAGAACCAGCTCAATCGGATCAGCCGTTCTCCCGCACATCGAACTACAGACACACACACGCCGAAATTAGGTTTTTTAGACTCAGTAGGCCTCAAAACGTAAAGATCTGAAGAAAACCCAAATTTTTTTTTTTGGCGTATTACTATACTTTCCTTCCTTTTCGGGTAGCGGAAAGTAAAAACCCTCTTTTTCGTGGTTTAGTATCTGGCGGTTGTCGCCGCAAAATATGTTTTGGTATTACTCGCTACGAACGCGCATTGACAGTTGGTCACCGCTCGAGTTAACCATTTCTCTTCTTATCGACCAAAACATGCAGTCAGTTTCCCGTCCTTGTCACCGGTTTAGTTTGCTGAGTGCTTGTTTTGAAGACCCCACAGTCACAAAATCGAAATAATATTTATTTCCTCTAAAACTTCGATAATTGTCCAATACCTTCAATAGGGAACCCCCTAAAATGTGTAATTTCACGAGAAATTATTTGTAAATTGGTACAGGAAAAATTTATCCTTTGAACGGCCCTGTTCGAAGTTTGCAGCTTGTTTAACGTTAATTTCGCCAAAGTTAGAAAAATATCCAGTTCTTTTCTACATTATCACCGGTTTTGACTGCAGTTTCAAAAACGCGTCAGTAGTTTTGTCTTTAACTGCAACAATCGGCAAATAATAGTAATTTTTCCTGTTAAAAAAAGCTCCGCTCTTTTCCTTGTTCGAAGTAGAAATGCGTTTATCCATTTAGTCGCCTTAACTTTGAATAATCGCCAATTGTTGTTAATTACTAACTCGTAAATAGCTAAAACGTGCTGCTCGTTCTTCAAAAATACCGCAAGCCGGCTTTTGATTGGAGTCCCGTCAATATTCAAATTGGTGTCCAAAGCATTTCAACATTTGCGACATGAGCCGTAGCAAAACGTCGGAAAATGTGAAAATTGATTTTTTTTGCACGCTATCGATTTTTGGTTAATATCTTCCTTCGATGGGAGTTTGGTGAAGTAGCCGTACGATGCACGTTATATGCGACGCAATATATAAATGTGGTTATATATTGGTAAACGACGCTATCCTCAATTTTATTGAAATCGCGGAAAGTGCGAAAGCGCATAAAAAATATTTGGTTCGGAGCAACTCTCCGCGAATGCGACGGGCGCTGTGTTTTCTTTCGACGTTTGTCTATGGAAACATTTATTGAGAACAAAACGTAGATACTATTTAGTTGAGAGTACCACGTAAGTTTGATCGCAACCGTTAAAGCCGTTTTTGAGGTAATTGGAATACCGATAAATTGCATCATTTTTCGAGCTATGATGGTCTATATCTCCGTTCACTGAATTCGCACAGAGATATGTACAGAGAAGAAAAGTTGAGTACTAACTAGTAGAAAGTAATTTGAAAGTTTTATCAAAATCGTTTCAACAGTTTTCGAGAAAAATGTGAAACTCCCTCGTGTTTTTTGCTGTATTTTGCCTCCCTCCTCCTTTCCCCTTCGATGAAACTCGCTCTTAACCCAAACGTGAAGTTCTGAAGAAAATGCAACCCTTTTTTGGACACGATTACAATACTTGCGTAGCGGAAAGTTAAAAGGGTTTTTTTGTGGGCGCGTTTTTGGTCGCCGGAAAGACATTTACGCGGAACAATATTAATTTATTTAATAGTTCAAAATTCCCTGCGAGTTGAATTATAATCGTTGGTGCCGTGTTGGCGACCAACAAAATAACGTACTGTCTAGTTCGCCGAAGTTTTAAATAAATTTTTATTTAAAATATGCGGGTATCTTCATTCAACGCATTTCTACAGAAACATTTATGGGGAACAAAATGTAGATACTATTTAGTTGAGAGTACCACGTAAGTTTGATCGAGATTGTTAGAGCCGTTTTTGACAAAATTGGAATACCGATAAATTAATATTCGACAAATCTCCTTTTCTGAGTTAACTTGGCTTATATGTCCGTTCAACATATATGTACAGAAATAATTATGGAGAACGAAATGTTGGTATGGGTGAATATAAGACACTCCATTAGGATTTATCACATCTGGTGAAGAAGTTACCCTGGAATTTACGGAAATGTTCGAAAATACGTTATTTTCGACACATTTTGATTTTTATCTCTGTTCAATGGACTGTCAGAGGAACATTTATTGAAAAGAATATGTAGGTGTTAACTATTTGAAAACATCCTGTGAGTTTGGTGAAAATCGCATGAGCCGTTTTACCAAAAAGCGTAAGAAACCAATTTTTGCTTCATGGGCCTATATCTCCGTTCACCGTTTAATCAAAATCGTTAGAGCCGTTTTCGAGAGAATTGCGAAAAACCCTAGTTTTTGGTACATTGTCGCCCCCCCCCCTTTCCCATCGGCCGAAATCGTCCATAACCTTATTTCGGTGTCTACAAAAAATAACGAACAAAACAAAAAAAGAACCAGCTCAATCGGATGAGCCGTTCTCCCGCAAATCGAACTACAGACACACACACACATACACACGGACCACGCGCCGAAATTAGGTTTTTTAGACTCAGTAGGGTCTGAAACGTAAATATCTGAAGAAAACCCAAATTTTTTTTTTTTGGGACGATTACTATACTTTCCTTCCCTTCGGGTAGCGGAAAGTAAAAAACAGGAGATTTCAGATGTAGCGAGCTGTTTGATTAGGGCCGATGAAAAAACTCCTTTGGATCAGAAATGAGTGGAGATATTTTATTCCTCACAAAACAAAATGTCCCAATCAAAAACTTGAAACTGATTGTTTGGTTTCTTCTTTCGCTACCAGGAACGAACGCGCCAGTAGAGTGTTCCCGTTGATCAGTGACATTTGGTCAGAGAGCAAATCCCAACTGAAAATGTCCACGCTAAAAACAATTTGAACGGTGAAGTGCAACTTTAACGTGCCATTTGAAGCTTTTTTGGAAATGCTCAAATAAAAACGAGACATTTTGAGAGAGATTCATTGTCAGAAAAGTATAAGAAATAAACGCATGACCATCTTGAACGTTTAGAAATCCGTCGCTGCAGATTATTGACTTGATTTGGATAGCTTACTTTTGTAATCCTGTATTGTTTTAAACGTGCACATTTTCGTGCATGTTGTAAACATCTTAAATAACTTCAAACATTTTACCTGTAAAATTTGGTCATAATTCCGTTCAAACCCCCCTTTATTATCAGTTTAATAAGTCCCTCAAAACTCACAATTTTACTCCTAATTTTCAAAATTGTGTTGGAGGGACTCCGTACGCCAACCCCTCGGCACTCTGCCAATGCTTTGACTCAGTTTCAACGCGTGTCCCGTTTTGGATAAACAAAAATCTGGTCACCTTAGCTACGTAATATTGAAAAACTCCCAATTTGTACGGAGGGTAGGCGTTGATGGTAATGTTGGTGAAAAGATCCCAGTTAGGTTCAATTCACGAATTTACCTTCCTTACATCTAAACTAGGTTCGGAAACTCGCCTTTTATTCGCGGAAAACTTTAAATGTAGTTCAAAACGTTCTCAACTTTCTTGTGAAGCTCTCAGTTTGGTTCCGAAGGTTCTTGATGAGGTGATTCATAGCGTGCAATGTTATGATCGAACTTCGGCTGGGAAGGTTCTCCACATGTGTGGGAAATCGCTGTTTTGTTTCAAAATTTCTCCATTAGATTTTGGAAGCTCTGAATTTGGTACAATAGTTCGCCATTCGGTTTGAAAACACCTCAGGGTAAAATGAAAGAACAGAGACCGCTTCCTCTGATAAGACAATATATCGATATGTCACGACCGAGGTCAGGTTATCGATAGGCTCTGGCGCCATGTTTGAAATTATAAATAACGACAGCTGTACGATTATGCCAATTATTTAATGTTCATTATGTAATAAACCGTTATATAATTATTTTAAATGTACAAAGACGATGGAAAGGAGTTAATTCAATGAAATTAAGAATGGGTTAATGAAATATGAGATAACTGACGGATTCCCCGCCAACTGCGCCAGTGAGGCATATCGATACATGCAGTCGTAGCGTTATCAAACGACCTAAGTGACAGCAGTCCCTGTGGGGGCGCGGTGGCCGAGCGCGTTGGGGCGCGAGGCTGTCCGAGCCAGGCGGGGATAGGACCAGCGGACTCTGGTTCGATCCCCGACCAGGCACCCCCCTCCTCCACACCCAGGGGGGTGAGGCAATGGGTACCAGCAATAGGCTGGGAAGATGTGCGGGCCGCCCAACAGGCTCGTGAAAGGGGAGTTGGGACATGGGCCCTCAGTGGCCACGGCATACTGCCATTGGTCCCGCAGCTTCAGTTGATGGTGCTGCAGTCGGTACGCCTGTAGCTGCCTCCCTGTTATCATCATCATCATCCCTGTTCTTTGTTTCACCCACACCTCAGTTAGACTCAATCTTTCGTTATTTGGATTGTATTCACTTTAATTTGGTTCGCAACATCTGAATTTAGTTTCGATAATAAAACTCGCAGTTTAGTTTTAGAAATTTCTCAATTTTTTCAGGAGCTACTCATTACTTTGGAGAGCTCGCAGTTTCGTACTATAAGTGTCAATTTAAGTCGGAAAAATCACATTTTGGCCCAAAAGTTCTCAATTTAGGTTACATAACTCTAAAGTCGGTTCCAAAACTAGCAATTAACACCCAAACACACCAAACACCCAAAACACCCAATTTTTACTTTCCGCTACCCGAAGGGAAGGAAAGTATAGTAATCGGCCCAAAAAAAAAAAATTTGGGTTTTCTTCGGATCTTTACGTTTCAGACCCTACTGAGTCTAAAAAACCTAATTTCGGCGCGTGGTCCGTGTGTGTGTGTCTGTAGTTCGATTTGCGGGAGAACGGCTAATCCGATTGAGCTGGTTCTTTTTTGTTTTGTTCGTTATTTTTTGTAGACACCAAAATAAGGTTATGGACGATTTCGGCCGATGGGAAGGGGGGGTGGGGGACGAAAATGTACCAAAAACTAGGATTTTTCGCATTTTTCTCGAAAACGGCTCTAACGATTTTGATTAAACTTTCAAATTATCTTCTCCTAATTAATACCTAACTTTTCTTCTCCATACATATCTCCATGAAAATACGGTGAACGGAGATATAGGCCCCTGAAGCAAAAATAGGTTTTTTACGCTTTTTGGCAAAACGGCTGCAGCGATTTTCACCAAACTCACAGGATGTTTTCAAATAGTTAATACCTACATATTCTTCTGAATAAATGTTCCTGTGACGGTCGATTGAACAGAGATAAAAATCAAAATGTGTCAAAAATAACGTTTTTTCGAACATTTCCGTAAATTCCAGGGTAACTTTTTCACCAGATGTGATAAATTCTAATGGAGTGTCATTTAGTCACCCATAGCCACATTTCGTTCTCTATAATTATTTCTGTATATATATGTTGAACGGAGATATAAGCCATGTTAGCTCAGAAAAGGAGATTTGTCGAATATTAATTCATCGGTATTAAAGAAATTGGGTTGTGTCCGCCAGTAGGCAAATACTAAAGTTAACGTACCTGTTAGGTGAGTCCGTCTCCTCTGGCTTGTGAGTTACTGTGGGCAAGCGCTTTCGATGTAAAGACATCATCGTCTGGCCGTTTAGTCAGTACTGACTAAACGGCCAGACGATGATGTCTTTACATCGAAAGCGCTTGCCCACAGTAACTCACAAGCCAGAGGAGACGGACTCACCTAACAGGTACGTTAACTTTATTAATTAATCGGTATTCCAATTTTCTCAAAAACGGCTCAAACGATTTCGATCAAACTTACGGGGTACTCTCGGCTAACTAGTCCCTACATTTTGTTCTGTATAAATGTTCCTGTAGAAATGCGTTGAACGAAGATATAGCGCCCGATTATGTAGGTGGTGTTCGAACTTAAAGGGGTGGCGGAAAGTTGTGTGTTGCTACGCACCAGATATTTTACTGAACGTTTTGAGTTTTTTTAGAAAGCTCTCACTTTGGTCCAGAAGATTCTGGTTTCTGTTCAACATATTTCCCATGTCGATTGTAATGTTCGCAATTGGTCAAAGAAGGATCTACATTTGAATTGGGAAACTCTCAGTTTCGTTTGAAAATTCCTCAATTAGAGTTGGTGAGTCCTTAATTTGGTACAATAATTCGACATTAAGTTTGTGAAGCTCTCCAACGGTAAACACGTCCAATACTAATTAAAACTCGACTTCTGAAAGGCATTCGGATATTTTCTTCACTTTAACGACTAATTCAATTTTTTAAATCAGTTTATACGAACTTGATAGAACTCACAGTTCCACACTGACACGTAGCGCTTAACGAGCCGGAATTTATTGAGTTCCCTGACTTATATTGAGGACTCCGTAAAAGTAATTTATGCGACAGTCGACACGATTTTTTTGTCGGAATGTCCCCAATTATTTTATCGTTGTTATTAAATGCTCATCGCGTAAAGGCTCTTTGCACAATTTTTGTGGTCACTCTAGCGTCATACGAACGGAATTTATAAGATAAAACACTAAAATCGATTGTGGTCGTTGGACGATTTATTGTGCGACCATCGTCATTTCGTTTTAAAGAATTAAAACATTTGATGCTTCGATAATAGTGATAACTGTAGTCAGTTTGGGACTGAGTTTGCTCGTACTCTTATTTTGGCGTCCTGAGTTGATCTGTGGGGTTAATATCAATTTTGAGTTCATTTGGTCGTTGTCTTAATCTCGTTCATAAACACACCGTTTTCTTAAATGGTTGTTTTTTACTTTCCGCTACCCGAAGGGAAGGAAAGTATAGTAATCGGCCCAAAAAAAAAATTTGGGTTTTCTTCAGATCTTTACGTTTCAGACCCTACTGAGTCTAAAAAACCTAATTTCGGCGCGTGGTCCGTGTGTATGTGTGTATGTGTGTGTGTGTGTGTGTGTATGTGTGTGTCTGTAGTTCGATTTGCGGGAGAACGGCTGATCCGATTGAGCTGGTTCTTTTTTTCTTTTGTTCGTTATTTTTTGTAGACACCAAAATAAGGTTATGGACGATTTCGGCCGGTGGGAAGGGGGGTGGGGGGACGAAAATGTACCAAAAACTAGGGTTTTTCGCATTTTTCTCGAAAACGGCTCTAACGATTTTGATTAAACTTTCAAATTATCTTCTCCTAATAAATACCTAACTTTTCTTCTCAATACATATCTCCATGAAAATACGGTGAACGGAGATATGGGCCCCTGAAGCAAAAATAGGTTTTTTACCCTTTTTGGCAAAACGGCTTCAGCGATTTCCACCAAACTCACAGGATGTTTTTAAATAGTTTATACCTACATATTGTTCTTAATAAATGTTCCTCTGACACTCCATTGAACAGAGATAAAAATGAAAATGTGTCGAAAATAACGTTTTTTCGAACATTTCCGTAAATTCCAGGGTAACTTCTGACCAGATGTGATAAATTCTAATGGAGTGTCTTTTAGTCACCCATACCAAAATTTCATTCTCTATAATTATTTCTGTATATATATGTTGAACGGAGATATAAGCCAAGTTAACTCAGAAAAGGAGATTTGTCGAATATTGATTTATCGGAATTCCAATTTTCTCAAAAACGGCTCTAACGATTTCGATCAAACTTTCGGAGTACTTTCAACTAACGAGTCCCTACATTTAGTTCTGAATAAATGTTTCTGTAGAAATGCGTTGAACGAAGATATAGCACCCGCATATGTTGTTGGTATTCGAACTTAAAGGGGTGGCGGAAAGTTGTGTGTTGCTACGCACCAGATATTTTTACTGAAGAAGTTGAAATAGATTTCATTGTACGTGCAAAAGATTCAGCGTACAAACTGAACAAATTGATTTTCTACTGGATTCTCCTAGGGGTCGTTGGAAAGGTTATTTAGGGCAGTAGGGCGTTGTAACTCGTCACAGTTGCGTAGGGTGAAATTGAGATTCGATTTTGTTTGGTAAGAAATTCGAAAAATGCTTGCGGTCTTTGCGTGTGTACGAACTCCAGAACTTCCCCTTCTGTTCAGTCGAGTTACCCCTTGACAAACTACTCCAAGGTGAGGTCCCACATAGTGAGCTTGATGAACGACTCTGATATTCGCCTTCTCAATTAAACAAATACTTCACTTTACAATAATATAAAGTAATAAAATAGTGATATAGTATTATCGTCACTATCATCGAAGGGACTCCTTAATCATCTTAGTGACTATAGATTGTGTCATTAAACGCCTATTACTGCCGAAGCTGACAACGTTATATTTTATTATCCACTAAGTTAGGTAGTAGTTTTTTTTTAAATTCAAAATTGAATGATGGATGGAGTGAAACGTTCTATGAGAAGATGCTGAGGACGGGCTTCGCGTGGAGACCGCTCAGTGATAGGTTATCGGGGTCTTATAGGTTCATACAAAATTCCCACTTTCTTTTGTCTCTTAGGATGACAAACGCCTCAACTATGCTGCCAAAACATCGTAAATCCGTCCCTTTGTAACGTATGCCTGTATACGGATTACGTATTTACAATCATTCTACAGCGGATATACCGGGTTTAACGAATACCGCTCACTCCCAAATCACATATATTCCCCAAATAGTCATCGTTGAACGTTCATATTTAGAAACGAATTTAACTCTTTTTTTATTTCGAGGAAAGTACCAAACAGCGCACCGGTTTAAAACTGTCGGGCGATCATTTAAATTATATCAGTAATCTGAGCCAAGTTGAAGCGCTTCGTTGCAAAACTTGCGATAAAAAGATTGAATGACGTCACGGAATCAGTCAAGTCACGAAGAAGACATCATGAGCATTCCTACTCAGTGCTCTTCGCCTCTCAGTTATTATTAT
Organism: Pachypeltis micranthus; assembly: GCA_020466155.1. Lineage (NCBI taxonomy): Eukaryota > Metazoa > Arthropoda > Insecta > Hemiptera > Miridae > Pachypeltis > Pachypeltis micranthus. The sequence goes on from CM035778.1 coordinate 7,181,764, forward strand.
TTCTCCACACGCGAGCTGGTTGTTGTGTTGACTTGTGAACAAAGGCCTGTTTTTTTGGTAAAAATTATCGGGTTCGCTGGTTACAATATTAGTAAGCCCGAACATAACAATTCTGTTTTATTCGCGTTTCATGTAATTTTCTGCTATCGCATGTTTACAGTCTAATCGTATTTATTTTAGTATTTTATTAACATGTAGCGTCGTGAAATACTTGGAAAATGTTTTTTGAACAAACACCCCGAATACCCAAAAGGGATGGTGTGGCGGGGTGGGTCCACTATTTTAGAAAGTGAACTGTAAATGGTCATCCAATCACGAGGCAATGAATAAATTGGGCACATACGTTCAACAACGTTATAATTGGTTTGTGTGATGCCGAATGGCGACTAAAGTACTTGTGTGGTCCCAATGCAACATTTCCACGTGGAACTGTGTAGTTGTCCAACCAACATTTTTGGGTTTTTCGAGCGTCGAATTTCTTCTAGCTGGCAAATACCGACACGGTCGGGTCGAGGCGTCTCCGGTTTAGTTAACGCCAGACTTCAATCGTCCATTCATATTTTTGGAATTTTTATTCCAGGTGCAAAGTCGTGGGTTCGTTATTCTGAGGAGCAGTTCATGTTACGGCCGAATTATACTAAGCAACGAATAGGGCGCAGTATCGTGGCTCAATCTCAAACTCGGCCAATACAGTATTTACTTGGTCGCATCTAATTTGATTTATCAATTCCCTAACGGTTCCTACGAAGTACCGATCAATAGATGTGATTCTCGAATGAGCCCGTGTTTTGTGTTTTTACTTCAAAACGTACATCGCTCAGATAAATGCATTCTAATAAAATCTCGGCTTTTTTGAAAATTTGAATGAGTTGTCCGACTGTCATAATTAATTGGTCGAGAGTAATTAATTGTGAGCGTTGAGCTCTTCGTTTGAAGAGCAGATTGAAATGGGAATGTTTTGGATGATTGATGATGATCGATTTGAAGACTAAAATAGAACTTCAATCGTATCGCTCAACTGAAAAACACGTTTCTTTACAATTGATTTAAAACTATTAAAATATTTAAAACTGCCCAATGTTTCAGTATACCAATCTGTTAATATCAGCAGAAACAACGCAATATCCTTTATAATTACGGAACCTCGACTAACTGTTGTAACTTATTACGAAATTGGCTGAGAGCAAGTTTGTCGTAATACATTCGCGATATAAATGCCCACAGTGTCCTATACTATTTTTAATGGATGTCGGTCACTCAACGTTATTTGGCGCAATTAGTTGAAATCTTCGGTTTCGAGCCGGACTGTTTATGTGTTTTCGCGTATAACTTGGTTCAGCATTTTAGCGTGAGTTACCTGAGGTATGTCCGAGGTAAAATTGTTATCTCAATATTTGGAGCCATTCTCGTGTAAACGGTGTTATCTAGTTTATCATAATTGTCACATTGTCATTTTTTAAACGAGTTTCCTCGAACAAAATGGAACTCCACCTAGTAGTGTTTTAACGGTCGATTCATGTATTCCTTTGTTATTGAACTGTAGCCGAGGCATCAATATAAACTTATTTCTTATTAAAGCTGCAAGTTTCGTCGATAGCGAACTGCACGAATCTGATTTCTCAATTTGTGGCTTTCGATAGGGTTACGACAATCGATGTATTTTCAAATCGATTCTTGAGAAATTTTGTCGCAAGAGTGGTTTTATGTAGTTGTGGTTGTTTCCTTGTTCTAGTTCATTCGTTTTATTTCACTATCTCTCAATGATAGCGGCTCAGCGACCAAATTTCTGCGTAAAACGTTTCGCAACTTATAATAACCCTTTTTACGTACTACGTGTAATGATTTCTTCTCTACTGGTAAACTGGCGATCCGGGTGTTCGGTGGTTGTGGACGGGGAATGTGCAAGTATTTACGACCTTCCCTTGACTCACGTAAGACATGAAACATCTCAATCTCCCGAACTCTCATTTCCATGATAAAAGTTTGCCTTGTCCGGTCTTAACATTCATAGTTGACGCTTAAGGTTTACCAGATGCCTGCTTTGGGGAATTTCACTCTATTGTACCTCATTACAACCGACTACTTCTTCTTTATCCGTTACCGCGCTCGCAAAATATCTTACAAACCGAATAGCTGTTGGGCCTTTGTTCCAAAAGTGGTCGCTCCTTCAGATAGAAGTTGGTTGAAACCAATTTGTTAGTCAAAGCAGTTGTTAGGCGTCTGGAGAGATCGGCGTTTTAGTTCAAAAGTTGCTATAAAATCTTTGCCTCTGTACTGTTGATTGGGCGTGTAGTGATACTACAAAAGTGTCGCGACATTCTACTAATTGCCTCTTATCTTCGCTTATTCGGTGAGGGGGTGGGGGAGGATCGCGAAATGGAAAAAATGATTCGTTATCTTTCTACAAAAAGCAGAGAATTTGAGGAAAATCCGACAAAATGTCAGCGCAAAACACTCGCAGACGTTGGCACGCTCTTGAACAGCTTGCAAACCGATGTTAAAGCGTTTGAAAAACTGCGAAATTCAGTGGATCTCACCAAACATTAACCGTGAGAAGGGTGGAAGGGGAGTGAAATGGTTGGGGGAGGTAAATTGTTTGATCATTCATGTTATCGAAAAATTAACCTTTTTCTTAGACCTGAGGCACCATTTCCCCCACTGTTAATTCACTTTTCTTACCTGCGTTTTTGTAGTTGAAGTCAATTTTATGTAAATTAATATTTGTTTTTCTCGTTACAGGAAACACACCCTCAATTGTCACCGGATGAAACCATCGTTATTTAGCGTTCTTTGCGAAATCAAAGAAAAGACTGGTGAGCTTTTTATTTTTTAATATTTTATAGTTAGTGGACTTACAGTTTTGTATTAAGATTACTTCGGCTATGCTCCAATCAGACTTGACAATGCATCAGGAAATCGCTGCCGATTAAGTTAATTGTTCGATATTGGGTATTTCTATGATCCTTACTCCTGTTATGCTGGTATCTTTTCACTGAACTGTTGTTCGGTTTGTCAATATGTTACGGAACATGTTTAGCTATACCCTTAAACTATTCTCCCTTCGTTTCCCTGTTTTACAAATATTTATTTAACTTTTTACACGATATTCCTCATTGAGTAGGTGTTTATAGTTTCATTGTGCAGATAATATTGTTTACATTCATTATAGAACTTCAACTGGCCGCTCTAGTTGATTGTCACAGTAGATGGTTTCATTCTAGAGAGGAAACTTGCTCGACCTAATTCTGTTTGGGAGCAAGTACTGCAAACGGGTCTTGTAAATGATTTGCGATTCTTAGGGTCGTCGTTTTTTCTTACCCTCGTACGTATTAAGGTCGCTACCAACCATTTGACTGTACTAGAACGAAACATTTTTGGCTCAACCAAATGAAGATTGTGAGATAGAACGAGAAACTTCGGAACGTTTACGCGTGTTGTATGGCTTTTATACCGGACGGGAAAACCCCGTTGCTATTTCTACGTCCGATGATGGGAAATCGTTGGGAAGGGCGAACGGTAACGACGACCAGTAAAAAAGCGCAACGAGCCGACGCTCTTGACACTTGAGTCACGATATCCAACGTAAATTATGAATAAGGGCCCCAGTGAGCTAGAAATACGTGTAAGCTCTGAGCCGAGTGACGAGGAAATTGCTCTGAGAGGCGAGCTAGGGTTAAGAAGACAAAAAAATTCGCTAAAGCTTGAATTGAACTTTCGAGAGTCACGGTTTATACCTTTTAACGAAGTTGTTTTTTTTTCTAGATCAAATTACGTGGAAGAATTATTCGAAATTCGGTAAAATAGTGGCCGCGTTTCTTTTTGTGGCCTAGATATACTGAATCAACATTTAGCGAGTGAAAACTATTTACAAAACAGTTTCGCGCGGAATTGAATTGATTTCTGGAAAGCTTTTGACAACTCGCGTAAATAATGAGGTTCCACTCCCCGAAGAGGAAGTATGGCAACGTTGACGATTTTGATTAAGCTTGGGGGGTGTTTTCAGCTAACTAGTACCTAGATTTTGTACTTTATGAGTGTCTGTAGAACCGTGGTATAGGTCCGATTCGCGGAGGTTGCGGATAGTTGTACTTTGCGCACACTTTAACATTGAGAGCGGCTCTAACGATTTCGTTTGACCTATGAATTGACAAATTGTTCGTTGTACGTTTCTTTTTACTTTCCTTGCTCTACGAAGTAGAAAGGAAAGTTATGTAATCGGCCGAAAAAAAAATTGTGAGTTTTCTTCAGATCTTTACGTTTCAGACCCTCCTGAGTCCGAAAAACACTATTTGGGAAAATGGTCTGTGTGTCTGTGAACGATTTTTAGAAAAAATCACCGTACCAAATCAGCTCAAACTTGATATCTCGCTCGCAGGCCTCCATAGGACGCCAAAATAAGGGTTTGAACAGAATCCACCGAAAGTTAACTATAGTCATCATAGTGATCAAAACACCAAATTTTTTTTCTCAAAAACGGCTCTAACGATTTTAATTACAATTTTTATATTGATAGCTCTCAATGAGGCAATGATACTATAAAATTCTCATTCGTGGGAAAATGACGAGAGCAGCACAATAAATTATCAAAATTTTCGACCAAAAGCGTTTTTCGCGCAGTTTTTGCCTTATAAACTCCGCTGGAATTCTTGTAGAATGGTAAAAAAATTCGGTATTGTAGTCCAATCATATACCTAAAAGATGAGTGTTTAAAAACGCTCATGAGATACATGCGGCTCACTCCAGAAATTCCTGAATTTCAACTACTGCCGTTTCGCTTACTACCAGTTCTAACAGTTATTTTCCAATAACTCTACAGAACTGATTACTATCCTTTTTTTAAAAAATCGTGTTTACAGCCTCATTAATTATCTGTGTACCAATTGCTCAATAGTGGTCCTATAATGAGTATGACCAGCACAATAAATTCCGGAACTGTAAGCGCTACCGCTTTCTGCAGCCGTAAAGCGTTGTTTGACCAAGTTCAAATTAACCGAGTGATAAATGAATTGATTAAATACAATTAGCCATGTACCCGATTGAATTGACGTAGAGCTAAGGAAAATTGTGTGTTGCAACGCACCAGATATTTTTTTCTGTAGTTCTGAGTAATGGGGACAAGACGCAGCCCTGCCTAACTCCCCTGCCAATCCCGATTTGCTCCGACATGGATCCCTCTGTTCTGATTCTAGCGCTCTGGTTCCAATATAGGTTCTGTATCAGAGTAGTGTGCTCCTCGTCGAGGCCCACGCCGCGAAGCGACTCCATCAGCAGATCGTGTCTCACTCTATCAAATGCTTTTTCGAAGTCTATAAAGCAGATGAATATGTCCCGTTGTTGATCATAGCATTTTTGCGCTAGAGGCAGTAAGCTGAACAAAGCCTCTCTCGTGCCCATTCCGCTTCTGAAGCCAAACTGGTCATCTCCAATGTTCGCTTCGAATTTACCAGAAATGCGATTATGAATTATTTTCAGTAGGACTTTTAATGCCTGGCTCATTGAACTTATTAGACGAAAGTCTCCGCAATCTTTTGGATGGATCTTTGGCAATGGTATGAAGGTTTAGAGCTCTACTGGATCTGGAAGACCTAGTTTGTGCGCATGGTCTGTAGTCAACTTTGGGAGAACGGTGGAGCAGACGTCGAAGGATGTGATGATTGAAAGTGGCTCGTACGATCACGATCAAACTCAACTTTTACTTTCAGCTTTCAGCATTTCCCTAAAGGTGCATTGTACGAAGATACAGCGTACCGTCAAATTTGCCGAGGATGCTTCGCGCCAGTTATTTGGAAGCAAAAAGTGAACTAAAATGAAATGTCTTTTCGAATGGCGGACGAGAAAAACGACGTTGAAGAGAAGATGGGAGAAGGCAAGGGGGATCGGTTCTGAGCCGCGGCGTCCGTTCGTTGGTGAGGGCCTTTAATCGGGGCGTAAATCATAAGACGGCCAGGGACTTGGACTGTTGTGGACGAGGAGGCGGGTTGTAATGGAAGTTGGGTAAGGTGAGGAAGAGGCGTCTGGTGAGTGGAAGAGAAGGAGGATGGATGCTGGAGGATCAGAGGAGAGGAAGCCCCATCATCCCTCACCAGAGCACTTCGCCACCCGCCGGGCATAAAATCACTTGCCTTTAACTAACAACGGGAAAAGGGAAGAATGGAGAGAGAGAGAGCGAGAGAGAGAGGAGTTGAGGCTGAGAACGGCGAAGAGTTGGCGGGATCACGTGGTGACGTTGTAGCAAGGGGGGGGGGGGGGCTGGTGAGTACTTCGGCAAACGACTTGATTTTGGCGGAGACGGGAATTTGGGGGACTCCCGACTGTGTGAGAAGGATAAAGTCAAAAGGATGATGAAGAATCCTCTGGAGGTCGGAAAAAAAACCTTGCCTGCCCGAAAACTGCTCCCTAATAAAATGTAACGTAGCCCACCTGATAGTTCTGACCGAAGGGGATTAGCGTTAATAAATTATTTATTTTACAAGTAGCGAATGCATTACAGGGACCTGCCCCACTACCGAGTTATGGGAAAAGCGACATTGGTCCGTTCCTTCTGGAGTTTAGTTACTCCTACTTATCTCACAACCTTCATTGGGTGACCAGCGTGCAGGTCAATTAACCCATTTTTACCCGAGTTTTTTTGAGCTGTAAATTTTGAAAACCCCACTTAAATAGTTCAATTTAGCCCTACTGAGTCTGATGACATGTATTTTTGATCATTTTCATGTACTGATTTTCAAAAAACCGTTGTTACCATATAGGAACACCAGGCATGAAGGGGTCCGTTTCTCCAGTGTCCCTTTTGGGAACACCAGGATCACCATGTTCACTAAATTGAAAAATAAAGAGTGATGAATTATCCATGGAAATGACATTTAATAGCACAAAAAAACATTTTTAAGGCGAACACATCAAAATAAAAAGTTTGACATTGAAAATATTTACCAAAAACTACACATGGTAATCTTTGAAACAATGTAAAATCAAGTTGCACTTTTCTCACATTTTTCTAGCATTTTTTTACAAACTGCACATCTTCCTTGTTTTGAAGAAGATATTATCCAATGGTCTAAAGATCTCTTCAAAAGTTCTTTCGAAGACTTTGGTCGTCGACCGGAAGAAGGGGGGTTTCATATTTCTTCAAATACGCTTTTAATATCTGCCGTCGAAACCCATGTTGGTAGGGAGGAAGGCTGCCTGTGTTTCGTCTATATAATTGCCATTCATTTTGCACGGCAACATCAATGCAGTGAATAAAGATGGACCACCACCATTTTTTTTGAACGAATTGCAATTCTATATTCTGCAATATTTTGATCCATAAGATCAACACCACCCATCGATTTGTTATAACATTGAATGGTTTTTGGCTGAAGTACCGGAATTTTGTTCTTTTTATTATGGGACCATCGGGTTGTACTTGCAATGGGCGTTAATGAATCACATGTGCTTATAACATAAACTTCTCGGCGTCCCTGCGTCAGTCTCATTACTAATAATTTTCACACCATCCACCCGTCTTATCCTTGCTTCGGCTGGTGCAGTCAGCTGCATCCCAGAGAGATTATTGTGAGTGCCACCAACATCTTCGTCTCCACTGCCTTCTTCGGTATCATTCCCATCATCTGGGGGTGCGATGAAAATATCAGCTTCAACGATCGGCGGACGGTGGACGGGGGACGGCGGACGGACATTGCAGATTTGGAATCCCCATGTCTTGAAACGTTAAGTATCAAATTTTGAGGGGGGGTTGTAAAAAAATTTTCGTGGCCGAAAACATAGGATTATTATTCAGAATGATTAACAAACCAAAATGACGATATTTCTAGACAGGCACTTAACGCTCTAGATTAAAGTCAGAATCGCAACTGAGGGTGATAACACGTGATGGGAACTCCGGGCAAAAATGGGTTAACTTGGTTAATTTTGCCAAGTTATGCGTGAGTTGTAAAGTAATCAGTGAAAAAAAAGTGAGCCAACGAAAGGGCAGCAGTTTGAATTGATCTTCATGCTAGTTTGGGTTTCCAATATCATTACGCATCAACAATGACTCTTAAAGCACTGGTCAAGGATTCACTTGCTACTCCTGAAAATGAATTTCACATAAAATGCGTTCACGTGAGACAGACTAGAGCAAATTAATAGACTACACAAGTTTGGATAATGTACACAGCGCTAAGCTTATTTTGAGTTAGCGTGTAATCTACTAGTTGATGTTATCATCTAACTGTCTGTTTCCTTGTTAAATGACTTTCTTAACCCTCGATGAGGGTCATATCAGTCACATCAAACATCACACGCCACAATAATTAGGAAAAAAAATCGAGGCAGTTAAACAATGAATGTGTACACACAAGCCACTATGGCCAGAATCCATTTCTATATCAAGATAAATAATTTTCTAAGTGACAGAGATTTTTTGTCTTCTTGAAAAGTGAGTATTACCGTTGCGTTATTTGGAAGTGTACACACAAACACCTTTGTCAAAAGCGCATCGTCGCATGGGGGTGCGGAAAGATGTGTGTTGTTACGTACCGGATATGTTTTTAAAGCAATTGGGTTAGGTACGCCAGTAGGCAAATTACTAAAGTTAACGTACCTGTTAGGTGAGTCTGTCTCCTCTGACTGATGAGACACTGTGGGCGAGCGCTTTCGATGTAAAAACCCCGCAAATTATTACACAATGGTTTATTATTCTCATGAACAGCTTGACCTAGTATTACTGCTCCCCCATCCCATTCGATTCAGCATCGAATACTAGTAAACCATACGAAACATGACCTGACTACAATAGAACTACGGAAACTAAATATTCCCCCGGCGCCAGGCGCCCGTACACGTCTGATCCGATGGAGGGGTGGGACGAGGGCTTCCAGCGAACCCTCTTTCGGCAATTGGTAGGACGTTGCGAGTCCAAAGGGCGCTGCGAGTCGAGCGGGCCTTGAAAGCGATAGGAAACACGGCTTATTTGCGATTACACTGCTTTTCGTTAATTTTTTTTAACCATTTTTTGCCCATAACAACCATGGGCTTCATCCGATCGGATTGCCGAGATGGCGGGCACAACTAGATACCAAATGGGATTTTTGTGCAAAAGTACGAATTTTTTAGACCACGTTAAAGGCACAAAACGGACGGCCATTGCAGATTTGGAATCCCCATGTCTTGAAATGTAAAGTATCAAATTTTGAAGGGGGGTTGTAACAAATTTTTCGTGACCGAAAACATACGGTTATTATTCAGAATGAATAATAAACCAAAACCATCGTCTGGCCATTAAGTCAGTACAGACAACCCTATACAAAAACCCTGCAAATTATTACACAACGGTTTATTATTCGGATAATCAGCTTGACCTAGCATTAATGCTCCGGGACCCATCCTGTTCGATTCAGCATCGAAAAATATCATAATGAAACCCAAAAAAAGGTCGAAAAGAACTGAATCGTAATATATCTAATAAACAAAAAAAACGAAAGTATCTAGAAAAAACTGAATTTTAATATGAAAACATGCACGCTAAATACTAATATCAAAATTTAACCAAAAATCTATGAAAAAAACCAAAATGAGAATGAAACGAAAGAATCTAAAAAAATTGAATCGTATTAAAAGCAAAACGTCGGGGAAATTGGAACGGGGGCGCTCGAAGCGAACCCGGGGGGAGTTGAGTGTTGGGAGGGAAGCGAGCGGGAGGCGGAGTCGTTGGGAGGCAAGCGAGCCTCGAGCGCGGTTGCTTTTTTAATGAGACGGCGGGGCGGGAGGGAGTTGAAACGACGAAACGCTGTAGCTCCATGTCTTGAAACATAAAGTATCAAATTTTGTGGGGCGGTTGTAAAAAATTTTTCGTGACCGAAAACATAGGGTTATTATTCAGAATGAATAATAAACCAAAACACTTAGAATCGATTAACAGCCTATTAATGACATACATACTACTCTTACACTCTTTACCTCCGCGTCCAACGGATTCGTGTCCAACCTCGTTCCTCCTCCCCCCACCCTCACCCATCATTAACGCTACACCATCCCGTTAACCTTTCTCTCCCTATAGAAGCACCACGACCAACTTACTGACTTAACAGCCAGACGATGATCTGCCTTTACATCGAAAGCGCTCGCCCACAGTATCTCACCAGCCAGAGGAGACAGACTCACCTAACAGGTCCTTTCACTTTAGATTCGTTTTTCATATTGTCCCCTCTCTCTCCTCGACCGATTCAGTAAAGAGTTGCCGTTGTAGGTGAAGTTCGTGCTTTAGAAGGACGCCCTAAATAACGCCATTTCCTTAACCTGTTGGTAATTAGATTTTATTAAGTCCGCACAATCCTGTTAAGAATTCATTCTCCCTTGAAGGTGAAGTTAGTTGTTGTGGCGTGTCGTGTTATTTTGGTTTATCCGCCGTCCAGGCCGTTTTGTGCCTTCAACGTTGTCTAAAAATCCCATTTGGTATGGAAAACGTATTATTGGCACTTTTAACGCAAATGCGCCGTGTTCGGTGTCGTTTTCTTGCTATTTTTAGATGCTGGAGCGAATGGAATGTGTCTTACAGGGGAATCATCCGGAATTCATCTGGTTGTTCCTACACATGCCACGACTATCATTGAGTTATAAGTATACAAGCAATTCGTGAGACTGTCAACGTGATTTTTCTAAAAAAAGTACGTGTTTTAGAGTTATCGCGTAAACACAGCGAAATACTGTTGAATGAAACGGAAATCTCTGTGGTTGCTCCTGATCGTTATATGGGCGTTATTATTAAACTTCCATCGTATAGACAATTTATTGGACTAAGGCGCTAATACGAGTATTTCTTAGAATGAATATTATATGAGCGGGATTTATGATTAAAAACTGCGCCAAACTCGATTTTATTCGAATTATTTAAAAATATTCACCAATATCGTTATAGCCGTTGATCAAGACTGTTGATCGAAAACAGTACAATAATTATAGTGAGCCAAGTATAATGAATAAACGCGTCCCTTGGGAGGTGGATGACGGGACGATCGGTCCTTTCGTTTGAGATTTTTTTGTAACTTTATTAGGACAATTTATAAATATAAGTATACACACTTTTATATTTTTTTTAAATAGTTAACTTTATTATTTAAAGAATATTACAGTTGGTCTTATATAGGATTAAAGTAAGGCTGAGCCTTAATTGATACGTTACAAGAGATTAGGTACGATACTTTTCTAAAACTGAAGGTTACGCGCTCAGCTTAGTACAGTGATTATTGACAAGTTGGTTTACATTCCCGCAATATTTAAAATACGTCGAGGACGGACTAGGCGTTGATGGAATGCTCTGGCGAAGCCTTCTTGGACCGGATGATTGGGGTGATGGTGGGGGTTGTGTGTAGTGAATGTGGACGTGGTCCGATGTAAAACGGCCGTTTCCAGTGAGAAATCGTTATAGATGGTCGAGTTGCGAACAAATGGAGGCGTACGGATGATATGTTTATGCAGGGTTGCGTTTTGATGTTGCTCAATACGGCGGAATTGCGACGGCGAACACGTGCTCCAAACAGCGATGGCGTAAGTCCATATTGGTCGGATAAGGGAAGTGTACAAAAGTACTTTATTGTGCAGGGAAGTAGTGGGATTTTGCAGAAGAGGCCGTAAGCTGAACACGCGGGACCGTCATCGATGCAGCAATACAGCAAATATGGTCCTCCAATGTCAGATGTCTATCTAGGATCACTCCTAGATACCGAACTGATCGGCCATTTGGCATTGTGTCGCCTAGAAACGTGAGTGGTGGTTCTGTGTAACGCCGTTTATAGGTGAAGGTCATGGCACATTGTATACCACTGCCCAAGGATTTCTATTTTAGGTTGTAGGAGTCTCGCCACAGGATCATCTGGCCCAGAAACAGCGTAAGCTATGTCATCTGCATACATCCCAGAAAGCTCGGGTGTTTGAAGGAGAAGCAGGTCTTGACAGCGGAATAAGTACAAATACGAACCCAGAACTGAACCCTGGGAAACTTAACTTCTGCGAGTATTCTCCGCGTTGTGAATCTTTCGTTTTTAACTTTAACTTCTGGATAACTTTGTACGAGAAAGTACAAGTTGTTTGAAAGGTACGGCCTGATTTTGAAAAAGAGGCCGGCGTGCCAAAGCCGATCAAAAGCTTGCTCCGCATCCAAAATATCTGGTGCGTAGCAACACACAACTTTCCGCCACCCCCGTAATTTCGAACACCACCTACATATGCGGGCGCTATATCTTCGTTCAACGCATTTTTACAGGAACATTTATGGGGTACAAAATGTAGGGACTAGTTAGCTGAGAGTACTCCCCAAGTTTGATCGAAATCGTTAGAGCCATTTTTGAGAAAATTGGAATGCCGATAAATTATTATTCGACAAATCTCCTTTTCTGAGTTAATTTGGCTTATATCTCCGTTCAACATATGTATACAGAAATAATTATGGAGAACGAAATGTTGGTATGGGTGACTAAAAGACACTCCATTAGAATTTATCACACCTGGTGAAAACGTTACCCTGAAATTTACGGAAATGTTCAAAAAAACGTTATTTTCGTCACATTTTGATTTTTATCTCTGTTCAATGGACTGTCAGAGGAACATGTATTGAGAAAAATATGTAGGTATTAACTATTTGGTTACATCTTGAAAGTTTGGTGATAATCGTTGAAGCCGTTTAGCCCAAAACTGTAAAAAACCTATTTTTGGTTCATAGGCCTATATCTCCGTTCACCGTATTTTTATGGAGATATGTATGGAGAAGAAAAGTTAGATATTGATCAGTAGGAGATAGTTTGAAAGTTTAATCAAAATCGTTAGAGCCGTTTTCGAGAAAATGCGAAAAACCCTAGTTTTTGGTACATTTTCATCCCCCACTCCCCTTCCCATCGGCCGAAATCGTCCATAACCTTATTTTGGTGTCTATAAAAAATAACGAACAAAACAAAAAAAGAACCAGCTCAATCGGATCAGCCGTTCTCCCGCTAATCGAACTACAGACACACACACGGACCACGCGCCGAAATACAGAAAACCCAAATTTTTTTTTGGGCCGATTACTATACTTTCCTTCCCTTCGGGTAGCGGAAAGTAAAAAGCTGCACGGCTCACATGTCGCTGATGATACAAGTTCTATATGTAGGTAGTGATACGTTGTAGGTGAAGTGGGCCGGAGGCTGTCAAAAATATAGCCAGAATGGAAAGAAGGCTTATTGTCCTGTACGACGTTAGCCGATTTCAGGTTTTTCTGGTTTCGGAATCATAGTAACTGTGGCATGCTTCCATTTCGGCGGGAAATATCCAATACGAGCCGCAAATGTGTATATGAGTGAAAGGTGGGACAGAAGTTTACGTGGGGCGTTGAATACCAGAGGCCGAACCTGAAATTATGTTGTGTATTTGGTTTTGGAGAGAAGAAAAGCAGGTGAGGGAAAAGCGGTGGCATCTTGTTCCTCCAGGGAAGGATAATCCATTAAGAGGGGTGAATTATACTTTCAAGCATTTCAGCCGTTTGAGAGTTTGCAGTTAGCTCCGCGAGCTGCTCTTCCCAACGGGTCGACTCTCCCCGGCCGGAGCTCGGGCTCGTCAACTGCCTCAGTCCGCTCTCAACGGAAGTCGAGTCACCCGGAGGTTTCACCAAACGCTCACATTTGTCGTTTAAAACAATCATAAATGATCACTGATTTGAGATTTACTATTCAATATAACGTATTTCACCGATGTGGTTTACGATCAAAACATTCAAACAAACCGCGAATTCGTCAAAACGGAGTCGTAGATGTTACAAGTTGACTCGGCCCGTCGCGGTTACCGCTCGACAAACAAAGACCGTTTTGCTGACGGGGAACTGCCTTTAACTTGAAAATACGAGTTTTATGGCTGCTTTTCGTTTTGTCTTGAATCGTTTCGCTAATTTTGCTTACTTGAAACGCACTAAAGGTGCACGAGAATAGGTGAGTTCATTTTGGTTGTTCGAGGAAATGAGAAGGTTATGATTTCCTTCGGATAGTAATAAATTGATTCCGGTGCAATATGTTATCTGAGCATTCGAACACACTCTGAATTCTTTGGTTCTCGACAATAACGGCAGCTAATACCAACCGAAATGCTCTACCGCAGCTTATTTTTGTAGAAGTAGAAGCCGTTGAAACGTACAAATCTGCTGAGTTCTCAAAAAAGTAAAAATATCTTACAAATCGAGTCAACTAGGTCTATCAAACAACTAATTCTAGCTAAATAGGCTAGTACGTTCGTGAACCCCAACATTCGCGGATTCAAACAAATATGTGCGGGTAAAGTTAGGCCCAGTCCCGAAATTGGTCAATTTGATCGTAGATTCGTTCATTGTGATCGTTAGAGGTACACGATTTAATTACAGAAAATTTCGGTTTATCAATTAAATGTTTTGAAAAAGTTTGGTGACACCAGGCTCGGTCGTGTTTCGTGTTCCGCGACGAAAATTCTGTTTCTTGTGAATCCGCGATTCTCCGTAATTAAGTGCTATTGGTCGGTGAATTTTCGTACTGAGTTACACCAGTTCGCGGACATGCCATAGCTCAGTGCGCGGCGAGATATTCCGGCGTTTTAGTCAAACCTACGCACACCCGCCGGAAATGTTTCGTCACTTTGAAGACTTCAGAGGTGAGTCTTTTCACAACATGTTATTCTGGTACGTGTGCCTTAGTTATCATTGCTTCCCGTTCAACTTGAAAATAGCTCAATTCGAACACTATTTGATCGGAACCACTGCCCGAGATGTTTATTCTAACGTGGGCAATCCGATCGGACGAAGCCCATGGTTGCTATGGGCAAAAAATGGTTAAAATTTAAAAAAACGCCATTTCGGCCGTTTTATCGCAAATACGCCGTGTTCGGTATCGTTTTGCGAGGTATTTTTAGATGGTGGAGCGAATAGAACAATCTGAAAGGCGTGCAATGCGTCTAGAGCGAAAATAATGAAATCGCAGTAATTATAGTGAGTCGAATTCTACTAATTGGAAGAACTCGCGGGACAATACGTGCAGAGTAAGTAATCGTTTCATCATTTATACTCCTCCCTCCCGTGTCGTTAAAACCGGGCCGCGTCGTGCCAACTGCCTACAGGCGCTTACTGGCATTCGGAAATATATAGTTTTCGTCGTTCCGTCGTACTCAGGTCATGTTTCGTGTGGTTTACTTATTTTTCGATGCTGAATCGAATGGGATGGGTTTCGGAGGTGTGAAGTCTGCTGTGCGAGAAAATAATAAACCGTTGTGTAATAATTTGTAGCGTTTTTGTCTTATATTTGAACGTTCGCCGTGATAGCGTCTACCCGTACTCCTGTCAGTCTATACCCTTATGGACTTCCGACCTCGTTGTAGCGTGGATATCGGGATTTATGAGCTATGTACGCCTCCGCCGATCCTTTACGTCCTCCCTACTATGCATAACTTCGGAAGATTGCCTGTTACAGAGCAGAGAGGTTGACAAAGTCGTGTATCAACTGAAGCAGAGTTAGTGCTCTTCTAATAAATCAATCCAATTACTCAAAGTATTTGATGATTACGTATTTCAAGCGAGTAACAGACTTCCACAGTGTGTTTAAAACTTGTTTTCTGCAGTAATCAAGTGTTGCCTACTGGTGATGAGAAAGCTTAGGGATTTTGTAGCTGGAAACAATTTAAAAGATGAAATACATGACATTCGTAGTCTAGAAATCCAACCTCCAGTGTCGCGTTAGCACTTCTGACCTTCCCTCCGCAGTTATTCACCTTGGTTTTCAATCCGAAGCATCTCGGCTGAGCAATAACTCATTTTCTGTTATCATTTCATGGACAATCGCGGAACTACCCTCAAAACTCCTTAAATGTCCCGATTTCTTTGGCGCGCCCAGCCGAATTCACATTGGCTACGGTGCACTGCGCTAACTAGAATATTGGTCATTTTAAACTTCGGCCCCAAATACAGCAAAAATCTTACAAAAACACGCTGTGTCACCACAACCTGGCGTTTCGAATTACACAGTAGCCGTTACCTGTAGCTCTTCCCGCACTGTACGAACTTGGAAATTTGCCGTTTTCTGTGTGGGAATGTTCTATGCCGACAAATTCGCCGTTAACGAATTAACGTGAAACTGCAGAACAGTTCTGTTAGTTAATGGTTGGTCTCCCTCGATTCGTAAATTAAATTCACCCACAAAATACTCACTCAATAATTTTTGACACTTTTTATTACAAATTTAAACCCTTTTCCGATTTTGCTGATGAGTGAACTTGTCCCAATTAGGAGAATTATTTTGACGCCTCCTGTCTCACAGCTGTGCAAATTTGCACGTTTCTATCTATCTAATCTTTTTATGGTTCATACCGAGCAATTGCGAACTTATCTCTATAATAGAGATAAATCTCTATAAATAAAAGTGTAATAGGAAAAGAGTCAGGTAAACCCTTATGAAGGCGTCCATGTTCGTCTGAGGACCGCCTAATCCTTTTTTTCCTGTGAACACGAGAGAAAACTGCCGAACCAAATCATCTTAAATTCATATCTAGACAGCAGGTCACCATCGGACGCCAAAATGAAGGTATGAACAAAACCCACCCAAAACTGACTATAGTTATCAGTGTTCAATTGCTAAATTTTTTTTCCCCGGAAAACGGCTGAACAAAATCATCTCAAACTTGATATCTAGCCCGCAGGTCAGTATGGGACGCCAAACTAAGGGTATGAGCGAAATCCGCCCAATACTAACTATAGTTATCATAGTGATCAAAACGCTAAACTTTTTTTCTCGAAAACGCCTGAACAAAATCTGGTAAAACTTGATATCTAGCCCGCAGGTCAGTATGGGACGCCAAACTAAGGGTATGAGCAAAATCCGCCCCATACTAACTATAGTTATCATAGTGATCAAAACACTAAACTTTTTTTCTCGAAAACGCCTGAACAAAATCTAGTAAAACGTGATATCTAGCCCGCAGGTCAGTATGGGACGCCAAAATAAGGGTATGAGCAAAATCCGCCCAATACTAACTATAGTTATCATAGTGATCAAAACACTAAACTTTTTTTCTCGAAAACGGGCCTAACGATTTTGATTCAATTTTGTATGTGGACAGCCCCTTATGATATGACAAACCATAAAATTCCCATGGGTGAGGAAATGATGAGAGCAGCACAATTAATTGCCAAATATTTCGACGTAAATCGAGTTTAGGTTTGTTTTCCTTATAAACTCCACTCGTATGTTACTAGGTTCTTCAGAAAAATTCAGGTGGTACTACAACAAAGTACCTATACGAGGAGTCTTCAATAACCCTCACAAATATACTGGGGCTACTTCAGAAATTACGGAATTTCAACCACCGCCGTTTCACTTAAACCATTTTTTTAAATCTTTAACCGATAACTCTGGAAAAATGGTTATTCTTTTTTAAAAAAAACGTGATTACTCCCTGTGTATCAATTGCTCAATAATGGTCCGGGAACGAGTACGCTAAATACCGTAACTTCGAATGAACTGAGTGAAAAATAAATTGAGTTAGGAAAAAAAGCCGTGAATACAAGTGAATTGACGTAGAGCTAAGGGTGTTGATGTGCCGCGCCTGATATTTATGTGTACAGATACGTTAAAGTGTGGCATTTTTGACATTTTTGAAACAATTACCGTAGCTTCACGAGAATTAGCTAAAATATGTTTACACTGATCATCGTGCGTTCTTCATGTGAACCTGTCGTCAAGTTATGAACTGAGCTGGAATAAAGATAGTACTCCTGCGGGACTTACGTCATCAAACCGCCTGTTTGGAAAAGTTCGATTCTTAACTGGAAAAAGTTAATTTGGAAACTACACTTGGGATCAACTTCTCTTCTTTTTTTATCCTTGGCTATCGTTCGCTCCTCAATGGATCTCACTTAAATCGCGTTCCTCTAAGTTTGTCAGATCCGCAATTGGAAAGTTAGGTGCCCTTACGTAATGGAGTGATCACTGACTCAACCGCTCAACTGCCTCTCCAGTTAAATTCACTTCGGAGTTTCTTGTTGCGTCGAGATTGAAGGTATTTGGGGAAAAAGTAATGGATGGCGTTGCGGCTAGTAGACGACAGTGACGTTCAAAAGTCGCGCAGAAGCCATCGAGAAGTTTGCACTGGGCTCTTCCCCCTCACATTTCGCCTTGGCATCGGCAACTTGGTGGTCAATGTGTTTTCTCCGTATTTGCTTGAGTGTGTTGGTCGTTTTCAGACGGAATAGGGTAGCTAAACTCATCTTGAAATCATCGTGTGTTAGAAACTAAACTAATTCAAATTCCTAATCACCACCAAACACGGGGCAGTTGTTTCTGCACTCAACTGAAAAATTGTCTTTCCGAATTTGCATTTTAGACCTTCTCGCACAATTTGGTTCAATGCCAACGTTCTATAGTTTTCGTTGACTCCTGGATCCGTTGGTATTCATCCCAATTGTACCTAATGAAGAGGTCTACTATTTCTGCTCATTTCGTCCTTTTTACTTTCCTTGGCTCTACGAAGTAGAAAGGAAAGTTATGTAATCGGCTGAAATAAAAAATTTGAGTTATCTTCAGATCTTGACGTTTCAGACCCTCCTGAGTCCGAAAAACACTATTTGGGAAAATGGTCTGTGTGTCCGTGTGTGTGTGTCTGTGAACGATTTTTAAAGAAAACCACCGTACCAAATCAGCTCAAACTTCATATCTTGCCCGCAAGTTACCATGGGACGCCAAAATAAGGGTATGAACAAAATCCACCGAAATTTAACTATAGTTATCACAGTGATCAAAACACCAAATATTTTTTTTCTCAAAAACGGCTCTAACGATTTTGATTAAATTTTTTATATTGATAGCTCCCAATAAGGCAATTATACCGTAAAATTCCCATTTGTGGGAAAATGACGAGAGCAGCACAATAAATTACCAAAACTTTCGACGAAATCGATTTTAGCGCGGTTTTTAGAGAAAACCACCGTACCAAATCAGCTGAAACTTGATGTGTAGCCTACAGGTTACCATGGGACGCCAAAATAAGGGTATGGGAAAAATCCATCGAAAGTTAACTATAGTTATCATAGTGATCAGAACACCAAATTTTTTTTCTCAAAAACGGCTCTAACGATTTTGATTAAATTTTTTATATTGATAGCTCCCAATAAGGCAATTATACCGTAAAATTCCCATTTGTGGGAAAATGACGAGAGCAGCGCAATAAATTACCAAAACTTTCGACGAAATCGATTTTAGCGCGGTTTTTAGAGAAAACAACCGTAACGAATCAGCTGAAACTTGATGTCTAGTCTACAGGTTACCATGGAACGCAAAAATAAGGGTATGGGCAAAATCCATCGAAAGTTAACTATAGTTATCATAGTGATCAGAACACCAAATTTTTTTTCTCAAAAACGGGGCTCTAACGATTTTGATTAAATTTTTTATATTGATAGCTCCCAATAAGGCAATTATACCGTAAAATTCCCATTTGTGGGAAAATGACGAGAGCAGCACAATAAATTACCAAAACTTTCGACGAAATCGATTTTAGCGCGGTTTTTAGAGAAAACAACCGTAACGAATCAGCTGAAACTTGATGTCTAGTCTACAGGTTACCATGGAACGCAAAAATAAGGGTATGGGCAAAATCCACCGAAAGTTAACTATAGTTATCATAGTGATCAAAACACCAATTTTTTTTTCTCAAAAACGGCTCCAACGATTTTGATTAAATTTTTTATATTGATACCTCCCAATATGGCAATTATACAATAAAATTCCCATTTGTGGGAAAATAACGAGAGCAGCACAATAAATTATCGAAATTTTCGACGATTAGCGTTTTTAGCGCGATTTTTTTCTTATAACCTCCGCTGGAATGTTAGTAGAGTGTTAAAACAAATTGGTATTGTAGTCCAATCCAATACCTAATGGGTGAGTGTTTAAAAACGCTCATGAGATATCTGGGGCTCACTCCAGAAATTCCTGAATTTCAACTACTGCCGTTTTGCTTACTACCAGTTCTAACAGTTATTACCCAATAGCTCTGCAAAAGTAATTAGTATCCTTCTTCAAAAAATTCGTGTTTGCAGCCTCATTAATTATCTGTGTACGAATTGCTCAATTAAGGTCCTGGAATGAGTACGAGCAGCACAATAAATTCCAGAACTGTAGGCGCTACCGTTTCCTGCTGCTGTGACGTGTTGTTTGACTGAGTTCAAAGGCCATTTACAAAGTGAATTGACGTAGAGCTAAGGATAGTTGTGTGTTGCAACGCACCAGATATTTTTGTTAGAATTTTCGAAAATCAGCCGAGTTTGTAAACCGTGCTCTCAAGTAGCGTTTCCTCCAGAAAAATACTGTGCAACGTTTTGCGAGTTCAGGAAACTTTCGACGCCATACTTGAACGTTTTGTTTCCACTGAAGCGGCGCGAAAAAATGATAACAGCCGTATTTGGTGTGTTCACTAATACAAGTTAGGCAACGTGGAGGAAGATTTTTTTTTTAATATTAGCAAAATTGTGCATTGTAGTTGTGCACACCTCTTAATTGCGGTTTGCCTTATTTTACATTACACGTGTATGTAGTAATACAGTAATTCTACCAGTGGATTAATTAATGTTAACCGATCATGTTAGTAATAATATTATAATAATAGCTTACAAGTTAGTACCACAGAAACACAGAGCTGAATTTATAACGATAAATCTAGGCTCTGGTGGGAATTCTTGAGAGCCAGTCAGGATGAACGTAAAAAACTTCCTCTAGGCCGACGTTTCGCTCAATTAATTAAGCATCATCAGGGCTATAGGGTATCACATCAGGCAATTAGGTTAAATTATGAGAAAATTATAAAGAAACAAGAAAGTTAGAAGTAGTAGCAATTTCCCGAGGTATGTTATTTTCCAAATTGATTCCTGACTGTTTTTTTTTTTTAATCTTGTAGTCGCTTTCTTTTCAGACGTCGGTGAGATGGTAGTGAAGGGGACTGTTTAGCTATTTTTTGTATTAACGTATTTGGATGAGTGCAGCCGTCTATAGTCAATTCTTATGACTTCTTCTGCCAGGTGAAGGTCTAAATCTGAGTGTAAAGCTGAGTTCGGGACGTACCAAGGCGACCCAGTGATCATTCTGATGACTTTATTTTGTGTAATTTGTATCCTCTTGTCGTGTTTTGCGGTAGAACCTCATAAACCTCACGAATATCGCCAAATAGGACGGATCGACATGATGTAGAGAAACGTTTGAGCTGTAAAGGTAGGGCCGATCGGTCGTTTAAGAGTAACTTGAGCTGGCGCGTTCTTGAACGACATTTAAGACGTCAGTTCGTATATGTGGTGGGTCCAAGCTCACACGCTGGATGGTATGTGGTGTTGTTGAGACTGAGCATCGGAGTCCGGACGCGTTACTTTTACGTCATACGTTGTACTAGCAAAAAATCGCCAAAATAATGAAAAAATGACGCTGGGCGGGGAAGAGTTTGATTTGATTTTCGCAACTTTTGAACATTTGGTAGTGAAGTATGCTCCATTTCGTGAATGCGCGCCTTTCCAAGAACATTTTTCGTTTCACTTCTTCCAAACTCCCTCATATTTTCACTTTCCGCTGCTCTAAGGTTAAGGAAAGTATTACGATCGCGTCAAAAACAAATTTGGGGTTTAGACGAATCTTCACGTGTGAGGTCTACTGAATCCTACAGAGCGTGTGTGGCTGTAGTTCAATTTGCGGGAGAACGGTTGACCCGATTGTGCTGGTTCTTTTTCAGTTTGGTTTGTTATTATTTAAGGACGCCAAAATAAGGTTATGGACAATCCCCATCGATTGAAATGGTGAGGGGGGAATCAAAGCCTACCAAAAACTAGGATTATTCGCAAACGGCTCTAACGATTTTGATTAAAACTTTCAAATTATCTTCATCAAGTTAGTACTCAACTTTTCTTCTCCACAAATATCTTCGATGAACGTCGATCTAGGCCAGTGATTCCCAAAGTGGTCTATATCGACTCCTAGGGGTCTACGTCAGCGAAAAAAAATTTGGTGGTCCATGAAATGAAAATTGGGGTCCACGATAGTGGATATTTGCACTTTTTGAGACTATTTTAGAATTTCTGGATACTAAAGATAAAATTTTAAACAAAATTTAATGAAGAGGAAAACAGACATCGTCTATTTAACAGATTTGCATACAAAATTTAATATTGTTCATTTGCAATTACAAGGCGATAATTTAAATTTGATCAAAACCAAGTCCATCTTATCAGCGTTTCTTGCCAGAGTTAAACTAATGAAGCAAAATATTGGACGGGGCGAATTTTCTCAGTTCCCCAATTTGTCACAGACAAACTGCCAGGAAGACGACGTTTCAAGTTACGTTCAACATTTAAATGCCCTCTATTCAGATTTTGAATCTAGGTTTGAGGATATTTTGACTATGTTAATACCACCGTGGATAATTAATCCATATGGTGACATAGAAGGAACGAATGTCGTAATACAAGAGGAACTGACTGAACTAAGTACAAACGAAGAACTTAAGGTTCAGTTTAAAAACGGATATCAGCAATTCTGGCTGCAAAACAACATACCCGTTACTTATCCCGTATTATGGAATATAACGAGGAAATTTTTAATTGCCTTTCGATCGTCAGACCTAGTGGCAAAAGGGTTCAGCGCTGTTACCAATCATCTCCTAACGAAAAAAAGAAACAGACTAGACATCATCAGCCGAGGAGATTTATGATTAACCCTTACAAAATTGACGCCAAATGTTGATAATTTATTATTAAAGCATCAGGTTCATCCTTCTCACTAAAAATATTGACTTATTGCTTATGTTATTTTATTTATATTTTATGTAACGTAAATTTTACATAACAGATACAAAATTTTATTTTGAGTAGTTTTCATTTAAATTAAATTAATAAATGTATAAATTAACATGTGTTTTTGCTTTAAGTTTTTAACACTAAACTTCACTACAATTAGAAATTTACAGGAAATCAATATCAGGTAAGTAGGGGGTATACCCAACACGGAAAAACATTTCAAGGGGTCTACGACACAAAAAAGTTTGGGGAACTCTGATCTAGGCCTACGAAGTTGAAACAGGTTCTTTGGGAAAATTGCTTCTACGAATTTCACCAAATTCACAGGGGGTCTTTAAATAATTTATACCTAAATGTTGTTCCGAATAAATGCTCCTCTGACAGTTCATTGAACTGAGACAAAAACCAAAATGTGTAGAAAATTATGTTTTTTAAACATTATCGTAATCTGCATTGTAACTGCTTCACAGGATTTCGTCAATCTTATGGAGTGTTATCTAGCAAGCTATACCCACATTTTGTTCTCGACAATTATTTTTGTATCTATTTTATGAACGAAAATATAAGCGATGATAGCTCGGGAAATGAGATTTGTTAGTTTATCGTTTTTCCGTTTTTTTTTTCAAAACCGGCTTTAACCACTTCAATCAAACTTTTGGGGTATTTCTCAACTAACTAGTACCTACGTTTTGTTCTATATAAATGTTAACGTAGAAATGCGTTGAACGAAGATATAGCGACTGTATCGTCGAATTTACGGGGAGCTGCGGAAAGTTGTGTGTCGCCTACATTACCCCACGCGCCGCGTACATTTTTGTATTTGTTGGAATGGTCGTAAATACTCGCGCCGTTTATGGTTTTCAATAAGTTCTACAACTACTTCCTTGGTCCATTTGAACGGGATTATTTTGTTATTATCGCTAGTTTGTTACTGTCTTCACTTTGTAATTATAATAATTGCGAATAAACTGCCCCAGTGGGTTTTTTTACTGTATCGTCAAGGTGCCCAGTTTTCGTTGATAATACCGCTAAAAATTTAAACCCACCACGAATGAAAGATCGATTTTTATTACCCAAAAACGAGTATTGTCGGGAACGTGATGCAGAAACACGAAAGTTGCTCCGTGTTTTTTTTTTTGAGTGGCGCATTTGGATGTTCTCAAAGCATTGAACAAAATGTTACTACTTTACTGTCGAAGATCCTTTTGTCCTTACTATGCAGAGGTTTTCGTTCCATTCGTGTCGTTATCACTGGGATTATGGGCTCACGTACAGAATCATCATTCGATTTTGCAGAATTATTCGGATCAAATGCTGGAAGCCCGTTGAAATTCACCCTAAAACTAATTACTGCAGTTACCGTTGACACGCGGGTTTAAATTTACGCGGATGCATCTCACCGACGTGATGTGATACTTAGTGTTTGACATAATACGCTCATTTTGGCGGTGGAGAGCAAATATGCCGTGACATCACGTGTCACGTTGGAAAGCGTATGAACCAGAAAAACGCAATGCTGACAATTTCAACAGTCAAAACGAGGAATGGCAATTCAGGAATGTAGTTGAAATTTGTGAGCAGTGACCCCAAGAATTTGTGTCTAGACTGCAGGTTAGCATGACCGATTCTGAGTTGGCACTCGCACTGAACTTCAGTAAAATTCCGATGTTTCTTGTTACTAAGAAGACAAAAACGAGGTGCTTAACTTGTTTTAGGTTCGCTTTGGTTACCTATTCTTTGTGGGAGGGGGGGGGGTGAGCATTCGGGGGTCTTGTCAGTTTCAACTTTTCAAAAATTATTTTTTCGAGCCAAAGCCGTGCGTCGCATTGACAACTGGGGGTGTTTTATTCTTTACTTAAATTACCGACAAAATATAACGGGAGGTCTCTCTAGCTTGAGTTGAAGGGGAGAGCAGATCAATATAGCTGTCCTCCTCTCCCTCTGCCTTCTACTCACTCTGCCTCTTCCCCTCTCTCTTTCCTACCCTTTCCCTTACCCTCCTCATCACTCCCCCATCACTCCTGAACCCCTCGCCCCCTTCGCCCTACCCGTCG
This sequence comes from Pachypeltis micranthus, assembly GCA_020466155.1. Taxonomy (NCBI): domain Eukaryota; kingdom Metazoa; phylum Arthropoda; class Insecta; order Hemiptera; family Miridae; genus Pachypeltis; species Pachypeltis micranthus. The sequence goes on from CM035778.1 coordinate 7,206,607, forward strand.
CCCCGCTAAACCCTTGCAAACCTCCCCCTCCCCCCCCCCCGCCCCTCTTTAACCTCCTCCGAAAGGATCTCCCACGTCAATGCTACTCACTCCTGCTATGTGCTTTTCTATTAAAGTTGTAATAATACGTCAGGAGAACGTTTTTGACGGGACGAAACCGAAAGCGCTCTCATCTGTATTTATTTGGTTAGCGTCAGAGGGCCAACTTCGTGTTTTGTGGTAGCTGAAGAGCAATCAAGATTTTGTTACTCGTTGATAATGCTATTGTGAAACGTAGCTGTAGATCTTCGTAGCGTCCCGGGTGATTTAGTTTGAAATCGTCGTTATTGTGCTTCAATGAACTTACTTATTCAACGCGCACGTTGAACTTGGTTCTACATTAACGATTATAAAGAATGGGGATTTTCATGCGTTTCGTCTGTTTCCGAAAAGTTACCTAATAGGTATCATTACTAGTTACTACATTTGAACCCGTTTTTTACTTTCCACTGCCCAAAGAGAAGTATTGTAATCATTTAAAAAAAAAACAGTTGGGTTTTCTTCAGATGTTTACGTTTTGAGGCCTACTGAGTCTAAAAAACCTAATTTTGGCGCGTGGTCCATGTGTGTGTGTCTGTAGTTCGATTTGAACCGATTGAGCTGATTCTTTCTTTTTTTTGTTCGTCATTTTTTTTAGACACCATAAATGTACCAAAAACTGAGGTTTTTCGCATTTTTCTCGAAAACGGCTATAACGATTTTGATTGAACTTTCAAATTAAATTCTACTAGTTAGTACAAAACGTTTTTTCTCTGTTTGGGTATGAAAATACAGTGAACGGAGGTAGTGGCCTACGAAGCAAAAATAGGTTTTCCACGCTTTTGGGCAAAACGGCTTCAACGATTTTCACCGAACTCTGAGGATGTTTTCAAACAGTTAACACCTATATATCGTTCTCGATAAATGTTCCTCTGACAGTTCATTGAACGAAGATAAAAATCAAAATGTGTCGAAAGTAAAGTTTTTTCGAACTTTTCCGTAAATTCCAGGGTAACTTCTTCACCAGAAGTTACCCATACCCACATTTAGTTCTCCGTAATTATTTCTGTCAATGTACGTTGAACAGAGATATAAACCAAGTTAACTCAGAAAAGGAGATTCGTCTTCTAATAATTTATCGGTGTTAAGATTTTTTCAAAAACAACTCTTAACGATTTCGACCAAACTTACGAAGGACTCTCAACTAACTAGGGGGTATGTTACGTTTTCGAAACTTCCAAATTATTGTTGACGTTCCAACACAACTAAATACTTGACGATTTTTCAGAAGTTCTGCGACTTTTCATCCACAGGTTATGTACCAAATTGTGTTTCCAGAAAATCGATTTATCGGGATGAAAATAATTTTATTGAACAGCTTCTTCTTCGCATAATTCGTATTATTTATTTTAATATTTATTTCCATGCAGATTTACATAAGTACAAATCATATTTTTCCAACTATACCAAAAAAAACGAAAAATGTAACCTGTTTTACATAATAGGAATATAATTTTCCACGCGGGCGCCCACGGCGGAAAATGAGTGACAATATCGTCAACTACTTCTTCACGCGCTGTCATTGTGAATGTAATATTATCACCGTTTAAAAATCCTTAAATAATTTTCTTTATGGAATTTGAGCAATGTAAACTTCTTTTCCGAGTCGTATAAAAAGTATTCGTAATGAAAACAATAGGAAAATGTGGGTTGTGAAAAATAGAAACCTTCATTAACCGAATCCCAATTTGTACTCGCCTTATCCTCAGTTGGCCTTGAATTGATCACGCCTTCATAAAATTGGCGATGCTCTCGTAGAATGTAGCTCAAGTTCTGCACATCAGCAATCTTGTTCGCAACTTTTCCCGTAGGAATCTTGTTTCTTCTAGTTTCGGGGTTTTTTTTCAGGGCGAAAGAGCGTCGGGCTGATCCATTAATTTCGGGAAAAGCCACCACTCATCCTCGTCAAAGGGTCAAAAATGAACTGAGTGAATCCGGAAGTGTTCGTCTTATTCCGTTTATTCCTCGGTTTAGCCGCCGTTTCGAAAGACACTGTGGTTTTCTAGTAGAATCGTCCGCACGAAGTTTCACCACAATGCAATCCACATACCGTGAATATTTTCCAGCCTTACTGCTGATCATTACGATTGTGGTTAGGTCGTGAATACTTTATAGGCGATCTACTTTCCGAAGTTTTCTTTTGATGAGAGAAAAATCACGAATCTATGCCCTCTCTCTGCGAAAAATTGAACGATTTTGTCGAGTCGTTTTGTTTCAGTGAGGGCCAGGAGAACATTTTGTGAGGAGTGATTTTTATTTCGCATTGTAGCCCTTGAGTAAAAACCCTAGTAAGTTTTCTTTTGAAAGGGGTTAGGTACAAAATATCTGGTGCGTTGCAACACACAACTTTCCTTAGCTCTGCAACAATTCACTTTGTACATGGCTAATTCTATTTAATCAATTCATTTATCACTCGGTTAATTTGAACTTCGTCAAACAACGCTTTACGGCAGCAGGAAGCGGTAGCGCTTACAGTTCCTGATTTTATTGTGCTGCTCGTATTCATTGCAGGACCATTATTGAGAAACTGGTACGCAGACAATTAATGAGACTGTAAACACAAATTTTTTGAAGACAGATTTTTTGGATGGTAATTACTTTTGCAGAGTTATTGGGTTAAAACGTTTAGAACTGGTAGTAAGCGAAACGGCAGTAGTCGAAATTCAGGAATTTCTGCAGTGAGCCTCATGTATCTCACGAGCGTTTTTAAACACTCACACTTACGGTATTGGATTGGACTACAATACCAATTTTTTTTAACATTCTACAAGAATTCCAGCGGAGTTTATAAGGAAAAAACTGCGCGAAAAACGCTTTTGGTCGAAAATTTTGATAATTTATTGTGCTGCTCTCGTCATTTTCCTACAAATGGGAATTTTATGGTATACTTGCCTCATCAAGAGCTATCTATATAAAAAATTTAATCAAAATCGTTAAAGTCGTTTTTGAGAAAACAAATTGGGTGTTTTAATCACTATGCTAACTATAGTTAACTTTCGGTGGATTTTGTTCATACCCTTATTTTTGCGTGCCATGGTAATCTGTAGGCTAGACATCAAATTTCAGGTGATTTGGTTCAGTCCTTTTCTCAAAAAAACCACTCTAAAATCGATTATGTCGACAGTTTTGGTAATTTATTGTGCTGCTCTCGTCATTTTCCCGTTGATGGGAATTTTACGGTATATTTCCCCATGTTGGGAGCTATCAATATAAAAAATTTAATCAAAATCGTTAGAGCCGTTTTTGAGAAAAAAAGTATTTTGTGTTTTGATCACTATGATAACTATAGTCAACTTTCGATGGATTTTGTTCCTACCTTTATTTTGGCGTCCCATGGTGATCTGCGAGCGAGATATCAAGTTTGAGCTGATTTGATACGGTGGTTTTTTCTAAAAATCGTTCACAGACACACACACACACACACACAGACCATTTCCTCAAATAGTGTTTTTCGGACTCAGGATGGTCTGAAACGTAAAGATCTGAAGAAAACTCAAACTTTTTTTTCAGCCGATTACATAACTTTCCTTTCTACTTCGTAGAGCCAAGGTTCCTCTTGATTATTCTTCTGTAAGCGTCAATGTTACGAGGCTCCTTTCGGTCGTAACCGATGCAACCATCTATGGAGACCTAGAAAAGAGAGAAAAGTGAAAATAGCGAAAAGTGGCACATAACCCCTTTAAAACAACAGGTTCATTTGTGAAGTACTTATATTTTAGAAAATCTCTCTCTCTCTCTCTCTCTTTCTTTCTTTCTTGCTGCGTTCTTTTCATCGGTAAATGAAAGTGAAATAAATTCCTAATTATGGAAAACAAACGTGCTTTAGAGTAATATATAAGATGGCCCTGTGTTCAACGTCGACATGGAGCTTGCGTGCTGACATTTCGAATCTGAGTTAATCAAGAAATGTAATCAGCGGTGGTTAAGCCGCTTTGTTGCGAACTGCATTAAAAATAGGCGTACAACGCAGTTCGCTTCAAAAAATACAGTACAAATCTCGCTGTGTTCCTTCTTTTGATTTTATGAAGTAATTCTAGCTCATTGGGCTCGTTGTTGGCTGGCAGCTTCTAACGTTTGACTTCTATTTCGAATCGGTCGCGCAAATCTCGACCTAGCGAGGTGTGATTGGTTTGTTTGAATGGGGGCCTCAAATATGTTTACTGACTTACGACACGGTTGTTCGGAAGTGAGTGAGAGGATTGTGCGGTGGGGGTGGGGGGTGGGGCCTTTCAGATTACTGATATGGGTCTCAATTGACCCAAAGTGAAGGTGGTTAGAGAAAATAGCCTGTACAATCGGAAAATCGTTCGAATCGCGTTTCTAGCCAACTCCCCCCCCCTCCACCCCTCTCTTCTTTCCCTTCGTGAGTGTTGTAATGGATTGGGAAGTAGTTAGGGTGAGCTTTCTTATTGAAGCACCCTGCTTGGAGTTTTACCGACCCTAATTTTCCTTTAGAGCCCGAAGGCTTAGAATGTGACTCGCAGGGCGTTGAAACGTATTAGTTTTGCGCGGTTGATACGACTCTGGAATTCTTCACTTGGCTTCTGTCAATTGTAAGTTTCTCAGTGTTGTAATAGAATTGTGAGCGTCGTAATAAGTCTACTGAAAATATCAGCTGCGATGCATCACGCAACTTTCCTCAGCCTGACTTACAACGAGCGATTTTTACCCATTCACTTTCTATATAAACACTTGTGGAGGTTATCAGAGTTTGAGGCGACCTTCATTGCGTGGCCAGGTTTGTGTGTGCTGTTCTGATGTTGAAAACACCGTGAAGAAAGTTAATCAAATGCAGTTTATCGGCCCATCAACTCGATTTGTATGAAAACATATCGTCGCGCAACTGTGCTCAGTGATTTTTATCACATCAGAATGTACTGGTATCGCTTAGAGAGCTCCTACTTATGTCACCGCCATTATTAAATGAACATTGGCGATTCTTGTGACTGGCAAATTGTTTTTTCTGGGTACGATAGTGTCCTTTTTGGAAATAACCGGTAAAATAATGTGAGAAATGCTAGTGAATGAAACGGCACTGGTTTGCATTTTGGGCTTTTTGACGTTGCTGCTAATCATTTTTTGGGCGTTATTACACTGAGCGTACAGGTAATGTATTGGACTGCTCTTGGAGAGGGATTTATAGGGAAAAGATAACGCTAAAATGGTTGATAATTTATTAAAAATTGTTGATAAATTATTGTGCTTCCCTCGTCGTTTTTCCACGAATGCTAATTTCATGATATTTCCGTGCCGTTTGATGGCAGTGATAACTATAGTGAGTTTTTGACCGATTTCTCTCGGGGTGCTCTACCGGCTAAGCATAAGCCAATTTGGTTCTGCCGTTTTCTCTCAATCTCACACACTTGCCCAAATGGCGTCTTTTCGGATCAGAATGCCCTTGAAACGTAAGATTCGAAGACAACACGAACCATATAACTTTCATTCCTACGTCGTAGAGCTAAGGAACGTGAAGATTGTGTAAACGGTCGAGACTTTTTAGCGAGAAGTATTTACGTCAGTTGTAGACTACGATCTAAGAAAAAGATCTCTCTTAACTTAATACCCGGTAATAACAGCCAATCTATTAGCATAACTGTGTCAGACGTGAATGAGCTCTTCAACGCCCGAAGGTCCGGAACTTGGGGATCAAGAATGTGCCAGTCAGGAGACCCGAAAGCTCGTTGAAGAACACGAGAAAGAAATGACTTGTGTGAAACAGATGTGCAACGAAACCACCAGGTTGGAAGGATGTGGAAGGACCTGAACGACGGGAAAAGATGCCGTTTGCGGAGTGGTGGGGGGTGGGGGGTTCTTTAACTCCAACGAGCTGGAAGTTTTTGTGGAAATAAAAGTTCGAAACTCGAGGGCTTGTTTCACGAGTGTCGTGCGCTGTCTAGCGTTGGAGTTTCCTTCTTACGCTTACGAAATAGGGAACATTCGGTTTATAGTCTGGTAACAACCTAGTAATCGTTAACGTTGTCGAACGTCAACTGAGATTAATGAACGCTCCACTGAGAGCCTCGAAATTGTCAAGATTTCCAAAATTGTTTTCGTTCACCGTTTCTCCCTAATTTTAAATAACCAGACCTTTTTACGTTTAAGGCTGCGTTTATCAACGGTAGCCAATTTCCATCGTTTTATGAATACGTGGGTTGTGGCAGTACTTTTTGCTATTTTCGGCGTAAAGAAGCCATTTGAAAAGATGCTTACCACTTTCTCAGCCCAAGAGGGAGCCCCGGGGCACCCCACGACACAAACTCACCATGAACGATCACCTAGGAATTGACCATCACAGCGAAGGGCGAAGAAGTCCGTTACGCTACTGGCATTTCTTCTTCCAGTCGCTTCAGCTGATGCTTTCGTAAAGAAAAACGAGGTTTAAGTCTTTTGGGTAGAAGATAATAATTTTTTTTTTCAAAAACGTGTACGCAAATTTTAAAAATCAGTCGAAGACGGTTTACGCCAACGTTTTGGTTAATTTATTAAGCATCATCACGAAGGGCTCAACTCACTAGTGCTAGGAGTTTTTCCAACGTCGTCAGTGACACGTACGCCCACAAATCTTGGTAGCATGTTCTTAACCTACCTTATCCAACAGATCTGCATGTATCGCCGTTGTTTGTGTATTCAGTGCGTTATTGGAACATTTCACACGATAAACATTACCTCATCTGAAGGGCTTCTGAAGCTTTATTATTTGAAATGTGTTTCCGCCGTTTAAGCGCGAGTAATTTAGCCGACCAATTCTGTTTTCTGATTATGCTGACGAGTGTCATCCAACATTTTTTTTTTTAGCCCCACGTTACGGGATGAAAAATTAATTTCCGTACTTTTTCTGGTAGCTTTTATAGAAGAAACGCGAGTTTTTACTTTCCATGACTCTACGAAGTAGAAAGGAAAGTTATGTAATCGGCTGAAAAAAAAAAAAAAATTATGAGTTCTCTTCAGATCTTTACGTTTCAGACCCTCCTGAGTCCGAAAAACACTATTTGGGAAAATGGTCTGTGTGTGTCTGTGAACGATTTTTAGAGAAAACGACCGTATCAAATCCACTCAAACTTTATATCTCGCCTGCAGGTTACCATGGGACGCCAAAATAAGGGTATGAACAAAATCCACCGAAAGTTAACTATAGTTATCATAGTGATCAAAACACCAAATTTTTTTTTCTCAAAAATGGCTCTAACGATATTGATTAAATTGTTTATATTGATAGCTCTCAATAAGGAAATTATACCATAAAATTCCCATTTGTGAGAAAAGGACGAGAGCAGCACAATAAATTATCAAAATTTTCGACGAAAAGCGTTTTTAGCGCAGTTTTTTCCTTATAAACTCCGCTGGAATGTTATTAGAATGTTGAAGAAAATTGGTATTGTAGTCCAATCCAATACCTAAAGGGTGAGTGTTTAAAAACGCTCGTGAGATACATGGGGCTCACTCCAATAATTCCTGAATTTCAACTACTGCCGTTTCGCTTACTACCAGTTCTAAACGTTTTTACCCAATAACTCTACGAAAGTAATTACTATCCTTCTTCAAAAAATTTGTGTTTACAGCCTCATTAATTATCTGTGTACCAGTTGCTCAATAATGGTACTGGGATGAGTGCGAGCAGCACAATAAATTCTGGAACTGTAAGCGCTGCCGCTTCGTGCTGCTGTAAAGTGTTGTTTGACCAAGTCCAAATTAACTGAGTGGTAAATGAATTGATTAAGTGGACAAAGCCACATAGAAAGTGAATTGACGTAGAGCTAAGGAAAGTTGTGTGTTGCAACGCACACAGAAACGTTCAGGAACGTGCTCATCCATATATCTTTCCAAAATTTTCAATGCGTAAAATAACGTGGTTTGGCGTGCGGCGCTTTGAAATATCCGTAAATTACTCGAAGAATATTACCGATTTACTAAACAGTTTTCCCGTTCTTGGCTCCTTTCCGACTGGTAGCGGCCATTTGTAGAGATTCCCGAGCGCTTATGCTTTTTCTCCCTCGGTTGGAGGAGCGTGTTGCCGAGAGGGCCCCTGGACGGGTGTAAATTTTAATCTCGGATTATACGTCCGAGAAGAGAGGTGTGGTGCTCATCCCCCTCAGTTTCGTATCGTTCGACGAAGAAGAGGAGAGCGAAATGAACCCTCGAATATTCATTGGAAAAGTGGAACATATATTTCCATATTAATTGGGCGAGCTACTGGTCGAAATGAAGGGATGGTAGTGAAATTTTACGGATGAAAGCGTTCTTGAGGACGCTTCAAGTTTACTTTCAATCGATGTTCGCTTATTGGGAGAGACGTTCGATTTTTCTTCCGGTTCTACGAATAATTTGTAGCGTCTTGAAGATTTACGTGCGAGGGTTTGTCTCCAACTGTATTTGCGAGAGCAGTTGCGCCAAAGAAAGCTTTTGCTGAATAATTTGTATTCATAGGGCTCTTCTGTCCTTTATCGCGCTGTTAACCCAATAAAGTTCTCGGTATTATAAACAAAATTGATCATTCGTATGAAACAGGCTCGTGGCATAAGTAGCAACACCTCAATAAAATTCTACTTGACTGCGCTAGGTCATGTTTTACCGAGTTCTGGCGAATTGAGTGAAAAGTAGATTGAATTACTCGCTGAAGACATGAAAATCATTGAGTGTACTTGTCGATAGTATTCTTCTTGTTTAACGCTCGCGATCTGCAACGAGTTCGAGTGGCTTTCTTAATCTCCAAGACACTGGTGCAATTAGTATGAAGCCTTGAATTTGGTCCCATCCCGTTTCCTCGACTGAATTTTTAAGCCGTACCCAAATAATGAAATTGTATACCAATCGGTTGTACTCGTCCTCATTTCATTTTTAAGCCGGATATTGCCAAACTATTGCACATTTTTGAAAATCAACTTTTGAACAATGAAACAAATTTTGTTGAAACATTTTGTTAGGTGGTCTAATAGCCATTAAACAAAACAAACATATTTTTGGCGGTCCGCTACATTTACACGAATGTAGCCTTTCTACATCACGATGACCTTCACGGAAAAAAAAATGTCAACGCCGATTCTGGAAAACGCCGTTCGAAATAGTCAAATCGAGCAAACAATTCCATTGGTTGAGCAGAACACGCAACCACGTCAAAAGACCTATTCAGTAGATGATACCCCTGTCCACTAATGGCACAGTTCAGGGTGAATTAAACGCTACATGGATCTTTGATAGGTCAATTATTCGAAACGATCATGAAAGCGCACGTTTCCATCCGGTTGTTAACTATTGTAGGTCGTGGTTCACTCGCACTGTCAGACGGCGTGTCACTCCTTTCCGGTTTCTCGGAAGAGAGAAAAAAGAACGAGGTTTTTTGTTTTGTTTTTACAAAAAGCGTGTGTGCAACTCGCTTTCCGAAAGAAAAAAAAAAGGCGGAACTCGTTTCGTCAGCTGTTGACAAAATCGGGGTAAAGTGGTCGTATAAAGTAGGGGAAGGGTTCGCAATTACTTTTCTCCCCTCTTATTGTCTGCGCGCTCTTGTGCGAGAAGTACGCTTGAATATTCATATGTGAAATCTTCACTTACTGCTGTAATAACCAAAAATCAAAATTCAAACGGCAAATTTATTGCAGGGATTGAATGTACCTTCGTTTTTAAGGGGTAATTTCTTTCTTACCTTCTTAATTTCCTTATCAATTTCTCGAATCGATGTATACATGAAGCTCTTCAGGTCTTTACGTACCAGACCCTCATCATGCCACGCCAAAATAAGGGTACGGGCAAAATCTGCCCAACACCAACTATAGTTATCGTAGTGATCAAAACTTCGAATTTTTTTTTTCTCAAAAACGGCTCAACAAACTCAGCTCAAACTTGATATCTAGCCCGTAGGTAAGTACGAGACGCCAAAAATAAGGGTACGAGTAAAATCCGCCCAAAAGTAACTATAGTCATCATAGTAATCAATACACCAAATATTTTTTTTCTCAAAAACGGCTCAACAAACTCAGCTCAAACTTGATATCTAACCCGTAGGGCACCATGGGGCGCTAAAATAAGGACATGAGCAAAATCCGCTTAAAACTAACGATAGTTATCATAGTGATCAAAACACCAAATTTTTTTTTCCTCGAAAACGGCTCAACAAACTCAGCTAAAACTTGATATCTAGCCCGCAGGTAAGTACGAGACGCCAAAAATAAGGGTACGAGTAAAATCCGCCCAAAATTAACTATAGTCATCATAGTGATCAAAACACCAAATATTTTTTTTTCTCAAAAACGGCTCCAAAGATATCAATTAAATTTCTTATATTGACAGCCCCTGATGAGACGACAATACTGTAAAATTCTCATAAGTCGGAAAATGACGAGAGCGGCACAATAAATTACCACGATTTTCGACGAAAATCGATTTGAGCTCAGTTTTTTCCTTATAAGCTCCGCTCAAATGTTATTAGAATCTTCACAAAAAATTAAAACGCTAGTCCAATCGGATATGTATGATGAGTCTTTAATAATGCTCATCAACTACTTAAGAAATTCCGTAATTTCAACCACCATTTTTTAAAGGGTTGACAAATAAATCTGTAAAAGTGATTTTTATCCTCTTCCGAAAAAAGCGTGTCTTCAACCCCATTATTTGTGACATTAACCTCTACTTTGGTCTCAAGCGAGATCCAATGTTGATCGATTGTGGTTGATGGGGTTTGAACCCACTGCATACTCGTCTGTGACGTTTTACGAACCATCTTTGGCATTTGAGCGCAATAAAACTGGGCCACGTATCAATTTTTTTGTCCACTTGAAGTCACTAAGTTTCTCCTTCTAATATTTGATAAAATAGCCTCAACCCGTTGTAATTATAATTTTTGTAGTTCATATTTTTTTGACAACCCCGAACGAATTTCGAACGAACAATGCGCCGAAATGCGCGTTTACCGAAAGCTTTTTCAGATTTTGTACTGAATTGATTCAGATCAAACTGACGAATCTTCCTTTTGTTCTCGACCACTATTTTTGAACAGTTGTTACATAGTTATCGCTACTACTACGCCCTTCCCCCGTAGAAAGCCCCAGTATTGTGCCAGGCTTAAAGATACCGCTCACGAACTTCAAATAAATTTGACGATAAAATTAGCACACATTTTGTCCAAATTCGTGTGTACTGTAATTGAAAGATTCCTGATTTTGTGTGTGATGAGTGTTGGAGGGAGGGGGGGGGGTTCTCTGTAAGTTGAAATAAGTAAAGTTGTGAGCAGAAGTCTAAACGAAAAGGAGTGCGTGGGACATGAAGTAAAATGAGAGGTACGCAACGCACTAATAAAGAGAGGTTATAAATTATTTGCCCTTCCTTCAAACGAAGCAGTCTGACGGGAACTGCGCTCTTTCCGATAATAATCTCAACTCGTTGATGAAAATTTATTGGAAGAAAAATGTTTACCAGTTGCCATTACTGTAGGATCCGGGGGGAAAGGCGCGAGAGGTTCGAACGAGGCCGGCGTTCTCGTAGATGGGTATAGATGGGTCTCTCCGCTTATTTTTGTTTACTTACAGAGCTTTTTCTTCACTAGGAAACCAACGCTGGAGTTTCAGCGCCCTTATAAATTTTCAACTGTTTGCTTGCTTTTGGCTGTCGCTCTCATCGACTGCGGTCAATAACAACCAATGGTCTTCAGGCGAGCGGCGCTTAGACTAGAACCACCAACTGTTTCACGATTCGGAAAGCGTCAAAAAAACAAAAACAGGAAGGAAAGTTTCGGTTTTACCTCCGCGTGTTTAGCGTTTTAATGGTTTGACGTAAACATACAGCCGTCCGAGACGCTATCGCGGAAACAAAATCGAACTGCAAACTCTGTTCTTGTAGCTTACATGACCTATATTAAAAAAATGAAAATAGAATTTTCAAAAAAGTTGTTCAATTCTGTCTTGAAGGTTCATCATTGATTTTGAGGATAAAATAGTTAACTGGCGACGTTTGAATTTTGTTCTATTTCTGCTGCCCTCCTCCTCCTGACTAACTGACCTATGGTCCTCTCTTCCATTTCATCTGAATACCTAATTCACGACATTCCAGCGTCAAATAATATCAACAAAAGAATAAAAACATCTAACAAAAGAAAAACTTAAACACACCGATATTGATGCTTCATGAAATTACGTAAGAATTTAGTATAAAAGATTGAAACATTTTACCTCAATTGTATCTCTGTATTAACTGCAATTTGTGTACGGAATGGGTAAATATTTGGGGTAAGCGTTATGCATTTTTGTGGCTTACACTGATGATCTACATTTAGCAACTTGAAGGTGGACTCTGAAATTTTCAATGGTTAATCCAGGTCTGTTTGTTCATTAAATGACCCTCGACGAGGGTTATATCAGTCATTTCGTGGTTAAACCATGGACTTCTTCTCTACGTATGATTGTTCGAGCTAAATTTGTAGAAATATGGAGCTTTAACAGTTTCCATTCCATAACCGAGCGAGAGAGTTCGAATCGCTCTCTTATCTTTAACCGCTTCAATTGTTTAAAATAAGGCGTGGCACGATCAAATAATTGTAATTAATAAATGGCTGCGTTTTGTCCTGTCTTAAACTTTTGCAATAATCCCTAATCGGCCTGACGACTGCACCACATGTTTAAAGCACTTTTTGGTTTTGGATGATTCGCATTGCCCCACTTATCTGACGTAGCATTTTACATTTCAAGTTGTTCAGGTCAAGGGTGGAAAGAAGGAGCAGTTCTGGGAAAAATACCGTGTTGAGTCAATAAATAAAGGAACAAATAACTACCGTTGGATCATGTACAATGACCCTCAAAAGAGCCAGCGAAAGAGCTGAAGCAATTTGAAAATCAGAAATTGTTATTTTAGATGGTGGATTTTCTGTGTTCCAAATAATCGGCCATTTTTCGACGTAACTGAAGCTCAATGAACACTATTGCTGTAATTATTCGGGTTTCAGCCACCATAACACATTTTTGACCCGATCCAATAGTCTAAAAGGGTCTGATGTTATTGGTGATTACAATGCACTAGGTTCTGGGGTACAGGTGAGGGAGTTTTTAGGGCTTAGTCCCAGGGCCATCCTATACGTGTCCATGTCAACCGCATTAAATTATAGATTAGGTGGAGGCTAATCGAGCTTCAATGAGGATTTTCACCGACTGCCTTCCTCGAGCGTCCAGATCTAAGGGTTCCTCATAACAAGCCGATTTGAGGCCGCAGAGGCCATCCATCTCTCTCCATCCTTCTGAGATACTGGCCTAGGTCAGCGAGCTCCATCCTTGTGACATACTAGCCCAGGTCAGCAAGCTCCATCCTTGTGAGATACCAGCCCAGGTCAGCAAGCTCCACCCTCGTGACATACTGGCCTAGGCCAGCAAATTCTTAGCCTGGTGCCTGAAGAGCGGGCGAGAATATGTTCGGCGCAGCCCGAATTAGTTGGGATCTTGAGCTCGGACCTTCTGCACTTACTCCTAATGGAATGTCCTTGTTTTGGGCCTTCTCCGAACAGTTCAACTACTTCTGACCTCAAGCCCTTTGTCTGTAGCTGCGGGAAAGTCTGGCCTACCTCTTTATTTGCTTTCCACCCCTTAATTTACTACCTCTCCACAACACACTGCTCTTCCCAGACACTCACTCGTCTCTCATTTCTTTCGATAGATACTCATCTATCAGCTCTTGTGCTACTCATAACTCTACTCTCTCTACTTCCATTCCCCATACAACCAGTTCACCCATTCAGAGCCCCCTTGTTCACGCTTATATACTCACACTCAAACTGATATTGCCATCCTGTCCAGTGTAATACTGTACTGACTCACGCTCATGTAGAGCATTTTGGTTGCACCGTTCCCCACCAGGTTCCTGGGATCCTGGATTCTTAGAATCACATCTTCAGTTTCATGTATTTTAAACTGAAAAAAATATTATTTAGTAGGTTCTACCATAAGGGTTTGTTTTATTGGTTTATTATTCATTCTGAACAACACTCCTATGTTTGCAGTCGGGAAAATTTTCGTACAGCCCCCTCTCAAAATTCGAAACTTTATGTTTCAAGGCATCGGGATTCCATATCTGCAATGTACTTCTGCCGTAGTATAAAAAAACCGTTATTTCGCACAAAAATGCCGTTTGGTGTCTAGTTGTGCCCGCCTGCAATCCGATCGTACGAAGCCCATGGGCAAAAATGGTTAATGACAAAAACGCAATTTTGGCAGTTTTATCGCAAATGCGTCGTGTTTGTCATCGTTTTCTAGCTATTTTTGAATGCTGGCTCGAATAAGACGGGTCTCAGATGTGTACGACTGCGTCTAGACGGATAATCACAGTAATTATAGTGAGACAGGTATAGTAATTGAAAGAACTCGCGGGACAATACAACGAAAGTAATCGTTTCATCATTAGCACTCCAGTCTCACTTCAACCATCCGTCATCTCGATCCTGGAACGTGCAATGTTTCGTGTCGTTTACTGGTAATTTTCGATGCTGAATCGAATGGGATGAGTCTCGAAGGCGTGAGACTAGGTCAACCTTCCGCAAGAGAATTATGAACCGTTGTGTAATCATTCGCAACGTTTTTAGCAAGTAGTTGAGAACAGTTCAGGGCTGACCTTTAGGATGTCAACCTGGTCGAATTTAAATTACATTTTTCTCGTTCTTCTTAATGCTGCTGTATTTACTCTTGAAAAGGACACTGAGAAAACGTTCCTCCTGCGCTTGGCGTCCACACACGCAGATTGTGGCACGTGAAAACATCTGTGGCCTCGATAAGTAACCCACAAAACACTTTACCGATGGTGTTTTTAGTCAGTTGTCAAAATGGTTGGCATAATTCAATACCTAAAGTCTCCCGATTGAAGTGGGATGGAATTCAAAAAGCATCAAGATCAAGAGGAAGTGGTATTTACCGCCGTTAAAAAGTTAAACTAATGCGCGCCATTCAATACCGCCAATAATTCAAATGAAACCCGAGGCCTCCGTTCGATAAGATGAATCCAAATTAAGCCGGCGTGAATGGAGCAGAACTTCAAATTTCATCGTAGCAGACTTGTGATTATGATTAATAGGTTTCTCTCGCTAACTCAACGAAGCCTATCGCACTTCTCAACAGAAATTATGATGAAGGAGTTGGGGGCGACCTTCAGAAGAAACGTTGAACTATCGAAGCTACAGGGCTCACAATAAAACAAACTGGAGTTCCCGCCGAGCGTCGGACATACAAAACAGTTTCTACACCTCCCCTTTACTGGCTCTTGGGTTCAATTCAAACCAGACGGGATTCCCTTGGCGCTGGAATTTAATTTTAATCTCCTCTAATTTTGTAATCTAAACTTACAAGTGGTCGTTACAGTTTCACGGAGCCAGGTGAAGCTTTTGAGCGTTAATTACTGTATACGAGCTTGCTATTAATTTTGCAACTTGAGTATGGAAGGCAGTCGAGAGTTAAAGCTTACTTGCTCGATATCTGCCTAAAACAGGTATCGCTGGCGTGCAAACTACTAGCCTAAACCAGCGTTAACTGCTACGAATGGTCTGCCGAACCGCTCTTGGTTTCTTAACAGTAATTTGTCCTCGATCATCATCATTGTCCAGCTGCATCACAATGTGTGCAGGGTTTCGCTTCATATCCAGTTTGAGGTTAACCGCAAGAGTCTATTTCTCTGCCCACTTCTGTCACATTTCCTCGTTTTGAGTAAGTTGGGTGCTATTTCTTCTGTGACCAAACGCAGCTTTCTAGGTGCAAATATCTGGTGCGTAGCAACAAACAACTTTCGCCAACCCCCGTATATTCGACGACCTGCTACATAAACGGGCACTATTTCTACAGGAGCAGTTATTGAGAAAAAAACGTACTAGTTAGTTGAGAGTACTCTACGTTTGATCGAAATCGTTTGTTGAGAAAACTTCAAAACCGATAAATTGTTAGTGGATAAATCTCGTTTTCTGAGTTAACTTGTCTTATATCTTCGTTCCACACATAGATACACAAATAATCACATAATACAAAATGTGGGTTAAGGTTGCTAAAAGACACTCTGTGAGTTTGATCGAATACAACGTAGCAGTTACTATGGAAGTTATGAAAATGTTCAAAAAAACATTATTTTCGACACATTTTCATTTTTATCTGGAGGAACATTTATTGAGAACGATGTATAGGTATTAACTATTTTAAAACATCTTGTGAATTTGGTGAAAATTGTCGAAGCCGTCTTTCCAAAAAGCGTAAAAAAACCCATTTTGGTAACTAACGAAAGTAGCGCTATAAATTTATTACCAAATCGATTTTAGCGCAGTTTTCCCCTTATAAATTCCGCTCAGGGCTCTCTCTCTCTCTCTCTCTCTCTCTCTCTCTCTTTTTCTCTCTCTGTCTTCTTCTGTCTGTCTGCCTGTATCTGTGTATCAGTTTTGATGAGCATTCCAATGAACATGAAAATTCAATTTAACTTATAATGTTTGAATCGCAAACCACGTCGGTGAAACCCGTTATACTGCATAATAAATCATCAGTGATCACTGATGACTGTTTTAAACGGCAAATTTGAGCGTTTGGTGAAACCTTCGGGTGACTCGATTTCCGTTGAAGTGGAGCCTCGCCGCTGCGAGTCCTCCCTGCTGAGAAGAGCAGCTCGAAGCTAACTACAGACGCTCGAACGAACGAAAGGGACACGTTGATTTATTTTGCACGAAACGCGGGCTATACAGGGCGTTTTGCGCTTGGTGTAACAAAAATTGGATAAAACTGGACTGCAAAAGGAGTAGAGTGCTGCCCTTCTACCTCTATCAGTCGCTGTGATATGCCATTTTAAAGTTTATTTATAATATATCATATAATACACCCATATTTCCGGTCAGGAACATATATTCACGCCCTCATTCCAAATCTGCACGTCCATTCAGCGTCCCGCCCATGTTTGGTATAAAAAATACGTTGTTTCGCACAAAAATTCCATTTGAGATCTAGTTGTGCACACCTGCCCGGGAATCCGATCGAAACCCATAGTAGTCACGAGAAAAACATTATTGTGAAACGTTGAGCGAAAACCAAGTGTTGGCAGTTTTATCGTAATTTCGTCGTGTTTGGTATAATCATTTCCTATGGTTTTTACGAGGCTGGGTAGAATAAGACGGGTCTCGGAGGCGAGAGGTTGCGTCGAGCTGAGCAATCGTGCTGTGCAAGAGAATAACAAACCGTGGTTAACAATTTGCAGCATGTTTTTTTTAGAAAACCACAGTGTTACCATAAAACCCCACGTTCTTCCACTTTAAAAAGACTTTTCCCAACTTTGACTACATTTTCGCATTTGACGTTAAATTTCCTAGATGCCTAGTGCACTTTTAAATTAAAAAATGAATTCCTAACGGTCAAAAACCGGCCACAGAATAAAAACGGCAGACACGTCGAAAAAATAGGGTGTCTACAATTGGTTTTGTCGTAATTTCTCAAGTGAGGCGAGTAACTAATCAAATCCTAACTTTTGATCGGCATATAGCACTGTGAACATTAGGTGAACGGTGAATTAGCAAAAGCAGGAGTTTTCACTTTTTAGTTATCGAGTCGAAAGAAACAGTTGGGTTTTCTTCAGATCTTTACGTTTTGAGGCCTACTTACGGCGCGCGCGCGCGTGTGTGTAGTTCGATTTGCGAAAGAACGGCTTTTTGTAGACGCCAAAATAAGGTTATGGGTGTACTAAATTGCCACAACAACCACAAAAAGCTTGCTTTGTGAATTTGTTCGATTTATGCGCCTGAAGGTGGAAATAAAATGTAAGAAGACCGTAGGCGTCGTTTTGTCTGTGCAAGAAAGATTTCACACACACACTCACTCACCCGATGCGATCTGGGTTTTGTAACAAAATGTGACCTACTGGAGCTAGTGGGCTATGCTCGGTTCGCTATCAACCAGTAGCAGAACGGGGTCAGGATATCTCTACCGGATATCTGCAAAATAGCGAATCGAGCCCCTTGACCCGTTAATCTTGCAGTCGATGAAATTGTTAGCATTCTCCGCGATTTCTTTGGTTTTTTTTGTTGTAATTTTTGCGTCTTCGTCCGCAAGGTTCTAATGTTGGACGCGCGTTTTAGGAACAAAGTTTTAAAATTAAACACAAGCGCCGATTTATTAAACTTCAATTAATCAATAAAGTTGATGAGTTTGTAAACCTCTTAGAAACACTTGAAAAATAATATCCGTTATTTAAGGAACGGCGATACAAACACTTTTCATCGCTCGCTCACTTTTACGAGTTGCGGTAGGGCTTCGGTCGTAGAACCTAATATGCCGTTGAATATTCAGAGGTAGTCGTTGGCAAGTCTTAATTTATTCGGGTATTAATTGCACAATCAGGAATTCAGGCGTCGCGTCCGTTGTTTACGCGAAAGGTTTGATTGATTCTAAGTCAATGCGTTGGAACGCTAGTGCGTTTTGAGACGTAAAATTCGTGTCGTGAACGTTCAATAAAGGAAACGAACGAACTCGAAGGAAAATACGTTAACGGTTTGTTTATTAATTCTTGTCTGCAGTCGTTATAGATTTCGAGCGTTTTATGTGAGAAATGTGTGAATTTATGGTGCAATTTATTCTGACTTTTATTACCGTGTCGTAATAATTAATTTCTTAACGTTGGCCGTGGAGCAACTATGTTTCGCTTCCAATACTTCAGATTTACATCCAAACTACAACCTGTAATTAAGGTTCGTTTTTATCTTATTCAAAATTGTTCTTGTTGCGTAAAGTAGATACGTTGACCTGTGGCATACTTCTTCTCGAAAATGTCATTACAAAATCAGCTCAAACTTGATATCTAGCACGCAGGTCACCGCGAGACGCCAAAATAAGGGTACAAGCTAAATCCGCGTAAAACTAACTATAGTTATCATAGTGATCAAAGCACCAAACATTTTTTTTCTCGAAAACGGCATGAAAAAATCAGCTCAAACTTGATATCTAGCCCGCAGGGCACCATGGGGCGCTAAAATAAAGGCATGAGCAAAATCCGCTTAAAACTAACGATAGTTATCATAGTGATCAAAACACCAAATATTTTTTTACTCGAAAACGGCTCCAACGATTTTGATCAAATCTTTTATATAGATAGCTCCTAATGATATGACAATACCACAAAATTCCAATGTGTGGGAAAATGACGAGAGCGGCACAATAAATTAACAAACATTTCGACGAAAATCGAGATTGGCATAATTTTTTCCTGATAAATTCCACCCAAACTAGGTTCTTCACAAAAATTCAGACGGTACTCCAACCAAGTACCTATACGAGGAGTTTTTAATAAAATGTACAGGGGCTACTCCGAAAATTCTGGAATTTCACTTACTGCAATCTCTAAACGTTTTTATCAGATAACTCTGGAAAAATGATTATTTTCCTTTAAAAAATATCGTGTGTGTACAGCCTCATTAGTTCTCTGTGCACCAATTGCTCAATAATGGTCGGGACATGAGTACGAGCAGCACAATAAATTCTGGCTCTGTAAGCACTCGCTTTCTGCCGTCGGGAAGTGATGTTTCAAATGAACTGAGTGAAAAATGAATTGATTTAGTAGAAAAAGCCACGAACACCACTGAACTGACGTAGAGCTATTGAAACTTAGGTTATCAGGCGCAACTGATATTTTAAAATGACGTTGGCGTGGGAGGGGAACTTGATCATTTTCATGCGCGGTAAAATATGTTGAAAATAGTCGCTAACGGTTAGCAACAAATAATAATAAATGACGTCCTTCAATGTCGTTTCCTCTAAGACAATCCTTCGACGACCAATTCGCCCAGAACCAAGATCATTAAAAAAAAAGAGGAATTAGCATTTGCAAATTAGATGCGATCATAAAAAACGGACTAGCAAGTATTTTTCCCATAAGAATGACTTTCAACTATTTCTACTACTCCTCTTTTTTTGTTCCATTCCTTACGATTCGTTGTGCTTCCGAATCGTTCTATACTATGTGGCGAAGTTTAAAACTTGAAAAGTTGATTATTGTGTGTACAAATAATTTTGCGATTTTTTGAACGATGGGTTTGAGATGTTAGACTTGAGTCGTAAACGGCAGATTTTCAGATGAAATGTATACCGGCGCTTTGTGTAGCGCAGGAGTAACAACTATTATCCATTTTCTTGCGATGGCTTTACTACACAAACAAATGTGGAAAACTGGTTGAAATTAGGTTGGTACGCGATAAACGCTGGCAATTATAGAAGATAATTAATTGGAGAGTGATAACAAAGAATAACAACAACAACAATAAAATGAATGAATGAGAAATAATGAGCGACAAATTGAAAAAGTCGGCCGTTTGTTATACTTCCAAGTGTTATTACTGCGAATATTTTA
The DNA here is from genome assembly GCA_020466155.1 of Pachypeltis micranthus. Classification (NCBI taxonomy): domain Eukaryota; kingdom Metazoa; phylum Arthropoda; class Insecta; order Hemiptera; family Miridae; genus Pachypeltis; species Pachypeltis micranthus. The sequence goes on from CM035778.1 coordinate 7,227,001, forward strand.
ATAACGATGATTAAATTATATTATTTCGCAGTTTCTGTACCTGGATGTTGACAGATATTTAGTTTTATTTTTTTAATTTTCTCCGAGGGCATACGGGACTTAGTCCTTTTATCACTGCACACATGGGCCTATTGTGACACTATCCTTTCCTTAGTAGAGGAGGTCGTACATCCCCATCCCCCCACCAATGACCTTCGCAGCTGACCCCGCCATGGTTTGGGGTTCAATGACAAGTATTCAAAGCGTCTGGCTGCCAAGGCAGGGCAGTTGCATAGGACGTACTCTGCCCCACTGCACAATCTGCACTTAACCGCCTCTGAGATGCCCATCTTAATGAGGCAGTGGGCAATGTCGGGTGAGGAAGCTAATCAGAACTCTCAGATTCTGTCTGGAGAGTGTCAGCATTGCCTTCGCCTTTTCACCTGACTTAGTCACGGCTGGCGATACTTTCCTGTGTCTCCGATCAGACCACCGGACGATTCAGGTGAATTTTCGTCACTCCTACGTCAGCCCTTTCGTTGCCCTCATGCCCCCTATGAGCCGGCACCCATATAAGGGAGCGCCTATTATTGGCACCGAGACGCTTGAGCGCTTGTAGACCTTCCCATGTCAGCTTGAACCTGAAGGTGTAGGCTGCAATAGCCTTCAAGGCTGACTGGCTGTCCGAAAATATGTAGATCCGCTGAGGCCTTTAGTCAGGATCTCTTCTGCGCAGATCTTTATAGCTAGAAGTTCCGCTTGAAATATCGTGGCGTACTCTCCCAGTGACTTAGCAAGACTGTAATTGTGCCCAGCCCAATCTCTCCCCACCTTCGCAGAACCATCAGTATACCACAGCATGGCGCCCACCTCAGTCTGCACGGTGAATGACAACTGAAAGTTCTTCTGCTCTGGCATAACGTCATGTGGCGTCAAGTTCGTCTGCTCTTCTAGCTTCAACTGAGCAGTCGTTCCTTGTAGCCTTGTCTTAGTCCTGGTGGAAACATTTCCTGTCTGCCAAAGCCATACCGCTCCGAGTAAATGAAAACGCCGCAAATTATTACACAATGGTTTATTATTCGCTTGCACTGCTCGACGTATTTTCACACCTCCGAAACCAATTCAATTCAGCAACGGAAAATACCAGTAAACCATACGAAATATGACCTGACTACAACGGAACGACGAAAACAAAGATTTTGAAGCACTATAATCACTGTGATTTCACTATTTTTGATCTAGAAGGCAATCGTATACCTCTTAGAATTGTTCCATTCGACCCAGCGTCTAAAAATACCTAGAAAACGATACCGAAAAAAGTGACTTTCCCATAAAACTGCCGAAATTGTTGTTAATTTGGTCACCATTTTTTGCCTATAACAACCATAGTCTTCGTCCGATCTGATATTCGAGGAGGAGGACAAGAGTAGATGGGACCAAATGGGATTTTTGTGTGAAAGAACGTTTTTTTAGACGTTAAAGCCACAAAACAGCCTGGACTGCGGATGGACATTGCAGATTTAGAACCCCGATGTCTTGAAACGTAAAGTGTCCAATTTTGAGAGTTTAAAGTATCCTATGTGGTCCTGTGAATGTGTATTTGAAGAAGTTAGATGTTCAAAAGGACTTCCATTGCAGCAGTGGGGGAAGTACTCATTGTCCCTGTTAGTTTTATTTTAGTTTTGAACGTCTCTTTGTGTTTGGCGGTTTTGACTGTTACCGACAACACGTTCAAGACAAAAACTTACATTAATGTAGAAGTTACTGAGCTGTACTCACTAAGATTACCCAGTATCGCGGTAAATTGCCATAAAAAGCGCTGAGGGAACACTTGCAAGTGTCGTTTTCACTGTTATCTACAACCAGTTCTTCCGTGGCATATTTGCCGCTCTGCACTTCCCCGCTTGCTTGATTTACTCTTTTTCTTTATACGATAATAGTGATTTCATACTGCATTTCGTTCAAGTAAGTCGAGGAGGTTTTCATAGGGGTGTAAACAACAACGCGCTCAGTAATCCGTTCGTGTCGCACTAATTCAAATTAATTACGGTTAATCGCTCGAAGTGTACCAGAGCACAAGAGGAGTTGGTGTGTCAAATTCCCAATGGTACCACTAGCTTCCTTCAGCGTAGTTACCATTCAACTAAGACGGATAGTGCATAGGGCTGATTTCTGATAACTCTTCTAGCATTTTTCGCGTTACGAATCATCTTTTTCAGGCACTTCTATTCAAATTTATTTGTTTCCTTTTAGTGTGGTCTTATTCTATGAATAAAAGTGCGAATTGTTAAATTTAATGTTGCGTATGTAACAATAAGAAGTAAATTATTGTAATGTGCGTTGTAACTTTGATCAAAATTATCTGAAGTATCTTATTGAAGTGGTTCGGAAGTAACTTCATTTTCGGTGCAGCTCGAGGTTTTTTATACTATAAACCTGGTGGGACTCGAACCCACAACCTCCAGTTTAGGAGACCGATGCCTTATGCATTACGCCACAGGGGCTGTGTGTTGCATTTCGGGTTAAAACGTTGCCTTGTCCAATCAGCCTCAAGGTTAAATTTCGTGACCCTTGGCCGTTACACTTTTCGAGTTTAGGTAGCAAAGTAAAGACATAAAATGTCAATTAGATAAACTGGAGCTAGTATTGTTTCTCAAGGTTATCTACTACCTCGCGTAAAAGACGTGAAAATCTAAGTTAAACCGTAACGCTTCGCCGTAACATCTCCGTCGTTACATTTTCGAGTTTATGTAGCAAAGTAAAGACATAAAAGTACCAAATCAGCTCAAACCTTTACACAAACGGTGGGTACAGCTTTCGTACAAGCGCGCAACCACGAGGAACATTTTATGTCTTTTTCTTTAAACTAAACCTCGATTTCCTCCTATGCGATTCCTTGTGAGTGATTGGAAACGTTGAGGCTGGCGGGCGCGAAAGAAACCTTTGCACAAACGGTGGGTACAGCTTTCGTACAAGTACGCAACCACTAGGAACATTTTATCTCTTTTATTTTTTAATAAAATTTATGTAGCAAAGTAAAGACATAAAATGTCAACAAAAAAAACCCTGGTGGGACTCGAACGCACAACTTCCAGTTTAGGAGACCGATGCCTTATGCATTATGCCACAGGGGCTGTGTGTTGCAACTCGGGTTTAAACGTTGCCTTGTCCAATCGGCTTCAAGGTTAAATTTCTTGACGCTTGGCCGTTACACTTTTCGAGTTTATGTAGCAAAGTAAAGACATTAAATGTCAAAAAATAAATACAAATTATACTTATAATTATTACATTATAAGTTATAATTTGTCTTACTCGTTCTAAGCGACTCCTCTCTCTTTGCGTGGTTGTCACAACCTTTCACAGAGAGTAACTCCCCGAAGATGGTATTAGCTTGCACATACCTCGTGCCTTGATTATTTATGGAAATAACAAAAATACAATAAACACTCTTGATATTATTTATTTTATTTTTTTTTTATTTTCTTGAATGTACGAAATTTCTTTCATACATCGGTAGTTCACTTTTGGTCATGCTCCAATTGGATTTCCAAAAAATGGGTAAATGAGCGAGAGTTTACATCTTGCGTTTATGATTTTTAATATTTGTCGCTTGACAATCCTATTACGTTTTTTACTTTTTTAATTAGTTGGTCTGGGATTTATTAATTTAACGTAAACAGGATGGGGCATATTTCGTAAACGGGTTCTTGATGTTGGGATAGGGAATGGTGCGTGCGGGGCCGCAGAAATAAAATTTGGCTGTCAACAGCTCATACGTTGGTCGGCCGATACATCAACGTAAATCGCGCTACCATCTTCTCCCCTTGTCGGATATTAGTCTTCGATCACTCGAACAGTGACAACCGATTTCTTTTAAAGTGAGCGTTCATTCGACATAAGAGAGAATCGAGAGGACGAAGTCAATAAATTTACTACCTTTAGGCGTATATCTTGGTGTACAGATTTCGCGGGCTTCAGTGTCTCTCCTCAGGTAATGGTGTCGGGATGGTCGAAGAATGGGACGTGGGATCCGAACAGAATAAAAACTCTCTCACTGCCTTTTCCAGTCATTTTCGAGTCGTTTTGTTTCTGCGGAGCATCGACGGTGGAGCCCCCTCACCATCCGAACCCTGACCCCTCGCTCCCTACGTCCTTTCCTTCCATCACAGTATTTTTACCTCTTCCAAGGGACCCAGAAGGGAACCGCGGCTGCATCTGCATTCCTTACAGAAACCGGTCCTCCACATCTCCATACTACCAACCTAACCGCTACGACACGATCGCTCTTGTCCGTATTAACGCAAGTTGTTTATCCTTCATGAGGATAATAATTAATCGGGAGGCTCGACGCAAGAGCTACTGCTCCGAGTCGTTGAGTTGCAAATCCGCTTTAACCTTCTTATCATTCACGGACAGAGCCATCGCGCTCTGCATTGGAAATAATTGGATTAAAGCCGCTTGAGAAACGTACGTTTCCATTAAATGCAAATGCATGTTATTTCCGGTGAGCTGACGTAATCTAAACGCGCGAGGATTAAACCATAACTGGTACAATTCAGCCGCGAGTCTTATCAAGCTGACAGAATCCGTGTTCCTTTGTTCGCTGCGAAAAGAACAAATATGATCGATATTGTGGCATTGTTTTGTTGAATTCTGATTACTATTAATTTTTAGGCAGTTTACCTCGTAGTTTAGTGTTTACTTTTCAAAAGATATCTCAAATATTAATTTCCTTTACGTTTACGACTGAATGTATCTATTTAGGGTGTGCAGGTTCACAAGAGGCAGGCACACGAGATTGGTAAACTGGAAAAGGAAATGCTGTTGTACTTTTGTCAATATTCCAACATGTAGTATGTGATAACCACCAAGTACCTCAAATTCAAACCCCCCCGTTCGAGTATAATGTCGAGATCTTCAAGTTCACCGTAACACTGTAAGATTGTAAAGATTTGTTTGAAGTCCGCATTTTTCAAAGTTGAGTTTGCATAATCTCGTGGGAGTTTAGGCACGTGAAGTGAGGAGGGAGGACGAGGAAAAGTTCGCATTAATTTCCTTGTGTTTTACAAAAAGGTAACGCGAATTATCATTGCACTGAAGCCGGAGCCTGGCAAGCACAAGTGAGAGGGAATGAACTAGTTGTGAAAATAAATTTGAGCAAAATGGATTGTATTTTTGTCAGATCAGAAATGAACTTGGTTGAGTTGAGATCTTAATTGTTGTGTCTCTTGACGAGTGTCATGAGTTGAGTGCTGGGTGAGTGTAAACTCATTTTGGGATTGGTTGAAAGTGGTAAGCGGATATGGTTTGGAATGAGCGCCTTACGAGTGAGCGAAGAGAGGCAAAACTAGAGAAATCCAGGTGGTACCGCGAGCGCCTCACTACAACAGCTTTGATTCAGAGATTCCTTAGACTACCCTTATCGTGCCTATTATTAAATAAAAATGTAAGTACTTATGTGCAACTTCCTACTTTCCTTGGCTTTGTGAGGTAGAAAGGGAAGTTATGTAATCGGGGGTTGAACCAAATTTTGGGAAAATGGTCTGTGTGTGTCTGTGATCGCGATTGAGAGAAAACCACAAGAACCAAATCAGCACAACTTTGATACTTAGCCGGCAGGTTACCATGGGATGACGAAAAAATGTTTCGAACAAAACCCACCGAAAATGAACTGTAATTATCATAGTGATCAAAACACCAAATATTTTATTTCTCAAAAACGCCTTCAACGATTTTGAATAACTTTTATTATATCGACAGCTCTTAATGGGACGAAAATACCACAAAATTCCATTCCTTGGGAAAATGACAAGAGCAGCTTAATAAATTGCCAAACATTTCGACGAAAATCATTTTTTCGTTATAAACTCCGCTCAAATGTTAGTAGGTGAAAAAAAAGTCGGATGTTTCTCAGATTTTTACATTTTGAGGCCTACTGAGCCTAAAAAACCTAATTTCGGCGCAGGGTCCGTGTGTAGTTCGATTTGCGGGAGAACGGCTGAACCGATTGAGCTGGTTCTTTTTTTTTTGTTTTGTTCGTTATTTTTTGTAGACACCTAAATGAGGTTAGGGGCGATTTCGGCCGATGGGAAGAGGGGTAGGGGACGAAAATGTACCAAAAACTGAGGTTTTTCGCATTTTTCGTAAAAACGGCTCTAACGATTCTCACCAAACTCACAGGATGTTTTCGAATAGTTAATACTTACATATCGTTCTCAATAAATGTTCCTCTGACAGTCCATTGAACAAATATAAATATCTGATGCGTAGCAACACACAACTTTCCGCCACCCCCGTAAGTTCGAAGACCACCTACATATGCGGGCGCTATATCTTCGTTCAACGCATTTTTACGGGAACATTTATGGGGGACAAAATGTACGTACTAGTTAACTGAGAGTACTCCGAAAGTTTGATCGAAATCATTAGAGCCGTTTTTGAGAAAATAGGAATACCGATAAATTAATATTCGACAAATCTCCTTTTCTGTGTTAACATGGCTTATATCTCCGTTCAACATATATATACAGAAACAATTATACAGAACGAAATGTTGGTATGGGTGACTAAAAGACACTCCCTTAGGATTTATCACATCTGGTGAAGAAATTACCCTGGAATTTACAGAAATGTTCGAAAAAACGTTATTTTCGACACAATTTCATTTTTACTTTCCGCTACCCGAAGGGAAGGAAAGTATAGTAATCGGCCCAAAAAAAATTTGGGTTTTCTTCAGATCTTTACGTTTTGAGGCCTACTGAGTCTAAAAAACCTCATTTCGGCGCGTGGTCCGTGTGTGTGTGTCTGTAGTTCGATTTGCGGGAGAACGGCTCATCCGATTGGGCTGGTTCTTTTTTGTTTTGTTCGCTATTTTTTGAGGTTATGGACGATATCGGCCGATGGGAAGGGGGGGGGGACGAAAATGTACCAAAAACTAGGGTTTTTCGCATTTTTCTCGAAAACGGCTCTAACGATTTTTATTAAACTTGCACATTATCTTCTACTAATCAATACCTAACTTTTCTACTCCATACATATCTCCATGAAAATACGGTGGACGGAGATATAGGTTTTTTACGCTTTTTGGCAAAACGGCTTCAGCGATTTTCACCAAACTCACAGGATGTTTTCAAATAGTTGATACCTACATATTCTTTTCAATAAATGTTCCTGTGGCGGTCCATTGAAGAGAGATAAAAATCAAAATGTGTCGAAAATAACGTTTTTTCGAACATTGCCGTAAATTCTGAGGTAACTGCTTCACCAGGTGTGATCAATCTTACAGAGTGTCTTTTAGCCACTCATACCCACATTTCGTTTTCTATAATTATTTCTGTACGTATATGTTGAACGGAGATATAAGCCAAGTCAACTCAGAAAAGGACATTTGTCGAATATTAATTTATCGGTTTTCCTATTTTTTGAAAAACGGACCTAACAATTTCGATCAAACTTACGAAGTACTTTCAACAAACTAGCCCCTACATTTTATTCTCGATAAATGTTTCTGTAAAAATACGTGGAACGAAGATATAGCGCTAGCATATGTAGCCGTTGTGCGAACTTACGGGGGTGGCGGAAAGTTGGGTGTTGCTACGCACCATATATTTTTAAATCGTTTGGCTTATAGTAATCAGAAAACGGGATTTTGAGATCAAAAATTTGTCAAAACTGGCGGGTTTCGTGCTCACAAAGTACTTTTTGAAAGCTACTGACTTCATATTGATCTCCTTATGGGTTGTCGTACAAGTGCGTCAAATTACGCACATGTTCACCTCGGAAGACGAGTATGGCGGGATGTCATTGGGCTAATTTTATTTCGTTACCTCTTTTGTGTGTTATTGATCGTAGCGTAGGATTACTCCGATGCACACAATTCGCTTACGGTACGATACACGAGTATAAAAAGTTTCGCTCGCGTTTCGCGATTTATTGTGTCTCGCGAGCGAGTACGTCAGTCAGCTACTGCAGAGGTTATTTTTCATGTACAAACACGAAGGCGACTTCAACTCCAACAACTAAGTTAACTCTTATAAGGTCGACTCATTGTTTACGCGATAGCTAGTGATGGAAAGCCGTGTTTACCTCCTGTCCGACGGATTTATGTACCGACTTACTCGTCCGGATTGTAAAAGAAGAGGTGTCGTCCCTTCCCCCCCCTCCTTTCCACAACGGCATGCGCGAATATTGAATACTGGTCCTCCGGTACTCTCTTGGAGATAGTCTGGTCATGAAGAAGCCTGACGAACACCTCGTTCCCTCACTCTCGCTCGGCCTCTTCTCTTCACCTTCTTCAAGCGCTTACTTATCTCTAGATTTCATCCATATGCAGTGCCCGTCGTCGGCTATTAGTCAGTCCTCAGCCTCTTTCTTGCAGATCACTTCCTCACCCTCTCTCATAGGTTACTTCTTCCTTTAATAGCTCTCCCTCTTTTACCTCCGGTCACCTCTACCCATCAACTAAATAATTATCAGGACGATATTTAATATTAACTCTCCGTTTTCCAATTTGCAGTGTTAGATTTTACGTAAATTAATTTCATTCATCGCTCAATCAATCGCCAACAAACTCGATTATAATTTGAGTTTCTGACATCTTTTTTCGATTCGAGTTTAACGTATTAATCGGCCCTTTCAACCGAAACGGATTCCCAAGAAAGTATTAAGGATATAATGCGCTTTTTGTTGGTTCTCTTTGTTATTTATTCTTCCCCTTTCGCCCACCGTCGTTTGAACCTTTCAAGTTCCATTGTTCCGTAAGGTTTTTGCCGATCTTGTTTGATGTGCTATAAAATTCCATATACGATTTTTCGTCCTTTTCACTTTTTTCTCTCCTCTTTTTTTTTTCTTTAATCCTGTTTTTTTTTCTTTTATTCTTCTCCAGCCAGCCAGCCTCCCTTCGGTTTGTCTTGAGATCCGGTTCTCAGCAAGGTCACTCCGAGAATCTTCGAGGTGTGTGAAGAATCCTCTCAGGATCCGCTTCTTCTTTCTCATCTTCCATCCGGGGCTTCTTTTGCTCGCATCATAAAATCGGCTTTTCTTCATCCCTCTCCTCCGCCGTTGTGGCGGATTTTAACTTTTTTTTTGCGCGCGCGCGTTATTTGACAACCCTTTCGCTTCCTCCAGAGGTATATTTGGTTCGTCGCTCATTTGCTTCCCATAATACGGGGGCTTCGCGTAGTGACACCTACATGCGGCAAAATATTCGACGTAACGTTATATGATGGTTACTGTCTCGCTGGTTGTACGAAATTCTTAGTGCGTTTAGACCTTAAATTAACATCTATACAACGTACACAAAGCAAATTAAAACCGGAAACTTAGTCGTGAATCGAAGCATACTTTGACTAATTTTGTGAGATATTTAACGTTACAAGGTGTTATCTACGATACCGTACAAAGTTTCTGTAGCCCCTTCAACGACGAACCTACAAATGCAGTGTTCTCCTGAATATGTTTTCACAGGGACGTCAATTCAGTACGTGTAGTGTCGTGAACTCCTCTTCGGCGAAATTACCTCTAATGTTATTGTCTGTACCTCTATGTTAAATGGAGAGCGTTTCATTGAGGAGTTAGGATGCGGAATACCACCGTGTTGTTTGTGTGTGGTATTTTTATTTATTTAGATATAATCGATAGGTTTATTTAGTTTCTTTTACATTTGCCATCATATCAGCTCACAGCTCAACCACCAACCGGGGTTACGACACTTATCTCCTATAAACGAAGCTTTTTGTAACTCATAACGTACGACTTGCAGATCAATTATCTTTTGTTCTGTAAAGATACGGAGAGGATTGATAGGTAAACTGAGCAATACTTTTTGTAATTTACTGAAGCAGAACCGGTTTTTTTTATTATCAAACCCAAAGGCAGCTTTAGACCCTCGTATTGTACCTGAAATATTTCTCCGAGCATCGTACCTGATATTTTTGGGCTGTAGAAGTAAAATATTTCAAGTAGATAACCCAAAATCATTTTTATTTCTTTTACTTTCCTTGGCTCTACAAAGTAGAAAGGAAAGTTAGGGGCTGGGGGAAAAAAGGTGAGAGTTCTTTTACGTTTCAGACCCTACTGCGTCCGAAAAACACTATTTGGGAAGATGGTCGGTGTGTTTGTGAATGATTTTTAGAGAAAACGACCGAACTTACCAAGCTCAAACTTGATATTTAGCCTGCAGGTACCCATGGGACCGCGAAATAAGGGTATTAGCAACATCCACCGAAAGGTAACTATAGTTATCATAGTGAGCAAAGCACCAAATATTTTTTTGTTCAAAAACGGCTCAAACGATTTTGATTAGATTTGTTTTATCGATAGCTCCCAATATGGCAACTATACCATGAAATTCCCATTTATGGAAAAATGACGAGAGCAGCACAATAAATTATTAAACTTTTCGACGAAAATGGATTTTAGCGCGATTTTTTCTTATAAACTCCGCTGAAATGTTATTAGAATTTAAAAAAAATTGGTGTACTAGTCCAATCCAATACATATAGACTGAGCGTTTAAAAATGCTCATAAGACATACGGAGGTCATTCTAGAAATTCCGGAATTTCAACTACTGCCGTTTCGCTTACTACCAGTTCTAAAAGTTTTTACCCAATGACTCTGCAAAAGTGATTACTAACCTCTTCAAAAAATCGCGTTTACAGCCTCGTTAATTCTCTGTGTACTAATTGCTCAATAATGGTACGGGATTGAGTACGAGCAGCACAATAAATTCTGGAACTTTGAGCGCTAGCCTGTTTTACCGCTGTGAAGTGACGTTTGACCAAGTTCAAATGAATTGGGTAAGTAGAAAAAGCCATGTACACAAGTGAATTGACATACAGCTGAGGAAAGTTGTGCTTTGCAACTCACCGGATATTTCTAATATGAGTCAAACTTTTAAGAAAACGGTTTATGTACGGGGGGATGTGTAAAAGTCGATGCTGAAGGCTCTAGGGTACCTGATCCCGCTTTGACCTGTACAGTGAGAGTCGCCTTTCGTGTTGCCCCTTATTCGGATAAAGCAATGGATTGTCGTCGGAATGTACTTTCTGGTTTTTCAAACTCTTGGAACAGTTGTTCACTCAATTATCCGACTAGCTTATCTTACGAACGATATGTAAAGTAAAGCGGCTTATCGATTTAAGAGCGAGCATTTCATTTCTAAACGAGGGAAGGCGTTAATATCGCTAAGGATCGCTGTCGAAACCTAACCGGGAGTTGCACGGCGGTTGAAAACTAAAAAAAAAGAAAAAAGAAAAGAGCCGCAGTTTGCTGGAACGTTCCGAGGGGTGGGGGGAGATAATGCAATTAGATAACCTATCTCTAGTCGAAGATATCCGGACCCAAAATGCAAATGGGGAGTGAGTTTCACGACTGCAAGCACGAGAAGAGGTTGTAAAATGGCATCTAGGCAGGGTCTTGGATATGAGCTTTGGAAAGAATGTTTCGTTCCAATTATCAAAGGCCGCCTGTTAATTAATCTCACGTTTAACCCGAGAAAAGTAATTCGGAAAACTCGAATTGTTGAAGGGCGAGTCTTATGACACAGTTTTGCGAAAGTAGATTTATAATAAGTTAAGTATTGTGCTAGTTATTTAAACGTAGAAGAGGCAGCAGGCCTTGCTACTGATGTTATGCCAGAGAAGAACTTTCGGCTGCCATTCAGCGTTAGCGTCCACTCACAGGAACGATGGGGGAAGGAGACGTTCCGGGCTGAGGTGGGCGCCCTGCAGAGCTGGGCTGGGCATTGTAGGGCACAATTACAGCATTGCTAAGCCGCTGGGAGAGTATGTCACGATATTCCAAGCTGAAATCCTAGCTATAAAGATCTGCGCAGAAGAGATCCTGACCAAAGGACTCAAGGGCAAGCGGATCTTGCATTCTCGGACTGCAGGGCCGCCTTAAAGGCTATTGCCTATAGTTTTAGGTTCGAGCTGGCATGGGAATGCCTTCATGCGCTCAAGCAGCTCAGCGCCCATAATAGGCTTTCCCTTATCTGGGTGCTGGCTCACAGGGGTCATGAGGGCAACGAAAAGGTTGACTGCCTGGTGAAAAGGGGTACAGAATCCCAACCCATCAGGCCTGAACCCTGGGTAGGTATGACGAAGTGTCATCTGAATCGTCTGGTGGCTCAATGGGAGATACAGGAAAACAGCGCCCGTTGGCATCGCCATTCACGATTAAGACAAGCAAAAGCTTGTTACGCCTTCCTGTCTAAGGCGATGCTGACACACTCTAGACGAGATCTGAGTCTTGATTAGCTTCCTCACCGGGCACTACCCACTCAGGTATCACCTCAACAAGATGGGCATCTGAGAGGCGGTGGAATGCAGACTTTGCGGTGAGGATGACGAGACGGCAGAGGACATCCTATGGCAGTCAAACGCTTTACATACTTCGCTCAGGGGTCTAATGAACCCCAAATCATTGTGGAATCTGCGGCGGAGGACATACTCGGCTTCCTAAGGGGGGCGGGTGTGTACGATGCCATCTACTAAGAAAGATCAGTGTGACAATAGGCCCATGCGGGGAAAAAAATTATTTAAACATTTCAAAGACTGACATGTGGAGCGAGGCATTCAGTATATAACCTTTTTCCTAAATTGATATTTATGTCTTTCGCCTACTCGAGTTCCATACACAGTATATAAATTCAAAATCATGACCTGTAAAAACTGTTTTTTAAATTAAAAACCATTTTCAAAAAGTCGTAAACTTGAGGCATCACGTCAGCTCTTTCTCTGACAAACACAAAGTTCTAATGACCCATTTATTCGATTCTACGTCCCCACGTCGACAATTGTTATTCGAAGATTACTCCATCCAACTCGTGCTCAAGAGTCCTACAGCTACTGTAACGAGATGGCAACGTGACCAGAGCCCAGCGCTCCTATTGGAGTTAAATGCTTGAAATCCTCCGAGTGGTACCCCCCTCGTTTTTCCTTCTATTCTCATTAATATTAATTCTTCGAGCAAATCCAATGGCGGAATGACTCTAAGTAGGTCGCTTTGTACTAAACTGAGACAACAAATGGGGACATTAGCATTCATTGGCGGATGGCATCACGCTTGGAAATATGTTAATGTATTTTTATGATCTATCTCTCTCTCCCCACCACCCTTCCGGGAGACTAATTAATTAGAAAGAAATAAGTTTGTTAGAACCAAGTTTCTCGTTACGTTAACTTTCTTACTTTCGCTTTGTTGCATGAGTTGTCCAGAGCCTCCTAGATAATATCTCAGTGGCTCCCTGAGGCAGTGGCAATTTGAGGTGTCTGGTGTGTGCAACGAGAAGTAGGAACGGCGCTCTCTTCCAAAAGGAGCGGAGTCGAAAGTGAATCTTTCAATACGTGTCAGAAATCGTAATGACGGTACTCATGGGCTGTTTTTCGCCTCCTCAGAAGACAAAACTATTCCTGGTACCGCGAAGAATGGAGACTTTCCTCCCCGTTCGTGTGGAGACCGTGGATATGCTAAGGAAGAAAGCATTTTGGGTGTAATGGTCGGTTTGCACGTCCGGCAAGCAGCGGATAAAGCTGCCACAGTAACAACTGCTCTTTTCAGATTGATATCCAACCAAAGGGTCAAGGGCAAGCACGAGGTGGGGTGGTATGAGCGTTGTACACTCCTTTTATTTGGAGCGAAGGTGTAGGCTGATACACAGAGCTAACACAAGAAACTGGTGGCAGAGGTGCTTCCCATGCCATATTCTTGTGGGGACACAGTAGTAAGCACTCGTCCATGTTGCGTTCCAAGGAATATTGTAAGTGCGTCGCTGAATTTGCCAGAGCAGTGCTCAACCAGAAGAGGATGGAGCTAGCTGATCCAGGACTCCAGCCAGCCAGTATCTCGCTTGAACCTTCCGAACTGCTGGGTTGTATGGGACGAGCAAGAAGAGCTGCCATTGCAGAGGGGAGTAAGGGCTAACCTGATGGTGACAAACGGTTCCAGGTTGGTTCTCAATGCGCAGAAGTAAATTCATGGGGTTAATTGGAGCAGACCCTCCCTCCTACGTCCAAAAAAATGTTATAAGAAACTATGAGGAGATTAAGTTGAAAGTGAAGCTTTCGTCGTACTGAGCTTCGTCTAGTTGCATATGGGTTCTGGCGCTTGTCCTCAGTCTCCATCTCGTTGCTATTAAATCGAGGTTCTTACTACACTGTTTTCCGACCAGTGCCACGTATTGCATTCTACCTAGACCGAAGATAAGTAAATAAACATCCCGTCAAACGCGCACATCTGATCGTACTGCAGAGTGCGATAGTAATTAGGGTTTTCAGTGCCTCAAGTTGCACGCTCAAGTACAGAAAAGTTTGTCGCCCGCGCGCGTGTGTGTGTGCTGTAGCTCTCAACTCGTGCCTTTAGTTGACTCAAAAATTCTAATTTTCTCTCTTTTCTATCTCGATACTCCCTCATCCCGCTAGTACCGTTTCTCCTTTTGTTTCCTTGGCTTTCTGCCTCGTGGGGTGTCTAATTCCGTCACTCCGGAGGACCGCCACGTAGCGCGTCAATATCTTGGCTACTTATTTCACTTTGTGAAGAGAGAAATAACTCAGAGGGCGAGAAGGTTCGAATTTATCTTGGAATAATGACGGTCTAGCGATGAATTTTAAGGGTTGGAGAGCGCGTTGAGGTGAATAAGTACTGGTCTTCAGTGCGTTATTTATAGTTATGACTATTAGTTTGCCCACTTCTTTTAATCAACTTTTACCAGGCGTTGATTCACACGTTGAAGTACTTGTTTCGAATAAAAGCGTTGAATCACAGGCTACGAACACTTGTTAGAATGAAAGAAAAGTAAATAGAGATATCACTCGTGAGGTTCACGTTCTTTCTTCAATAATCGCGAGAAGGGAATTCTCATATTCCAAGGCGCATCAAGTGTTACCTTTTCGAATGAATAAAACATCCCTGTTTGCCTTTTCATGACGAGATAATTGATATTGCCGTGCACTGACGCTAACTCAATAACATCGCTCATTTTATCAATAACCAAACCCCTTTTTAACCCTAGAGGGATATCGTGGAGTCAAAATGGCTCTGAACACTCCATTTTGAATCCGTTCTTCGGCACAACAATCCCATTTGGGTCTAGTTCTGCCCGCCTGCTCGTCTCGAAGCTCATGGTTGTTATAGGCAAAGAATGGTTAAGAAAAAATTAACAAAAACGAATTTTTGGCAGTTTAATCGGAAATGCGTCGTGTTTTTAGATGCTGGGTCGGATGAAACAATTCTCAGAGGCGCAGGACTGCGTCCAGACGGAAAATAGTGAAATCGCAGTAAAGTGTGCCAATTGAAAGAACTCGGAGGACGATAACTGCAGCGAAAGTGATCGTTTCATTGTGTGTACACCCTCCCTCCCGTTTCATTAAACCCACCCGCCAGCTCGACTCTACGTCATGCCAATCGCCTACCGGCGCCGGGAATATTTAGTTTTCGTCGTTCGGTTGTAGTGAGGTCGTGTTTCGTATCGTTTACTGGTATTTTTCGATGCTGAATCGAATGAGATGGGCCTCGGAGGTGAGAGACTACGTCAAGCTGTGCAAGGGAATAATAAACCGTTGTGTAATAATTTTCTGCGTTTTAAAAATAAAATCTGCAATGTGTGGGGTCCTCTGTCCAGGATTTGGTCTTACTACAACACCAACGGTTACTCAGATCGTCGATAAAACCTATGTAGTTCAAATGACTATCAATAAGGAAGGTAGAACAGAGTTGTTCTGACTCCCCCTTCCCCCACCAGCACCTCTTTAAGTACGATAACTAACAGGACGAAAAATACGGACTAGATATTCAGAACACATTAAATCTCTTAGTAACAACAAATACGACTCAAATTTTTCCAACCCCCTCAAGACAACTGGGCACGAACCTACCAAAATACAGGATTGCATCATCTCACTACATAAACAGTACAAAGGACGAAAACTGAACATATAAGGAAACAGAAATCTATTAACAAAAAACTTCAATGGACACATCATAAATGAACAAATCAACACAAAATTCGAACGCCACTCAAAACACTACACAAACGAAAACAACCAACTGACTGATTTACAGACAACCCTATACAAAAAAGACATATATGCAACCCTTACATTCTTTTCCTTCACTTCCAACTGATTTCCCCGTAGGTGGATGACCTCCTCTTCCTTCTCCCCTCCTTCCTTAAAGCTACACCATCCCATTAACCTTTCTCTCCTTATAGAAGGACCACGACCAACTATATATAATCTTCTAACTGTAATCCCCGTGATGGGATGTACGCCGCGGCCAGATGCCCTATTGTGCCAGTCCTAATGTCTTACAGGTCGATGCCTAGCTTTCTGAGGAAAGCCAGGTAGTTCCTGAAGGAGTCCTCATTGGTATCCTTCCTGGGAGAAGTGGTGCCAAAGACCAAAAGTAGCTCCCTCTCAAGTCTCCAGCACTGAGCCAGGACATGGTAGGGAGTCTCCTCATCCGTGCCACACCATCTGCACAGAGGGGTGTCGACAATACCCATAACATACACGTGCTTGTTCATTCTGCAGTGCCCGGTTATGATCCCAACATTCTGCCTTAAGTCCTTCCTCTCCATCCACAGAAGGGTGTGTCTTATCTCACTTGATTGCTCTTGAGACAGAGCGTTTGGAGTGTCTTACTCCTGCAGCGTTCCAGATTGTCTGATGCAGTCTTCTGGCATGTTCTCGCATAGTCCTTTTAACTAGTGGCCGAGAAATCCCACAATGGGGCGGTGGCCCAAAAGGTACTGTAGACGAACCCGCGTCTGGCCAGATGGTCCGCCCTCTCATTTCCAATGATCCCCTTAGCTCCAGGAATCCAATACACATTAACTCTATTCGCACTTGCTAAGGAGTTAAACGAGTTTTGACGTAGTGCAGTAGTTCATTAGCGCCTTGCACGTCGCTTGACTATCGATCAATATATTGATAGTTCTGTTGCTATAGCCTTTCTCATGCATTTGGATTGCCCCAGCAATAATAGCATAAATCTCTGCTTGAAAAACTGATGGAGTGGAGCCTAGGGCAATATACGTCCCACTCCTTCCAGAGCCACTTATCCACACCCCGGATCCTGTCCCCTCCGGGGTTTTCGATCCATCTGTGAAGATGTTGACGCCATTGGGAGGCCGAAACTGGCGGCTCTCGCTGTTCCATGGACCTCCCAATAGCTACGACCAACTAACTGACTTAACAGCCAGATGATGATGTCTTTACATCGAAAGCGCTCGCCCACAGTATCAGACAGACTTAACAAACAGGTACGTTGGCTTTAGTACCAATACTTTCCTTACCCTTCGGGTTGTGGCAAGTAAACATTAGCCTAAATAAAGGAAAATAGCTTCAATCATTTCCCAAGCCACACACAGGTGCCAACACATCTGCCAACTGTAAAAAGTAATGAAATTGAGATCTTTTGAAGACCTTCCACAAGATGGTTGTTGAAAGAAAGGATTGTTGCGAGGGTCGTACATATTTATAAAGGGAATTTTTCTACTAGAAACTACTAGCGCGCGGTTTTTGTTGTGTCGTCGAATTCCGAGTAAAACATTTCCTTCGCGCTTACTAACGCCGCTCGGTCTTTAAGGGCGCTTAGTTCTTTATTCGCAATCTGTTCTGGTTTGTATTTCTAAATGCAGACAGACGTCCGTGGCGCGGCGAGTAAATTAAAAGAGGATGGCCGTCAGACTGCTGTTGGTTGAAAGGGTTCGGTTCCGTCATGTGGAGGAGTGAGCGTTTAAGCCTCTCAAACAGCGAACAATAAACTCTTGTCGGCGAAGGGGGGGGGGGAAGCAGCTTTTCGAAGTGATTTACAATCAGTATTACTACCAGAACATTAGGAATAAATGAGGGGCAATGAAAATAAAACAATGATCTCGGCTAATTCCAGTGTTCCCAGTGACCGCGCATTATCAGCCTCTTTCCCGTCTTCCCCCTTCTCATTTTGTACAGATGTTTTTATGCGTTGCAACCCCAGTTTGCGTAATGTGCGTTTCCATCGTGTCGCGCGACGATATTTAGTTTTTTACTAAGCGAAGCTCTGTATTGGAGCACTGAAAACACGATGTAGGTGCAGCGTATGTTCTGGTGTGTTGCCACCACGACCCAACATATTAACAGACGAATTGGGTCCAGTAAAAAGTACTCGCAATTCTTTCGCTTTCGTCCCCATGACCATTTGTAAACGTGCACTCTACTTAAAGATTGACTTTAACAGACGGGAATGTATAACTCTTTTTGAGTTCTTTAGAACGAGCTTCATCAAGAAAAGTGGTGAACCGTGACTGAAGTCTATTTTTGAATTCTGTTCCATATTTAAAAATATTTCCGTCAGTATACTCCTTCAGGACTGATTCGTTAGGCTTCCCAAAATTTTAGCTTGTTTTCAGGAGTCTCTTGTACTTTACAAGCAGCTTCGTGTCGTTTCTGATTATGTATGTTATTAAATTGTGTTTTGCGCTGAAATATCGCAAGTCTTCTCTTGTGTGTTTGGAAGAAAATAATTCTCCACGTGTTTTACAGTTGGTTGTTGGTCATGTTTGGTTAAGTGTTTTTTGGTATTGATTGTTTAGATGGAAAGCGCTGTACTTGATAAACGTGTTAATGATATTTACGTGATATGTGGGTATATAATCTGTTTGGCGTTCAACTTGATGGGGACATAATTACCTATGCTGATGATACAGCTGTCCTGGTTCCGCGAAATAATTGGGATGCTTCCTTGCTTGTGGTCAGGGATTGGCTTGATTGGCGATCCAATTTTGTTGCCTTTTCCTTGCGTAATACCTCTGTCCCTGTTTCTAGGAAATATCAAATGCCAAATTGTGTCAACCTGTAGTGCAAGTGATTGCAATTGCCCTGGTATCAAACAGATTCCGCAAGCAACGTATTCGGGGGTGGTAGTGGACCAATGTTTGTCCTGGAAATACCGTATTGACAATATATGCAATAGACTTTGTAAAGTCATACCCCTGTGCCTTGAAATCCGAAATTTTATGTCTATGGGCACGCTTAAAATGTTTTATCATGCTCTAGTGCAATCTGTGATATCCTATTGTATTCTTGTGTGGGGATCGGCCTACCAAACTTACCTAGAGCCTTTGCATATAACCCAGAAAAAAATTATCAAAATTTTACTGCGTAAGAAAATAAGATTCCCCTCCTCAGCATTTTTTAAGACATTCGAGGTATTGGACATCTTTCACATTAACAAAATATCTGGTGCGTTGCAACACACAACTTTCCTTAGCTCTACAACAATTCACTTTGTACATGGCTGATTCTATTTAACCAATTCATTTATCACTCAGTTAATTTGAACTTGGTCAAACAACACGTCACAGCAGCAGGAAGTGGTAGCGCTTACAGTTCCAGAATTTATTGTGCTGCTCGTACTCATTGCAGGACCAATATTGGGCGATTGGTACACAGATCATTAATGGGGCTGCGAACGAGAATTTTTTGAAGAAGAATAGTAATTACTTTTGCAGAGTTATTGGGTAAACACTTTTAGAACTGGTAGTAAGCGAAACGGCAGTAGTTGAAATTCTTGAATTTCTGGAGTGAGCCCCATGTATCTCATGAGCGTTTTTAAACACTCATCCTTTAGGTATTACATTGGACTACAATACCAATTTTTTTTAACATTCTACAAAAATTCCAGCGTAGTTCATAAGGAAAAAACTGCGCTAAAAACAATTTTCGTCGAAAATTTTGATAATTTATTGTGCTGCTCTCGTCATTTTCCCACGAATAGAAATTTCATGGTATAATTGTCTTATTGAGAGCTATCAATATAAAAAATTTAATCAAAATCGTTATAGCCGGTTTTGACAAAAAAAATTTGGTATTTTGATCACTATGATAACTACAGTTAAATCTCGGTGGATTTTGCCCATACTCTTATTGTGGCGTCTCATGATAACCTGTAGAATAGACATCATTTTACAGCTGATTTGGTACGGTTGTTTTCTCTAAAAACTGCGTTAAAATCGATTTCGTCGAAAAGTTTGATAATTTATTGTGCTGCTCTCGTCATTTTTCCACAAATGGGAATTTTATGGGATAGTTGCCTTATTGAGAGCTATCAATATAAAAAATTTAATCAAAATCGTTAGAGCCGTTTTTGAGAAAAAAAAATATTTGGTGTTTTGATCACTATGATAACTACAGTTAACTTCCAGTGGATTTTGCTCATACCCTTATTTTGGCGTCCCATTGTAACCAACGGGCTAGATATGACGTTTGAGCTGATTTGATACGGTGGTTTTCTCTAAAACTCGTTCACAGACACACATTAGTGACACACACACACACCATTTCCCAGGCCTTAGCTCCCATGTCTCCCCCACCAATTACTGAGCGAAAGCTCACTATTTTCACTCTCACGAAGTTCACTATTAGCAGAACGAAGGAGTGGTGTAGTGAACAACGTGTGCGGATCGTACCCAGGCGAGTTGGTTCCAATCCTGCACTTCCCAGTGTAATTTCATGAGAAAGAATAGACTCCCCGTTGAAAGCGTCAGGGTGAAGGCGGCGACCTTGCTAAGAAGGTTACCTTTCTAGTGAGGGTTCCCTCTTATTGAAACAAAGGGAGGTTTCATTAAGGTTATTCTCAATGTCAGGTTACCCCCACTAGCCCTTGTGCTCTATTCCATCTACTACTCTAATTGCCGGAGTAAAGATAATAATAACAAACAAGTAAAAGTCCGTATTGAACGAATGGACACTAGCTTGGAGAAGAACACAACAACAACACTTAATGCCGACTGAAAATAACAATCGATAATAATCGATATTCAAGATCCCATTTTGCGACATTCGCGCGAACTAACGTCCGGTTTTTCACGTCGAAAATCTAACATAGTTATCAGTTTAAACGGGAGATCTTAAGGTAAACTAAGTGTGGATCGTTGCTTAAATGTCAAATATTATTCGAACCGAATAACGAGCTGTTGATGAAGAATTACGAGTGAAGTAGTGAAGGGACGATTAATGTGATTACGTCGAAGAGGAGGAGGGGCGGCTGAGCTAGAGGAGGATAATACCCCTAAAAGCTTGTTACCTGCCTCAGGGGATTGTGGTTTTCGTTTAATTAGTCGATTGAGGAGGCAGTCATTCGGATGGCGCACTTCCTGTCTTCGCCTCCGCACGAAAATCGATAACCCCGCTATCGAACCGGCGAACACCCGATAATCCTTTGGACATGGTGTAGCCGCACATGACATCGGTTCGCTTCGTAGCTAAATAGCTTTTCCCTAGTTTTGGCCTCTGGTGATGGCGGAAAGTTCGACAAAAGCTGTTTGAGAATACGATCTGTGCACACTAACACATCCAAATTATTGTGTTGTCAATCATTCAGGGAAGGTCGTGGCGTACGTAGCAGCAGCTCAATCAATCCCAAAACGTAACGACCTACCGGTTTAGAGATAGAACGTATTAACTGAGTGAAAATTGATTGAATTAAAGGCAAACGATGAAAGTGCGTGGGGCTGAGGAAAGTTGCGTTGATGCATTGCACCAGATATTTTACTTTCCTTGGTTCTACGAAGTATGTAATCAGCTCGGATGTTACCAAACGCCAAAATAAGGGTATGAACAAAATCCACGCAAAATCAACTGTACTTATCATAGCGATCAAAACACTAAATGTTTTTTCTCTGAAAAACGGCTGTAACGATTTTGTTTACATTTTTTGTGTAGACAGCTCCAAATGACACGACCATACTATAAAATTCGCATTCGTAGGAAAATGACTAGAGCAGCCTAATAAATTTTGGAACATTTCGACGATAATCAATTTTAGAGAGTTTTTTCATTATAAACTCCGTTAGAATGTTATCAGAATATGAACTAAATCATTGGCTAGGATATTGTCGAAACCCATTTCATTAAAAACGTCAGACGTCAATAGGGCACTGTCTATACCAATGAGTAGTCAAAATTTATTAAAAGAAAAATCAGTCATTAAAAGCATAGCAGCGAGTAATGGATATGGAGGAGAGCTGATCGACTTTATTTGGAATAGGGTTCTTAGGAAAAAAGTAGGGAAAGGGTCTCAAATTTAGTGAGGGAAAATGTGGTAGAAGAGAAAAAATGGATAGGAATACCTTACTATGGGTAAATTTCGGATAAACTTGGCAAAATTCTATCATCTAGAGGTTTCAAAGTAGGTTTTAGAAATAAAAATAGTCTTAAAGCTTTATTGGGTTCTGTTAAGGATAAAATTAACGTCCAGGATAAAAGTGGGGTCTATAAACTAAAATGTTCATGTGGACTTGAGTATTGTGGTCAAACTGGTAGGAAATTTAGGGAACGAGTAAAAGAGCATGAAAAGGATTTTAGGGATAACAAAGGTGATTCTGCTTTTGCGAGTCATCTGAGTGAATCCAATCATGACTTTAGTTTTGATTTAACAAATAAGCAGTATATAGAATTTCTTCACTTCTGCCCAAAAGGAAGTATGTTAGATGTTCTGGAAAAGTTCGAAATTATTAAAAGTGATAGGTGTGGGAAGTCTCTAAATGAGGTAATCCCTCAAAACATTTCACCACTAATAGGTTCATTTTTGCAATAGCTTGGGTTTTCCCTCCACCATTGTCTTGAGTTGATTGACATCGGGTTTTTCCGATGTTACTGCTCTGGTTTTCCCCCGCTCTGCCCCCTTTCACTTCTCTGAGCCAATAGGATTCAATATCTCCGTTCACCTAACTATATAAGATGTTCTTTCCATGAGGTACCTTCAGTTCATGTTTGTTACTGATGATGACCTAACCGTCGAAATCGATTTAACAATTGTGCTCATTATTTCTGTGGAAATATAGACAATTTATTGTTTATTCTGTTTTTTAATGTTATCAGAATGTTCAGATAAATTGCCGTGGTAGTCCATTCAAGTACCTATACGATGTGCTGCTGTGCTGTATGCGATGAGTAACATATACAGAAGCTACTCCGGAAGTTCCAGAATTTCATCCCCCAGTACCATTTCTCACAGTTTTTACGTGATTATTCCAAAACGGTGGCCGCGATCCTTCTCAACAAAATCGCGTAGACAGTCTCTTAAATCACTTATTGCTCAATAATGGTGTTGGCACAAGCAGGAGCAACACAATATATTTCAGAACCATAAGCGCCTACTGGTGTCACTTGGAATGACAAACAGATTTGATGAGTTGCCAGAGTCTATAGTCTCGCCGAATCCACGAGGCTAAGGAAAGTTATGTGACGCGTCGCGCGAAATTTCACATCGAGTGACTGTCGGCTAAATGGCTAAATAATACACAAAAAGGTGAGCCGAAAGAAGTCGCGATTTCGAAGGGAAGAGAATGAGATACACCGAAGGTGTTGAGGCGAAGGAGATGAAAGATTGGCAAAGAGAAAGAAGAATGCGTGAATGTAGACAGGCGTCGAGGAGGCGAGCCGGCACTTTTGAATAGTTTCTGAGTGATGATCATGTCCGAAGACTGGCAGCTGCCAGACACTTTGCTGTGACATACGCCACTCACTATTGTCACGGGGCAAGGTGGAGGGGCAGCACTTTTTTTCGTCAATGTAAACTCGTTTCAAAACCCCGACTCTAATAAAAACATATCGCTATTAGATTAGATGCGGCTCACTGTGTCGCTTTTTTTGAACGGTATAATCAAGAATGCTTTTCCAAAATGGCACTCGAGTTGAGAAAACTTTCTCGCGAAGCGAATGGCGAACGCAGAAATGGAAAAATCAGTTAGGTCAACTGAGTGCCTCACAGAACAGCCTCACAGGATCGAACGTAATCGATACTTAGATTCGAGGTGCAATAAACACGTATGAAAACTATTCTTTGAATGCGGCTTAACCGGCTCAGGGACGGTAGTAACACACAACTTTCTATACCTCTACATCAATTCGCTTATGTTCATGGCTCTTTCTTCTTACTCGATTCATTTATCACTTAGTTCATCTGAACTTGGTCAAACATCACATCATGTCGGCAAAAAGCGGTAGCGCTTACAATTCGGGAATTTAATGTGATGCTCGTACTCATTCCTGGACCATTCCCGATAATTTATTTATAAATGTAATTATTTAACCACTAAAGTTACTAAATATCTGTTAATATCAACAGGGGGAAGTCAATGGACTCGATCTCCCCATCATTTTCCACGTTATTATTTATGTTAATGACGTACGCCAAACTACGATGCATCCCTTGATTATTTTTTTAAAACACGTGTTTTTGTGCCGTTACTTACATTTAGTCGGCGACATCTATTTTTATTAAGGGCAGTACAGCAAAAAAAAAAAATCATAAAAGGAGATTCTTGGATCGTTCGAGGGTAACGAAAAACGCGAAGGATGTCGGTAGCTTTCGTGGTAGAAGTTCGTTTGGATTAATCAGTACGTATAGTTTACATTAAAAATAAAATTCGCAATTTATGTCTCTCGTAATTTCATCGTGAAAACTAAACCGGTTTCAACGTTTTCACGCCGAGCCACGCATGCCATGACGTGACGCCCCGCCATTTATTAATTGAACCCGTCAAACACGGAAAAACGCCAGTTTAGTTGTTAGAATGAATGTTAAACAATGTTCAGCCACGCCGCGTAAACCTAATTGACAGCGTTTTTCAACCGTAACATCTTCACGCCTCGCCTATAATTGAACCTCTTTATAATGAGGGGGCCCCTTCTTCGGAGGCCCGCCTTCCTTTTTCCAGAGATTAACAATGCCTAGTCATTTAATTTTTTGAACCTCCGTCGAAGAGGGGCCATTGTTCGTAAGAATTCGGATCACTTGAAAGATCGGAAATTGAGATTATCGCGCGTCATAAATATTTAGGGCAGTGCGGTCATTCGGAATGTCGACGCTCGCGCCAAATCCGAGTTAAACCGGGGTCGTTTGCGCTCTTTGTATAGTTGGCTCGAAGGCGTTGATACTAATTTATGTTTCATCGTTCACCTAACGAGCATCGACAGGTCGAAACTTGTAGCGAACATCGCGTTTTAATCACAATAAATTGGCACAATTCAGTCGGCAGCAATCCCGAGCCAACAAACGGAGATCACAATAGCCGTCGGATTTTGGACCTAAAAGAGTCCTTCCACAACAGTAGGTCCACCGAAACACCGTTGACAACCTATCGAAGTCGTCCTGAAAGCGCACGATGGGATTATTGCGGAGATAGTTGGTCGAAGAGGTATAAACATTAAAAGGCGGATGGAGTCTGGTAGCGTATGGAGGGGCGTAGAAGTTCAACTTGGAAAGCAGATACGGATAGTCGACCCGCTGTCAACCCATGCAGGAGAAGCGTGTCCGCCTCACGTCGCCGATTCTCCAAAGAGGACACGCCTTCCCTCCTGAGCGCCCCTGCGTAGGAAAAGTCCTCCCACCTATCGCCTCTCTTGTAGGACACATAGCGCAGGAAGTGGCGCTGAACACGCTCCAAGGAAAACTCGAGATGTGTACGGACAAGGGAGGTGAATAGCAGCTCAAGGGCGTTTGGTTCTTCGAAATCCCTCGTATTTCTTTTGAGAAAGCCCAGTTTTCTCACCGCTTTGAGCATATTTCACCAATATGGGCCGAACACGTAAAACCTGCATTGATCAAAACTCCGAGATCCCGCATTATTCCCAATGCATTTTCAAGTAATCAGCTCAATCCGTTAAGCCATTCCTCCGCCAATTGAACTACACAGACACACACACCCAAAAAGGAGAAACGAAACAGAATTTAGGAACTGGGGAGGGCGCCCAGACTACCCAACTCAGGCTCTAGGGGTAGAAGGATTGGAATCGGGAAGTAAAAAAGGATAAGAGGATGTTCCACGGTAGAACAACCACTTGTTTAGATATGTACCGCCTGTAGGCACCAAAGTAGTCGTAGATTCATAATCCGACGAAAGTTGGGCATTGGATCGAAGCTCGTGATTGATGTAATTTTTGCCTGAGTCAGCGGCTCTCCAAACCCCTTGTAACAGGTACAACCAGAGCAAAATGCGGGTGGTGATATCTCGGAGAGCGTCTGTTGACAGACCCTGACTGACGCATCTCCTCAGCTCACCGGCCTTGGGCCCTTAGGCTGCTTTAGTCGTAGCCAAAGACAATGGGTACCACGGGGGCTTCAGTCGCGGCCAGTAGTGTGGAGCCTTTTAAGTGCGGCTTTTGGCTTCTTGGAGGCCCGGTTTTGCTGGGAGTTTTCGCAGAGTGAGGTACTCTCCCCCACTGCCATTTGAACACTCGATTACACAAGACACATCTTCTCAGCACTTTTCTTGCACCACACACCGCGTCAGGACACGATTACCTCCATTCCAAAGCTTCTGGCACCGTAATACGAAGATTCGTTCTGTCAAATTTCCGCCTCTTGGACTGCTAAGTTAGCACAACATCCCGGGCTGCCAGATACTACGGGGACAGCCAGGGGCACTGCAGACTGATCGGAACACACGGCGAAGATGTCAGGCCTTCTTCGGAGATGACCTGGTAGTGCCGCTCACTCTTCACTTCCCAGCCTCCAGATGACAATGACCAGCAACCTGTCTTGATACGGCCCCTGGACACAACTGCACCATGATTCAAACTGGTTACCACAGGCACGACAGCGAGCATCCAAAACATCACAACCTCAGCCTCTTGTACACCTCATCGCTGTAGCTGCCACACAAACAGTGTTAAATAACCTGTTATCCTTTCCATGGATGCCACCCGTGCAGAAGAGTATGGGGAGTCAGGACACTGTGTAAGCTCCCATCTTTCAACAGAAACAAGCAGAGCAGCCACAAAATATGATCGCGTACTGGGCTTGGGGGAGATGGAGACGCCATGTCACACCACCACAGCTAATCTTGAACGAATCCAAGATCAGCCACAGCCCGTTAGACATCCCAACCAGATTCCTACAGCTCACGAGAATGGAGTAGTGGTAGAGAGAGATGGAGCACTTGGTCCTCCACATCGAGCCAAAGCGTGAATGTACGCTCATGAGACGCTATGTGGAAGCCCTAGCACAGCACACCATTCTATCAAGGCATATCTGCCTTTGAACAGTCAATCTCTCAAAAACCAGCCTGTAGGTCAGCTTTGGAAGAAAGTCTAGCTTCTCCCACTTCCTATTTACACGTCCCTAGACATCTCCCCTCCAACCTCAAACCCGTCACACCCCAATAATACAACAGCTCACATAATCGAGGAGCCTATCAGGAGGCGATCGGCCCGAGGCCTGGTGTCTTACTGTGTCAAAAGCCATAGCAACGTCCGTGGCAACCATATGTAAGTGTCTCTCTTTCATCCAAATCAGGACAACACTCTGTAGAATCGTGAGACTCTCGGCAGAGCCATCCATCGACCGGAATGCCCCTGGGCGTCGCCAATGACACCAGACTTCAACTTTTTTTTGTACACGATCGCAATACATTCCTTTCCCCTATTTTCCTATTGGAAATTCAGAATGATCCCTTCCTCACATGGCTTAGCAACTAGCTCCCACATCCTTGGCTTCATGGCCAGCAGCGCCACACTTAAAAGGCTCCACACTACTGGCCGTGACTGAAGCCTCCGTGGTACCCATTGACTTTGGCTACGACTAAAGCAGCCTAAGGGCCCAAGGCCTGTGAGCTGAGGAGATGCGTCAGTCAGGGTCTGTCAAGAGACGCTCTCCGAGATATCACCACCCGCATTTTGCTCTAGTTGTACCTGTTACAAGGGGTTTGGAGAGCCGCAGACTCAGGCAAAAATTACATCAATCACGAGCTTCGATCCAACGCCCAACTTTCGTCGGATTATGAATCTACGACCAGTTGGGTGCCTACAGGCGGTACATATCTAAACAAGTGGTTGTTCTACCGTGGAACATCCTCTTATCCTTTTTTACTTCCCCATTCCAATCCTTCTACCCCTAGAGCCTGAGTTGGGTAGTCTGGGCGCCCTCCCCAGTTCCTAAATTTTGTTTCGTTTCTCCTTTTTGGGTGTGTGTGTCTGTGTAGTTCAATCGGCGGAGGGCGGCTTAACGGATTGAGCTGATTACTTGAAAATGCATTGGGAATAATTGTCAATTGTGATTGGAAGTGCGGTATTCCTTAGAGTTTAAGTTGACGTGCTTCTTAAGGTACTTCCCATTGACTACCTGGTCAGTTGTCTTCGAAGTGCGTCTCTCCCTTTAGAAATCCTTTTTCCTTTTCTTAAAAAAAAAAAAAAACAAAAACTCATTGAGTCTCTTTCGTGGGAAAATGAGTGCGAGGCCATTGAGGAGCCTAAAACATCCGGCAGAATCGTTTGCGTCGTTTCGATTAGGTCCGGTCTGCCTCTTGAATATCTTTATTACTCTGTCCAAACAACCATCCATTTTCTTCTGGCGGTTTGGAGAGTTCGGCAGTTCTTAGTTCCGTAGTGTGGCGACCGTTGTACGAATAATGAATCACGTTGACGTCTCAAAAACCGACCCCGTACTGACGATTTACTGCCTCGAGACGTTAACTGCCGGCTCGGATCTGGGGATGACAACGTCGTCCCACGTGGCCGATCCAAATCGTCGTTTTCACTTTCAGTTCCCCGTTAAATTTGTCGTTAGATCGTGCCAGTTCTAGGATTTCAAGGAACGAACGGCTCCCACGTATATACGGCGTATTACGTATGAATTTACTGTCGTGAGAAAGTCGAATAGAATAAATGTGTTCAGTAACCCACTGCCCATCACAAAATGATGGATGTGGCAAGTGCTTGGTGATAAAGTAATCAAAGACGCCCTCTTATCTCTTAAACATCATCCAAATGATTCATAGCGGATTATTCATCGGAAATCATCCTTCTCCTCACATTGATTTTAACACTTGAAACGTTGGCCAATAACGCACGCGAGTTATTGAATTTTCACTATTGTGTATGAATTTTGATCACCTAAATTGGATTACGTGTTTTCGTCCAAGAAAATCAATCACATTGCGTTTTACAGTTGAGATAGTGAAAAGAACCGTCAATTCATTGATTCGTATAATTTAAAACATTTTTGGGTAAATAAAGGCTTAAAACTTTGCGGTATTTGCGTAAGTTTCGTGAGGATTCCAAGGGGTTTGTAACGCAG
This sequence comes from Pachypeltis micranthus, assembly GCA_020466155.1. Lineage (NCBI taxonomy): Eukaryota > Metazoa > Arthropoda > Insecta > Hemiptera > Miridae > Pachypeltis > Pachypeltis micranthus. The sequence goes on from CM035778.1 coordinate 7,256,039, forward strand.
CACCATTTTTGTTTATGGAACGGAGGAGGGAGGGTCTAGTAGTGGTCCCTTGAATTTACTGCTGCATATTGCGAAAGAACTCGAAAACGTTTAGCGCATTGCATCAGGTTGGCTCTCACGCCTCTCATCTTACTTCTCTTCACCCTCACGAAGCGTGCCCGCTCATACATCCTCCCATACTACCCAGCAGTTCGGGAGGTTCAAGAGAGGCCTTTCTTTCCACGTCTTCATTCACTACTGAAAGTTCAGGAACCTGGATCAGCTCCACCCTCGAGTGGATGAGCACTTCCCGGGAATATTGAGCGACGCGCTTCCAGTTTTGTTCTGAATGCATCTGGCGTGAGCTGACTTTCTGTGTCTTCGCCCCTAGCTCGAGAATATTGCATGAGAAGCGTCATCTTGCAGTGGAGGCAGTTTGGGCTTGCAGCCTTTCCAATTCTGTGCAAGTAAGCCCTAAATTCTCAATGTCGTGTTTGGAACTGTGGCGTCGCTCAGTCTGTGTCCAACTCATCTTACCACCTCCTGAGGTTCACAGCCCTTCTTCATCTCTTTCGATGGCCATACTCTGGTTGCACTCTTGATGGCTACAGCTCCTTCCACTCGGCTGCCAGAAGGTGGATCGGGTTAACAGGCAAAACGATTGATATCGTCGTGTTTATTATCATTGAGAAAAATGACTGCCCTATTTCAACAAGGCAGGTTCCGGGGGGTGCTAAAAAACGCAGCCCTGAGGTTAGGGACACACGGTAACCACCACAACACGGCGGAAGTACCGCACAATGAATCGGTTAAGACACATGTTGTTTCACAGTTCTAGCGGACGTCAACCAAGCTCTGGCCAAAAGAGAGAGCGCGACTAGGAACCTGAAGTTCTCTTTGGATTTCATCGTGCGAACGAAGGCCTGTCATTTCCTTCGCCAGGCCTGTTTACCCTTGGTCAAGAAGGCTACCTAATGGCAAGCAGTGAGGGCACCTCACCGATACTCCTTAAATGCTCTGTGGCCCATGAAATAGAGTCATGGACCAAGTGCGGCAAACAGAAGCCTCCCCCCTCATGATGTGCGTCCCACTAATTTTGTCACCTTCCGTCTTGATCCTCCCTCGTTTTGAATGTCCATCCACATCCACATTGGTGCATGTGTATTGCAATGGAAATTTCGTGATTCCCAGTAACACCAGTAGTTATGTCTATGGAACAGCTGGGTTGATGACGTCAGACCTCAGCTGATGTATGACGTCACCCCCCCCCACCACCGCTGATCTGACGTCCCCCTCCCCCACCACAGCTGATCTGACTCCCCCCCTGAAAATGTCGTGATTCCCAGTAACACCAGTAGTTAGGTCTATGGCACAGCTAGGTTGATGACATCATACCTCAGCTGATGTATGACGTCGACCCCCCACCACCACCACAGCTGATCTGACGTCCCCCACCACCACAGCTGATCTGACGTCACACACCCCCCTCACCACCACAGCTGATCTGACGTAAGACCCCCTTCCCTCGTCCGTATTAGTGTAACTTCTGAGAGGATCCCCCCCATGTGACGTCACGTCCCCCACCACTATGAATTCCCCTGTGTGACGTCATGCCCCCACAATTGGCGCCACTCCTGAGTGGATCTACGTCATACCCCTACTAATTACCTCCTACCCCAATTTCGCCCCACATGTGTTCACGCTAAATAAATCTCGAGCACATGTGGAGCCCCGTTGCTAAGTATTTTTACTGAGACACAATTGCGCAAAAAATGGTCGCCCTACGTTCCTAGCAAACATTACGCTAATTACGAAATTGATAATAAAAAATATCCTAACTACTAACACCTAATGTATACGGCTGGCTGGGTCGGAGGACCACGGTAGAAATAGAGAATAGAGAAAGGGAAGCTGAATGAAAGAACAACAATTCAAAATTAAATGGATAAAGATGTTCGTATTAAAATAAAGAGTTCTCTTAAGGAAATGTATATATAAGGAAAGCTCGAGCAAATAAATGAATGAATTTAATTTTTGTTGTGCCCTTGATCAGTTGTTTATGAAAATGTGAGAAAATTGGAATGATCTTACCGGTGGAAAGTGGTTGGAAGCAGCAGATGATGATAGAGGGGAGAAATGGGACGAAGCACAAAGAGTGGTGTCGCGTTGTATGGGAACTGCTGAAGTACAACAGCACAAGTCGCATAAGCGGAGGAAAGTCGATGGGGCGATGCCTGTTTGGGTGTGTCTTGATGGGTATTCGGCGGACAAAGTTTTCAAGGCCACAATCTCCTTTGCTGCCTCTTTTACGTTGTGAGCTGAAGGAAATGAAATGAAATTTATTGACGTATAATTATGATAGAAGAAAAAGAGAAGAAAAAAAACGTAGAATTGCAGTCAATATATTGGTAGTTGTAGGCATAGGCTGCCATCAAGAGTCAAATATCTACCTCCTTATTAAGTTCGAAATAGTTAAATTTACTCCTTATCACAAATACGCTTGCCAACGCTAAACAAAGAAAATTCAAAATACCTGCCCGGCCAGTAGTAATGAGCCAAGTAAACACTTTCTTATATCGAATTCATTATTTTTTTTTACAAGATTCAAGATTAAGAAGAGGGGACTCCGGGTAAAAAGCACGATACGAGGACGCAGTCACTACATTGCCCCTAAACCTGAATCTTGTTTCATATTGACCGATAAAGTTCAATGGATGTATAAAATTATGATTTTTGTGAAAGAACATTAATACGAGCTTCACATGGATTTGACGAAGTGAGAACACCTTAGCACATTGGAACAGTTGCTCTGTAGAGTATCGCCTTGGCTTCTTAAGATACATTTTCAGTACTGCCTTTTGTAAAATAATCAACCGTTGTGAGATACATTCGTTCTTCCCCAAGCTATCACTCCAAATTGCAGTAGTGACTGAAGAAGGGCAGTGTACAAAAATTTAGATCGTACTGAATAAAATATGTAAATAAATTTCCTCAACCTACAGTACAAGTAATCTATATGCTCCTTCCACGATAATCTACTGTAGCACAGGAGCCCGCAGATTTGGATGGGCCTCAGGTCGGGAAATTATCGCCCTAATGTTAAACATACCGCCGACCAAAATGTCTTCTTAGTGGTTTGCGTGTGACCGTCCCTTCGCCCGCTCCAGCTGGAAAAATTGGTTTGCATATAAAATATAGAGCGCCGCCCAAGCACCTTCAGTACCGAGCAGATCCCACAGCACACCGTCAAACCTTATCCTGTGTCTCCTACGCAAGTAGCTTTGAAACCAATGTAATGCCAGCTTAGCTTCCAAAATAACATTTCATGCGAAATTGAATCAAAGCACTTAGCCTTCTCCCAATAAGTGGACTAACCTTGAAGTCAGACAGTGGCATCTTGTACTCCTGCGTGAACGAAACCCAAAAACTGCCTTGCATTCAAAATACGGTTCTTCTACTGTATTTTGTTAACTGCTGCTTAACACTTCTTTCAACTATCTTCGCGATAACACTCAGTAAGTAATATTTGACGATAGAGCGGCCTCGCACCCTCGAAATAATGCGTCGCATCGATCTTCCCCAACTTTCTATATGATGCGTTCCAGACGTCTTGTTCGGCGTTCCAGAGAGTAGCTCCCTTCTAAAAATAGCGCATCCGTGTCTGTCTTATTGTTTCAATTCTTCTACGGCTTCGATTTTCTAGACGGAGCCTTCGGCGACACCCTGTGGCAGTTTTGGTTCGAACTAATCGCCTCGAGTAGGAGTTAAATCTTCTGGAACCGGGTGTCGACGAGCGTCATTGGGCCTGACTGATTATATCGGAGCCAAGTGAAGGAGCAGTTTCTCTCGTTCCTTCCCTCGGACCCCTTTTTCTCGACCTTTTTTGATGGTTTTTGCTGTAATTGCGCTATTCGCCGCACAAGTTGCTCTGGAACGTCCCTCGGGAGCTCGGAACTGTTGGGCGATAGATATTTTTAAGGACGTCCATTTTTTTATTGTAGTGGAATCGTAAATAAAAACTGAAGTGTAGCGCAGTTATTAAATACGCCTATCATCTACCTTCGCTCCTAACGAAACACCAACTTATGCTCCTAAAATTGTTCAGCGGCCAGATGGTCTCGGAGCAAGTTTACTGTAACACATCTTACAATCAATGAAAGCCAGACACCAGGAGCTGAACTGCTTACATGAACTCATTTTGTTAACTTTGCAATTGTAAAGGTAGTCCTCTCCTCAGCCTTATGAAGTAGGAAGGAAAGAATTGGTCTGTGCGTATTTGTGTGAACGCCATAGAGATAAAGTAGCACAACCAAATTGGCCGATTTTAGCGGGCATGTTGCCAAAATAAGAGTGTGCGCAAAGTCGGCCCAAAACTAACTATAGTTATCACTGTGCTCGAAACGCTCATATTGTTTTCCGTAAAACGGCTCCTACGATTTTGATTAAATTTTTTTGTATGAACCGATCCACACAAAACTACAATAACGCGACAGTTCTCATCTTTGGACGCAATATGTTGGAAGAAAATCAATTTAGCGCAGTTTCTTCCCAAATTCCGCGCACAAAAAAACAGGGTGGTAGTAGCTCAAAAAATTGCCTCTACGACGAGGATTTATTAGAGCTCATAAGATAATTATTATTCCGTGTTTTCAAATTACCGCCGTTTCACTGACCATTTTTCACGGTTTTTACTGAATAACTTCAAAACCGTTAGACGCGTTCTTCAGAAAAATCTAGTTGGCAGTCTCATGAATCACCTATCCACAGATTGCGCTATAATTAGTAAGTAGGAGCGGCTGAATAAATTCGGTAAGGTTGCTAGTTTGAAAAGTTCCACGGCTAGTCTCACGCCAATGAGGAACGTCAGTAAAATCTTGACGAGACTTGGGCGTACCGGACGTCAGAAATAAAAATATCTGGTGCGTTGCAACACACAACTTTCCTTAGCTCTACAACAATTTACTTTGTACATGGCTAATCCTATTTAATCAATTCATTTATCCCTCAGTTCATTTGAACTTGGTCAAACAACGCTTTACGACAGCATGAAGCGGCAGCGATTACAGTTAAAGAATTTATTGTGCTGCTCGTACTCATTGCAGGACCATTATTGAGCAAATGGTACCCAGAAAATTAATGAGGCTGTAAACACGGATTTTTTGAAGGAGGATAGTAATTACTTTTGCAGAGTTATTGGGTAATAATTGTTAGAACTGGTATTATTACCGCCGTGGTAGTTGAAATTCAGGAATTTCTGGAGTGAGCCCCATGTATCTCATGAGCGTTTTTAAATACTCACCCTATAGGTATTGGATTGGACTACAGTTCCAATTTTCTTTAACATTCTACTAACATTCCAGCGGAGTTTAAAAGGAAAAAGCCACGGCAAAAACGCTTTTCGTCGAAAATTTTGATAATTTATTGTGCTGCTCTCGTCATTTTCCTACAAATGGGAATTTTATGGTATAATTATCTTATTAAAAAATATATAAAAAATTTAATCAAAATCGTTAGAGCGGTTTTTGAGAAAAAAAAATTGTTGTTTTGATCACTATGATAACTATAGTTAACTTTCGGTGGATTTTGCCCATACCCTTATTTTTGCGTCCCATGGTAACCTGTAGGCTAGACATCAAGTTTCAACTGATTTGTAACGGTTGTTTTCTCCAGAAACCGCGCTAAAATCAATTTCGTCGAAAATTTTGATAATTTATTGTGCTGCTCTCGTCATTTTCCCACAAATGGGAATTTTATGGTATAATTGCCTTATTGAGAGCTACCAATATTAAAAATGTAATCAAAATCGTTAGAGCGGTTTTTGAGAAAAAAAATATTTGGTGTTTTGATCACTATGATAACTATGGTTAACTTCGGTGGATTTTGTTCATACCCTTATTTTGGTGTCCCATGGTGACCTGCTGGCGAGATATCAAGTTTGAGCTGATTTGGTACGGTGGTTTTCTCTAAAAATCATATACAGACACACATAAACACACACATACACACACACACAGACCTTTTTCCCAAATAGTGTTTTTCGGACTCAGGAGGGTCTGAAACGTACAGATCTGAAGAAAACTCAAAAAAAAATTTTCAGCCTATTACATAACTTTCCTTTCTACTTCGTAGAGCAAGGAAAGTAAACATTGTCTGCAACTTACAATCGTGTGGCAGGGGGTTGGTTGGTTCCATCTAGTGACGTATCGTTCAACTTCCCAAAATAGCAACTATGTGGCAATTACACCTTTCGCTTGAGTGAAGTGAGCTACCTGTTTGAACTTATGTATTGGGTGCACGAGAAAGAGGGAGAAATATATAGACGAATTGAACGGGATATGAGACTGTATTGATACATTTGTTTACCACGACAGAGGTTTGATTGCACGGTCAGTTGGTTCTCTGAATACGTGAACTGTTACCTATCCGCCCTATCTGGACCTATGCCCTCCCTATTTGGGGTACCTGCTCGAAGTCTGAGTTCCGCCGAATCGAACAGCAGCAAAACTCGATCTTACAGCGCCGTGTTGTCCACTCTCCTCCTTATGTCAGAAACAAAACCATCTACGACGACTTCCATATCCTTAATCCCACCGAACTGCTCTTCAAACACACCAGTACCTTCATTATTAATAATCGAGATCACTTCAACCCCCTCGCTGCTGATGTACTATCACCTCCTCCACCAACGCGTTTGTTCTTCGACCAAAAACGTCGGACGCAAGTTCAACTTTGATTCTTAGAACCAAACTGAGTGTTATGGGTTGATAGGAGGGAGAGGGATGCATTAGAGAGAAAGGCAACTTTTATATCAAGTTGTGGGGGTTATGCTGGAATTATGTTTACGACTCGACGTCCGGAGAGTAAGTTCATATTGATCTGGGTCAATTTTTGCGTGGCGGCGCAGTATTGCGGAAAACGAGCACGCGGCTCGCAGACAAAACCGAACTTGGTACGGTCCGGCCGAACTAAAACGATTTGAATAACTCGATCCAGTGACTCCGATGTGGAGCGTTAAGAAGAATAGAATTCCTATTGAACTGCCGGGGGGGCCTCCAAAAAGATCGGGCAAGACCTACGGAGTTTGTCTTTTCTCGGAAGGACAATCTTCGTACCATGACAAAAAGGTGGTTCACCTCAAGTGACAAGAAATGTCGGCTGGACAGTCTTGTCTCCTGCTTTAACCTACGATTCGAAGTGTCTCCCGGGGCCCCTTCAATTACGACAAAAGTTGAGGAAAAATTCGTGATCGCGCGGAGGCGTCTACTTTTCTCCGCAATCCTCCTCGAACGAAATAAGTGTCCGTGTCCCTTCTCGCTCAAATTGAAGAAGATTCGCTGTGTAACAAAAAACAAAAATCGAGCACGAACTTCGACGGGTTTGACTGTCGTGGAACTTATTTTAGGCGTCATCGTTCAACTACTCTAGGATTCCTGTAGCTCTGTTGAAAGATTTCGCTAGTTTTTTATTTACTTTCCGGTTAGTGGGGGGGGGGGGGGCTTTCTTCAGATCACGATGTGGGGTCGTTATTGACTGTAAAAGTTAACTCTGGTGTGGATTCTTTAGAGCCAGTCAGGATGAATGAATTTATTAAGCAGCATCAGGGCTATAGGATATCACAGCAGGCAATGAAGTTACAATAAATTATAAGGAACGCACTGAATTAATGTTGAAAAACATACCTCGGGCAGTTGCTAATAGTTTCTTAAAATAATGACATTCGGAGAAGAAAACAAACGTACCTTAAATGTTTATAACAGATTGGACTAGTGTGGAAGGTTTTAACGAGGTTATGAGTAGACAGGAACATGAAGAGAGAGAGAGAGAGAGATATGGGTCGATCGTGTGGTGGCATTCACTCCAATGGCAGCAGCCTAGCCAAAGTACAAAAGCTCGGGTGCCTACTTATAGGGGTGGGGGTGATGAAGACTACACCCACCGTGGAGAGGCTGTTTGACCTTCTCCCTTTGGACATTTATGTCAAGGCAGAGGCGATGAAGGTGGCTTACAGACTCACGAACCTCGGTATAGCTAAGGTGCCACAGGCGACTAATGGACACCTGGCTATATTCAGGGACTTGGAGACTCCACAGAGCTCAGCATGATCACGGACTGGCAACTGTGCCCACGTGTGAGCTCGAGAGGAAATATAATGTTCAGCCAATGGGAGGTCCATGGAACAGCGAGAGTCGCCAGTTTCGGCCAATGGCATCAACATCTTTACAGATGGATCAGAAACCCCCGAGGGGACAGGATCCGGGGTGTGGATAAGTGGCTCTGGAAAGAGTGGGACGCGCTAGCCCCCACTCCATCGGTTTTTCAAGTAGAGATTCATGATATTATCGCCGGGGCAATCCTAATGCATGAGACCGAACCATCTGGCCAGATGTGGTTCGTCTACAGAACCTATTGTGGGATTTCTCTGTCACTAGTAAAAAGGACTGTGAGAGAACACGCCAGAAGATTGCATCAGACAATCTGGAACGCTGCAGGAGTAAGACACTCCAAACGCTTTGTTTCAAAGCCATCAAGTGAGATAAGACACAACCTTCTGAGGATGGAGAGGAAGGACATAAGGCAGATTGTTGGGATCATAACTGGGACTGCAGAATGAACAAGCACATTTATGTTATGGGTACAGTCGACACCCCTCGATGCAGGTGGTTTGCCATGGATGAAGAGACTCCCTACCATGTCCTGGCCTAGTGCTGGAGACTTGGGAGAGAGCGACTTTCGGTCTTTAGCACCACTTCTCCCAGGATGGATACCAACAAGGACTCCTTCAGGAACTACCTGGCGTTCCTCAGAAAGCTATCGACCTATAAGACATTAGGACTGGCACAATAGGCCATCTGGCTGCGGTGCACATCCCAACACTGTGACAGTCAGAAGAATATAATATATATAATGAAGAGATCAGAAAAAACGTGGAATTATCCTTATTTTCTAGAAAGAGATGAGAGAAACAACTTAGGTGTTGTTTATTAGGTTCGAATAAATTTTGCTAAGATTGGCAGTGTCAGTTATTGCACGTTGTTCAGGATTTGCTCATATATATCATTCCTTTTATTTTACGTTTGAAGTGATGGCTTTCCCGCTCAAGAATCTTGGTTCTGTCATAGAGAAAGCTTTTCATTCATCCTCGCCAACTCGCCAAAATAGGGGAATGAGCAAAATCCCCCCAAAACTAACTATAGTTATCATAGCGATCAAAACTTCAAATATTTTGTTTCTCAAAAACCGCTCTGACGATTTTAATTAGATTTTCTACATGGACAGCTCTCTATAAGGTAACTATACCATGAAGTTCCCAATTGTGGACAAATGACGAGAGCAGCACATAAATTGTCGATTTTAGAGCGGTTTTTTCCCCACTTATAAACCCCGGTGAGAAAGTAGTCTCCAGAAAAATCTGTGTGTTAGTGCAATCAAGTGGCTATACGATAAGTGTTTAACCACGCTTTTAATATATATGGGGGCTACTCCTGCAATTCCGGAATTTCAACCACTGCAGTTTCACTTGCTACCACTCCCAAAAGTTTTTACTGGATAATTCTATAAAAATGATTATCATCCTTCTCAAAAATATCTGGTGCGTTGCAACACACAACTTTCCTCAGCTGTACGTCAATTCACTTTGTACATGGCTTTTTCTACTTAGTCAATTCATTTGAACTTGGTCAAACAACACTTCACTGCAGCAGAACGCGGTTGTGCTTACAGTTCCGGAATTTATTGTGCTGCTCGTCCTCATTACTGGACCATCATTGGGCAATTGGTACACAGAGAATTAATGAGGCTGTAAACACGATTTTTACTTTCCTTAGCTCTACGAAGTAGAAAGAAAAGTTATGTAATCGGCTGAAAATTTTTTTTTGAGTTTCCTTCAGACCTTTACGTTTAGGACCGAAAAACACTATTTGGGAAAATGGTCTGTGTGTATGTGTGTGTGTCTGTATACGATTTTTAGAGAAAACCACCGAACCAAATCTTCTCAAACTTCATATCTCGCCCGCAGGTCATCATGGGACGCCAAAATAAGGGTATGAACAAAATTCACCGAAATTTAACTATAGTTATCATAGTGATCAAAACACCAAATATTTCTTTTCTCAAAAACGGCTCTAACGATTTTGATTAAATTTTTTATATTGATAGCTCTTAATAAGGCAATTATACCATAAAATTTCCATTCGTGGGAAAATGGCTAGAGCAGCACAATAAATTACCAAAACTTTCGACGAAATCGATTTTAGCGCGGTTTTTAGAGAAAACGACCGTGCCAAATCAGCTGAAACTTGATGTCTAGCCTACAGGTTACCATGCTACGCAATAATGAGGGTATGGGCAAAATCCATCGAAAGTTAACTATAGTCGTCATTGTGATCAAAACACCAAATTTTTTTTTCTCAAAAACGGCTCAAACGATTTTGATTGAATTTTTTATATTGGTAGCTCTTAATAAGATAATTTCACTATAAAATTCCCATTTGTGGGAAAATGACGAGAGCAGCACAATAAATTATCAAAATTTTCGACGAAAAGCGGTTTGGCGCGGTTGTTTTCTTATAAACTCCGCTGGAATGTTAGTAGAATGTTTTAAAAAAATTGGTATTGTAGTCCAATCCAATATCTATAGGGCGAGTGTTTAAAAACGCTCGTGAGATACATGGGGCTCACTCCAGAAATTCCTGAGTTTCAACTACCGCCGTTTCGCTTACTACCAGTTCTAAAAGTTTTTACCCTATAACTCTGCAAAAGCGATTACTATCCTTCTTCAAAAAATCGTGTTTACAGCCTCATTGATTATCTTTGTACCAATCGCTCAATAATGGTCCTGCAATGAGTACGAGCTGCACAATAAAATCTGGAACTGTAAGCGCTACCGCGTCCTGCTGCCGTAAAGCGTTGTTTGACCAAGTTCAAATTAATTGAGTGATAAATGAATCGATTAAATAGAATTAGCCATGTGCAAAGTGAATTGTTGTAGAGCTAAGGAAAGTTGTGTGTTGCAACGCACCAGATATTTTTGAAGAGGATAGTAATGACCTTTGTAGAGTTATTGGGTAAAAACTTTCAGAGCAGGCAGTAAGCGAAGCGGCGGTAGTTGAAATTCCGGAATTTTCTGAGTGACCCCAGTATATCTTATGAGCGTTTAAAAACGCTCTCCCTATAGGTATTGGATTGGACTACTACACCAATTTTTTTGGACATTCTAGTAACATTTCAGCGGAGTTTATTTTTAAAAAATCGCGCTAAAATCCATTTTCATAGAAAACCTTGTTGTGCATTTAAAGAGAATATTTCCGCACCTGATTCCGTTTGTGCACATCACAGGGAATGACGAAGTTCAGAACTGTCGGCGAATCGTTTCATAAATAGACAAACAGATAATAGCGAACGAGTAATTGATGATGATTAGGTCGCAGCGACGCCCTAAATAACTGCAAGCCGTCGTCCGCGTTCGCGCTAATCAGCCGACACGTTCGGTTTATCGTTATTTAAAATTCCTCGGCCACGCACTGGAGGGCTCGGGGGTCGTCACATCTCTCCAACGGAGGCCCAACCAACGCCCAGGAGTCAATTGAAAGGTTGCGACAAAAAGGAGTGCAAAACATTGTTCCTTACAGAGCGAGTACTCTCTTCAAGGCAAGCGAGGTTTCATGGTCCTCCGCCCGGTCGATTTGCATAATACAATGCCCTTAAATACGAACTTATCTCGCCGAGATGCGAAAATTCAAAGAGGCTTATCGCGGCCTTTTCTCCATCTTTCGAACCTCATTATGTTTACCAGCTTAATTAGCTTCGCGTTCCAGATTAATTCTAAAATGAACGTACGCGAAGGCATAAATACAATAGTGGAGTTCGTCATGCGCTGGGAAGAACTGAGTCAAACTGTACGTTCTTTCCCGACTCGAATAACCTTCGAAATTCCCCGCTTGAGCGATAAAAATGGAATTGATTGGTTCCCGACCTTACGGCCATTACATTAAAACTCAAAAATCCTTTTCTTTGGCTTAATTATCCGGGCCCCAAGTTGTAAACACGAGCGAAGTCTAAACCCTCTTCAACTTCTGAGAAGCTATAAAATGTTGAAGAACGAAATCTCCGGTTGATTGCTGTCTTGGGGGTAGGATATCCCTCGTTTTTGACCGACCGTTCCAGTATAAATTTAAAAAGGGGACTTCCACGTTTAGTTTGACGGAGTGAAGGACGTGCGAAAAACACGGCATTGATCGAAATGAACGACGTTACAAACTCAATAACTGGACAGAATTTCAACCTGTCGGGCAACATTTCGTGCATTAATACTAAATGTAATCCATCCTCCTGTATGGCGCGGAGATATAGGCAGATGCTCTGCACGTTGAGCAGTGCAGAGTCCTCCGCGTACAGGATTGCCTCTGAACGAGCAGTTTTAGTTGTTGCAGGGGTCATTCCGGTGTATCACCTGGCAGCGTAGAATATATTTGAGAAGATGCGAAGCTGCCGGAGTTAACAGAGAGGAACGACTCGGGAGAAATGGTGCCAGGAGAGCCGCGAAAGATGGGCGAGGCGAATCATCAGGGAGATACAGCCATCGCTGGACAGTCGACACAATGAGGTGATGGCTAATGGTCCATGTGCGCACGTTTACATCGTATGGTAAATTTGTGCCAAGGCTCCGCAGGCCTAAAGAAAGTAACAAGCGCAGGCCAATAGAATTAGTGTGCTCTGATCAGGAGCCTTTTGGTTCAGAGTAGATGCGCTCGTTCTTTTGGCCAGAGCTCGGTTGAAGTCCCCAAGGACTGTGAAACAACATATACCTTGTCTTGCGTGTCTTTTCCGATTCATTGTACAGTACTTCCACGACGAGGTGGTCACTGCGAGTCCCTAACCTCAGGGCAGCTCTTTTTAGCAAACAAATTAAAGTAGCGATGCCCCCACCCCCAATTATTGAGGCAGGACAGTCATTTTTATCAATAATAATAAACACTATGATATCAATCGTTTTGCCTCTTAACCCCATCCACCTTCTGGCAGCCGAGAGGCAGTAGCTGTGCCCATCAAGAGGGCAACCAAAGTGTGGTCCCCAGAAGAGAAGAAGGTTAACGCACCTGTTTGGTGAGTCTTCTCTGGTTGGTGAGATACTGCGGGCGGACGCTTTCGATGTAAAGACATCATAGTCTTGCCGTGGTCCTTATATAGTCTGTTGGTTGTCGAATCTAAGTCTTTTCTGTATGGGATGGTCCGCAAATCCGACAGTTGTCCGTACGTAATGCAATTTGTATGCCTTACTTTCGGAAGATGTTAGTTATTCCGTGTATTTTTGGTACTGTGTATGTAAATGTGCACCGTCTGTGTATTTTATGTTTTTGGATTGTCTTTTTACTTTCCGCTACCCCAAAGGGAAAGGAAAGTAAAGTAATCGTTTCAAAAATAAAAGTTGGGTTTTCTTCAGATCTTTACGTTTTGAGGCGCGTGGTCCGTGTGTGTGTGTCTGTAGATCGATTTGCGGGAGAACTGCTGATCCGATTGTGTTGGTTCTTTTTTTTATTTTGTTCGTTATTTTTTGTAGACACCAAAATGAGGTTAAGGACGATTTTGGTCGATCGGAAGGAGGTGAGGAACGAAAATGTACCAAAAACTAGGGTTTTTCGCATTTTTCTCGAAAACGGCTTTAGCGATTTTGATTAAACTTTCACATTCTCTTCTACTAATCAATACCTAACTTTTCTTCTCCATACATATCTCCTTCAAAATACGGTGAACGGAGATATAGGCCTATGAAGTAAAAATAGGTTTTTTACGCTTTTTGGCAACACGGCATCAGCGATTTTCACCAAACTCACAGGATGTTTTCAAATAGTTAGTACCTACATATTGTTCTCAATAAATGTTCCTCTGGCAGTCCATTGAACTCAGATAAAAATCAAAATGTGTCAAAAATAACGTTTTTTCGAACATTTCCGTAAATTCTGGGGTAATTGCTTCACCAGATGTGATAAATATTAATGGAGTGTCTTCTAGTCACCCATACGCACATTTCGTTCTCTATAATTATTTCTGTATATATATGTTGAACGAAGATATAAGCCAAGTTAACACAGAAAAGGAGATTTGTCGAATATTAATTAATCGGTATTCCGATTTTCTCAAAAATGGCTCTAACGATTTCGATCAAACTTTCGGAGTACTCTCAGCTAACTAGTCCCTACATTTTGTTCTGCATAAATGTTCCTGTAGAAATGCGTTGAACGAAGATATAGCACTAGATAGCAGTAGGTTTTGCTAAAAATGTCGTGCTGTAGTTTGTTGTCAGCCCATGTGATTTTTAGGACCTTCACTACCTGACACGGCCAGTCAGGCTAAAGTACTACTAACAAGACATACCAACAAGACGTTATAACTACTCAACACAATAGCTAACGTACGCAGGCAGAGAAGAAGGGCTACGCACCTTGGGAGGTGGCGTGACGAGTGGAACACAGCCTCGCGACGCCAAGGTGAGGTGGATCCTACCACATGCACATTTCCGAACACGACACGGAGCACTTTACTTGCACGGGATTGGAGAGGACGCAAGCCCAAGTAGCCAGCACTGCAGGGCAATGATGGATGAAGCTTCCCATGGTGTGGGCTGGCTGGCGGCACACGTTGTAAGATACAGTCAGAGGCATTCGTCCGCTCCACACTGCATTTAGAGGAAAACTAGAAGTGCGTTGCTCAATTCGCCAGAGCAGTGCTCAGCCCTAAGAGGATGGAGATAGCTGATCCAGGGTGTGGATGCGGTAAAGACTGCACAGTAAGGGAGATTGTATGGGAATGGCGCCACGTTGCAAGATTCTTGTGATTGTGAAGAGAACAAGGCAGAAGAGCTGCCATCGCACTACGAGGGCTAACCTTATGCAACGTACTAAATGGTTTCTGGTTGGTTCTCAACACGCAGGAGTAAATTCATGGACCCACTACGAGCAGACTCTCTCACCCACGTCACGTGGCATCTGGAGAATTAAAAAAGTATTGGTTTCTTACATCAGTACGAGATCTACGATAGATAGGCGGCACAATGCCACGTATTTCATGGAGTGCTCTCACCTTTGTACTCGCCTAACCATCAAAAGACCGTCGATGAAGAATTAGTTTATTAATTGATTATGGAACTCAACAGGTGTCAGATGGAGCACACCTGCGCTGACCTTGGGAGTGAAATTATCGAATAAACCTTAAGGCCGAAGTTGACACGAGAAAAGCAGCAGTTCTAGCTGAGGCACAAACTCCTATTGAAGTTATGATATACCCCGGTGGGGGGGCAATCGATCTCGTGGCACATATTAGTTCCATGTAAAAGCGATTCGTAGCTCCCCGACAGGGACCACCCGTCAAAGCTCAATATGTAAAACGTCGGATAAGCCCGGAATTGTGCAAAGGGAATAACCGGTGTGTTTACGTACAGACGGCGCACGCGAAACGCTTCGTGAAGAATCAAAATCATTTTGTGATGCAATAACGCGGAAGAAATACCTTGTCAATAATAAATATCGAGTGCCGTCCTAAAATACATCCGCCCTGGCGAAGTGAGTCATGCAGGAGACCAATCGTCCATCAATGTGACCATAACCTCGAAAACCCCAAAAGATCGTACTTCCCTTAGCGCCTACCCTAATTTTTGCCAACGGCCTGAGTAATGCCTGTGTGTGTGCGTGACGACGCATAAACAAAGTTAAACATATCAGGTGCGCCGCATCACACAACATTCTTCAGCTCTTCATTAATTTCCGGGGCTTCATGCATTTTTCTATTAATTCAATTCATTTGAAACATCACTCCGGCGGTAGCAACTCTTGATATCTAACCCGCCGGTTACCATGTGACGCCAAAATAAGGGTTTGAGCAATATCCAACGAAAGTTAACTATAGTTATCATAGTGATCAAAACACCAAATATTTTTAATCAAAAATGGCTCTAACGATTTTGATTAAATTCGTTTTATCGATGGCTCCCAGTAAGGCAACTACTGCGAAGTATAAGGCCATGGAAGAGTATAATTTGCTTCCTTTGAATTTAATAATGAAATTATTTGATCGCCCTCTTCAAATTAATAAATTGTTAAAATCCTTTTTCATTAACAACCAAGCCTCCAATAATGATAGTAATCTTGCGTCAACCGAAAAAAATCTGACTGTTCTTTTGAAACGGTTCAGTACTAACAACCTGAAACTAAACTTTCAAAAAACTAAGTTTATAGCTTTTGCCTCAAGGTCAACGTTGGTACTACGGATAGGGAAGCTGACCTGTCATGCCGATCATGGTTATGGAGGCTGTGACTGTCCTGTTATCGACCAGGTTTGTCACACGAAATATTTGGGTGTATTGATCGACGAATGCTTAACATGGGAACATCATATAGTGGAATTGAGCAGAAAGCTCTGTTCATTAATCCCAATATGTGTACATGACGGAGAAGCTAAAAACACTGTTCTATGCTGCAATCATACAGCCGCTACTTATTTATGGCAGAGTTGCGTGGGGTCCGTCTTCCACTTCAAAGACAAGGCCATTATAATGCAAAAGTTATTAATAACTGGCAGTGAAGGCGAATTATTTATTTTTACGAACTAAGAGTCACATTTTTGCTTTCATTCATTAAAGTCAAGTAAGACTATAATTTCTATCGCTCAGCTAGCCCAAAAACACTATTCATTTCGTCCTATTTGGAGGTATTTAAAAAAATTAAATTCGTTGGTTGGCGTTGGGCGCAAGAGAATGGACAGCTGTAACTGGCGAATAAACACTGACGAATGAGTTGAGTGAGAGAGGACTGTATTTGGACTTGTGAACGATAGGTCAAGAGTCGAACTGGTAAGATACAGAGTTGATGCGACACGAGGAGGTCTCTGATTACATGAACTGGTGTAGGGACGAGAGCGGGAAGTGAGTGACCAATTGTGTGAAAACGAGAAGAACGTGAACGTGAGAGGGTAAGAAAAAATCTTATGAAGTGCCTTCCAGCAACCTATACTGTCCTCTGTAGTTACTTCCGTATCTATCTGTTGAACGAACATATAAGCCATGATTGCTAGAAAGTGGGCAAATTGTTTCGGAGCGGCTTCAGGTGTAAGTTAAATCTAAACCTTGATTTCCTCCGATGCGGACGAAAGAAACATTTACACATTTCCACACCCCTAACTAGTTCTCAGTTCACTCAGTTCATACGAATTCGCTCCTATTTATGTCAAGACCTGTTTTCCGCCGAACCGTCAAAGTTGTTATTTCGGAAACACTCGCGCGAAGCAGTTTTCGATATTGAAAACCGTCCTTCGTATTCAATGAGATGGAACGTCGTGTAATTGGTCGTGTTCTTCTGCTCGCTATTAGTCAACTACAAATAACTAACCGAGTTCCGACAAAAAGGGAACTTAAGAACGAGCTAATTACGAAAAATACGTCGTCAATACTATCGCGCCAAAGACACCGAAAAAGTGCGTACAATTAATGTAAACAGTCAGTCGATAACGTTTCGTTAATAGATCAATTAATGTCGAACGTTTGACTATCGTTAATCGCGTTCACTTACCGCTCGTTAAGTCGCTTTAAATAATTTTAATGAGCGCGAGCGGTATGCGTAGCAATTTTTGACGAACGTGTGTATTTGTGGTAAACTGAAAGTGTGAACGCTCTGATAGGAAATAATATAACTATAAGTAAGATTACGTAATAAGAGCGGAGTTAGATCTCACGTTTCTCGCGATCAATAGTGGCAATCGAGCGTTTCCATTCGCGATTATTTTTTCACGCATCACGCTGCGATTAGGTCGTCCTGCAGCATCTGACTGCGCAAATTATAAACCATATAGACATTTGAATTGAAAAGTCGTTGAAATAAATCGAATGGGTGATTGAATGTTGCTTTGCGATTTGAAGCAGCAGTACTTCATCAGTTAGAACCCGTGAAACCAGAAGAGTGCCAGCACGAGTAGAAACAGACGTGGATGTACATCGGAAGAGATCCTATGAATCATAAAGATTGCTCTGTTGGCGATGCTCCTCGTCCAATCACTTGGCAAAAACCTGTCCTCGTCCACATTACACGCAGTCGGGAAACTCAGCACGGTTGGATTGAGGGGGCACACGCCAACCGTGGCAGAGAAGCCTCATCGAAGTCTGAGGCTGCTGTCATCCAAACAACCAGCCTATCGACATACACGTATCTAGTGCGTCTTTAAAAGCGAATGGAGTGCCTTTCTTGGGACCAACAAAATATAAAAACCCTGCAAATTATTACACAATGGTTTATTATTCTCATGAACAGCTTGACACCTAGTATTAGTGCTCCCCCATCCCATTCGACTCAGCATTGAATACTAGTAAACCATACGAAACATGTCCTGGCTACAATGGAACTACGGAAACAAAACGTCTGATGAGTTTGCCCCGTCGGGGAAATTGGAACGGGGGCACTCGAAGCGAACCCACCCGTTCCGAGGCAAAAGGGGAGTTGGGAGTTGGGCTCGCCTCGAGTGCGGTTGCTTTTTTAATGAGACGGGCGGGGAGGGAGGAAGTTCAAACGACGAAACGCTGTAGCTCCCGCGTTCTACTGCGTTTCGTTAATTTTTTTAACCGTTTCTTGCCCATTACAACCACGGGCTTCCTCCGATCGGATTGCCGAGATGGCGGGCACAACTAGATACCAAATCGGATTTTTGG
Organism: Pachypeltis micranthus; assembly: GCA_020466155.1. Classification (NCBI taxonomy): domain Eukaryota; kingdom Metazoa; phylum Arthropoda; class Insecta; order Hemiptera; family Miridae; genus Pachypeltis; species Pachypeltis micranthus. The sequence goes on from CM035778.1 coordinate 7,274,703, forward strand.
GCGAAAGAACGAATTTTTTAGACCACGTTAAAGGCACAAAACGGCCCGGACGGGGGACGGGGGATGGCGGACGGACATTGCAAATTTGGAATCTCCAAGTCTTGAAACGTAAAGTATCAAATTTTGAGGGGGGGTTGTAAAAAATTGTTCGTGACCGAAAACATAGGGTAAACCAAAACAGTACAGAATTCACCTTTACTTGAACAACTGTCTACATCAACAAGAACGGAAAACGGGAAAGACGCCAACCAGTGTGCACAATCAGAAGGAAGAGTTGATGGTGTGCGAGGTTCTCGCGCGAACGTGAAACCGAAGCCGTACGATGGATCAACTAATTGGGACGCTTATCGTATAATTTTGAAAAATAGTCGAAAGATTAGAAATATTTTGAAATAGAAGGGTGGAGTGGGCAACACATATGAGCACCCTCTCACTTACCTTTGTGCCTCTTGTGTTTGCCAACAGGCTGTAGGGTTTTATTCCTCCCACCCTGGCTTGGTCCACCTTGGCATCGCCTCACGGGAGTTCTGCAGGGTGGAACCATGTCTCCTGGCCCTCTATACAGGGCGCCCTACCCTGCTTTGGAAGCTGGATGCCACCAATCGTCCGACTCCTCCATCCTCTTCTGACGGAGCGCCTCTCCAACTGCGGGGTTCAGCCCACCTGAGCCAGGCGATGAACGCATGCTCCTGCAGAAGGGATCTTTTTTTTCCATTCTGTAGAGGTAACGCATGAAGTTCCTGCGCCCTTTCAAGAACTGGGTGAGGTAACAATTTACCTCACTGTGCGTTCTTTCCACCCAGGGGTGGACTTGCGGGATGAGAGTGGCTGTCACTACTCTGCCGTGCTTGGAGCGTTCGCAGACACTCCTATCTTCTTACCCTTGTGGTCACATCCTGGGCTTTTCGCGGAATCGCCTTCGACGCTCCTCGGCCATCATTTCAATGGGTGTGACGCGAGCCACCACCATGATGGCCGGCTCTGAGGCAGTGTAGCCAGAGCACGCTAGCAGTGCTCCTCTCCATCGCAACGTGGCCATCCAGCGGCAGTGCTGCTGTACTTGGATGGTATCATACCACAACTCTGCGTACAGCAGTATCCCCTCCGCCGACCTCAGGAGAAGTCAGTGGACACACGGTCTTAGCCCTGCCATATTGCCCATCAACCTGGCAAGATTGCTCCCCAGGAATTGTGACGAGAAGCTCAGTTATCCGCAGAAATCGTGGGATATCCCACTGCAGGTTGGAGGTTAACCTGCTGCTTGCCGGTAGTAGAAACCACACAACCTCCCAGTTATCAAACCGCTCCCCTCATTTGAACTTCGCTGATCTCAAACTGGAGATGCTCCAGTTTTCGCGTTGTTACTAGAACTCTTGTCTTCTGCTTAGCGATGGGCTGCCCCTAAGCTCCCATCCTGTCCCTTACTGATGATATACCAGTGACGAACAAACAATAAAATTACTTATAAAATTAATTCTACGTTGGTATTAAGAATTCATTTCATGACGGAACAAATTTGTTTCGTGGTGGCGCTCATTTGGCCGCGTGATTAAAAATAATTGGTAGATTTGTTAAGTTCTAAAAGTTAAGAAAAATGTAACGATCATGTTTTACATTCCCTTGACCAGTTTTTTCTTTTTGTTTCAGGTGAGTAACTTATCATAATGTCGCCTGAGGTCGGTAAGCGCAGTATTTCCACTATTTGTATTCGATAAGCCGTCTAGTTCTTCGTGCTTTTGTCACTTACTTCAAAATAGCGTGGTTTAACGCTAGTCTGGCTGTAGTGTTGGTTATTATAACTTTTGGTTAGAGTGTGCTTTAGCTGAATGCCTTTTGGAGAAAGTGGAGTGAACCAGACCACTGGAGGAGTCAATTCCTTACAGGACGTGACGATTTCAATGCTGGGATTCACTTCTTTATTCTCAAAACTCTCCATTCTGCGTGTGTTGCGGAGGAAACGAGAATGCACAGTGAGCGGCGTTCGTTGGAGGAGTAGCCAAGCCTTCCAGCTTTCGCTGTAACTAAGCAAGTTAATAACTATTTCGCCCAGTTTGAAAGAAGGTTATGGACGATAAAACGTGGTCACAGTTGACCTCACTCTTTAAACCTTGCGTGAATGGTTTGATCGAGTTGGAAACCAGATTAAGAATTCCATAGGGCCATACCTCAACGTGGTAACACATGAGCGACAGCACTGATTGACTAAATGACAATCTGCCAGTGGATGGGCCACGTATCCACTTCCTGGTGACTAATTCGGGTCTTCCTCAACGATACGCTCTACAACAGCCATGGCTTCTTCTGTACGCACTGCACGAGGTCCCCCGCAGTTAGTCGAATTAATTGCTCCGATGGACGATTATTCTGATTATGGACGTGCTGCGCGATACGTATTTCGAACAGAACCGTTATTTTCAATAAAAATGAGCACAGTTTGAAAGCGTTGTTCAGTCGTCAGTCAGTTCACGTTCAAATGCCCAAATAAACTAAACACAAATAAATTGACAACTGACAAAATGCCCGCAAGTTAACACAGTGTTGCCAACTAGAAGTTTTATGCCTCTCGAAAATATCTGGTGCGTTGCAACTCACAACTTAGCTCTACGTCAATTCACTTGTGTACATAGCAACACATTTAACACTCAGTTGAACAATTGAACTAGTCAAACAACACTTCACTGCAGCAGAACGCGGTAGCGCGTACTGTTCCAGAATTTATTGTACTGCTCGTACTCATTCCCGGACCTTTATTGAGCAGTCGGTACACAGATAATTAATGAGGTTGTAAACACGATTTTTTTTGAACAGGATAGTAATCACTTTTGCAGAGTTATTGAGTGAAAACTTTTAGAACTGGCAGTAAACGAAACGGCGGTAGAGCCAAGTAAAAGACGTCCTTGACGCAGTCCGAGGTTCACCATTCAGCCGTTAATTGTCAGATTGTTCAAAGAGCATTCACGTTATTTTCTGAGACGTTATGTTTTAATCGATAGGAAATCATTCGTAATTTACGGGGTTGAGAGACGGACAACGGTAAACAAAAGCTGGTCTGACATGACGAATATGCGACGCGCTAAATTGAGACGATTTGTGTCACTTAGTTGTTATTTGGATAATGGGTTCCATACCGCGATATATTTGATATTCATCTACTAATTCCAAAGGATTCCCGCGAACACGTTTTTGTTATGATCGTTATACTCGTATTTCTCGATATGAACGAGATTTGTGAGCGTAGGAGGCGATGGTATCGAATCATGCGGATAATCATTCATCGGCTGCGTTCATAATAGCCGGCGAAAAATCGGCCGCTTTAATTGTTGTTAAGGCATCGGCATCGTTCCCTTGGTAACGTTATCGAAGTATGTACACCCTGGAGAATGCCCTTCAGTCAATAACCCATTCCGATCGATTTTATCGTAGAACACAATGAGGGGAAATTCAACGCCCTTTTCACCCCTTTCCTTTTTCGCCCGACGAGGAGGGGCCGCCTTTTTCTTCGGATTTTCTTCGATATCGCACGAGAAACTCTCTCCTTTACCAAATATCCTTCCTTTCGCCGGGCCGAGTGAATAAGCTCTTTTGTCGAGGTCGGATCCTTGAAAACCGTGTTTTTGAACCGGTCGTTCGACCAGACACGCTTTGCCGTTGAAGATTGCCTTGTTGATTCTTCTCCAAGGAGGACGTTAATTTCGTACGAAGAGCTGCAGCTCAAGCGTATTTTTTTGTTTGTGTGGTTGAGGTTGTTGTTTACCCCTCTGGTGCTTTTGGAGGGTGTCTATTGGAATTTGGAACTTAACCCATTTAATCCAATGAATCTATTTGGACAATGTAGCTGAAATGGTCAGTGTGTGTCTGTGAACGATTTTTAGATACAACCAGCCTAAACTTGATATCTAGCCCGCAGGTTACCTATAGGACACCAAAATAAGGGTATGAGCAAAATCCCCCGAAATTTAACTATAGTTATCATAGTGATCAAAACACCAAATATTTTTTTTCTCTAAACCGGCTGTAACTATTTTGATTAAATTTTTTTTATGTACAGCTCTCACCACGGTAATTATACCATAAAATTGTCATGAGTGATAAAATGACGAGAGCAGCACAATAAATTACCAACATTTTCGACGAAAATCGATTTTAGCGCAGTTTTTTTTTAAACTCTGCTGCAATGTTACTAGCATGTTCAAAAAAAATTGGTGTAGTAGTCCTATTCAATACATACAGGGTGAGCATTTAAAACACTCATAAGATGTATGGGAGTCACTCCAGAAATTCCGGAATTTCAACTACCGCCGTTTCGTTTACTGCCAGTTCTATAAGTTTTCACTCAATAACTCAGCAAAAGTGATTACTATCCTGTTCAAAAAAATCGTGTTTACAGCCTCATTAACTCTCTGTGTACCGACTGCTCAATAAAGGTCCGGGAATGATTACGAGCAGTACGATAAATTCTGGAACTGTAAGCAGTACCGCGTCCTGCTCCAGTGAAGTGTTGTTTGACTAGTTCAATTGTTCAACTAAGTTGTGAGTGGCAACGCACCAGATATTTTCGAGAGGCATAAAACTTTTAGTTGGCAACACTGTTTTAACTTGCGGGTATTTTGTCAGTTGTCAATTTATTTGTGTTTAGTTTATTTGGGCATTTGAACGTGAACTGACTGACGCCCGAAAAACGCTTCCAAATTGTGCACGGGCATCATTATAGTCCAACTAATTCGACTAAGGGCCTTTTTGCGCCACGTTAACTCTTAATGATAATACCCATTCACAGAGACGTCGTGCAGTGCGTAACAGAAAGCTGACGCATTAAAAAGGTGCATTCATTAAACATCTTCGCGAGGCAGGACGCGCACAGAAGAGTATAAAATCCAGTCTGGCGAGCGACAGATAAGGTATCACAACCTCGAAGGTCTTAGGACGAGGCCAATTACCTCGGCTAAAGCCCAAGGATTAGGTTGGGCGATAACGCAACTTCGGGACTCCGTTACAGATTAATTGACAATTTGCTGAGGGCGGATAAATCATTAGCTATTATTCCGCTCGAGTCACGATGTTCATTAAATTCGTAAGATTTTAGAATCGTTTGAGCGTCGATTCAAAGATATAAAAAGGAGGATGGCGGCGGCGGAGCTTTTGATTCAGTGAATGGGGAACAACAACGCCGGATGATGAATTAAGTTGAAAACGGTCTGAAGGGACGAGTTTTTGCTTTTGGGAAGCGCAATGATTACTGGGGGGCGCAAGTACGTGTGTAACAAATGAACCTGGGATCGGAAAACGGTAATAAAACGAAACAAATCCAGTTATAAATTGAAATTAATTTGCTTTTTGCTTCGGCTTGTCAACGAGTTTTTTGTAACGCTTCGCAGCTTCATTACGCAGTTTCAAAGAACATGTCTGCTCTGATCCGAACTCGAAATCAGATAACTCCTCCCGCTTTTTCGCGTTAAATGCAAATACTTATTTTCTGAATTTACAAACAATGAGGCTGCTATAAAACTAATGTGACTTCAACGGTCAGGCTTGGAATAGCTAAGGTGCCACTTGGCTGTATACAGGAACTCGGAAACCATTCCAGAGCTCGGCACGGTCACTGACATGATGGTGCCCAGGTGCGATACGAAATACACAGATGGATCCAAATCCCTGGAAGTTTGCTGCTGGAGCATCTGCAGGACTAAGGCAGGCATTGAGCCCTTACTCTCCGAGGGACCTCCTTTTGATGTGCGTGCGTATTATTCGGTGGAGTTGCTCCTAGGACCTGCAATGCCGCGTGGGATGTGGTTCAATACGCTCGCAGAGATCCACCTCTCAAGAGCGGCTTATTGAAGGATTGACAGGAATACCGCTAAGTAGTAGAAGGGGCGAACCTGAAGTGATGCTCCCCGTGTGGCTCCAGCTATTGAGCGCAGATGCGCAGGCAGGGCGACGCATTTGTCCCTGAGGCGCGCTAGGTGTGAAGTTGGGCACAAGATCACTCCTAAGTAGTTGGTGGAGGGGTGTAGTGGGACCGCAACTCCTGGGGCAGCCTCTATGGAGCTGAGAGGAAGTTTCACTCGTAAGCACATTATTAGCAGCTCAGTTCTCGTTGTCGCCATCTGCCAGTGCAGAGTCCTGCACTCCCATTTTTACAGTAGCATTTGTACCCCCTTTTGTTTTGCAAGGACATGTGGAGTTCAAGCAGGGATCATGTTTACTGGATACAGGCTTTCACATCAAATTGGTAGACATATCTACTCATGTAAAGCTACAGCTACTCGCCGATTACAGGGAATTTCAGTGATACCCCTGAACATCTATGGTGACTATCTATCTATGACATCTATCCTCCACCAAGCGAGGAGTTTTGCGTTTTGACCGTGTGTGTACCCACCGCCGCTGCAACGTCGTCTCTGTATGCCACAGGAGTGAAATTGTGCAGATGGTCAACGAGTACAGAAGTACAGCCCATGGTATAGTGGACAATACAGCTCCCTGAGGGCATCCCACTGTGACCTCCACCTCTGCTTTTTGGTCTCCATTGCCTGTGGCAATGAACCTTCCTTTGAGGATGGAGACTATGCAGCTGAACAGGTTCAGTGGGATGGAGAGATCTTGCGAGGAGTTTAACACTGCTGGGCACCAGAGGGTGTCAAACGCTCGCTCAAGCATGCCGGCTCTGGAAGGAGTGGAGTATGCATTGCCCTGGGTCGCACTGCATCAGTTTTTCAACCAGATATTCAGCTACAATTGCTGAGGCTGGAAGCAGCGGAATGTGCATTGTCCTGGTTCGCACTGCATCAGTTTTTCAACCAGAGATTAGGCTACGATTGCTGAGGCTGGAAGCAGCGGAATGTGCATTGCCCTGGGTCGCACTGCATCAGTTTTTCAACCAGATATTCAGCTACCATTGCTGAGGCTGGAAGGAGCGGAATGTGCATTGCCCTGGTTCGCACTGCATCAGTTTTTCGACCAGAGATTCAGCTACCATTGCTGAGGCTGGAAGGAGCAGAATGTGCTTTGCCCCGTGTCGTACTGCATCAGTTTTTCAACCAGAGATTAGGCTACGATTGCTGTGGCTGGAAGGAGCGGAATGTGCATTGCCCTGGGTCATCTTCATCAGTTTTTCAACCAGAGATTCGGCTACCATCGCTGAGGCCGTCATGGTGAAGGAAAAAAGATTTAGCGAATAAAGCTATCAATATAATGGCTGATAGTCAAGCGTTTTGCAAGGCACTGAAGGACTACTGCACAATGTCAATAATGGTGAAAGAGTGCAGGATGCGTCTGAACTCAAACTCTAATAGAGTTTATCGAATTCCTTCGCATAAAGAGGTCACTGGAATGGAACTGGAATCTTGCCAGACTCGGTTCGTCTACTGTACCTATATGACCACTTGTGGGGCATCCCCGTCGCTGGTCAAGAAGGCAGTGAGAGAATATGCAAGGACAGAATATTCCATCCCACAGTCTGGAGTGTTCTGGGCACTCCTAGCGGTTTATCTCTGGACCAACTCACCAGATAAGACTTAGCGTTCTGACGATGGAGAGGAAGGACTCTAAGCACTCTACAAATGTACGTTAGGACGTATTCAGCACTCCTCGGTGCAGGTGGTGTGGTACAGACGAGGAAACTTCCTATTAAGTCCTTACACAGTGCCCAAGGGAGCGATTACTTCTCCATGGTTGGACTTCAAAGAATACGAGCAGGAAATAGCTGGTATTCCTAGGCAGAGGCTTGTCATACATTAGCCCTACCACAATTGAACTTCAAACTGTGGTGCTCATCGATTATAATTGGTAGTCTGGAGTTATTAAAAAAGGGTAAGGATACGGCTAGTCTTTTTCCTGAACTTTCTTACCGTCGTTCGATTAGCCTTCATCATTCTATACAGCGATGATCTTAGACAGTCGCCACATTATGGCAAAGCATCGAGTCCATTTGTCTCCGATTCTCCTGTAATTTCAAAGTGTAGTCAGTGGTGATTATTGAATATTTATCCCAATCCTTTCTGCCCCATTACACGATGAGTAGACTTACTGTTTATTGTCCATCCATGTTTCCCTTCTCAATTGTTTCATGTTACAGGTCTGTTTTTTGCTATTTTTGTATTTTAAAAGTATACTAAACCTTGAATTTTTAAGTTTCTTACCTTGTTTCCCAAATTCGTGCGGCAAGGTTATTATTTAGTTGATAGTAGGTGAAATTGTGTGCAGAGTTTTGTGTTACATCATTTGAGTTTTGTCAAATTGCAATTCTCAAGGTCGCCACGTCTCACTCCCCCCTTTCTTGTGTGTATTTATGGATTGTTTCCTCGTCGTTTTCTGCGATTTGCAACCGTGATCCAGAAGGCAACCTACCACTCAAATCCCTGCTCTACAAGCGCACTGTGTGCGTGAACTGAAACCACTTAAAGTTGAAGGGCCTGCGGTGACCCAACCTCCCAACAGCTGATGGTGTTGTCTGGTTGTTATGCCTGACAAGGCTCTCAACATCGTCAGCTTCTGTGAGGTTGGGTCTCCACAGGTCATTAGTTGACCTGAGCTACATCCAAATCTTTTTAAATTTATTTTCGAGATCTATTCGCTAATACGAGCCACGAAATTGATTAGGTTTTACCTATTTGAGTAAATCTGGCTCTTCAAAACTCTTCAAATGTATGCGTTTTGTACGACGTTTGCGCGCTATTCAAGTATTTACTTTTCTAAATCCGTATTGTTACATTAGAACACGTACAAGTTAATGGTGCGGAGTACTAATTAATACTTTACTCGCCCAACCAAATCCTTCCGATAATTCAATACTTATTATCGAAGTAAACTGCTCGCTATGTTATTATTTATGTTATCATTTATTTTATTAACAAATAAGATCGACGGTCTAAAAGTTCATAAGACCTAGTGGTATTTTGCTGCGCACTTCAGCGAAAGTCGCCCATAAAGTGCTCGCATTCATTTCAAGACGGTGTGGTTCGGTTGCACACTCACTCGCTCTCTCTCTCTCTCTGACAGCCTTGCGTCGTTTGAGTCGCCGTCCGTCACGGCCCCGTAACCTATTCAAATGTACGCCTGGTTAAGATAATAAAAACTGACTTGTCCGTTCGATACCAACGTTCCGACTGACTGTTCTAGTATCACATTGCTATTTATGGTTTTACGACGGGCGGTACGTCAAACGGATAACAATTACTAAGAATTACGGAGAATACCGGACACCGCTGGTAAGAACACGGTTTATCGTGGAGCATTTAGATAATTGAGTATATTTGTTCCGGTTGTGCAACTCGCGAGTATCGCATATCTCAAAACGAATGAATGAAAATGAAAAAAGAGCCTCCTCGTTGTTCTTTTTTTTTTGGGACGTTCCCACGAATTTACTCTAAGTCAATCCGGAACCGTTTAGCACATTGCACCAGGTTGGCCCACAAGGTTGGATTTCGGTTGTTCTGGGCGCTGGGTGTCCGTTCGACTGCATCCTACTGCCGGGTAGTGAGGGATACTTGATGTGTTTTGGGCGCAGGGTGTTGGGTGCGCACCCTGCTGCCGGTAAGTAGTGGATTAGGGCTGGTCAGGGGTTTTTTGTTTGTTTTTTTTCCCCCTTTTTCCCCTTCCCCTCCCGCTGGGCAGGTGCCCCGCAGGGCTTGTCAGGCTGGGGGTTTTTGTTTTTTTCCCCCTATCTTTAAGCTACTTCACGTCCCGGTTCCAGGGGCTCCCACGCCTCCAGGCCTTTCCTCCGGTTCGCCCAAGCCTGCACGAAGCGGGCAAAATGGCGGGCTGCGGCCCGTGACGAGAGGAAGCCCCGCGCTGCATTCCTTTGTGGGATGGCAGTGCTGGCCCTCACGTCCTCATACAGGCCACAGTCATGGAGGACGTGGGCAGCATCCTCTGCCACCCCCTCCCTGCAGGGGCACTCATTAAACGCGCGCCTTCTGAAGAATTGAAGGCGCGCGTTGAATGCCCCAAGAGTAGTTGTGTCGCCGCAAAAGAGGGGCGCCACCGAGCATGTCCATCAAGCCAACCATGCTCCGAACATTTCCATTATCAGATTAGCAGAATGAATTGATAGCAGTGTTGACAGCCGGACGACTCTCACTTCTGCCAACCTAACCAGCCTTTTTTTTTTTTTTTTTTTGCTTCTAGCGGACGTAAGGTAATGGTACCAGTGGCGGACATGCTAACGAAACCTGGTTATATTTTCATCTTTATGAACTTATGCCTCGTTTAATGTTTCACTTTTGTAGGTTTTCAGACACTCCAACTATTTTTCTATATCTTGGCTACCCACTTCACCACTAAAATTGTTTATTTCATTTTAAAAACTTACGGCTTATGAAACCTAGTAAACGCACCAGTGACGGACACTGAGAATTAGAACTGCGCTAATAGCGGACACCAGGTGCTCCAGTAGCGGACAGTGCACCAAAATCATTAAAATTGAGTTTTAATATTAAGTTTTAGTAATTATTAAGTTTCAGTATTGAGTTTTAATTAATTTTAATTTTCAGACAATAAATTAGAGATTTATTCTTCATAGCACTGAATTATTAAAAACTTTATGATATTTTTTATTGCACACGTCACAGGCGAAACCAATTCTGTTTTTCGACAGTGAAGCCCCACATTTGAAGCATAGGCCTTTCGTCTCGATCTTGGGGGTTGAGTGTGTCATAGCACTTTCGTCGATATGTGACGAAATTTCTTGAGTTTCTTCAGTGATGCAAGATCTATTTAGGTGTGTGTCAATGCTTACTCCCACCCCGATGGTTGGGGAGCTTTTAAGGTCTCAATTTCTTCGTGGTCGTCCTCGGGATCGGAGGGTATCTCTATTTCTGATGATGATGACGACGAAGACGATGATTGCTTTCTCTTTCTGTTAATTTTCTTTCCTCTTCTTGAAGATTTGCTGTTTTTTCTACATTTTTCGAGTTTTCTATTTTCTTGCTGTTTCTCCTTTTCTGCTTTCTTCCTTTCTCTAAGAAGTGCCCTTTCTGCTTTTTGCTGTTCTGTATACAACTTTCTTTTCGTTTTTTTCTCGTGGTACTCCCTCCAAGACTGAGAAGTTATGACACTTGGAAGTATCTCTTTGGTTCGTTTCTTCTTCGGATTAGAAAAGGCTTCAGGCCAAATGAAAGCCTTTTTAAAAGGGCTAGGCACAGAATTGGCTATATTATGTGCGATTCGATCGTTCGTCATTGGGCTCACAGTAGGTTGGATGTCATTTCCTCGGGATGTTGAGGGTTCGGGGATGAATTCAAATTCGCCACTGGAAGGGGTCCCTTCTGCAAGGGGTTTCATGACTTGATGTTGTGCTGACTGAGGCGATGAACGGGACGTAGCCTCTTTCATCTCCCTCCACAGCTGAAATAGAGCTTGATCCTCCTGAGCTCCGCAAACGTCTTTACTCTTGAAATGTTCGACTTTACTTTCCCCAATAAAATGTTCCATTACCTGAAGAGCCGATAACATTCCCGTTGAAGAAAGAGTCTTTTGATTATCGAGGTTGCCCATGGGGGTTGTCATTAGCGGTCCGGCAGGTTGGAGGGTGTCAGGGCAAACTACCACATTTGGATTCCACGGAAACAAGCCGCATTTCCTGAAGCCATTCACTATAATTTGTGGATCCATCTCCCCCAAAACTTCCCTAAGAAGTGGTGCAAAATCCTTCTTTTTCAGTTTAGGCTGGGAAACGTTCCTGATTCGCCATTTATTGGTTTTCTCCTTCCAGGAGCTCTTCAAAGAATGAAAGACCGAAACATCCATGGGTTGAATGAGATGAGTTGCGTTGGGATAAAGGGCGACAAGTATTATTCCGTGGTCGTTGCAAAACTCACTGCAGTGGAGTGTCAGGTGAGAGGTGTGACCATCAATAAAGAAAATAACTGGTCTTTGAATGCTCATCTCTTCCAACCAAGGATCAAACACGTTGCTGATGAACTCGAAGAAAGAAGCCCTGTCATCCATCCTTTTTCACTTTTCCCAATGGCCCAATTGGGAGGAATACTATTCGCTAATTCTTGAGGAATACGCTCGTAGCGGAACACTAAAAGAGGTGAAGCCAATTTTCCCTCGGCATTTGCTGTGATAAGGACCGTGATGCACTCTTTTTCATCCCCGCCCACTTGGTACACAGTCTTGTCTCCTTTTGGGGCCAACACCTTCGATCCTTTGGGATTTAGAAAAAAAGCGGTCTCGTCTGCATTGAAAATACGGCGTGGATCTTTCATAATATCTGAGATATTATTGCCTTCCAAGTATTTATGGACTGAAAGAAACCAAGGGCGCAGATCTTCTGTGGAAATGCTTGCACGTGGGATGGTCAAATTTTGTGCAGTTCTTATTGAAATTGTGGGATTCCTTTTCATATAACAATTGAACCATTTGCGACCAGGACGATTATTTTTAAATGGTGTGATCCTGTCGCTACCCTCCAAATACCGTTGCACACTATCGAGCAACTCTGTTTTTGAAATACAGAACCCTGCGCGTGCCATGCTAACCACCCATTCGGTAATCATCGCTTCCTCATTAGCGGTGAGAAACGAATCTGGACCCATTTTGGTTTTAACTGGTCGAATACCTTTTACCTTGTAGTGCAGGGACACTCTCGGGACTTCGTGCTCTCTTGCAGCCACAGCAACAGGTTTACCAGCTCGAACTGCTTCAATCGCGTCAGCCATCTGCTGTACTGAATAATACAACCTTTTCACACACATAGTCTTCTTTCGAAGTTTCTTGCTAGCCTTCTTCCTAATGAGAGAGGGAGGAAGAGGTAAGAAAGACAGTCATGCATCATGCTTAAGGATCAAACTTTCAATGAGAATGTGAGTGCAGAAGATCCGGCCGATCAGATAGGTACCTATGATGCGTAATTTTCATTGAAAGCTCGTTAAAAAGGATGGAAAATGGTAAGGTAGGGAGAAATAGAATAACACCTGTTAATTATTTCCGTTATTGGAACCAAGAAAAAAGAAGCCTGCTTCGAGAGCGGACATGAGAGTCCGTCATTGGTGCAACACAAAAAAAAGTTTGAGCCAAAAACGGACAAGCATGTCCGCCACTGGAACATTGCAGATTCGTATGAACCAGTAGAGGACATGGCTTTTATACTGTTAATTTAACATTATTTTCAAAAATTCTTGAATATAATCACGAAAAAACAATATAGAAATACAACAAAGGTCAAAACAAAACGTAAATATTTATAACTAACGAGAAAAACCTTAACACCTACCTCAAGTTTCTTGCCATTTCTGTGAAGAAAACGCTTGGTTCATGAACGGCTAAATGACTCACACTAATATTCTAATGAGTTCTGGATATTTTGTCGTCTGGCCTTTTTCGTTATTCTTTTGTTTTGGTTACAAGCATCTACCGTTCCGTTTAGAAAAAACGCCTGCTCACTAGAGTCGCCCAATTTGTTATTTTGAAGCATTTTACATCCAAGTGTCCGCCACTAGGGCAGTGTCCGTTATTGGTGCAACTACCTTAACATTTTTCCTTACGAACGTTGCTTTCCATCAGCCCAGAAAATAATACAGTGATACAGTTACTCTGACATTTTCATTGCTTCCTTTTTTTTGAGGCGTGCTCGTGTGTGCGTTTTCCCTAAAGTGCCACAACGGTCAACAGGGCCACTGTTTGCAGGGGCTGCCGCGGCATTGTCGACTTCACAGACGCCAGGGGTCGCTGTGTTGAATATAATTGCCCGCGTAGGAGCGATCTTTGCACACTATAGAACTAGAGCTCAGTGGAAGGCAATAGCTGTTGCGTTTGTCCCAACAAGCCTGCCCTCATCACGCCAACGCTGACTGCTGGCTGCCACTATCACGGCCCTCTTCCCTTTCCACTACTTCATCTTTTGTCTTCAACTTTTGCATTGAGTTCCTGTAGAACTCATCTTGAGCTCCGTTCCTCCGACGATCCGTTGGACTTTCCATTAGTGCTCGATCTCGTTACGTTCCAATCATGCTCGTACATCACTCCCTTATTAGAAACATCATGTCTTCGTAATCGCGAAACCTATTCGTCGCACTATTCGGAATACCATACTTGTTATACTCGTTCCACTCTAGGTCCTTTGTACACTAGGATTTCTACTAATGATTCGTTTTATATGTGCAATATAAAGTGGAAGGGAGCGTGTCCGCATAAAAGCGTTATGACGAGCCTCAGAGTTGCGCTTGGAAATATTTTCTAATTACTTGCTCTCTTCACCTGCAGAGTCGTGACTGCAGATTTTCTCTTCGTCGTCGTCATTTTCGAGGGTTGGAGAGATAGGCGTTCATTAACGTTTACCAGGAGGGCGAAAGACGAAAAGTATTTCCTTAACGGACTCTCATTTGGTTGCTCCAGATTCGTGAATACCGGAGTGGTGAGGGGGTTGGGGGGCTTAAACAATTAGCGGACGAAGCTCACCAGTAAAATGTTGTTTGTGTAAATGAGATGCTCCGAGACTATTAGGAGCACTCTTCGCATGCTATCTGTAAATAGTCATTTAATGATCCGAATCGATACAAACTTCCGACCCCTATCGGTAAACTAAAATGCAACGACGATTAGATTCACTTCTTTATCTAAGCTCATTACCCTCTTTTCCCCTCCGAACTGAGCGTTTATCAGCCCCCCCCCCTCTCATCCCCCTGCACGCTCCCCAGTCAACGGGAAACAAGGTTGAAATGTTGAGATTGGAAATCTTTAATCTTCCATAAAATTGCGAGGAGCCCTCGTGATGTCATATCGTGACGACACTCCTCGCCAGGTTATCAACAGTCGACCCCTCTGCCAATCGTTGCACAACTGTGCACTGTCGGTTATCAAGAATTGTGTTAATCGGGGCTGCAAAAGAGTTCGAAAAACGAGTTGCAGAGGAACTATCTTTCCCCGCTTTGTCACTTGAATCTTCATTGAAACTGAAGTCACTGTGTAAAATGGCGCGGAATATTTTGTAAAAACCTGTGCACTGTGTGTTTGGCTCAGCTCAAGCCGAATACTCAAGTTCACTGTCTTCAGTCCTATTGGAATTTGCAAGGTGGAGATGCCTGACCTGTGGCTGTCCGTTTCACAGTAGTTTTCTTTACGTTCATAGGGATCTTCCTGTGACCTCCTTTCCTTTTCTCAATTCTCACCCCTTACTTTTGCCACCTCCTTAAGGCCACTGGCAAACTGACTAAGCTTTCATTCATTGTTGAAGCCAATGCAACAAAAGAGAGACCCACCTCTGGCTCAAGGTTACTTTACTCTGAATGTCCAAACTACTCTTGCCAATAAACTTGGTAATTTAACTTGGTTTTTTTGGTAGTCTTGCTTAACACGAGGACAATATTTCTGGAATCGACAACGTTTTTCCCCTCACACAATTTCCCTTATGGTCATAGGGTTTTCCTGTGATCTTCCTTTTTCTCAATTCTCACCCCTTACTTTTGCCGCCTTCTTAAGGCCACTTAGGCCTATAAGTCATACTAACAAGAACTCTGGCTCATGGTTATTTCACTCTGAAAGACCAATCTACCCGCGTGACCTCTTTTCCTTTTCACCTCTTGCTTTAACCACCTCCTTAAGGCCATTCAGGCATCCGAGTCATACTGGCAAACTATCTCTCAGCTCTTGTGCGTCTTCGCTCTAATTCAACAAAAAAGAGACCCACTGTGTCGCGTGAACTCTGGCGCCTGGTTTCTATACCGTGATCTCCATGTCGGGTTTGTCAAGTGAACATTCAACGAACTAATGTATTTCCTACAGTCCTCTTTCGCTCATCACAGTTATCAACTAGTCGTTCGCCTTCTCCATGTCAAATCTCTCCCTCTCTTGCACTCGACTATCCATTTCACGGTGAATCCTAAGTATCCATCATCATGGTTGGTCGTGTACGTATTGTAATTATTCATTCTGAATAATACACCTACGTTTTCAGTAAGGAACAGTTTCCTTACTAATCCACCTCAAAATTGTACACTTTAAGTTTCTAGGGAAGGGGATTCCAAATCTGCAATGTCTTCCCACGATCCAGGCCATATTTAGGCTTCAACCTCCGTTGTTTTTCGTGAACAGGGTAGGTTATGTACTTTATTGATGTGTTGAACATGAACGTTAACCCGTGCGCCTTAGCGTAGTAAAATATATGGTAAGGTCTTCTTAGAGAGAGTGATTATGCCTCCACTCTGTGTCTTCTTATATAATATAAATGAAGATCTGGCATATTTGTGTTCACAGTGGTGAGTACTTGGTGTGTGTGGCAGGCCCTGGTGCGGGAATAGCCAAGAGGCGTTCTTCCTGCATCTACGCTTTATTTACACATGGATTCCACCGAATGATAAAAGAAGTTAGGTTACATGGGACCTGAACTGCGATTCACTTTTGGCAGGTAGGTGTGTCTATTGGGTAGGCCTCTCATGCTCTCACAGACCTGCTACTAACTGGACAAGGGCTTCCTTATGTGGACAGTTTCTTTGGCTGACAGGGCCTTGTCTGTAATGTGAAAAGCGAGACGCAAATAAAATTCTCTCGCAGGTCTCCAGCAGGTACCTCGTGGAAGTGAGGTTATCTTGATTAGTAAGTGCTATATGGAGCATGCTTCACAGTTTCTGTGATTGAACTTGAGACTGGTAAACAAATACTCGTATGTTGGCCTGATGTGTGGTTAACTGCGGTTTGACCGTGCTAAGGTGGTTTGAGAACAACCACAGTTGACCATATTGGTGAAATCGAGATTGAGCTTTTGTTTAGTAATTCGCGGGATGTTGTGGATGACTTGCAGTCTGACATCACCTTTGATTTTGGATTAGACCTGCGGTTGGTCGAGTAGGTGGTAATTCGCGCTCGTGTGAAACGAGGGCTGGCGACCCCTTCCCCCCTCACCATCACCCTCCATCCATGCCTCGTCTGTTGTGTTCGCGAGCTCAGCTGAGCGTATAGATCCCCCGCTTCACCCTTCCTCGCCATCCCCCAGCACCCCTTCGTCTTTTCCACGTGCTTCGTTTCACGTTCGCTAGCGCCTGTCGCGCGTATTTCATTATTTCCCCCACCTCCCTTTCTCTCACTCGCCCCATTCTCCCTCAGTCAGTGTGCGTTAGTTCCCAAAGGGTCTGGAGGCGGCGGCAGTGGAGAGGTAGCATAATTCCGCCGTTCTCCCACCCCGCCCTTTAAAACTGCGTCATAACTGTAATTCTTTCGACTCCCCCTTCGAGCTTCACTCCGTCCGGTTTGACAACAAACACACGTTACTGTGTTCGCACTCTGACGACTAACACGCGTAAAGTGTGTTCACTCAGTCTCCCTAACGTATTCAACTTCGACTAGGTTTCATTCTATCTGCGTAAGACTTACCTTTTTACCTATTTTAGATTCTCATTCGCAGCATCAACGTGAAGCGTTAACATCATTTTATTGAGCCTCAATCTTCGCACGCTCATTCCGAAATACCCATCCCACAAAGTTCCTTATAGTCGTTACAGTATGACGAGAGCAGCACAATAAATTACCCAACATTTCGACGAAAATCGATTTTTTTAAAAATTTTGAGTTCTCTTCAAAACTTGACCTTCTGATCCCGAAAAACATTATTTGGGAAAATGTTCTGTGTTTGTGAACACGATTGAACCGAAAATGCCCCCAAATCTACAAACATGACATCTAGCCCCCAAAATATGAGCGAAATCCGCTTTAAACTAACTATAGTTATCACAGTGGTCAAAACGCTAATTTTTTTTCTTCTAGAAAACAGCTCTAACGATTTTGATTAAATTTTTCGTCCGAATGACACGAAAATACCATCAAATTCTCATTTGTGAGAAAATGGCGAGAGCAGGATAATAAATTACCGAATATTTCGACGGAAACCGATTTGAGAACAGTTTTTTGTGCGCAAACTCCGCTCAAACGTTAATAGAATCTTCAGAAAAATTGAGGTGGTAGTCCAATCGTGCTCCTATACGATCAGCATTTAATAACGTCCGTTTTATGGGAGATACTAAATTCCGGGACTCCGATTCCCTCTCAAAAAAAATCCATTAAACCACTTACCAATTGATCGCTGAATAACGGTCGTGGTGCAAGTAGGAGCAGCGCAATAAAAAAAACTTTGAACGCTCCCCGCTTTCGCTTAGAACGTTGTTCTAAACAAAACGGAAAAGAGATTTGATTATTTGCTCAAAAGAATCCCCGACTGCACGGTGGGCCGAGGAAAGTATTGTGACCCGTCGCACCATATACCTTTATTGTCACGTAAAGAGTCCCTAACTTTCGGAAATTCCTTATGTCAACACACCGTGTACTAGCGTTTGTCACAGTTTTGTCCAAAAGATCTGAAGAAAAAAAACTTGTGTTAAGAAAAGTAAAAAGGATGAAGTATGTTGAACAAAATTATTCAGGGTGATATGAGGCAACATTGTACTCGTAACTTGAAGAAGCAGTTGGGCGTATAGCTTTTTGTACATGGCGATCGTTATCAAGCAAGCAATTTTATGGAACTATTTGATATAAAACGCCGGATATGACAGGAAAGCCTGCTTATTTACCCAACGTGGAATTGCGACGTCCAAATACCTCAGATTAGTGCCACCGGATCTCATCGAGACGCATTCGCCCCGTGGTACTCTCCTAAGCTCTAAATTGAAGACCACTCTTCCCGTTTTGTGTTCCAAAAGCGGCGGCTCGTACGACTCCAGTTCACGGCAAAGTGTAAATAACTAGAAAGTTGTAAAACTTTTTTTAAAACGTTTTACAGGAGGTTGACTGAGGGCCAAACTCTTTACAGAGCATAATGAGGATCTAAACGCGTAAACTCTGTTCGTTTACGTTGCCATCTCCCAGTGGATTGGAGTGGACTGTAAATCACGGCTTGAAGTCTCTCCTTATTGCTTCCCGATAAATTGTCGCTCATCTTGCGGGCGGCGGGCAGACGTGGAACGTTGTCGGATGGTTTTATTATTGCGCAAGGCGTAAATTCCTTTCAGGGACCTTCCCTTCGCGTTAGGGCCCTCCTGCTTTGCTCTTATCCTTTCAACTGAACAGTTAAATTCGCCAACGATGGTGAGATTTGTGCAGTTTTGAGTAATTAATCGTTTACAGTCCTTAGCTATGTGATACAATCAAGGACAACAGTGTAACACTGTGTTGGGTGCCAGGGCATCAGTGTATAGAGGGAAACGAACGGGCTGATAGGTTGGCTAAGAAGGGATCAAAGCAGATCCCTATTGGCCCTGAGACCTTTGTTGGGACTACCAGGAGCCACCTACGTAGAGAGGACAGGTGCAGGGCTGCTCATTGGCAGGGGCTGCCCGGCCTTAGACAGTCAAAACTCTTCATCCGGCTCTCCAGAGAGCGGTCCAAGGAGGTGCTTGCACTGGGGAGGAAGGATATGAGGATCATATGTGGCCTGTTCACAGGACACTGTCCGCTGAGTTACCACCTTGCAAATATTGGCATAAGAACAGGTATGCAGGTTCTGCAAGGTAGGGCTAGAGACGGCAGAGACATGTGCTGTGTGTATGCGATGGACTCGCGGCATTGCGCCTTTCTGTGTTTGGGAGGCCCTTTCTTCAGCCCAAAGAGGTGGCGAATGCAGAACTTGCGGATATCCTCCGCTTTGTGCGGGGGTGGTGGGGGCGCAGAGGTGACGTCACATCAAGTGAGACCAGTGCAGTGGGGCCTGGAGGTGGTGCAGGTCCGAGGATCCGAGGATCATGGACGCCCTTACAATAGGCCCGTTTGTGGCTGCAGTGAGGGTATTGCCTGCATCCACCGTTTCAACAAAAAAAAAGTGATACAATCAGCTAACGGAATTTTCAGAACGTTCGCACTTATAAGTGGCGTTGTAAGAAGTTTGAAAACCTCCATAACAGTCCAAGTTATCAATAGGACGGTAATGTCATTGGAGTTGTCAATACAAAGACAACTTGGTGTAACGCACCACTACACAACCCTCCACAGCTCCATTGAATGTCTGGCACGTTCCGATATATGGGGTGTGCGGAGGTAGCACCAGCCTTGTGGCCCCAACCTACTTCCGCCCCATCGAGCAAAAAGAGGGGAAAAGGGAAAGGAACTACAACTGCGATATCTGCAGGCCCCCATTGCTGGAGTCTAGGGATCGGCAATTCACTCCGCCTTTACACTACCATCCTACAGAGGTATCCACCTTTCGAGGACCTTCCCTCGGCGCACCAGCTTACGCCGCAGGCTGTGCACCCCCGCAGTACCATTTCGGGAAAAATATCCCTTGAGGTTAGAATGGTCACTAGCCTGCCTGGACCCCTGGCCAAGCGCGTTGGGGAGTGAGGCTGTCCGAGCCAGGCGGGGATAGAACCAGCGGACTCTGGATCGATCCCCAACCAGGTACCCCCTTCCACCAAACCCATGGGGGGGGGGGAGGCAATGGGTACCGGCAATAGGCTGGGGAGATGTGCCCAACAGGCTCGTGAAAGGGGAATTGGGACATGGGCCCTCAGTGGCCACGGCAAACTGCCATTGGTCCCTCAGCTTCAGGAAGGCGCTGCGGTCGGTGCGCCTGAAGACTGTCTCCCCGTAATCATCATCATCTGTAACATATCCGGCATTACATTTTCGAGTGTATGTAGCAAAGTAAAGACATAAAATGTCAAAATGTAAAAAGCACAAAATAATCGTAACCCTGGTGGGACTCGAACCCACAATCCCCAGTTTAGGAGACCGATGCCTTATCCATTAGCCCACAGCAACTGTTGCTTGCAACTCAGGTTAAAAATTTCGTAACTCTTCTCCGTAACATCTCCGGCGTTACATTTTCGAATTTATGTAGCAAAGTAAAGACATAAAATGTCAAAAGGAAAGGAGAACGATGCGGTCGGCGTTTGCGATAACAATGATAGTAATTGGCGGGTAATTTTTCTTTGATATCAGAGGTGGGTGCGTTCCAGTCACAGTTTCCCAGAGTTCATTCCGATAAAATTAAGTAGGCACAACCATTGTGTATGTACCATATTGTGTAATCCCTCTTCCTCAAGCACCGGGTTGTTCAGGAATCTATGTTGGCCTTCTCTGCAACTCAATTCAATCCTCAGTAAACCAAACTAGTCCACAAACATTTTCCTACAGAAGAAACTTCGCGGGCTGGCTTTCATAGAATGGCACTACAATCCCTTCCTCCACAATTCATATCTCTGTGTGACTGTGGGCAGACCGGTCACTTTTCACGACCATTTGTAGCGGGTATTGAACAATCCCAACATACTGTCCAGACTTCAGTGAACATAAGCTTGTGGGGCAGGCTCTATACACAGCTTCGTCGCATGGAACGTCACTAAAACAGTTAACTTCTGCGCAATATAGCCCACACCTCACGTTTTGTTCGAAATACCTTGTAGGGGTTGGGGGGGGGGCACTGTGTTGATAGAAGATATTTTGGATGGTAGAACGTTCCCTAGAGAGTTCAGAGTTAAGCAGCCAGGAGGCACAGACCACGTGACACACTGGGTCTCTGATGTGTTGAACCGACGTGAGCACGAAAGAGAGCTGATAAAGAGTGCAACTGTTTTGAGTTTTAAGGGCTCAACAATACGTAAGGAGGTGGCAAAAATTAGGGGTGAGAAGTGAGATAAGAACGGGGGTATACACGAAAACTCCGTCGAACGCTCAAATATGTAAAAGTACGTTGCTGGCACCGAAAATACCAACGCCCCGCGTTTCGTTAGAAATTCTGTTTATCATGGTTCCATTTGGAATCCTTGTAGGGGTTCGGGGGTGGGGGGGTTGATACAGACCACGTGACACACTGGGTCTCCGATTTGTTGAACCGACGTGAGCACGAACGAGAGCTGATAAAGAGTGCAACTGTTTTGAGTTTTAAGGGCTCAACAATACGTAAGGAGGTGGCAAAAATTAGGGGTGAGAAGTGAGATAAGAACGGGAGTATACACGAAAACACCGTCGAATGCTCAAATATGTAAAAGTACGTTGCTGGCACTGAAAATACCAATCTTTGAATTCGTCAGGACTCAGAATATGGCAGCCATTAGATCAAAACTGGGGAAACCCCAGAACACCCGAAGGGCCAAGCAGCACGAAGTTGAGATTTCAGATAGGGGTTGAGAACTATGAAATTTGTATCAAACAGATGTGTTGCCCACAATGTCTGAAGACAGAGTGTAAAATGTTTGCAATGACCGTCGAACATTTTAACTCAAATTTAGTGGAAATAGACAAATGTTCTTTCTCTCTTTTGTTACCGAAATGGCGAGTTGGACAACTTTGTCTCGCGAGTGATTTATTTCATAGAAAATAGTTGTTCGCTCTAGTCACATTACTCGCCTCTCGGATAACGACCCATCCACGACTTGTCTGCGGGCAAAATGGAAACAAGATTAAAACGAAAACTTCCAGAACCTCTAATAATGGCTAATTTAAATAGGAGGCTCGATTGCCACAAAGTCTGATACCTTTGGACAATGCGCGGCAGACTAAAATGGTCTCTCGCGCTGCCATTTCCCTTCATTTGAATAGTTCGCCAAACCCATCTGTATACAATTGAATTGAATTGAATGGCAAGGGGAAGACGAAGGAGCGGGAAAAGAGGAGGACAGGGTAGGGAGAGGGTTAAAAGTCGTTGACTGCACTGGCCATAGAAAAGAGGGTGAGGCGTGCCAAATCATAGTGTCAAGAGGGTCTCAAGAGTTTTATCTAACAAGAAACTTAGCTATAATGAGAAGTTCGAGGGGTATTTCACCCTCGGCGCTTCCATCAGACGTCCATAACTCATTCTCAGCTTTATTCTCCAAGACAATAGCACTGACCAGGGACCCAGGAGAGGTTTGCTCATTACCCAAGGTTTCGTCTTCGCGTAGGGACCCTCCTAAAGAGGGGGCCCTTCTCTCGCACGATCAGATTCTTCACAACTCAAGACGACGATGGTGGAAGAAAGGAAGTAAGAGAGAACTTGCTCAGACGGTAATTGGGGTCTGGATTCCAAAGATTCTCTCTTCCACCGCCGAGTCTCCAACTTATCAAATTCACAGCCGAAGACATAACACAAAAGTCGGAAAACAAAGAAACGAGTCGAAGAGCGTCAATTCTCCTTAACGCCGCGAGCCGCCAAAATACAGCCGTACGTCACGTCACGTTCAAGTGAATGACAAAAAAAAAAAGAAAAAAAAGACAGCTGTCACGCTGCCAGGGGACACACATCACCGGGAACCCTCAGGAATATGCGACGATATCCAGTTCGGACAAATTGCGTAGCGCCCTTCACTCAACTCAAACTTCGTTAGGCCTAATGAGCCCAAAAAACTGTGTCTAAAACCCTGCCACCGTTCGTTCGAACGACTAAGACGTACATTTTAACGAAACCAAATTAGATAATAACGTTAAACTCAAAACGTCAGGCATCTGGCGTCGAGGACGAGCTGATAGTACCGGGTGTGTGCAACACTACTGTTTCTCTTCATCTTGGATAATGCCCACGTTTTCCGTCAGGAAAATGTTCATACCACCCCACCCCCCTCAAAATTTGATACTTAACGTTTTAAGGGATTACAAAACGTTCGCATCATAATCACATTTGGTACTTGTGCCCCTAGGAGGCCAGGCATGAACCTGTGAGACATTTGGACTGGCACGTACAAGCCACGGTACTCAACTCAGCTTTGGGACAGTCAGAGAACTATACGTACAGTTGTGCCTGCCTGCTCGGCAATGCGATCGGACGGAATGGTGCGTTATGGGCGCAAAATGGTTCAAAAAGTTTGGCAGTTTTATCGTTTTTGACATTTTATGTCTTTACTTTGCTACATAAATTCGAAAATGTAACGCGGGATATGTAACGGAGAAGGGTCACGAAATTTGTGTTGGGTTAAGTGCATGGTAACGTCTGTTACAAAATCTAACGCTTGGTAACATCACACGTTTTAATAACCTCAGTGACTAAGTGATGATGTCAATTGCAATTGACGCGGCCATTATATCGAAACCATCAACGAGCACAATCGAACGTAGTTATCATTGCATAAAAACAAAAATAAAAGACATAAAATGTTCCTAGTGGTTGCGTACTTATAGGAGAGTTTGAGTTATTTTCGTTCTATTTTCTGCTTATTTAAAGTTAGTTTTCATTTTTCTTCGTGTTCATCTGTCAAACCACGCTGACAGCTTGCCAAGTAAAACCCGGCAAACGTCACGCCCTACGTGTTGTCTCAATCTCACCGCTGCATCGACCACAGAGCGTCAAAAGCATAAAATCGAGGTAAAATTCCCTTCCCATCAAATCCTCACATCATCCGCCCTTCCATCTCGGACAGCACCTACCTCGATAGAGACGCTCCGAAGGTGTAAGAACAGCCCTCAAGGTGAGTCGACTAACTAGCCACTCGTATTTTCGACACATCCATAGGATCGCTGGTCCTTCACATTTTACGAATAGTAAACGCAAAACCACACAGGATCACTCGTGGGACAGAGGCTACAGTGGACGTAAGTACGACGTCTCGTTCTGTACCCGGACTACAAATTTCCTACGAAGTTCGACAAAGCCCTCAAAAAGCCGGGTTTTGTCTCATTGGCGTGCGGTTTGCGTGCAGTAGAACCTTGTGGGCCCATCTTACAAGGTGTATTTGTTAACCCAAGTACACACTCTACAAGTAGCGCGGAAAGTACGTAAACTGTCCAATCTCTGCCTTCTTGGTATCACGAATCCACCAACATAAACTGCCACCACCCAAAAGCCAGCACGCGATAGAAATTCCAAAACTGGTCTCAATAAGCATTCAACCTATTCAAGAAGTGAATGAGTCATTCGCCTGGATGTCAAGTAAATCAAGAACGTAGGCTCTACAAGAATGTTATTGCGTAACTACGACAGTTTACTGAACATTCTACTCCTATCGTGGCTGGGGGCAAGAGTGTGATAGGACGGCAGAAAGTAATGGATCAGCATAATACACACGACTGAATGAAATACGAGATTTATACGAATAGTGTACGTGAGAATAGCAGGGGGAGAAAGTAATAGGGACAACAAAACCGGAAGAGCGCAACCCTTGACGATAAGCACAGTGCAAACTGGAGATACTAAACTTTGGTAGATTTTCTAGACCGTTGCTCTTTCTTTGTGCCCCCAAACCCCTCACATCGTAATCAGCTCAGCAACTGAGCCTGAAAAGAGGTTGTTCGTTGGGGTCGTAAAAACAAGAGACAGTCGAGACGGAGGGGAAAAGTGGGGCTGAAGAGCCGTATACTCTAAATTTAGGGTAAATTGGTCAGCTGAGGGTTTTGGATGGAATGGACGGATAAACCGTAGTAGGCACCTGTTGCTCAGCTTCCCGTGGTGAGTTTTAGGAGCAAGGTTATGGCTGCATAGCTCATAGAATCCCCTTACTACCACCAAACAACCCTTTTGGTTTTCGCCGACCGTAAAACCGAAGCTTCTGCACATTTACAAACAGTCAAGTCTTCGCAATAACAGTTTTATAGAGAGGACATTAACCGCTGCCCCTTTCTTACTTCCCTTATTCCTTCCTTGATTTACCCCTCGTCATTCCAACTACATCTGCTCTCATCATCTGGAACGTGTGTGATGCTAACCGCTCTAAACCGTTTGCGGTTAAATTTATCGCAACACCAATAACTGTACGCATAAATCAGCTTGGGCGCCGCACAAATGGGCGTAGTTTGAGATAAGTGCTAGTTGCTCTTTGAAGACCTTTAATGAATTTCGGAGAATATATTTATTTCTTTGGCTTAGTAGAAGTTATGTAATCGCCTGAAATTGAGAGCTTTAGGTTGGGAGGTGAGTGTGTGTGAGCGCGCTCTACCATCTGGCTATAAGCGTTGTCTGGGGAAGTGCTGGCCTGATCGTATAGAGCTGCGCTCCTGTGGATCGCCATGGTCTATAAGTATCCACTGAAGCATTCGAAGTGATAACTGGTCAGCTACTAGTTGACTTGGCCCAGCATCCGCGAACGTCTTAGGGGAAAGTGGGTTCAGCCCGACCACCGGACGAGCCAGTGCCTTACGAACTCCTCGTCTTTTCTCTCAAACATTCCATCCTGCACGTCTTGCGCCTCCAGTGTGGAAGAAGCATTAGTTAGACGCAGCCAAAGCTACCAGCGTTGACTGCTACTAGGCAAGCTTATAACCGTTTCACCCTGTTGGCGAAGAAAGTTATTGAACAAAAACGGGGTCACGGTATCTGTCCCTTTGAGACTTGGGCTGCCACCCAAGTAAACAATTAGACTAATAACTCCTCCCAGATAGTACGGGATTCCCGAGGGTCATATCTCCCTCCACCAGGAAACTGGCTAAATGACCTGCTGTATCTCCACAAGTCTGGATCTGTTGGATGCTGAGTAAGTGGCTGTTGCGTGATAGCGAAGCCACAATTCTCACTGGCTTTCAACTCATGAGGGTTCAGGAACAGTGATATAGATAAGGTACCAAACCTGTCGATAGAATCGTCGGCTCTTTTGTTCCAGCTTGGCTAAATTCCATGTTTGGCGCAGGCCGAATTAATTATGATCTTGAGCCCCTAAAAGAAAGTCCTTGTTTCTTGCTATATATTTCTGACTTAAAGCCCTTTGTCTATAGTGGTTGGAAAGTCCACCCTGCTCCTTCTCCAGTTCAGTTATTAATTTTGATCGGTTTCCCCCTTTCTAGACTTCGCAAAATACCCTCTTCCCACCCAACAATTGACTTCCTCTCCATGACACACAGCTCTTTCCAAACTCACTTGTCTCACAGTTCTTGTGTTAGGCGCTCATCTATCGGCTTTCGTGCTACTCACAACTCTACTCACGCTCTCTTCAGTCTAGTTCCCCCTCGCAACCAGTTCACGTGTGTTTAGAGCCCCCTTGTTCGTTGTTTAAATACACTCAAACTGTTATCGCCCTTTTGTCAACACAGTCATCACTCACACTCACCGCGTTCATTCATTTCTTGATTCAAGATCCCCCACATAGCGTCCCATGTGGTCACATTCATGCTCCAGTTTTTTCAGGAGCACTCAGGGGTTTAAGCCTTAAGCAAGTCGCAAGATGTCGCACGCGATGTGGCTGGTCTTTGGTTCATTCGGATGATGGTGTGACATGGCGGTTCAATGTTATACCTGAGTAAAAATTCTTAAATTAATGTGCAATTGAGCTAATACGTCAAAACTCTGTTTACTCTAATTTACTTTTAACGAAGGGATTTAGCTCCACTTAGTGCTCTCTTTTACATGAATTTCGTGTACACAAATTTGCAGTAAGTTTAGTCACGCTTTATTCGCGTTGCAGTTTTATGGAATTTGTTTTTTGGGTGGGACCTTCTAGTGCCCATTACACCCAGGTCACTAACTAATAACTCTTTTCTCCGTCGAAATCCGGAATGAATTGAAACGAAATTATCTCGATTACATCGTTAGGTCCGTCGGTAGATTTGACCATCTTTTATTCGATCGATCATTGTCATTATTGTCACCTCGACCCTTGATCTCCGTGTAACGGCGACGAATTGGTGAGACATTCCGTTTTATCTTGTCGTCATGTTACTTGTTAACGACCTCCGCTTACTTCAGTCGTTATTAGAATTTCCCTGTCGCCATCCGTCGTGCTAGCCCTGTGCGTTTTATTGCGTCGCGCTACGAACTTCGAGAGGGAAGCGTGGCCGTCCCATGACAGAACGTAAATACGTAATAGTTTATTGTCAATCTCTACCTAATTATAGATATAAAACATTAAGCTGATGAACATGCTATCGGGGGAGTTGACTGGGGTCGAAGGGTGCTCTTCTTTGCTCAACAAAACTCGACCCCATATCTGCGTTCACACTTCGCCTACATTACCATTGTGTTATCCGATGCCTGAATTGTTATTATTTGAGAACAGGGAGATGATGTTTGCAGAGCCGTTGATCATGGGATGAATGTTCTTTTTTACACCATTTGCAGCTGAGCGACGTTAGAGGGAGATTATATGTTGACATAGATTCACAAATTATGTTTCGGGTTAGCATAATACAGCTTCTCGTCAACTCGAAGCTGGTGACTGCTGTGGTGAAACTCCGCCTTGGAGTCCTTGATGACCGTTGTGGCCTGGACTACCAGGTCTGTTTTCTTATCAAACTGGCTGTTCCCTAACGCTGATAAGAGAGTTATAAGGTCCGAAAGTCGTGGATGTTGCGGGTTTCGCTATGGCGCAAGAGTCCCAGACCTGTGGAGGTAAGGCGGGTTGTCATTTAGCCAGTCCCCCAATGGTAGATGTACCACTGAGTAGTGGGTGGATGCTTGAGGGACCTCTGCTGCAGCCCAGGGAGGTCAGTAAGTCCAAACTGTCTCGTCCAGGGATGAGGAAAAGCCGTAAGTGCCATCGAACGATTCTGGCCTCAAGGGTTGTTTGATCCAAACTTGGTACGATGGGAATGCACAGCCCGTGGCCTTGCACCGGTCCATTATGGGTTAGGACCACGATATCCACAGAGAACGGAGCAATTCTTCCTCCTCCCCAGGGCAAGGCCTAAGGTTATGGAGTCGCTGGAGGGTAGTCATCCAATTCCATGCTTCGTTTTTTAAACTGCGGGCTCTGAGGGTGGTGGAGACCACCTGGTTGGTACTTTCACAGGCATTCCCAAACGCAGAATTGTAATTGTTGCTCATGTGTTACCACCCTGGGGAATCCGTACCATCTGAGAGGAGTTGGGTGGCAAGGTTCTAAGGGAGAAATCAATTGTCATAACCTTCTTCGCAAACTGGGCGAAACGATTATAAGCTTGCTTAGTCGCAAGCCCTTCCAACAACCCTCCACATACTGTTATATTATATGTCGCTGTGTGTCGTAAGGAACTGGCTCGTCCATTGGCCTAGCTGAACCCACCTTGTAATGCGTTCTCGCTTGCCATTGATCTAGTGTGGAGCAAGTGGAGCAAGGGCCTGGGCGGTCAGTGCCTGAAGGGGCTCATCAGGAGGTTGGTTTTACTTTTGACTGGATATATTATTTCTGAGGCTGTGAAGACATATTCACATACTAACGGGTGGTAAGGCACTAAAGCAGCCTTTTCGTCGTTAGATGGGCTCAATCGTCTACAAGAGTGCAATCGGCGAAAACGAGAGACATTAATCAGTTTTTGTATGTCTGTCTAATTTTGCCATTGTCCTGTATTGGTGTATTGTATTGTGCTATGTATTGTGGCTGAATTCCTTCAAGTAACGTTTACTGAAGGATCTCTACCTCTTGCTAAGGCGTTTATTTTGTTTACTTATTTAG
Organism: Pachypeltis micranthus; assembly: GCA_020466155.1. Lineage (NCBI taxonomy): Eukaryota > Metazoa > Arthropoda > Insecta > Hemiptera > Miridae > Pachypeltis > Pachypeltis micranthus. The sequence continues at coordinate 7,303,886 of CM035778.1, forward strand.
CTTACTTGAATAGCAGGATAGGGTTCAAATTGAACAGTCACTTGATAGAGTTCTGATTGAGCGGCCAGTAGAAATAGTTCACGCGACACAGCGGGTCTCTAGATGTATGAAAAGGTGTTAGGACGCGAGTAGGGAGCGAACACATTGTAGAATGACTTGGTTTTTGAGTCTGGAGGGTGGTGAGTAGGAAAGAGAGGTTGTGAGGGTGAGGCGAACACACTGGAAGCTCCGAGGGTTAAACCTGTTGACCCTGAAAATAATCCTTGAAGCCTTTTGTTAGCAGGAAAAGCTAATTGAACCCCCTAACAGACAAAGAATACAACTCCCCTCTTAGGCCAAAGGCAAGTAACTAATTCAGCGAGAGCTGAGCTGAACAGTCATATTTTTCAAGATACACAAATAATACACCCATGATTTCAGTCAGGAAAGTTTTTTTACATCCACCCCCACCCCAAATTTGATCAGACGAAACCCATGGTTGTTAAGGGTAAAACTAACGACAACGAAATAATGTCTTATTTCGAATGCAGTGAAATCACAGTAATTATAGTGAGCCAAAGTCTAGTAATTGAAAGAACTCACGGGACAATGCGGCGAAGGTGATCGTTTCTTACCAGCCTGCTCTCGTATCTAACACTACCTCTCATCTCACTTCAACCACCGCTCGACTCGTCATGTCGTGTTAATTGCCTATACGGCGCCTAGAACAGTCAATTGTCGTCGTTGTAATCAGGTCATGTGTGGTATCGTTTACTGGTATTTTTCGATGCTGAATCGAATGGGATGGGTCTTGGAGGTGTGATATTGCGTCTAGCTATGTAAGAGAATAATAAAACGCTGTTATAATGTGCAACGTTCTTTTTCCGTCGAAGTTTTGCGTAATGAACTCCTAACTTTTCTCAAATTTTCTGTAGAGCTTTTTACATAAAATATCCCCACAGTTTGTGTTTGTCTTCCCGCCAGAAATAATATTTCTACACCTGTCGGGAGTTACATTGAAATACAAATAATTAGACACTCAGTTCTAATGAGAAGCTCTCATTGTTTGTCGTAAAAAGGGCACGCTTAAGTATTCACGCCCTGCAGTTCATCAATGCGCGGAAGCCCTTGTTCTTTTCATTCCTCTAAAAATGTAACCCACCTCCACACCCCCCTCACCGCTCCATTATCCGTAGAAACCAGTTTATGCGTGAAGAGTAAACGAAAGAACGCGCGCACAACAGCAGTCGAAGTTTACTTTGAAAAAGTGATGGGTTTACGGGGCACCTCTCACCAAAAAAGAAGTTCGAAAGAGTGAAACAGATTCCTAAATTAACATGCAAACCTCGTTCTTTATCCATAAAACAACCCACCCGGCGGCCTCGTATTCTTTGTTCAGTTTGGGCGGCCACGATAAATTTCACATTAACACCTTCTAACTGCTACTAATAATACGAGAGTCTGAGCGCGACGCGGAGAGTAAATTCGAACTCGCCCTTCAAATAAAAGGAAATGCGCGATAAAAAATTATACCATCGGATTTCACTATAGCGATGATACGCAAATAACTCTGGGCCTACCGGTTCCGATGCCAGTTCGATTTTTAAAATTGAATTTATTCTTTTTCGTCGAGTAGGACCCGCCCGGTAATGTCTCTTCGTACAAACGCATAACGTTTTGTCTAATTTCAAAACATCAGTTTTTCACGTATAATCTGGTGTGACGCGTCGTTTTCCTCAGCTCCACCTACATTTTAGCCGCCCATTCAAACTTATTTTTTCGGCTGTTCGTGTGAATTGCTTGGTCTGCTTAGGTAATTTGTGATCGTGTCAAGTCGACTTTTTTTGGTATTGGTTCGCGTTTACGATCAGGAATTGAAGGGGAAACTGCGAAAAAGTGTGGGTAGTTTATTGGACCACCGCTGGTATCTTATTATCGCGCTAAAATAGATTTTCGTTGTAACTATCGCTAATTTACAGTATCACATCATTTTCCAAAGAATGAAAGCTCTATTTGATATTTTCCTGGAGGTATGTGGATTTGTCCACAAAAGAAATGTCATCGAAGTCGTTGTAGCCGTTTTTGAGAGAAAAAAACGTTTGGTGTTTTAATCACTATGGCGGCATAGTTACGTTCGAACCTATTTCGGTGATGTTGGGTTCGTTTGTTCAATTGGTGCCGAGTTGGTTGTGCCCAGTTGGAGATCCAAGTGATAACGTAATTTGTTTGCTTTCTCACATTAAAAAATAGAGGTTGGTTACCGTTCTTTCAATTTTCCCATCAATCTTCCCTCTCTGCACGCAGAAAGGTAATAATCAATAATAATAAAATCAAAAAACGTAAAAAGGAAGAAAATGTATGATAAAATGCCCAGAACAAACTGTATTAAACTCGATTTTTGCCCGTAATTTGTATAATTTATTGCGCTCCTGTCGTCATTTTCTGGGGCAGACATTAGCCAGTCAGAGAATGCTGGATGGAACAGCTTTATTCAGGATAAATACTCAATATGCTCCACTGATTACACTTGGAAATGTGTTTCCCAACTATACTTATTTGTTTGTAACCCAAAACTATTTATTTGTTTCTTGAGGAACATAAATGAATGATTTTGGTATGCCTAATAATTATTTACAGTACAGTAAAAAAAATTGCATTAAAAAAGCTTGGCTAAAAAGCATCTAGAACGTGTTCTCTGCGACATATTTAATGGTGGAATTGCCACGTGCGAGGGTTGCTGTTTTTTGGATGTTGGATGATATCTCGCTGAATAGAGCCAACCTAACCCCCTGTCGCATGATTGCAAGTTGCTGATAGTTGATCAAAGCAACCGTCTAAATCAGTGTTCCTCAATTGGGGTCCACGCCTCCCAGGGGGGCGGTTCAGATTTTTTTTGACACTATCCAAACCTTTCGTTCCGGGTTATTTAAACGCAATGTTGGATGTAAGTGCTAAATTAAGCAAAGAAGCAATTTTTCAAACTACTGTGAATAATTATTAGGTACAGTTTGAGTTCGATGCAAGCCAAATCAGTCTGGGTTTTTTGACCTATAAATACTACCTCCCTAATGGGACTTAACGGCAAAGTCCGCTGCCAATAGCCGGAGATTTCCCCGAAGTGGGTTCTTCCTTTCTTTATTTTTTCTCTCCTCCTTTTCACATTCCTCTTCACAACAAACAGCTCCTCCAAAATTCATTCACCTGCGAACTCTCACAAAAGACACTCGTCTCTCGGTGCTCACTCATCTCCTTCCGAAGAAGAATCCGTTTCCCCGACAGTTCACTCATATTACAAGTCGTCCTATTGTACACAAACTCTCCTCACTTCATTGCACAGAATACAGTCCTCTTCGCGCTCAACGAGTTACTTTTATTTTGATCTTCAACTCTCGCCCTCTCGTGCGCCCAACAGTTTCGTTTGATCATACCAAAATATACCAACTGGGAGATTACAGTCGTCGACATAACCTCTTCAGGATTCACCAGGGTGTGCCTCCTGTCTCTGGATCAGGACGTTCAAGCCATAACACATATAACATAAAGCTTACTAAATTGGAGCCAAATATGAAATCTCTTTGTGACAATAATCCAATTCAATTAAAAATCAGATTTAAAATGATTTTATTTTTTAATCTCATTTTTCTATTATATGTTTCAACGTTTTACTTACTACGTTTTGATAACATTATATAATGTTTTCGAACTAAAATCGATCATTTGTGTTTCTTATGTAACAAATACATTTTTTTTAAAAATCAAGTGTTTGGCAAAAAATGCGGAAATTTTAGAAGGTAACACTGGTCTAAATAGTGGGCGTTATGTGAGTGCTCAATATTTAAAAGTGGAATCGCCACATGGTTACTATTAATTGGTGCAGATCGGGTGACTGTCGGAGGTTTCTAGTTTTGATAGTTGTGTAATTGAAAACGCTGCAAATTGCACAACGGTTTATTATTCTGCGCACGGCATGATTGTGCAGCTTGACGCATCGTATTCGACTTAGTATCGAAATGAATAGTGGTAAACGTTACGAAATATGACCTAACTGCTGCAGAGTGACGAAAATTGACGTTTTGTCGGCGAGGCGAGGCAATCGGCGTGACTGGACGGGTCGAAATGTTGGGTGCTTAGAGTGAGACGGGAGGCAGTGTGACGGTAACTTTCAAGTAGTTGAGCTCAGTTCCTTCAAGTAGTAAAATTCTCTCTTCGTATACTGTGAGTTCAACGTTATCTGTGTAGGTGCAGTCTGACACCTCTGAGACCCGTCCTATTCGTCTCAGCATAGAACGGTTTTTGGTTTTTGGCTATTTTTTTGGCCCCATAGCGACCATGCGGATTGCCGAGCAGGGCCCAAATGGAAAAATGATTTTTTACGCGAAAGGCAAACTATGTCCTGGCAGATTTGGGACCCCCGTGCCAAACGCACAGCTTCAAATTTTGAGCTGTCGGTGGAGGGTTCCCGTTAGGTGTATCAGAATGATAAACCCAGATGGGGAACAGTGAAGATCTCGGGTGATTGGAACGCGTGAAGTGGCAGGATTGGCCGAATGTTTGGACCTTTCCAGGAGCAGAGCTCTTTTGAAAACCGTTTGGCCTCTCGTTGTACAGGCTTTTAGTGGGTCCGCCGAACCGCGCAGGATGTCATGTCGTTGTGTCGCTCTGTAACCTATTGCCAAGGCCTACCTAGAGCGGGTTTTCTACGGCAGTAATAAGATGACCATGTTGTGCCATTGGTTAGGGTTGAATGAACTGTGGGGCTGTTCGTTGTAGTGAGAAGACTATGACTAAGGCAGAACCAAAATAAAAATATTAGTTTCTTCGGGTAAGCAGCCTGTGCAGGTCTGAAGGGAAGACGCGTTGTATCAGCGGGCCGGAGGTAGGGGGATTAACGTTTGTTGAACTTCGTAAATAAACCATTCTAAATTTTAATGTTAAACGCTTCTTCCACAACTTTTTTTTCGTTCCGCTCCATCCTTTTTGGGCTCCTTCGTAGGATTCACCTCCCCCATATCATAAACAGTCCAAATGCAGCCCACTAAACGATGTTTAGAAAACATCGCCTCCGGTGTGAAACATCAACGGTAGTTATGGCCCAGAATAGTCGGATCCGTTTTTAGCTTCGTATTGATCCCGAGTGTTTCTTCTCTCTACCTGCCCTCGTACGTAGTTGCGCTCCCGGTTGGGGGGGGGGACGTTTATTCCGTTTATTCGGTTCGGCTTTCAATAATCCAAAATCAACCGATATCCCTCTTCCCAATCCAGGAGACTGGGAATTAATAAAATGATATTCAAAGAGTTTCCGCGTTGATGCCCGCTCTCCAGGTCGCCGGGCTTGGTGAATATTTCAACGTTAGCCCCTTCAATCCCTTCATTTGCCAGATTCAGTCATTACCTTTCGTCATAAAAGATGCAGAACCCAGGAAAAACGTTCGAGGGATTCAAGTTAGTTACAGAGCCACGCAGGCGGCACGTTATCCTAATTAAGTGACGACTTGATTGAATTGGGGAATATTCTGAAATTATTCTATTTATTGACCAATCGATACAACCATGAAACGTCCGTGCTGTCGCACTGTCTTTGTCACGGAACAATTATAAAATACGCAGAACTAACGGTTTCCATCAGTTCCTCTGCTTTCCCGTTATTTTTATCGCTTTACTGTTAGTGATTGAATGATGATTGTGGCGAGAATATTGGAAATTTAGCGGCCAGATTCTCTTCTATTATTACTTTCCGCTGCCCGAAGGGTAAGAAGAATATGGATTTTCTTCATGGTTGGATTTGGTCCATGTGTGTGAGGGTGTTCATCGGCCTAAAGGGGGGCAGCCATGTTGGGGTGATGGATGGTAACACTCTAGAGGAGTGCAGGACTCCTGTTGGGTCCTGGTGACCTTGCCATTGGGTTCCCCGCCCTCTTCATTGCCCTTCCACCGTCATGAGTTACCCCAGTGTCGGGGTTTCCAGAGAGGCGCATGGGGTCTCCTCGGATAGGAATGTCAGCCTCCTTCCCCTTCACCATCGTCTACATCTTCTTCCTTCTACCCTTTTTTCATCTCCACCATGGCTGCCAGTGCCAATACTGTGGCCGGGCATTCAGCAATGCCAAAGACCTAAGGGTGCACGTCTGGCAGAAGCATCCTGTCGAAAGAATTGAACTGGTAAACATCGATAAGACGTTATACAGGTATGCTTCGGACGGGATGCGTCTCATTTCAGTTGCTGAGGCGCAGGCTGCGTGGTAGGAGGTATGCCATGTCAATGAACACCTGGTAGAGCGATTCCTTTCCTGTACTGTAGCAGCCATTAAAGCCCTGTGCTGGAAGCCCGAGTACAGGCAGCTTGTGGAGGTCAAAGCTCCACAAATAGCGACCGGGCTGTGCTCCCAGAAAGCTGGCCAGACCTGGCTTCCTCAGACTGTTTGTCTCTTTTGAGGAGTGAGATTCTGAGGGTTACTTAGCAGGTGAGTAGAGTGAAAGTGTATGAGACTCGTCGCCTGCAGAGTCTGGACAGGAGGGCTGTTTCTAGTCTTTTGTTTGTGTGGACGAGGTTGCTGATTATCTGCGCTGCATTTTCCCAACAGTTGAGCATCTGACTGGTGTTGGTGCACAGAACCGAGATTTTTCGAATCTCCTCCCTGCAAGTTGATTCCCAGGGTGAAGTACCAGCGGGTCCAGAAGTTGTGAAGGTGGTATCCAAGTAGAGTCACAGCTAAGGTGCCTGGAAGGTGCAGGGCATGGGAAAGTTCAGCCTATTCTTCAATTTGTGGCGTTTTGGGAGCCTCTCATTTGTGCTCCCAGCCCCTCTAAAGAATCCATGCCGTGTCAGTAACTCCACTGATGGTATTCCACCCTAAAGTAAGGTCCGGTTCTCAACTTACTTCTCTTCATGGGGAAACCTTCTGTTGGATTGTCGCGTATCCAAACTGTCTTTCTCCCCAAGAAAAGTAGTGATGGGCTGGGGGGGCTACAGACCGATCTATGGTGTTTCGTCACTTCTTAGAAGTGCTGCCATCTTGTTCAGGGCGACGTCCAGAGGGCATTCTGGCCAGTGGATGGTACTGCCGAGAATCTCTTGAGGCTGCAAGCAGTGCTGTCCCTGGCCCGGAAGAAAAAGAAGCGATTACATATGGTTTCCCTGGACGTCGCTAAGGCTTTTCGCATAGTAAGCCACCAGGCCACTGCCTCTGCAGGACAGAAGATCAGGCGATAACATAACTAACGATTGCCTCTAAGCTTGTTTTTGTCTTTTGCTCTTTTTCCTGATTACCAGTGGATTTATTTGAACATTTCTTGGAATATGTATGGCTCTGAGTGGAGGAGAGAGATGAGCCCACCCCCATCCCAGATAAATGGGTATTACTAGAGCTTCGGACAGAGCTCTAATAAATAAAGTTGATAAGTAAAATGATGCCCAACGCTGAATTCATCATTTATTGAGACGTCGCTCCAGATTCAGGGCAAGTCTGTGCAAGTTGTGAGGTGTGCGGTGTCCGAATTCGACTGAAACAAGAACCCACCCCCAGATGTATCAGGACTTGCTCTGCCAAACTCGTCTTCAGTTGAGAGAACCTCGCAGGACCTTTCTGACACCTTTAATTTGCTGGTGCGTTTGTTCGTAGCGGAAAAGATGAAGAATTGTAGGTGTAGTAAACGTAACTGATCATGTTCCAACTTGTCATCTAGAAAAGGCGGATCTCTGCCATCTTACTAACGCACATTTGCGCTTCGAATGTGTCAACCCTGTCGACATATAATTGTTTCCATTGGCGTTTCACCGTGATTTAATATGTGCTCAATTTCGTTACCTAAACTTTCGGTAAACTCCCAATTACTCAGTTTCTGCCTCGATATAACTTTCCTATAAGTTGTTTTTGTAACTCACACTGCATGACAGAACTCTCTCTAAACTCTCGAACTCCTCTTTTATCTAACTGTGATCCTTTTTTTTTTGTTGCAGGTAAGTCGGGACTTTCTCTTGAAAAGACTTCTACCGGTAAAACTTTTATTCCGCCAACTCCGGGCGAAACTTTTCTTGGTAAACTTTGAGTACTTTGAAAATTAAAGATTTACCGGATAAGCTTTTCCTTCGGCAGAAGCTCTTCTTGGTTGTTGTTTAAGTACTAACAAGTTTCAATCGTAAAACTACTGTGAATTAGAAACCGTTATCTTATTTCGTAATTATCTCGTTTCGTCCGACTCTAAATGTCCTTCATTTTTCATTTCGTTGCGTACCTCGTTCGATCTTGAAGTTAAATTGCCTTCAGATAGCAATTCTTTAATACCTAAGTTCGGTTAACAAGATGAAAACTTTGAGCGTTAACGGCTTTAGTTTTGAATCCCAAAATGCGCACTCAATCAATTCCGCGGGGGATTTACGAACGCATTGAAGTTGTATGACGTGCTCTAACAAAACAACATTGCTCTTGTACTTTTATATCGTTCACGACGCGTTAATTGATAGTTACCAGTGTTTGACGCAGAGCGCCGAATCAGTTCAGGTTTTTTGACCTCGGACTTCCGCAATCATTGTCTACTTCTATTTCGATACCTGCCCCTCGTACCTGCGGAAATTACACCGCCGCGGCTGCAGATATTTCTCATTCCCCTGAAGTAGGTTTTTCCTTGTTTATTTTCCCTCCCCTCAATTTCGACTCCTCTCCACAAGAGACACCTCCTGCCAAAATTATTTATTCAGCTACGAACTTTAGCGGAAGTCACTCGCCTCCCTTGCCCAGCCCTGTCTCGTCTCTCGTTCATTCGGGATAGTTTCCCGCCAATTCACGCCTATTTCTGAGTCGTCCTTCTGTGTCACCCTTTTGTACACAAACGCTACGCACTTCATTGCATTTAATACAGTCCTCCTCATGCTCACCGAGTTTCTATTATTATCGATCTTCAACTCTCGCCCTCTCGTGTCCCCAACAACAAGGTTCAAATTACTGTAGGATCGTCACTTTTCTTCGACGTTATCATGTTTTTTGTTCCAAAAAAAGGAGTATTTTTTGTTGAACGCATTTATTCATGAAATTTGCCAAAAATAATGCTAAATCCCCCCCAGTGGAGAAAAATTGCCTTGTTTGTTAAAAAGTTCTTTCTCTGTATTAATTTATTACTTGAATAAATTGTATGGAATTGTTAATATGTGACGTATGATCATGCCAACATAGTATAGTGATGGAACGAATACCAACGGGTATATATAGATGTATGTAGTGATCAGATTACTTAAGAAAAACGAAGTGGAGTGCAATGTTCGGGAAGTGGAGATCCAATGATCCTCTGGCCAACTCCAAGAAAACCTTGACCCCCCCAAATCCTCCAGATTCTCTTCTATTTCTACTTTCCGCTGCCCGAAGGGTAAGAAGGAGTTGGATTTTCTTTAGATCTTCATGTTTTGAGACCTACTGATCCCAGAAAACCCAATTTCGGAGCATGGTCCATGTGTGTGAGTGTGTCTGTCGGCCTAAAGGGGTGCAGCCATGTTGGGGTGATGGATGGCAACAACCTAGAGGAGTGCAGGACTTCTGATGGGTTCTGGTGACCTTGCCAATGGGTTCCCCGCCCTCTTCATTGCCCTTCCGCCGCCATGTTACCCCAGTGTCAGGGTTCTGGTGGAGATTCAGTGATCCTCTGGCAAATTGTGATCACGAAATGGATGAGTTCCAGGCAATACGGGTGTACCAAAGGAAGGTCCACGCAGGATGTCATTGTCGAGATTCGGCGTGTTTCCCTGCTGGCACCGGCTAAGTACGTCGTAGCAGTTCTGATTGACATCAGAGGAGCGTTTGACAACCTTTGGTGGCCAGCGCTCCTTAATGAACTCAAAGGTAGGGGAATCCCCCGCAACCTGTACTCGCTCGTCAGAAGTTACCTGACAGACAGAACTGCTACGATCGAAAGTAGGCATGTCTCCGTCCGGAGAAAGATTGAGAAGGGGTGCCCACAGGGCTCGGTCCTAGGACCAGCACTCTGGAATGCCTTCTTCGAAGGTCTTCTCAGGAAACTCATGGAGACTGACTGCGAGCCGTACGCCTATGTGGATGACTTGACTGTGCTGATCTTTGCAGAGTCAGTCCGCCAAATTGAAGAAAATTCCACGTGCTCCGCACTGTCAACCAATGGTGCGAGCACGTCAAGATGCAGGTGGCTGAGGAAAAAACCCAGCTAATCCTCTTGAAGGGGAAAGTGAATAATCCACCCACAATACGCTTTGGCGGCCACAGGCTCCTTCTTGAAAAGCACGTCAAGTATTTAGGAGTGAATATAGGTGAGAGGTGGGGTTTCAACCAACACCTCCAGTCCCCTAAAGGCACTACCATTGCAAGGTTTGCCTCACTGCGTGCCATTACTAAGGCCACTTGGGGTGTGTGTTACCACGACACCATCCTCATGTATAAGGCCATCTATTTAGGTGTGATTGGCTACTGCCCTGTTGTCTGGGGTAGCAAACTAACAGTCAATCAAAAGAGAGTATTGGCCCAATCCCAGAGAGCCGCTCCTGTGGATCACCAAGGCCTACAAGACTGTATCAACGGAAGCACTCCAGGGGATCACTGGTCAGTTACCAATTGATTTGTCTGTTGAGTGCATGATTGACAAGTGGAGAGTGAAACGGGAGCTTCCCCGCTTTGGGCTGAACTCCGTGCGGATCTCACCACAGAACAGAAACTTGCCGCCATCGATGAATGGGCTCTAGAGAAATGGCAAGCGAGATGGGAATCCTCGTCAAAGGGACGTGATACGTATGAGTTCTTCCCCAACATCCGTGAACGTCTTTCAAGAAAATGGGTTGAGCCAGACGACTGGACTAGCCAGTTCCTCACGGACATGGTGACTTCAATGCGCGGCTCCACTTCTTTTCTCTGAAAGACTCTCCATTATGCACGTCTTGTGCCTCCAGTGCGGAGGAAACAAGAAACCATGTGCTGCTCCACTGTAGTTTCTACAACAGTGAGCGACGGTTGTTGAGAGGGCAAACGAACTTAGCAGCTTTGACTGCTACAAAGGAAAGCCTATAACCATTTTGCAAAGTTCGCAAAGAAGGTAATGGCTAAGAAACGTGGTTATAGTTGATCAGTCCTTTTGAAACTTGCCACCCAAGTAAACAGTAAGATCAGGTAGGGAACCAGATTAAGAACTACTCCCAGATGGTACGGGATTCCTCAGGTGGTCACCTCCCGCCGTAACACACGGGCAACAGCTCTCTACGGTGAGACTGGCTAACGACCACATACCTGCCGTACCTCCACAGGTCTGAGTTCGGTGGATGCTGCAGGGGCCGGCCTCTTGCATATTAGCGAAACCGCAACTTCTATGACTGATATAACCCTCGTCGAGGGTTTAGGTACAGTCATGAAATAAAGAAACAGATCTGTCTCTGTGTGGTATCTCTCCGCTATGCACTATTCCGTTGTTGAGCTGTAATCGCCTGCTTGCTTCGCAGGCATCTGGCCGGGAAGACGCATGCGCTGAGGCTGGTCTTGGATTCGTTTTGGATCAGGTGACTCCGTGTGCCCCTAACTCCCCAGTAAGCTTACGAAGTTTGCGGCCGCTCGGCAGGGTTCGGCTGATTGAGGGGAACTCAAGAACTGTCCCGCGACTCCACTTTATGTTCGGTGTGTGTGTGGAGTGGGCTTCAGGGGGCATCCACGGTGGAGATTGCCAGCTGCTTGTTGCCGTTTGTGGTGCGTCACTAGCATTAGCCGGCCAGATTGAGGTTTCCAAACCTTTTCGTTGGGCCAACACACTCCACACAGCATGGACGTCCTAGGAACTCGAGGCAGGAAATGAATGACGAAGGCCAGGCTGTACTGCCAATGCCACCCAACATGAGGGTTGCACTGACAGATGCACCTTGCACTGTGGGCTACTAACCATCATGTCGCCCTAACTTCTTCCACACTGCATTTAATATGCTGCTCAATGCTTATGGCCAGTTCATTCGGCCTGGACTATAACACTCATCAAATCAAGTAAAGCAGATGTTATGTTGACATGTGTAGTTTGTGTGTTTCAAGACGTCAGGCAGTTGGAGAGAGCTACCTCTTTACAGCCAACACGAAATAAAACGTGGGGAGCTTTCTAGTGAAACCACAGCCACAACCAATCCAACACCATTGGCTTTGTGTCTGATGATACTCTGTCTTACGACACCCTATCTGTGGGCTGAAGCCTCGTGTGGTACCAAGTTAGCTGTGGCTTGAGCAGCTTACGGACCTGAATGGGTAGCAGGCCCTATTGCTGGAGTTAGGCGTTCTCCCTGCCCCTACGCTTTACTCACAAATGGAGTCCTCCACAGTGGAATGGAGTTAGACTTGCCCTCATCCACCACATGAGAGCGAGTGTCACGTTGCATTGGGCCTGAACTGCGGATCCCTTTAGTCAGGTAGCTGTGTGGCAATGGGTGGGCCTCCACAGTGCATAGCACCTTCCACCATCCCCTCGGAGACGTGCTACTACCGGGACAAGGGTTGCAGTTTCCCCGCCTGACAGGCTCTCGTCTGTGACGTGAAAAGCGAGACGTAAAATTACGCTCAGTACGTCTCAAGCAGGTGAGGTCGTCTTGACCAGCAGAGGCTGAGGCCAAGTAAGCATCCCTACCCATAGTTTCCTCTCAATCTGGTGTGTTATATTGAGGTTGGATGGGCCCAAGGTGTCGATGGTTGGGAGGGTACTTCTCGAGATAGATCTGGTTCTTTGCCCGTCCATTTTTTCCACAAGTACAAATGTGTAGTCCAAGATAAAACGCTAGTGCTGGGCTTGTACATGTGGCTTTGAAGGGAGTACCTAGATTAGTAGCCTTAAACCCTCTCATGCCGACACTCAAATAATTCTCTTGGGAATTCCTAGCAAAGCACCATCCTTTTTGTTGACGAGAATAATTGTCTGGTGCAAGACCTGTGGGCTTTGGGAACTCCTAGCAAACCACGGCCCCTACGAAACCAACCCTTGGCTTCACGGCTGGTGGCGCCTGCTCAATCGCACTGCACCACGGGCCAAGGGCAGAAGCCCCCGTGGTAACCATTCTATTTGTGGCTTAAGCAGATTAAGGACCTGAATGGGAATGCTGGAATTGCCTAGACCATTCCTTTTTGTTGAGTGTGGCAAAGGTGATGATGATGCTCTGTGGAATTCGACCGATGTAATTTACGTGGCTTGTCCGCGTTGGATCGCCGTACCATTACGCGTAAGTGCTCTCGCTGGTCTTTCTAGTAGTGCTCTTTGGGGTTATCACGCTCCTGTTCAATTTAGTCTACTTGCTATTTCACTTTACAATCCGTACACTTTCTTAAGAATAATTTTGAGTTTTCGCCTTTTTCTTGCTACCTGTGAGTAGTTAGAGAGAGGGTTTCGACGGATCCTAACGTCGACTTCTCCGATACGGTAATCTATTGCGGAACAAGAGGCAGGAGGGGAGTAGGACTGGAGGCAAATCCGCTATATTAATTAAATCCAGGAAAAGAGAAGAGCTACCAGGCGCTAGTCTCGTGGCATGGCGGAGGGGTTGGAGGGATTGGAAGGCGGCGTAGGAAGGGTATTAGCAGCGGAGTGCGAGGGCTTGAAATGGAGGTTTTATCTCGAGGAAAAGGGAGCTAGGAAACCATTTCCCGGAGACCGAAAACCCTGAGAGAGAGAGAGGGGAAAAGACAGAGACTCAGTTGGATTTATCTTCCGCTCAGACACTCCAGGGCCACATATCTTGGGCTCCAATAGTATTTACTTGGGGAAGCTGCTTTCCCGTTTAAACCCACGAAACCAGTGGAATGAGGTTGCTCACAATAACGCTCGGGTAGTGGTAAGTGTTACGTTGAAGATGGGAGGCGAAGTCTTCGCAGGGCTTGACAACTAACGTCTCCTCGTATTTATATCGTCTAGTAAATACTGGTTCAACAATTTCCGTTGTATCGCCGTTCTGAATTCCGTTTAAATAGTTCTTCATAGTTGCGGTCTTCCTAACCTCACAAAAGATCTCAAACCAACTCCGCTCTAAACCCACCTTCTAGACCTTGAAGAATGTTACTTGAATGTTGGCTGATTCATATACCAACTTGTAAATGTTTCTTTGACCTCGCTGTTGACGTACGACTTCAAATTACTCCTTTTTGGTGGTAAAGCCGCGAACTTGCGCCAGTAACTGGCCTCGTGAAGACACCACTGGCGCGCCAGTCGATGAGGAGGTTTCAGGCCAGTCCAGTTCCCTCCGCCACCAAATATTGAGGCGTGACTCGCAGGAACCGTGTAGACGACGTTTTCAAGGAAAGTCCAGTCGTTCTGGGAATAGTGATGTGAGAAAAAGTCGCAACATGCCCTGTGAAGGGATCCAATACCTTTGGAAAATCGAGTTCTCTAATTTCCCTGATTTCAAAGCGTCTAACGTCCAATACGTTCCTTGCTACCGACATTGCATAATGCACCATCTTCTCTCATCTAAGGCGGTTGAGGTCGAGCGAACATGCTGTAGCCTGAGGAAGCTGCATCGAGACACGAGTAAGACGCCTGCTGCATAGATTCCCCCGTTGCCTGAATCCTGTGTACAAGCAGACGCCCACGTCCTCCGCCTTAAACGGCGCTCCAGGCCCAATAATAAGCGGGCAATGTGCCCCAAATTCGACCAGAAAAACCGATGTCTCACTATCGATGGCTTTACAGGATGAAGTTCACATCTGTTTATCAACTGTTCTCTCAGTTCCACCCCCAAATCCCATGGTGTTCCCTGATGCAACGTCTCCAATGCGGATCATACCCGCACAAAACGCAAGACAACCTTGAGGTCCATCTTCGGTTTTGAACGTGTTGACGGGGAACTGTCCCACTGTGGAGTGTGCCTGGCAGGGAAATCCCCAGGTACACCAAATTTGCTCCCTGCGGGTTCCCCCTGGATAACGAACTAATCAGGCAGAACTGTCGCTGGATATACTTTCGCCACACTGTGCTCAACCTGCAGTTCGGGGTCCAGAATTTCACTGCCATATTCCGTGCGTGTCAGTAAGAGGCGGCGAAGGGACCCAATTTACACTTCTTTGATGTACACAATGTGGAACTCCATTCCTTGAAGAAGCACTGCAGAACGCAAGCCTGGCGGAAGACATTTCCATCGTGCAAGTCTTGCGCCTCCAGTGTGGAGGAAACAACCCGCGTGCTGCTTCACAGTAGTTCCCCCCTGGATTCCCTCTATAGGTCTGGGTCTGGGCCCTTGCATGTCAGCGAAACATCGACAGTTGACTGATATACCTCTCTGATGAGGGGACAGGAACAGTCATATTGACAAGGAAACTGACCATTGCAGCTTGCCCACCATTCTTGCACAATACCCAAGATATCCTTGAGGTTCAGCCCAGCAGGGAAATCCCCAGCTACGCCAGATTTGCTACTACTGGCGTGATGACAACCTCACCTGCCTGCCGGTTCCACCTGGATAACGAACTAATCAGGCAGAACTGTCGCTGGATATACTTTCGCTACACCGTGCTCAACCTGCATTTCAGGGTCCAGAATTCCCCTGCTGCATTCCCTACCTGTCCATAAAAGGCGGTGAAGAGACACAATTTACACTTCATTGACGTACACAACGTACTGTGGAACCCCGTTCCTTGAAGTAGCACTGCAAGCCTGACAGAGGACATTTCCATCCTGCAAGTCTTGCGCCTCCAGTGTGGGGGAAACAACCCTCGTGCTGCATCACAGTAGTTCACCCCTGTTGTCCCTCCATATGTCTAGGTTCGGGCCCTTGCATGTTAGCGAAACTGCAATCTTCATGACAGTCGACTGATAATAACTCTCTGGTGGAGTTCAGGAACAGTCATATTGACAAGGAAACCGACCTTTGCAGCATGGCCACCATTCTCACACAAAACACAAGACATCCTGGGGGTCCATCCCCGGTTATGTTGGGGGACTGTCCCACTGTGGAGTCTGCGTGGCAGGGAAATCCCGAGCTACGCCAGATCTGCTACTACTGGCGTGATGACAACCCCACCTGCCTGCCAGTTCCACCTGGATAACGAACTAATCAGGCAGAACTGTCATTGGATATACTTTCGCCACACTGTGCTCACCCTGTAGTTCGGGGTCCAGAATTTCACTGCCATATTCCGTGCGTGTCAGTAAGAGGCGGCGAAGGGACCCAATTTACACTTCTTTGATGTACACAATGTACTGTGGAACTCCATTCCTTGAAGAAGCACTACAGAATGCACGCCTGATGGAGGACATTGCCATCCTGCAAGTCTTGCGACTCCAATGTGGAGAAAAACAACCCGCGAGGTGCTTCACTGTAGTTCCCCCCTGGCGTCCCTCCATAGGTCTGGGTTTGAGCCCTTGCATGCCAGCGAAACATCGGTCTTCATGACAGTCGGCTGATATAACTCTCTGATGAGGGCACAGGAACAGTCATATTGGTCTTTGCAGCGTGCCCACCTTTTTGGACAAAACCCAAGACATCCTCGAGGTTCAGCCCAGCAGGGAAATCCCTAGGTACGCCAGATTTGCTACTACTGGCGTGATGACAACCTGACCTGCCAGCCGATTCTCCCTGGATAACGAACTAATCAGGCAGAACTGTCGGTGGATATACTTTCGCCACACTGTGCTCACCCTGTAGTTCAGAATCCAGAATTCCATTGCCGCATTCCCTACCTGTCCATAAAAGGCGGTGAAGAGACACAATTTACACTTCCTTGACGCGCACAACGTACTGTGGAACCCTTCCTTGAAGTAGCACTGCAGAACGCACGCCTGACGGAGGACATTTTCATCCTGCACGTCTTGCGCCTCCAATGTGGAGGCAACAACCCACGTGCTGCTTCACTGTAGTTCCTATACATGGGCAACAGCTCTCCACTGGGAGACTTGCAAACTGACAACCTGTCGTCCCTCCATAGGTCTGGGTCTGGGCCGACCTTTGCAGCGTGCTCACGGTTCCCAAATTTCACTTTAATTCAGCTCAGCTCGCACTACTTTGTTGCTGTGTATTCAGGATGCTAGTGCTCATCTAGCGATCAAAATCTAATTTTACATCACTCATCGACTTCGAGACAGCTTTTTCTTTCGTGCCCCAACCCGCCAACTTTGAGGGACTCACGTCAAGAGTTTTTTTTTCTTTTAAAGCACTCGTTGGCTTCCATTGAATTATTTAATCAAGATATGAACCGTGAAGTGACAACTCGTCGTGGGCGTTATATTAATTAACCCGACGATGACAAGCACCGTGAAGTAATTCTGGAAGAACTGCCGTGTCGACTCATTCGAAACGATGGAATGTAAAGCTTTTATCGTGCAGCTCGTCATTTTACCTCAATATCGTACCGTCGCATCAACTCCCGCACGAATTGTTTTTGTCGCGTTGGGCGGTAAACCCGACGTACCTTTTTCCGCCTTATGCGCGGCGCAGGACACCTCTTCGTAGATTATGACTTTTTTTTTTGTGGGTGTTGCTCCTGACCTCGCTCGTCGTGGGCTATTACTTAAGGAATTGTTTCCCAAGTAATTACGACTTTTTCTGGGCCTCCCCCCCCCTCACCCTTACTCGTCCATTTCGTTTTTTGGTGTTCTGGGATTTCTTTCGGGGGCCTCCCCGTACCCCCTGGCCGTACCCATGACCGAAACATCGCTCTGTCGATGCCATCCCGTCAGTGCTACCTTTGACGCACGGTTTAACCGCGGGCTGGGGAAGGTGTGAAGGCTCCGAGTGACTCCGTTTGATGACCGGAAGTCCCTCCGGCGCGACGCTAATTATCCGTCATTTGTGATCATTACTGACCGCCCGGAGTAACAAGTTCGGCACCTCTAGCAAAAGTGGTTGTATGCGGGTTTGGGTTGTGAGTGAGCATTATTTGCACGTTGTGCGAATTGAAGATGAAATGCGCGTCAGCAGTAATTCGAATCTTTCCTGGTCATTTAATCTCTAAAATGAAAGTGTTAAGGTGGCATGCCTGCGGAGGTATTTTTATGAATTATGCGGGATCCTTCCTCCTACCAGGTGGCGATGCTGCGAGGTTCTCTTTGTTAGCTGCGCGAAAATAGCGTGTCAATATGAGTGTGAGTTTGGGTCCTCCTAGATGTACACATGATTCAATCAAGGAAACTAAGAACAGAAGCGCAGTGAGAAAGACGCATATCACAATTTTCTTCAACCCGCGTACGTGTTGTACAAGTTCCACAGAGTGGTAACCGCGCATTACTGAATTTCCGAAGTTATTGGTGCTATTTGCATTGCTCTACCACGATTTATTCGGGTATGCTCGTGTTCACAGTTCTTAAAGCTAATCAGCTATTTCGAATTCTGGAATTTCTAAGGTTGCCCACCAGATTTATGGTAAAAGCGCTGTAGTGAATTTCTTTTCGTCGTTTTTGATAATTCATTGTGCTGCAGGTCCGTTTCCTTGTCAAAATGACTGTCCCATATAAGAGAGTTATGTCAGTCGAAAGCCGTTTCGCTATCGTGCAAAAGCCCGGTCGTTCGCTCAGCATCCACCAAACCCGGGTAAGGCGTGTTCTTGGTGGAGAGCTGTTGCGTGTGTGTTACCATATCAAAGGAGCTCCAGATCTGGTTCTATCTATTTACTTGGGTGGCAACTGCGTTGAAACTAGTTTATAGATTGTTTACCACATGCGTCCAAGCCTATTATTAAATTCGGAGAATAGACTACTGCCTGGGGCTATACAGTCATGTGAACACGTTATTCTATTGCATTGGATGCATGGATTAAAATTAAAAGATTCTGAGGAATACTACGCAGCTTTGATTACATCATGTTGTGAAACTATGAGTCGTGTCCTAGAACGATCACGTGAACACCACACAATACTAGCTGCTATTGCATCACTAACTCACCTCTAGCGTCCCACAAGGATGATGTCATGCCTGCCCTTTTTATTCGATGAGTTTACATTATTCTTCAACGATTCGTTTACAGCCTAGTAGATAGAGTGTCCAACTGTAGTTTGTTTTCTTTTCCGAGGGCGTGCGGGACAAGTCCCTTTGTCTCTGCGACCATGTATGGGCCATGTTGTGACACTAACCCTTCCTTAGTAAAAGGCGTCGTACATACCCGCCCCCTTTATGAAGCCAAGTATGTCCTTCACCGTAGATTCCGCTATGATTTGGGGTTCGATAATCCCCTGAGTGAAGTATTCAAAACGTTTAACTGCCAAGGCAGGGCATTCACATAGGATATGGTCTGCCGTCTCGTCCTCCTCACCACAGAGTCTGCATTCCACCGCCTCTGAGGTTCCTATCTTGTTGAGGTGATACCTGAGTGGACAGTGTCCGGCGGGGAAGCTAATCAAGACCCTCAGATCCCTCCTGGCAAGTGGCAGCATCGCCTTTGCCCTTGGACCAGAAGGCGTAACAAGCCTTTTTGATTGTCTAAGTCGTGGCTAGCGATGGCAATGGGCACTATTTTCCTGTGTCTCCCATTGGGCCACCAAATGGTTCAGGTGACTATTAGTCATACCTACGTGAGGTTCAGGCCCAATGGGTAGGGCTTCTGTGCCCTTCTTCGCAAGGTGGTTGGCCTTTTCATTGCCCTCATGCCCCTGTGAGCTGGCACCCAGATGAGGGCAAGCCTATTGTGGGCGCCGAACTGCTTGAGCGCATGAAGGCATTCCCATGCCGGCCTGGACCTGAAGCTATAGCTGCAATGGCCTTTAATGCGGCCTGGCTGTCCGAGAATATGTAGATCCACTTGCCCTTGAGTCCTTTAGACAGGATCTCTTCCACGCAGATCTTTATAGCTAGGATTTCAGCTTGGAATATCTTGGCGTCCTCTCCCCGCGGCTTAGCCAGTCTGTAGTTGGGTCCAACAATACCCAGTCCAGCTCTGCCTCCCATGACTGAACCATTTGGTGTACCACCGCAGGGCGCCCACCTCAGTCCGGAACGTCTCCTACTCCCATCGTTCCTACGAGTGGATACTTACCCTGAATGGCAGCCAAAAGTTCTTTCCCTCTGACATGACGTTGGTAGCAAGGACTGCTGCCTCTTCCAGTTGGAACTGTCTAGTTGTTCTTTGGAGGCTTGCCTTAACGCTGGTGGAGATGTTCCCTGTCTGCAAAAGCCTGACTGCTCCCAGGTAAGCAGTCCTCTGAATATGTATATGGAGAGGTGAGATGTCTAAAAGGACTTCCATTGCAGCGGTAGGGCACGTATTCATTGCCCCTGTAACAGCTAGGCATGCCTGTCGCTGCAGTTTTCTGAAGTTTCCCTTAGGCTGCTAGCCGGCATGGTGCCTTCCACCACACCATGGAGGCGTAGGTGACGCGGGGTCTTATTATCCCCTTATAGAGCCACTCCATCATTTTTGCAGTTATGCCCCATGATTTGCTGCACAGCCTCCTACATGTCCACAGGGCTGCAGTTACCTTGTGCAGCGCATATCTCACATGTGAATTCCAAGTGAGCTGCCTTTCCAGTATCAGTCCAACTGTAGTACGTGGGGAGCTGTGTTCGACCCCAGGGAAGGAAATTTTCTTTAAAAAGTCTCGTCATCCGAAATGATTCGTCTTTTCAGTTGGTTGGAGGGTGGGGGATTTCCCAGGAAGTTTGTGCGAGAACATGGAATGGAAGGGGAAGGGCGGGGATGAATCACTATAACGTAATTGGTTGGTGGGAGGGAATGAGAGGTAGTCAACTTTTGGTATTTAAGGCTGTAACTGCATCATGGTCAAAAAAGTCGTTCTACAGTGCGATTGATTATGAATGGTGGTGCAGGGGACAAAAAATGTGCTACAACTTGGTTGGAGGGTGTGGCCAAAGACCTTGTAATACAGTATGAGGCGTGGTTTTCTTCCCCCACTCTCAATTGAGCCAAAACCAGCATTTCCGGCTTCCCCCATTTCTCATCTACTCACGTTTTATTGTAATAACCCACTTCGCAGACTGGGCAAAACGGTTATAAGCTTCTGTAGCTCTTCCAGTCAAAGCTGCAAAGTGGCTACCTTTGTTTTGTGAAACGGCTCACCGTTTCTTGTTTCGTGGAGGCGCAAGACGTCCATAGTAGTTCGTACGACAGTTATAAGAGCAGCCAAATCTACCAGCATTGACTTAAATCGTTTCACGCAGTGTGGCAAAGAAACGTGATGTCAATCTGTCCTTTTGTAGTTTGCCACCCAAGTAAACAAATAGATCAGGTAGGAAACCAGATTAAGAACTCCTAGATGGTACAGGATTCCCCAAGGGCACACCGTGGCGTAGTGACACACGTGCAACACTTCTCCATCGGAAGACTGGCAAAATGATAATCTGCCGTACCTCGATAGGTCTGAGTTCGGTGGCCGGTCTCTAGCACGATATTGAAACTGCAACCTCCGTGACTTTCGACTGATGTAACTCTCTTATGAGCGCTAGGAACGGTCATTTTGACTAAGAAACGCACGCTATGAGCTGTTGTCTCAGTCAGGGGCGTAAATGCGTCACGTATTTACCTAATGATTAGCGACTTCGTCGAATTTATCATAAACATCCGGGAATTATTAACGATTCTTCACTCGATTTCAACAAAACACTTGCACGAAAAGTCGTCCTTCTGTTGTGACTCCAGGAATAACACTTTTTGAGGGAGACAGGGAACGAGAAGTTGCCCGCTCCCTAAGCCGTAACGTCGCATCGGTGGAAATGATCAATACTAATGTTGGAAGTGGGAGGGACAGATAGTAGGTTCGTTTCCGCTTACTATAGACTTCCTTCGGCAACACCTGCTAACGTTACGAAGTCATTGTGAGTTCCACTCTTCACTTTCGTTCAACACTTGAAATAAAAACGTCGAGGGGGCTCGTTTCGTCGGAGTGATGAAAAGAATCGACACGTGACGACTTTACGTGATGAGAGTTCGAATCATTTTTCTCGCCAGCGTTAACAATTTCGGTTCGATTCAAATAGACCGTCGAGACTTGAATTCGACGTTGTGTTGAAATAATGAATTAGGTAATTACCTGTTTCCATGAATGTGCTTTAGAGGGAATTGGAGACCAGGCAAAAGAAGACATACAACATTGCTCACACACCTGATCCACTGGTGCGGTCCTAATCGTTAGACACACAGAATATCCTAATGTGGTTACGCATGACAGATTTTGTTTTTACATGGACATCTATGTATCCTCCGTTACTATGTAACTATTAGCCAACAATATTCTATTGAAAACGAATTTCATTAAATTTTCTTTTTCCTTGGCTCTACGCAGCAGAAAGTTAAAGTTATGTATTCGGCTGAAAAACAATTTTGAGTTCTCATTCAGACCGAAAAACACTGTTTGGGACGACGGTTTGTCTGTGGACAATTTTAAGAGAAAACGGCTAAACAAAATCAGCTCAAACTTGATATCTAGTCCCAAGGTAAGAATGGGACGCCAAACTAAGGGTATGAGTAAAATCCGCTCAAAACTAACTATAGTTATCATAGTGATCAAAACACTACATATTTTTTTCTCCGAAAACGGCTTAACAAAATCAGCTCAAACTTCATACCTAGCCAGCAAGTCAGTATGGGACGCCAAAATAAGGGTGTGAGTAAAATCCGCTCAAAACTTACTATAGTTATCATAGTGATCAAAACACCAAATATTTTTTTCTCCAAAAGCGGCATGAAAAAATCAGCTCAAACTCGATATCTAGTCCGAAGGTCAGTATGGGACGCCAAACTAAGGGTATGAGTAAAATCCGCTCAAAACTAACTATAGTTATCATAGAAATCAAAACACTACGTATTTTTTTCTCCAAAAACGGCTGAACAAAATCAGCTCAAACTTCATATCTAGCCAGCAGGTCAGTATGGAACGTCAAACTAAGGGTATGAGTGAAATCCGCTCAAAACTAACTATAGTTATCATAGTGATCAAAACAGAAAATATTTTTTTGTCCGAAAACGGCTTAATAAAATCTGCTCAAACTTGATATCTAGCCAGGAGGCCAGTATGGAACGCCAAACTAAGGGTATGAGTGAATTCCGCTCGAAACTAACTGTAGTTATCATAGTAATCAAAACACAGAATATTTTTTTCTCCAGAAACGGCATGAAAAAATCAGCTCAAACTTGAAATCTAGCCAGCAGGCCAGTATGGAACGCCAAACTAAGGGTATGAGTGAATTCCGCTTGAAACTAACTATAGTTATCATAGTGATCAAAACACTACATATTTTTTTCTCCAAAAACGGCTCAACAAAATCAGCTCAAACTTGATATCTATTCAGCCGGCCAGTATGGGACGCCAAAATAAGGGTGTGAGTAAAATCCGCTCAAAACTTACAATAGTTATCATAGTGAGCAAAACACCAAATATTTTTTTTCTCCAAAAACGGCTCAACAAAATCAGCTCAAACTTGATATCTAGCCGGCAGGCCAGTATGGGACGCCAAACAAAGGGTATGAGTGAAATCTGCTCAAAACTTACTATAGTTATCATAGTGATGAAAACACCAAATATTTTTTTCTCCGAAAACGGCTTAACAAAATCATCTCAAACTTGATATCTAGCCCGAAGGTTAGTATGGGACGCTAAAATCAGGGTATACTAAATTCACTTCAAAGTAACTATAGTCATAGTGATCAAAACACCAAATTTTTTTTTCTTTGAAAACGGCGATAACGATTTTGTATGTGGACAGCCCCTGATGGTATGACAAACCATAAAATTCCCATCTGTGAGAAAATGACGAGAGCAGCTCAATAACTTATCGTTCATTTCGACGAAAATTTTAGTGCCGTTTTCTCGTAAATACTCCACTCAAATGTTACTAGTATCTTCAGAAATATTACCGTAGTAGTCCAATAAAGTACCTTTACGATGAGCCTTTGGTAACGCCCATAAAATATACAGGAGGTACTCCATAAATTCCAAAATGTCAACCCCCACCGTTTCATACTGCCATTTCTCACAGTTTTTACCCGATAGCTGAAAAAGTGATTATTATCTTATTGAAAAAAATCGGGAGCACACCCTCATTAATTATCTGTGCACCAATTGCTCAATAATGATGGAGACAGGAGTACGAGCAGCACAATAAATTTCGTAACTGTATGCGTCATTGCTTCCTGCCGCAGTGAAGTTCAAATGAACTGAGTAATTAAATTGATCTAATAAAATCCATAACACAATTGAATTGACATAGTGGTAAAACAAATGGAACAAATGGAATTGTCATCGATGTGACAATGACGGGAGCAGCGCAATAAATTATCGAAGATACGGGGTTGTAGTGCAGTTTGTTCCTTATAAAGCGCTCGCAGTACTGAAATTTGGTTAATAATCCTTTAAGGTATGTAACATACGTCGTTCATTGATGAAGTCAACCTGATTGAATGGGGGAGGTGTTATCGAATCCTGTGGATCTCAGAGCGAAGAAGTGGCGTATACCACACCGAAGTAGCATTCCTAGTCGTCGCCTCACAGGCAATCGGAAATATTCAAAATGTTGCCCGTTTTTTCAAGTACCTCTCATTGCTCGACATCGACGTCTCGTAGGACTCTTCAGAACCTTTCCCAGGCATTTTATCAGCTCACCGACAAACATAGTTTCCCCTCAAAAGCGCCGACGTAGTGACAAAAAAAGCGTTCGATCGAGGAGCGCAAACACAGATAAACAGCGTTATTGAGTTGGCAGTTTGACGATTAAACTTGATCTACGCAACTAATAGGCACTAAATCACTGGATGAAGTCGTTACGATTATTTTGGCGGAATTTTAGGCAACTGTTATCAGGCCACATTGTCAGAAAATAATTTCAGGGGTGTGATTTAGGCCAACTTTGAGTCGAGGTAAATAGGTTGTCATTGAGCAATTTTTCCATAATTTCAATTTTTTTTTTGGGGGCTTCAGCCCGCGGCCGGCAGCGTGGAGCCTCTAGGGCGTGGCGCTGTCGGTCGTGAAGCCATGGGATTGACCTCGTGGGGACCGTGGTTTCGCTGGAAATCCCCCCCCCCCCCTAGTGAGATGGTCAGTGCTGGCTGGAGAGGGGTTAAAGCCACCAAGCTAGGAACATTCTCCAAGGCATGTGCCCAGCACTTCTTCATATGTTGTCCGTGAGGCTATGCACCCTCTCCAATGCCAAGGGCAATGCTCAAAGCACAATTACCATTGTTACGTAGATATTAGTAGTCTGCCCTCGGCACGTCGAATAGGGGATCGCAGTTCAGGCCAGGATCAAAGACGGCCTGACACCCTTCGCCATTGGAAGGACGGCGACAAATCCAATCCACGTTCCGCTGCGTTTTGGCTATTCTGGGACCGGCCAGGTCTGCTGAAGTCGCAGCCACATAGAATGGGTACCGCGGGGGCGTGACACTGCCGGCCGTGAAGCCATGAGTTAGGCTTCGTGAGGGCGGTGGTTTCGCTGGAAATCCCCCTAGAGAACTGGTTAGGCGCTGGCAAGAGCGGGGCTAAAGCCACCAAGCTAGGAACATTCTCCAAGGCCACGGGCATGTGCCCAAGAATGTTGTTATCGAACAATTGCCCGACTTACGAGTACGAATTCCAGAACTGCGAGGATTTCTGAGGGTTGACGTCCTATTGATACGCCACAGACAACCACTTTCGTCAAAACGAAAAATATGCAGAAAAGCCAAATCGAGCGCGGGCCTAAATCACGACTGTTGGGTACCGCCGAACAAAAAACACAAAAATTAATCGAAAATTCCTGTATCGGGAAGATCAATGTTATATTTCAATTCACGGAATTACCGTATCGAGGTTTCCGGCTGAGGTTGGTTCGACTTCATCGATATCCCACGACCATCATTTACCCACAGAAAAAGGTCAGCCATCCCTCGGGCGGGTAATGACGGTCCGTTCCCTCTCTCGGCGAGGACGGGTGAACATTAATTAACGTTAATCGATTCCCCAACTTCGCCTTGGCCTCAGCTCAATCGGCTCGTCCCGGTCCTGAAGCGCCTCGCGAAACTGTTTGCTCGGAATTTTTTTTCGAGTTCATAGTGGTAGTGAGGGGGGGAGGGGGTACGGGATTTTTCGAATTCCCTTTACCGACGGACTAATATCGGGAATAAGTTGGAAGAAGAGGGAGAATGGGAAAGGAGTAAAAAAAAAGTGAAGGACTGTCGGTTCACGGGGCGTTGGCTTGGGGAGTCCTCGCCAGCTGAGTACATAGCAATTAAGATAGAGTGCCTTGGTATTATCTCTCTTCTTACGCCTTTTTAAGAAAAAAAAAAGAATTTCAGAGCGGCCGCCATTTTACGCTAATCGTGCCACCCTTATAACGCAAACCGCAACTTCCTTTATTCTTTTTCTCTCTAGTCCCACAGCTCATCGCGTTAACAATTTTCAAACCCACATCGTCTCGCCGGGCTTTTCCTCATATCCGGTCGGCCCGTCGCATGAACGAGACGTTAGTCAATATTTACCGAAGGCGCAAAGTATTATAAACTGGAGACGGTTCTTATTATGAGCTTCACACGTAGTTCCTTTCTTTGTGTTGCGTTCTTCAGATGGTACGACCTTCACGAAAGCTACCACTCTTTCTGAAAGGCTTCAGACATCCATCGAGCGCGATTTATACGGAAATATCGTGCGTCGAACCGAAATCTTTAGGCCTAAAACCTCACTTATTTCAAACTCAAAACAGGTTAAAATAGATATTTGAAAACAGGGGAAGAAGACTCTCCACGCAGTTCATATAAATTAGGCAGGAGCGACCTTTTATTGCGAAGGTTTCGTAATAATAAAGTTAATCAGAAAGACGGTGGATGTTTCATAGTTTCAACACGAGTTTCGTCAGTACGAGCGTGTGAGCGATACTCGGTACAAAACTAACTGTAGTTTTCACACAAATCAGGACTTTTTGTAGGGATGATGCGAAAACAGATCTAAATGACAAAATGAATGACGTAATTTAGTTTTCTGGACAGAACACTTCGCAGCGATTGTGTTCGTGCGGGGGCTGAAAGGGAAAAGGATGTACATTATGTCAGCACGCCCTCGTCGTAATGATCCCAAAACCAGGAAAAAACAAAAGCGATTCATCAAACTACCGCCCCATTAACCTATTGTCCCTTTTCTCGAAAATCTTCGAAAGGCTGCTCTTGCCCTAATCTCATGACTCACCTGAGACCTATGATCCCGGACACACAGTTTGGCTTTCGCCATAACCACTCATGTCCTCAACAGTTGCATCGAGTTACAGATGTGATCATGAAGAGTGCTCAGTTTGCCTTGGAGTCTTTTTGGATGTGGAAAAAGCTTTTGACCGAGTTTGGCATCCGGGTTTGCTTGCTAAGATCAGAAATATTATACCGGATACGCTATACCGCCTTGTACACTCGCACCTGAATGATAGAACTTACTCGGTCGCGCTAGGGAACTCTGTTTCTTCCCCCAGAGGCATGTCTGCAGGAGTTGCTCAGGGGAGCGTGTGGGGGCCGCTGCTTTACCTCGTTTACTCGTCTGACTTTCCCCAACCTACCACAAACTCAATCAAGGTGGCTCAATTTGCAGATGACTCGGCCATTCTCAGCAAAGGCACATGTCAAACCACTCAAAATGACCTGCAGTTGATGCTTGATGAAGTTCACGCCTGGTGTAACAAATGGAGAATTAAAATAAATCCAAACAAGTCCAAGGTCGTTCGATGTACCCTAAAAAGAAACGTGGAAGATGTGTTTATCACCTTTGGAAGCAACGTAATCCCCTTGACAGATTCAATTCGCTATTTAGGTTTGGAACTAGATCCAAAGTTGACTTGGAATCTCCATATAAAGGCCTACAACAGAAGATTCGCAGCAGAATCACATTCGTGGCACGTTTAATGGGAAAGAGGTCACCGCTACGACTTCACTCGAAACGTTTACTTTACCAAACCATGATTCGCCCAATCTGGACCTACGCTTGTGGACTCTGGGGTTCGGCATCAGATACCCGAGTAAAAAAGCTGCAGGTTCAACAAAATAAATGCCTTAGGATGATGACCAATGCGCCATGGTTCGTCAGAAACGAAGCCCTGCATCAAGACCTGGACATCCCGGGAGTACAGGAAACAGTCTCATTGTTCTACAATAAACTCCACCAGTCGCTCATCACACATGAAAATCCAGAACTTAGGACCAGTGCACAAAATCCCCCTCTAGAGCGAAACAGACGGCGTTTGAAAAGGAAAAAGACCGAGTGATTTTATTAATAATTAATACATTTTCGTTGTCCCCTTTATCCTATTGTCATCGTTATAATCGCATCTACAATTCGTTATTGGTTTATATACATGTTATTTATGTTTATATGTAATAATAAGTGCTGACTTACTCAGCAATGTATGAGGCGTGTCATTGGACAAAAACCTCATGAACAAGTGCCAATATAAAATATATACAAACTAATGTGCACAACCAGAATGTATCTAACTATACAAATAAAGTTGACATTATTCTAATTAAAAAAAAAGTCAGTCAAGCTGCACTTCCCATATCGCCTGGTCCTGGCTGATTTGGGACTGACTGACTTGCCTAATGACATAGACGAAGTAAAACACATTAACTGCGTTGGGCGCCAAGGCGTACAGGGATAGAAGGGAATGAGGAGGCTGATAAACTGGTGAGAGAAGGATCTTCGCTTGTCCCAGTGAAACCCCTGGGCCCTGAGTCCTTCGTAGGGACCTCCAAGAGCCACTTGATCAAGAATGTTGACGAGTGAGAGGAGAAGTACAAGGGCAGTGGAGGAGTGAGTGAACAAGAGAGGTCCTGTTCACAGGTCCCCTAGATAGGTAAGTTAGAGGTACAGAGTTTCAGATTTAGCGGAGCTTGGGTCAGTGGATGTACTGTACTTAAGGGCTGCGCCTTACGAACACAAAGGTCCTAGGCACTGAGTACCCCCGTCGTTCCAGGACGCCCTTGTCATTTTGGGTCATAGTTTTTGACATATAGGGTGTGAGTCGGAAATCACGTAATTTATTTGCCTGCCCTTCTAATCATTTTAGGTACCCGAAGGGAAAGTATAAATCGGGTCAAAAAAAATTTGGATTTTCTTCAGAGGTTTTAAGGCCTACTGAGCTAAGGTTATGGCCGATTTCGGTCATTGGGAAGGGGGGTGGGGGACGCAAATGTACCCAAAAATAGTGTTTTATGCATTTTTCTCGAAAACGGCTCTAACGATTTTGATCAAACTTTCAAATTATCTTCTACTAATCAATACCTACATTTTCTTCTCTATACATATCTCCATGATAATACGGTAAACGGAGATATAGGCCCATGAAGCAAAAATAGGTTTTTTACGCTTTTTGGCAAAACGGCGTCAGCAATTTCCACCAAACTCACAGGATGTTTTCAAATAGTTAATACCTACATATT
The DNA here is from genome assembly GCA_020466155.1 of Pachypeltis micranthus. Lineage (NCBI taxonomy): Eukaryota > Metazoa > Arthropoda > Insecta > Hemiptera > Miridae > Pachypeltis > Pachypeltis micranthus. The sequence goes on from CM035778.1 coordinate 7,333,150, forward strand.
GTTCCTAATAAATGTTCTTCTCACAGTCCATTGAGCAGAGATAAAAATCAAAATGTGTCGAAAATAACGTTTTTTCGAACATTTCCGTAAATTCCATGGTAACTTCTTCACCAGATGTGATAAATTCTAATGGAGTGTCTTTTAGTCACCCATACTAACATTTCGTTCTCTATAATTATTTCTGTATATATATTTTGAACGGAGATATAAGCCAAGTTAACACAGAAAAGGAGATTTGTCGAATATTAATTTATCGGTATTCCAATTTTCTTAAAAACGGCACAGACGATTTCGATCAAACTTACGGAATACTCTCAGCTAACTAGTCTCCACATTTCAATCTCTATAAATGTTTCTGTAGAAATGCGTTGAAGGAAGATATAGCGCCCGCATATGTAGGTGGTGTTCGAACTTAAAGGGGTGGCGGAAAGTTGTGTGTTGCTACGCACCAGATATTTTTAGTTATAGAGTTTTAATACGTTATACTATAACGCGACCTCAAGCTTATTTTGCCAGCTACACGCAGAAATGCCAACTATAGATGGAGATACTCTGCATCTTGGAGATCGACGGTATGTCCCTGTTTCCCGCTCATCCCTCGTGATACCTAATCACTTGAATTTTGTCCAAAGACTGATGAAAAGCGGCATCGTGCGATAGTTTTGTTCTAATCGCGCACTGTCACTTTCTTCGCGAACGATTGTCGGTCTAACTGAAATCCATAAAACGTTAACATCCGTGATATGGTGCGACGCTCCGGGAGGAAGGAGCGGAGGCGACGGCGCGTTGTGGCGAACCGAAATGAGAAACTGCTGGCGAGGGGTCGGAGGGGGAATCCCAAATATTCCTACCTATTAAACCAAGGACGGGTAGTAACGGGGAGAACGGTACGGCGGAGGGGTGCGTGGTGACGGGGTGGCGAAGTGTCACTTTTGATTAAATTCTTGTCTTCAACTTCAACTGACGTCTCTTCAACCACGTCCGCTTTAATAGAAATATTCATTCCTGAAATACCCGCATTCCCTCTTTTTTTTCTTCTTTCTCCCCTTTGGAACATTAGTCATGAAAAAACTGTTTCTCCTTTCGTGCTTTCGTTGATGTTGCTTTTTGGTTTTTCGTTTCACCTTTTACTATCGGTTGAACTTTAATGCTGCTTGAAAGTATTATTCGCTGTCTGTTATTGTTTGCGAGTTGATGCCCTTTTGCTTTGCTTAGTCAAGCAATTACCTTTGAGCTGATGAGCAGTCAAATGAAAGCGTATTGCACTTAGGTTCCTTTTGATCGTAACGAGACTGTGTAGGCAGCTGATAAATCTTATTATACTAGCTTAAGTAAATTAATCAACAGATTTAGTAATAAGCTGTCGTATATTATAAATGAGGAATATCAAGTTCTTCCGTGGGGTGTGCAGGTGATCCCTAGGGGATGTATGGGTGGCCTCTGCAGCAATGCGTGTGTGTACGACGCCATTTACGTTGTTATAGGGTGGATCGTTCGGGCGTCACTCAATAATTAGGCCTTCTTTCCAATACCTCCAAGAATCGTATATTCAGTTCCGTTCCAGTTAATAGCCCACAGGCACAGATAGTAAAGAGGACCGAAGTGGTGCCACCGGAGCCCGGAAGAGGAATAGCTGGAGGAAGTACTTGCTGTAGCAGTAGGGGCCGATGAGCTGGAGGACCTCACAGTCGTGAGAGTGAGCAGTGGGTACGGCAGCACAGAGGGTTGGGAGCTCTACGTCTGACAATTGTAGATCTCCCAAGTTTGCGTGTCAGTGCAAGTGTATCATTACCGTGCACCGATCTGGCGTAGTGCGAGTTGGGGGTATCCCTAGCCTGGAAAAATTGGGTGTGGTTCTCATCAGCTAGGGGCCCTTTTCGGCGAGCTGGCATCTGGACCATAGAATTAGGTGGGATTGCCAAGTGAGTGCTGGTTACCAAATAGGCCCTGGCGCGTCTATTCCTCTTCCAGGCTCTGGCGGCACCACTTCGGTCCTCTTTACTATCTGTGCCCGTGGGCTATGAACTGGAACGGAACTGAATATACGATTCTTGGAGGTATTGGAAAGAAGGCCTAATTATTGAGTGATGCCCGAACGATCCATCCTATAACAACGTGATTGGCCATTGCCACGTTGTTTAGGGTAGTAAGCACACAGTCAATTAATGGAGAGCACTGGCCATATCCCAAGTGAGCTGCTCTCTTACGGATCACCAAGGCGGAGACAGCATCCACTAAAGCGCTCCAAGTGGTCGCTGGCTAGTTACCCTTTGAGTGCCTAGTGGGCAAGTGGAGCGTCTCCGTGTGAATGGGAATCCTCGTCAAAGACATGTGAAAGTTGTTAAGCCAGACCACTCGACGAGCACGTTCCACTACGGAACATGGCGTTTTTATTGCGCGGGTTCACCACTTTTCTCTCCAAGGCTATCTGTCCCACTCATCTTGCGTGTGGAGGAAAAAAGGCACCACATGCTGCTCCGCTGTAGTTCTTGCAATAGTGAGCTACAGTTGCTGGGAGACAAGCAACCTTATAACTGTTTCAACCAGTTGATCTCTCATCTCACTACATTGGGTGCCAAAACAGATTGAGAACTCCTCCCAAATAGTGCGCTCTTTGACAGGCTGAATTAGTAGGGTCTTTGATCTCCGCAATATCCACACTTGTACTTAACGGTACGCACCAGCCCTACGGACAGTCATTGCTTCCCCTTTCCGTCACAACCCTTTTGTTTGTACCCGTCAAAGTCACACTCCTCAGTTATTTCCAATTGACAACGGATTCCCCTTTGCTGGACTTTCCCAATTATCTTTTCCCACCCCCCAATTTTATATTTATTCTTCTCACCAGACAGCTCCTTCCACGTCAGTCATTCTTCAGCACTTGCGAACAACAGTCGTTTCCCAGTTCTCCCAAATCATTCGTCTCTCAAGTCTCGCGCTACTCACATCTCTCTCCCTCTCCACAACCAGTTCACTTGTATTAAGAATCCCCTTGTTCACGTTTATACACTCACACTCAAACTGATATCGCTATTCTGTCAGGTATAATACATATACTCACGCTCCCCACGATTTTATTTCTGAATTCAAATTCCTCCATTTGTGCGCGCAACAGTCCTCGTCATGGGATTTTTTTTTTAATTTTATGTTTTTCCAGCTACGTATAAAACGTAAGGAGTCGCGCACTTTACTTTCCATATCTTTTTTATTGGAAAAATAAAAGCAGCGCTTTTGAGAGAAAACGGCCGAACCAAATCAGCTCAAACTCGACATCTTGCCCGTAGGTTACCATAGTACGCTAAAAAGAGGGTATGACCAAAATCCACCGAAAACTAACTATAGTTATCATAGTGATCAAAACACCAAATATTTTGTCTCTCAAAAACGGCCCTAACCATTTTGATTAAATTATTTATACGGGCAGCTCTCAATAAGGCAATTATACCATGAAACTTTCCATCTGTTGGAAAATGACGAGAGCAGCACAATAAATTATCAAAAGTTTCGACGAAAATCGATTTTAGCGCTATTTTTACTTTTTTCCATATGTAATCCGTTCAAATGATACCCGGAATGTTTAAAAACAAATTGGTACGGTAGTCTAATCCAATACCTATAGGTACATACATACATGAGGTACATGGGGCTCACTCCAGAAATTCCTGAATTTCAACTACTGCCGTTTCGCTTACTACCAGTTCTAACGGTTATTTTTCAATAACTCTGGAAAAGTAATTACTATCCTTTTTTTACAAATTCGTGTTTACAGCCTCATTGATTATCTGTGTACCAATCGCTCAATAATGTATCTCACGAGCGTAGTTAAACACTCACCCTTTAGGTATTGGATTGGACTACTACACGACTTTTTTTAAACATTCTAATAACATTCCAGCGGGGTTCAAAAGGAAAAAACCGCGTTAAAAACGCTTTTCGTCGAAAATTTTGATAATTTATTGTGCTGCTCTCGTCATTTTCCCACAAATGGGAATTTTATGGTATAATTATCTTATTAAGAGCTATCTATATAAAAAATTTATTCAAAATTGATAGAGCCGTTTTTGAGAAAAAAATTTGGTGTTTTGATCACTATGGTAACTATAGTTAACAATCGGTGGATTTGGCCCACACCCTCATTATTGCGTCCCATGGTAACCTGTAGGCTAGACATGAAGTTTCAGCTGATTTGGTATGGTGTTTTTCTCTAAAAACTGCGCTAAAATCGATTTCGTCGAAAGTTTTATTGGGCTGCTCTCGTCATTTTCCCACAAATGGGAATTTTATGGTATAATTGCCTTATTGAGGGCTATCAATATGAACAATTTAATCAAAATCGTTAGAGCCGTTTTTGAGAAAAAAATATTTGGTGTTTTGATCACTATGATGACTATAGTTAAGTTTCGGTGGATTTTGTTCAAACCCTTATTTTGGCGTCCCATGGTGACCTGTGGGCGAGATATCATGTTTGAGCTGATTTGGTTCGGTGGTTTTCTCTAAAAATCGTTCAGTGTTTTTCGGACTCAGGAGGGTCTGAAACGTAAAGATCTGAAGAGAACTCAAATTTTTTTTTTTCAGCCGATTACATAACTTTCCTTTCTACTTCGTATAGCCAAGGAAAGTTAAAAACAGTCTCACGAATTTCCATTAGATCGATGGCTCAATAATAGTCAGGGCTCGAGTAGGAGCAGCGCAACGAATTCCGGAACCGTCAACGCCACTGGGTTCCGTGTAGGGTGTTGTAATAAACATAATGAAAACCCGATCAGATTATTATTCATAGTCGAGAGAACCGCGCAATACACGAGGGGCCGTGGAAAGTTGCGTGATGCGTCACACCTTATTGTCGCGTTCGATTGTTAGTGATGTGTGGTTTGTACGCGTCAGAGTAAGTCATTACGGTACACACACCATGTGCCAAACTTAGATTTTTCTTCGCTTGCGTGAGCATCAACAGATTTGAATGAAACTCAACTTAAATCTTTTCTTAAAATCAATTTGTCTTATTGAAGGGACCAACAACAGACGAACTGTTCAACTGGAGTTGTCGTTTGCGCTCATTTAAACTGAGGATTTATTATTAACGTTTTTCTCTCGGGCGCTGAACAAGCTCAACTCACCTTGGGATCATAAAACTGGACACCCCGTGAAGGGGGGAGGGGAGGGGAGGGCAGAGATAAAATATTGTAAAGCGCGCGTTATTTTTTGTAATACAGAGCGCGATTTGAACGATGGAGTCTCTCCTCTCGCGGTTAATCGCCCGCTAAATGGCGAAAAGATTGATGGAGTCGCGAACCTGAGTTATGTGAGAGGCGTAGATCATTCCGAGTTGTATTAAGGAATCAAATTTCTTTATCGGTCCCAGTCCATGCTCCGGACATCTCCCTTCAATCCCTTGTTCCCTTGATGGATGCCTTATTCATCTCGCGCGCCATCGTTCGGCCCTCATTATGTTTTTAGGCGCTCCGAGTTAAGTAAACGTCGTATTGACTCGTATTTAACTCTCTTTTTTATGGGGTTCGTGTTGAATGCGATTCATATCGCGTGGCTTCGTCAACATCGGTCGCCGTTGAGTGAGTGTTGATACGTTAACATTGGGCCGGAGGGCAGTACTGACTTACACAGTTCGCCCACAGTACACAACAGCCTGAAACAGACTCGCACGACAGATACGTTGGTATGGCCTTAATATTTGGCGAAGTCAAGGTTCATCCGTGTGTCAATGCGCAACAGAGAACGGTATTTTATTAGAACTCCAAGAGTCATTTTCAAGACCACTGGTATACCTGCGCTTTTTCAATTAAATCTTCATTCTTTGCTTGACCCTCGAACTTCCTATAATCTCTCGTATTTTTACTTTACTTCCCAAAGGGAAAGGAAAGTATAGTAATCGTGTCAAAAAACGAACGGTGCGTAGCAACACACAACTTTCCGCCACCCCCGTAAGTTCGAACACCAGCTAAATATGCGGGCGTTATATCTTCGTTCAACGCATTTCTACAGAAACATTTATAGAGAACAAAATGTAGGGACTAGTTAGCTGAGAGTACTCCGTAAGTTTGATCGAAATCGTCACAACCGTTTTTGAGAAAATTGGAATACCGATAAATTAATATTCGACCAATCTCCTCTTCTGAGTTAACTTGGTTTATATCTCCGTTCAACATATATACACAGAAATAGTTACTCAGAACGAAATGTGGGTGTGGGTGACTGAAAGACACTCTGAACGATTGATCGAATTTGGTGGAGCAGTTACTTCAGACTTTACGGAAATGTTCGAAAATACGTTAATTTCGTCACATTTTAATTTTTATCTCTGCTCAATGGACTTTCAGAGGAACATTTATTGAGAACAATACGTAGGTATTAACTATTCGAAAACATCCTGAGAGTTTGGTGAAAATCGTTCTAGTCGTTTCGTCAAAAAGCGTAAAATACCTATTTTTGCTTCATAGGCCTATATCTCCGTTCACCGTATTTTCATGGAGATATGTATAGAGAAGAAAGGTTAGGTATTGATTAGTAGAAGATAATTTGAAAGTTTAATCATGATCGTTAGGTTCGTTTTCGAGAAAAATGCGAAAAACCATAGTTTTTGGTACATTTTTGTCCCCCAACCGCCCTTCCCATCGGCCGAAATTGCCCATAACCTTATTTTAGTGTCTACAAGAAATAGCGAACAAAACAAAAAAAAGAACCAGCTCAATCGGAGCAGCCGTTCTCCTGCAAATCGAACCAGAAAAGGAGATTTGTCGAATATTAATTTATCGGCATTGCAATTTTCTCAAAAACGGCTCTAACGATTTCGCTCAAACTTACGAATGACTTGGCTCTGAAGCCCGCTGGACGGAGTTGGGACATTGCTTCGGACAATTCGCGTACAACGAGCTCGGTAATTGGCAAAATGGTATTATAAATTCTCCGGGTAGACTGAGAGGGCTTTGGGCTCCCTCGAACTGTAGGGCAAAGACTAAGAAGGACTGGTGGCAAAATCTTTGTAGGATCCAGACCTTTTTGGCCATAGGCGCTGACTTCAACGACCGGGGCCATCGTTCAATGCAGCGATTTGCGTGGTGTTACGAATTCTCTGTTCTCTGTGCCGACTCAAACTGCCTACAGTGATCAATCGCGATGCAGTCAGTACTACCGAAGCGAGGTAGCCAATTCGTCCAGCATACAGCACAGGGGATATCTGCCAAGATACCACGTTTTGTCAACTCCAACCCAAAAAAGAACTTACAGGCTACTCGGGAGAAATTCAAGAGTTTATTCGCATGGAGCGTCACTTGGGCCGCAACCTTCTCCGCTAAGTTTCCAAGTAAAGAGGTATTTTGAAAGTCGATATCAAAAGACACTTGTCAATTCATTAACAAACCCATCGGAAAGGTGAAAGGCCGTCGTCTAACCACATCGAGATCTCGCCCTGGTTCATAAATCAAGCGACAACCTCCGACGCTTCCCGTCAAATCCAATTTTATAACCGGAAAGACGTAATTCGGACGTGAAAAATGCTCAGCGGATGCAAGACCCTGGTTTGAAGTCAAGTATAATATTGTTTGCAGCGACTGTTCAAACGGGGGACGACGTAATCATCCACCTGCGGTTTTCCGAAGGGGGAAGAGAAAATGCCCAAGGGATTCTCCAAGGGAGAAACTTCGTTTGGAAGAAAGGGAGTCGTCGAGGAGACCATTATTCACGATTTCTATTCCGGAGAGGAGGTTGTATGGAAGGGTTGTGTGACGCCATTCCGTGGTTCGGGTGCCCGTGCTAGTACATTATTTCCCTGGTGGCTTTTATCAAAGGGGGCGGGCGAGTTACGCGGAGGGATGTGCTCGAAGCGCCGGAATCGACGGCATTCCTTTATTTTTTGTCCGTATTTGTTTAAACAGAATTCAAACGTAACCAAACTCAAACTGGGTGCATACTAGGTGCAAGTATGTTAAACGTACACAGCATGCCACAGGAGTGACGCATCGTTCTTTCAAGTGCGATACAGGACCAAATCTCTCACACCTTTACCATTTCTACTTTCCTTGGCTCTACGAAGTAGCAAAGGAAAGTTATGTAATCGGCTGAAAAAAAATTTTGAGTTCTCTTCAGATCTTTACGTTTCAGACCCCCTTGAGTCCGAAAAACACTATTTGGGAAAATGGTCTGTGTGTGTCTGTGAACGATTTTTAGGGAGAACGACCGTACCAAATCCACTCAAACTTGATATCTCGCCCGCAGGTTACCATGGCACGCCAAAAAAAGGGTTTGAACCAAATCCACCGAAAGTTAACTATATTTATCATAGTGATCAAAACACCAAATATTTTTTTCTCAAAAATGGCTATAACGATTTTGATTAATTTTTTTATATTGGTAGCTCTCAATAAGCCAATTATAGCATGAAATTCCCATTCTTGGGAAAATGACGAGAGCAGCACAATAAATTACCAAAACTTTCGACGAATTCGATTTTAGCGCGGTTTTTAGATAAAACCACCGTACCAAATCAGCAGAAACTTGATGTCTAGCCTACCGGTTACCATGGGCCGCAAAAATAAGGGTATGGGCAAAATGCACCGAAAGTTAACTATAGCCATCATAGTGATCAAAACACCAAATTTTTTTCTCAAAAACGGCTCTAACGATTATGATTACATTTTTTATATTGATAGGTCTCAATAAGGTAAGTATACCATAAAATTTCCATTCGTGGGAAAATGACGAGAGCAGCACAAAAAATTATCAAAATTTTCGACGAAAAGCGTTTTTAGCGCAGTTTTTTCCTTATAAACTCCGCTGGAATTTTTGTAGAATGGTAAGAAACATTGGTATTGTAGCCCAATTCAATACCTAAAGGGTGAGTGTTTAGAAACGCTCATGAGATACATGGGGGCTCACTCCGAAAATTCCGGAATTTCAACTACCGCCGTTCGCCTACTACCAATTCTGAACGTTTTTACCCAATAACTCTGCAAAAGTAATTACTATCCTTCTTCAAAAAATTTGTGTTTACAGCCTCATTAATTATCTGTGTACCAATTGCTCAATAATGGTCCTGCAATGAGTACGAGCAGCACAATAAATTCCGGAACTGTAAGCGCTACCGCTTCCTGCTGCCGTAAAGCGTTGTTTGACCAAGTTCAAATTAACTGAGTGATAAATGAATTGATTAAATAGAATTAGCCATGTACAAAGTGAATTGTTGTAGAGATAAGGAAAGTTGTGTGTTGCAACGCACCAGATATTTCCATTTCTGTCGACGGTTTCCCCTGTCTACCCGTTAATCGCTAAAGTCATGAACCACCATCACCTATAGCTGGAACTATCGGAAAAAAGTTCAATCACTTCGAGGAAAAGGTACGTTGACATCTGAAATTTATGGGAATGAGGAAGAGATGGAAGGGAGAGGGGGGAAGAGTTTGGGTCGTATGGCCCTCTCTCTCATTCTTCCTGTGGTTTCCTCGTAAATCCGTCAAATAAAACTGATCTCATCGCGTTACCATATTGCACTATTGAACCACATCCCTTGCCCAGGCAAGGATTTACGTTTTTTCCGCACTTGTCCCAAATAATAACGAAACTAATTGAAAATATTTGGTCCGTAGCAACACACAACTTTCCTTAGCTCTACGTCAATTCACTTATCACTCAGTTCATTTGAACATGGTCAAACAACACTTCACGGCAGCAAGAAGCGGTAGCGCTTACAGTTCCGGAATTTATTGTGCTGCTCGTATTCATTCCAGGACCTTTATTGAGAAATTGGTACACGGAGAATTAATGAGGCTGTAAACACAAATTTTTTGAAGAAGGATAGTAATTACTTTTGCAGAGTTATTGGGTAAAAACGTTTAGAACTGGTAGTAGGCGAACGGCGGTAGTTGAAATTCCAGAAATCCTGGATCGACCCCCATATATCTTATGAACGTTTTTAAACACTCACCCTATAGGTATTGGGTTGGACTACAATACCAAATTTTTTGAACATTCCACTAACATTCTAGCGGAGTTTATACGAAGTAAACTGCGCTGAAAACCCTTGTCGTCGAAAATGTTCATAATTTATTGTGCTGCTCCCGTTATTTTCTCACTCATGGCAATTTTATGGTATAATCGACGTGTTGAGAGCTGTTCATGAAAAAAATGTAATCAAAATCGTAAGAGCCGTTTTTGAGAAAAACATTTGGTGTTTTGCTCACTATGATAATCATAGTTAACTTACGGTGGATTTGGCCCATACCCTTATTTTTGCGTTCCATGGTAACCTGTAGGCTAGACATCAAGTTTCACCTGATTTGGTACGGTTGTTTTCTCTAAAAACCGCGCTAAAATCGATAACGTCGAAACTTTTGATAATTTATTGAGCTGCTCTCGTCATTTTCCCGCCATTGAGAATTTTATGGTATAGTTGCCATATTGGGAGCTATCAATATAAAAAATTTAATCAAAATCGTTAGCGCCATTTTTGAGAAAAAAAATATTTGGTGTTTTGATCACTATGATAACTATAGTTAACTTTCAGTGGATTTTGCTAATACCCTTATTTTGGCGTGCCATGGTAACCTGCGGGTGAGATATCAAGTTTGAGTGGATTTGGTACGGTGGTTCTCTCTAAAAACTGCTTTAAAATCGATTTCGTCGAAAGTTTTGGTAATTTATTGTGCTTCTCTCGTCATTTTCCCACGATTGAAAATTTTATGGTATATAGTTGCTATACTGGGAGCTATAAATATAAAAAATTTAATCAAAATCGTTGTATCCATTCTTGAGAAAAAAAAATTTGGTGTTTTGATCACTATGATAACTATGGTTAACTTTCGGTGGATTTTGTTCATACCCTTATTTTGGCGTGCTGTGATAACCCGCAGGCGAGATATCAAGTTTGAGTGGATTTGGTACGGTGGTTCTCTCTAATAGTCGTTCGCAGAACACACACAGACCATTTTCCCAAATAGTGTTTTTCGGACTCAGGAGGGTCTGCTACGTAAAGATTTGAAGAAAACTCAACTTTTTTTTTCAGCCAGTTACATAACTCTCCTTTGCTACTTCGTAGAGCCAAGGAAAGTAAAGCTAAAATCGATTTTCATCGAAATGTTTGGTAATTTATTGTGCCACTCTCTTCATTGTACCACGGATGGGAATTTCGTGGTATTGTTGTCTCGTTAAGAGCTGTGCACATAAAAAATACAATCAAAATCGTTACAGCCGTTTTTGAGAGAAAAAAAAATTTGATGATTTCATCACTATGATAACTATATTTAAGCGGATTTTGTTCATACCCTAGAAACCTGGGGGCTAGATATTTAGTTTCGACACAAGTACAGTACTTTCCTTGTTCCTCAGGTCGCGGAATGTAAAAGTAGCGTAGAACTGATTGCCCGCGGCACAAGTAGGAGCAGCACAATGAATTCAATAACGGTGTCTGTTACGTAGGAAGTCCTCTTCCCTTTCCCAATAAAAGATGACTTTAATTCAATAGCTGTCCAAAATACACAAACGACGACGGGATTCGACTGGTACGATTCTATCGGGAAATTCGCGAACTGCAACTGAGCGTGTAAATGTATCGTTTGTTACGCGCCAGTTGAATGGTTTTAATGAACTGTTACGGACGCCCCAGTGCGGGCCGTGGCACACTCGCAGCTTTCCACAGACCGATCGACGAATGCGCTGTCGTGCTGCAAATTGGTCCTTAGATGATTCGTTGCTAGGAACCGTAAAGTTATATACGGCGATTAGGCGAGGAACGGATTCCGCTTTGTTAACTCGTTCGTTTTAGCAACCCCGCGCGGCTTCGTCTTTTTTCTTTTAATTCGTGATTTGTAAGAGAAATCAACTTGTTGAGGTACGAGCGGTTTTGTGCGACAGGGTTGCGAGTAGCGATCGACGTGAAAGGGGATTTTATTGTGGTCCAGGAGGAGAGCTCTGGATGAACACACACACACACACACACACTCAGTCACGAAAAAAAAGAGGGTTAACTAATTTGAGGCCTCCGTCTGAGCGCTGAAGAGAGAGCAAAAGGTTAAAGACGGAGAGAAGGGTACAAAAGAACGAGAGAGGAGAGCTGAAGAGTGAATTATAACCGTACGCCTAATATCAGGTTGTGAGGCATCAAAGCATCAAATCCTGGGGGGAACTGTCTGTCTCAGATGAGACTCCCTGAAGAGAAGAGTTCGAATCTTTCTGAGAGAAAAGGGTTCGAAGTTATAAGCCCCTCCCTCCCCTGCCCCCTTCACCTTTCCATCGCACCAACTCCTACGCTTCCTCGGCATTTCCCTCGCCCGTCCCAAATCCTCCTGAGCAATTTCACGGAGCGTTAAGAAGGTATTTGTTGAGGCTTTCAAAGAACAACTGTCGAAAGTATCAGGCAGCGTGCAAGTTGCTTAAATGTGTGTACCTCAACGTACGCGTGGTTTTCACTTTGTTACCTAATTTGGAACTGGACCCATTTCTTTAAACCAGTTCGCTCATTTTGTCACTCTATTATCTGAGATCGGTCTGTCAACTAGCGCATCAACTCGGCTAAATTTGGTTTTGTTTATTTCGTACAATTGTTGAACTCCGTGTTGAGAGATGTCATGTATCCCGCTGGGAAACAATCGATTTGTCCGAATCACAATGGGGGACAGAAATCCAGATGTGCGGCAGATGAGCCCTTGAGTAGCGGGTGGAGGCTTGAGGGACCTCTTCCACAGGTTACTGGGGTCCTTCCAAAACCCAGGAAGGCCAGCAATCCAAACTTCCAAGAGGAAGAGCGGTAAGTGCCATCGAATGATAGGGCGTGCCAGCGACCATTCTGGCCTTAAGGGTTGTTTGACCCAAAGGTGGTACCACAGGAATGCACTGCCGCGGCCTTGCGCTGGTGCATTAAGGCCACGACAGGTTGGGTGCCTCCGCAGGACAAGGTAGGTAGAATGGAACAATTCAATTCCCACCCAGGGCAAGGCCTGACAATGCTGGAAAATACGATAGTTCTGCAGACATTGTGGTGGTCGTGGAGTCACTGGAGGGTAGTTATCCCATCCCTTCCTTCGTTTTTAAACCGCAGGGTCTGAGGGTGTTGGAGGCCACCTGGTTGGTACTCTCACAGACAACCCCAAATGCAGAATGGTCACTGTCTCAATCACAATACCACAGTCTGTATCCACATTTCTTGCTAGAACCACACAGTTTCAGGAGGTGGGTGGTCGTGAGTGTTCTCCCTGTACTGAGGTAGTTTGGAGATGCTTTGGAAGAGCTGCTGACTCAGGCAAAAATTACAGCAATCGTGCTGGAGCTCCGATCCACAATCCTCGACTTAAGTCGAGTATTATGAACAATGTCTTATCCACTAGACTACGATTGCCTGGTGCCTTTAATAGGAGTCAATCTCCCCCCTCATCTTTAGCAGCTGCTCGTGGAGCGGACTCTTTTAAGGAATGAATTTATGAGAGCTGAGCGAATCCCCGGAAAATCCGACCCACAATCCTCAACTTTACGTCGAGAATTATGAACAATGTCTTATCCACTAGACCACGATTGCCCGGTGCCTTTAATAGGAGTCAATCTCCCCCGTCATCTTTAGCTGCTGCTCGTGGAGCGGACTCTTTTAAGGAAAGAATTTATGAGAGTTGAGCGAATCCCCGGAAAATCCGGCCCACAATCCTCAACTTTACGTCGAGAATTATGAACAATGTCTTACCCACTAGACCACGATCACCCGGTGCCTTTTATAGGAGTCAGTCAGCGTTCCTTAAAAGAGTCCGCTCCAGGAGTAGCGGCCATCTTCTTCTCCATCTTCTGGCAGCCTGAGCAGTAGGAGCTGTACTCATCAAGACGCCAACCAGAGTACGACCACCAGAAGGGCAAGTGGGCCTTGGTAGGTGGCATGATGAGTGGGACAAAACCCAGAACCAGGCGGCAGATTCCTGAGCTTGGTCCATGGCTCGGACAACGCCACAGTGAGGCGGATTTCTACCACACCCAGTTCCTAACAGGGCAATGAGTATTTAGGGCTTACTTGCAACAAATTGCTAAGGCTGCAAGGCCAAGTTGCCTACATGTGGATGATGCTTCCCATACCATCAGAAGTGGGCAGGCTGGCAGCGCACACTGGAAAATACAGTCGGTCGGCTCACGCTGGAGGCATTCGTCCACTCCATTGTGCATTCAGAGGAAATGGGAAGTGCATTGCTCAATTTGCTAGAGCATGGGCTTGAGCTTGATGATCCAGTGCCAGTATCTTGCTGGGATCAAGAATAAAGACTCGGAGGAAAGACTGCTCCTGAACCTCTCAAACTGGATCAGGTGGTCTGGAATCCAGACTCCAAATGCTTTATCTTAGGGCAGCGAAATAAGACTGAGCCTTTTCAGGATGGAGTGGAAGGAAATACACTCACATATGTTGTGGGCATACTCACTCACTCATCCGGGAGGCGGCTGTGGGCCATACGACACTGCTAGAGCCGCAGGACCAATGGCATTTCGCCGTGGCACACATTGGGCCCATGTCCTAACTCCCTGGCGAGCCCGTTGGAGGGCCCGCCTAGTTTCCCAGCCGCCACCGGTACCCATTGCCTCACCCCCCTGGGTTCGGAGGAGGGGGTCCCGATCGGGGAGTCCGCTGGTTCTATCCCCGCCTGGCTCGGAAGGCCTCGCGCCCCAATGCGCTCAGCCACCGCGCCCTCATGTTGTGGGCACAGTCGACACCCCTCAGAAAACCCCCTACCACGTGGTACAGTGCTGGAGACTTGACAGGAAGCGATTTCCGATCTTTGGTGCTTCTTCTTCAAGAGTGGGCAGCAAAAAAGGTTCTTGCCGGAAACACCTAAGCATAGACCTGTTGGACAATTGGGCATTAGGCCGCAGTTTTCATCCCAATTTCGGTCTTGAATTTCAAGTCTTGGGCCAGTGAATCGTCCAAATGTGTCAATCTTCTCGTCTTCAAATTTGTGTGGCTGGTTGGTTTTTGGGCTGCGAAGACTACTTTTGTGGTTGTTGTCGCAGCAATTAACGTCCGATGCAGTTATAGCGCTCCGTGTGTCATTCCTCCCGCTCCGCTATTTCGTTTTAGGAAAGCCGAGGGATTTCCATTTATTTTCGCCCCGTTTCGCGTTACGACTTATTTTCTTCGCTGCGAATTGCGATAAGTCGCCTTCCAGACCGCACTTTCGTCGTTTGTCAGAAAATCGCTCAAACGTCTTCTCCAACTGGAACATCTTTGAATTCCTCTCAGCTGAAGGGCTTTCCCTTCAACTCCTCTTCTTTTTGGCACAGTTCTCTATATCGGTCCTTTCCATTCCTTTCGCCTGCACGCTCCGTTGATCCAACCCCCCCCCCCCCAACCATAGCCTCCTCTGGTTCCTTTAACGTTATATTACACTTCCAAAAACTCGCACAGTCGACTATTGACCGATGGAGTTGTCCATAGAAGATGTTTGTTGGCTCCGGCCCAACCTTTTGTACGTGAGTGCTTGTATTATAAAAGAACGGAAAGAACTTTGTGTATGTTTGCTTCCAGTCACTTCTTTTATTTTTCTTCCTTTCTCTCCTTCGTTCTTTCTTGGCCAAAATATTCCTTTGAACTGAACTGAACGACCATCGTAAAATTTGCTGTTTGCTTTCGTTTTGTTTCCGTAATGACTCACTTCGAGTATTTTCTTTCGTACCCAGTCGAAATGGTATTTCGCGGCGTGTGAATTGTAACACGAAAGGGTTGTTTTCGCATCTAGGAGGAAGCGAAGGGAATTAGAAGCTCAACAAGTGGTACAAAAATCCGTTCAAAATGCGCTATAATTCGGCAGAAGGGACGTTTTATTATTCCAGCCCCGACGCCAACTGTTTAAACTATAATAAGCTTCGACTCAAGTTCCCAAATTGTCTTGTTGCTAGAGAGACGGCTGTGTCAAATCGTAATGTTCCCCCCGTTCAGACTAGTTGGTTGTATTAATTTTCTCCTTCGTGGCAGGTGGTCTGCCTACCATTAATCAGAGCTTCCTCCTAGAAGCAGGCGGGGAAGATACGAAACCAACAGTTGCCGTATTTCGCCTTTTGAAGAGCCCCCCCCCCACCACTCTAACACACACACACTCTCTTATTATTGCGACTTAAACGAGCCTTTTGGAAGCTCACGGAGTTTTGAGTTCACTCACTTACCGAAACTAGTTTATAGTCTCTGACGGAGGCCTTCGTTATTTTGGTGTATTATTCAAAATGATGTTTTCGGTCGCGATATTTGATTTTACCACCCCCTTCCTCTATCGAAATATGATACTTTACGTTTCAAGACATCGGGAACCTAAATGTGCAACGTCCGCGCCATATCTTGAACTAACAAATTCCAACTTGGTTTTTAGTTGTGCCCGTCTGCTCGGCAATCCCATCGGACGAAGCCCGTGGTTGTTATGAGTAAAATATCTGGTGCGTTGCAACACACCACTTTCCTTAGCTCTACGTCAATTCACTTTTTACATAGCTTTTTCTACTTAATCATTTCATTTATCACTCAGTTCCTTTGAACTTGGTCTAACAGCAGCAGCAAGCGGTGGCGCTTACAGTTCCGCAATTTATTGTGCTGCTCGTACTCATTCCAGGACCATTATTGAGCAATTGGTACACAGAGAATTGATGACACTATGAACACGATATTTTTGAAGAGGATAGTAATCATTTTTGCAGAGTTATTGGGTAAACCCTTTTAGAACTGGTAGTAAGCGAAACGGCAGTAGTTGAAATTCAGAAATTTCTGGAGTGACCCCCATGTACCTCATGAGCGTTTTTAAACACTCACCCTATAGATATTGGATTGGACTACAATACCAATTTTTTTAAACATTCTACCAACATTGCAGCGGAGTTTATAAGGAAAAACCCGCGCTAAAAAGGCTTTTCGTCGAAAATTGTGATAATTTATTGTGCTGCTCTCGTCATTTTCCCACAAATGGGAATTTTATGGTATGATTGCCTTATTGGTAGCTGTCAATATAAAAAACTTAATCAAAACCGTTACAGCCGTTTTTGAGAAAAAAAACATTTGACGTTTTGATAACTATGATAACTATAGTTAACTTTCGGTGGATTTTGCTCATACCCTTATTTGTGCGTCCCATAGTAGCTTTCGGGCTAGATATCAAGTTTGAGGTGATTTGGTTCGGTCGTTTTCTCTAAAACCCACTCTAAAATCGATTTCGTCGAAAATTCTGATAATTTATTGTACCGCTCTCATCATTGTCCCATAGATGGGAATTTTATGGTATAGTTGCCGTATTGGGAGATATCAATGTAAACAATTTAATCAAAATCGTTAGAGCCATTTTTGAGAAAAAAAAAATTTGGTGTTTTGATCACTATGATAAGTATAGTTAACTTTCGGTGGATTTTGTTCATACCCTTATTTTGGCGTCCCATGGTAACCTGCGGGCTAGATATCAAGTTTGAGCTGATTTGATACGGTCGTTTTCTCTGAAACTCGTTCACAGACACAGACCGTTTTCCCAAATAGTGTTTTTCGGACTCAGGATGGTCTGAAACGTGAAGATCTGAAGAAAACTCAAAATTTTTCTTTCAGCCGATCACATCACTTTCCCTCCTACTTTGTAGAGCAAGAAAAGTAAAAATGGTTTTAAAAAATTAACAAAGACGCGATTATGGCCGTTTAATCGCAAATATGCCGTGTTTGGTATCATTTTCAAGGTATTTTTAGTTGCCGGGTCAAATGGAACGAGTCTCAGAGACGTGCAACTGCGTCTATACCGAAAACGGTGTAATCACAGTAATAATAGTGAGCCAAAGTCTGTTAATTGATAGAACTGGTTGATACAGCGGAAGCAATCGTTGTCTAGCGGCTTTCTAACAGTGCAGCTGTTGGATGTTAGAAATGTCCGCGTTTAATACTTAAAAATGTATTTTCCACGCCGAAACTAGCAGCATTCGTCTCTGACATTCCCTATAGTTTCATCGTTTGCACTCCTCGTCAGCTTAGACTACGTAGTTTAAGTCGTTCCGTTGTAGTCAGGTCACGTTTCGTATCGTTTACGGGTATTTTTCGATGATGAATCGGAAGAGCGATACTACGTCAAGCTGAGAATAATAAACCTTTGTGCAATAATTTGGAGCGTTCTCCTTTTTATTTTTTTGCCCTAGCGAATGGCGGTGTATATTTCGTCCTCGTCCCTCCCTTCCCTTCTATATATTTTCGAATAGAAATCTCTCATAACCTAATTTTCGCTTCGTCAAAAAATAACAATCAAAAATAAACGAGAACCAGCTCAGTGGCTTCCGCTATTCTTCCCTCTAATTGAACCCACACACGCGAAAATTAGTTCGTTCGGATTCGTTACTCCTCAAAACGTCAAGATCAGAAGAAAGTCCAACTTTTTTCAGGTTAACCCTCTGGTTAGTGGATAGTAATAGTGGCAATATATTATTATCATCATTTCGTAGTGCGATGATGTATTGTTAGTTTGTTAGTTTCGGGCCAATTTTGTTCATACCCTTATTTAGGCGTTTAATAGTGTGCAGGTTAAGTATCAAATTTGCGCTGATTCGGTATAGTCGGCTTATTTCATTTTCGTTCGCAGACACTAAACTGTTTATTGAACTCAGGAGCCTTTGAAAACGTAAAGATTTGTTTTAAGGCGATTACGTGACTTTTGCCGTAACAACAAATTTTGTTTTGTACTTTCTTCGGATTTACGAGGTAGAAAGGAAAATTATTTAACCGGCTGACAAAAAATTGATGAGATATTTACGTTTTAGACCCTACTGAGACCGAAAAACGCTATTTGGTAAAATAATGGTCTGTGTGTTTTTTTAAACTTTATAGGCAAGTCTATATTACAAATAGGTCTCATTGGGCGTCTTATTACGTAACGTTAAGTGCATCTTACAAGAAATTGATTCCTCTGTTACACCATGTAATATTCATGATGAACTCACGAAAGAAGAAAGACAAATAATTTCAAAAAGTAGTAATAAAACAGGGAAACAGAAAATATAAAAAAGGAATGGGTGGTGTTAGGTACATAATCGAAAAAAACGAACATCATGTATGTACTTGTACACCCACACTCACTTATGTATGTACCTTAAACTAACTATAGTTATCATAGTGATCGAAACACCAAAACTGATTTTTATCGAAAATGGCTGAACAAAATCAGTTCAAACTTGATATCTATCCCGCGGATTGCCATGGGACGCCGAAAGAAGTGTATGAACGAAATCCGCTTTAAGCTGACTATAGTTATCATAATGATCGAAACACCAAACTTTTTTTTCTCCAAAGCGGCTGAACCAAATCAGTTCAAACTTGATGTCTATCCCGCGGATTGCCATGGGACGCCAAAAGAAGGGTATGAACGAAATCCGCTTTAAACTGACTATAGTTATCATAATGATCGAAACACCAAACTTTTTTTTCTCGAAAGCGGCCGAACAAAATCAGTTCAAACTTGATGTCTATCCCGCGGATTGCCATGGGACGCCAAAAGAAGGGTATGAACGAAATCCGCTTTAAACTGACTATAGTTATCATAATGATCGAAACACCAAACTTTTTTTTCTCGAAAGCGGCCGAACAAAATCAGTTCAAACTTGATATCTATCCCGCAGATCGGCATGGGACGCCAAAATAAGCGTATGGACGAAATCCCCCTGAAACTGACTATAGTTATCATAGTGATCGAAACACGAAACTCTTTTTTCTCGGAGGCGGCTGAACAAAATCAGCTCAAACTTGATATGTAGCCCGCAGATCGGCATGGGACGCCAAAAGAAGGGTGTGAACGAAATCCGCCTGAAACTGACTATAGTTATCATAGTGATCGAAACACCAAACTTTTTTTTCTCCAAAGCGGCTGAACCAAATCAGTTCAAACTTGATGTCTATCCCGCGGATTGCCATGGGGCGCCAAAAGAAGGGTATGGACGTAATCCGCCTTAAACTAACTATAGTTATCATAGTGATCGAAACACCCAACTTTTTTTCTCGAAAACAACTTTCACGATTATCATTAAATTTCTTGTATATACAGCTCTTAATGACGCGGCAATACCGTAAAATTAGCATCCGTGGGAAAATGACGAGAGCAGCGCAATGAATTACCAAACATTTCGACGAAAACGCTTTTAGCGCAGTTTTTTCGTTATGATCCCCGCTCGAATGTGTATAGAATCTTGAAAAAATGCAGCTGGTAGTTCAATCAAGTAACTATAGTATGCGTCATTAATAACGCTTGTACGATGCATAGGGGCTACTCTAGAAATTCTTGAATTTCAACTACGGTCGTTTCACTTACCACCCATTTGCAGTTTTTACCCGATAACTTTTGAAAAATGATATTTATAATTGTCTGTGTACGAATTGGTTAATAATGGGCAGGGCGTGAGCACGAGCAGGTCAATAAATTTCGGAAGTATAAGTTCAACCACTTTCTGCCACCGCGAAGGCGGTGTTTCGGCGTGTTCAAATGAACTGCGTTGAAAATTCGTTGAATTTATGTAGAGTTAAGGAAAGTTGTGCGATGCGGCGTATTTGATATTCATTGAACGGCCTTATCGGTACATTAACTCAGCCCCTGTCCCATTGAGTTCTTCACAAATTAACGTTTTCCGAATACAGTTTGTAAATTCACAATTCGAGACGACTACCTCAAAAACTCCGCAGGTCACATAAATTTTCGGATCTCCCCGCGCGTCTTCTAATGAGCAAAAAAAAAAGGTCAACCGGGGAGGGCATACACGACATAAGAAGATCCGCGTTCCGATATTTTTCACACTGGTAACAATTTCCATAAGTAATCACATTTTCAATAAAATTTCTGACCAAACCTGGTTCGGTAATTTGTGATCGGAAAAAGAGAGGCTGATATTATTCCTCATTAACTGGACGGGGTTGCGGGGAGATTCATACATAATTCATATCATTTGAGACGGGAGAGTGCGGTGGGAAGGATTTGAAAGAGGTAAGATGGAGAGAAAAAAAAAGTGAAGAAAAAAAAAGGAAATGAAACGAATAAGAAGAAGGAGAGAAGAAGAAATGTTGTAAAGGATCACCGGTAGGGCCCATATACGTCTGCATGGTTAATGAGATGAGAGTCTCTGAGCCTCGGTGTCGTTGATGTTAATACAGAACATGGTCCCGAGGGGGAACATGGTGGAGGGCTTATTTATTTGGTTATGAGCAGCACCTAACCCTCTTGGAATCGTCTACCTCAAATCTAAATTACACATCTAGCTATGTAACGGGTGGACGAGTGTTGCAACACAATGAATTCTGAGCGCTATTCACCAACAACCAAACCGACCGCCTTCCAGATTTTCTTTCTTTTTTTTCCCTCCCCGTACCTTTTCGTTCGCCGTAAGTCGTTCATATTTAGTACGTGTACGATGTCAAATTCCCTCCTTTTTTCTTTTTTCGTCTCTCTCTCGCTCTTTGAAATCCTTCGTGGACAACCGAGGCGAGAGGTTTACACCGCCGACACGCACATGTCCCGGGTGTACATCGATGTTGGCGACAAGTAACAATTGCCGCGCAAGGCTTTTACGGGATGACGAACGGGCGAGGGATGTTGGTCGAAAGACTTCTCGAACGATTTTCTAAAGGGTATGGAAAGTACTCGGATCGCCGTATGCGTCAACTTCGGATCTGAACGTTTTGAGGTCTGATGAGTTCAAACTACCTTATTGACGCGCATGGTCCAACTGCGTGCGCTCTGTATGACACTATCCTCAAATATAAGGCCATATATCTAGGCGTGATTGGCTACTACCCTGTTGTCCGGGATAGCAAACTAACAGTCGATCAAAAGAGAGTATTGGCCCAATCTCGGAGGGCTGCGCTCCTGTGGTGTACCAAGGCCTACAAGACTGTATCAACAGAAGCACTCTAGGTGATCACTGGTCAGTTAACTTGGCCGTTGAGTGCATGGTTGACAAGTGGAGAGTGAAATGGGAGCTTCCCCTGCTTTGAGCTGAACTCCGTGCGGATCTCACCACAGAACAGAAACTTGCCGCCATCGGTGAATGGGCTCTAGAGAAATAGCTAGTGAGATGGGAATCTTCGTCAATGGGTCGTGATACGTACGAGTTCTTCCCCAACATCCGTGAACGTCTTTCAAGGAAATGGGTTTAGCCAGACCACTGGATGAGCCAGTTCCTCACGGGACATGGTGACTTCAATGCGCGGTTACGCTTCTTCTCTCTGAAAGACTCTCCATTATGCACGTCTTGTGCCTCCAGTGCGGAGGAAACAAGAAACCATGTGCTGCTCCACTGTATTTTCTACAACAATGAGCGACGATTGTTGGCTGGGCAAACGAACTTAGCAGCATTGACTGCTACACAGCTAGCCTATAACCATTTTGGGAGTTTGCTAAGATGACTGAGAAATGTGGTCGTAGTTGATCTGTCATTTTGAAACTTGCCACTCAAGTAAATAGTTAGATCAGGTGGGAAACCAGATTAAGAACTCCTCCCAGACAGTACGGGACCTCCTCGCGGTAACCCAGGCTACAGCTCTCTACCGAGAGACTGGCTAACGACCAAATACCTGCCATACCTCCGCAGGTCTGAGTTTGGTGGATGCTGCAGGGGCCTGCCTCTTGCATAGTAGCGAAACCGCAACTTCCATGATTGATATAACCCTCGTCGAGGGTTAGGAACAGTCCTTAAATAAGGAAACGGACCTGTGTGTGATCTGTAAGCCTTTGGAGTTTGCTGCTGCCCAGCATGGTTGGGTTGTCGGGCGTGACTCTCTCTACTCTTCTGCGTTGGTGGAGTGGCCTTCGGATGGCGCCCTTGGAAGGGAATAACCGCACCTACAAGCCCTTCGTGTGGCGTTACTGCCTACAGGTGTATCAAGAGGTCAGGATCGTAAAGTTGTGGACGTTCACTGTAGTGCTGGTGAATCTCGCAGTCTGCCAGTGGATTCTGGTGCATCGTCATCTGAGGGTTCGGAAGTGGGAAGGGAGCGGCACTACCAGGTTGTTGCCATTGGTCCTGGATGTTCAAGTAGTCCCTGCCGGCTGAGATCTCGCGTTAAATTGGCAAGCGCAGAGGTGCAAATACGACAGGACGGATCTTTGCATGACAGTGGCGGAAGTACGTGGAGTGGAGGGAGGTGACATCAGGGTTGCATTATTGACCATGTCCGGGGCGGTGTGTGGTGCAAAGAAAGTGCTGAGCAGATGCGTCAGCTGGTTGTGTCAGAATGCATCCCCAGAGGTATCACCACCCGTATGTTCAACATTTGGTCTCTAGAAATATTCCTCTGACAATTCATCAAACGGAAATAACAACCAAAATGCTCCAAAAATCGCTTTTTTGGCGTTTTCATAAATATTCACAGTAAACGCTCAGAGCTGAATCCGCTCAACCTGACGTAGTGTCTTGTAGCAAACCTACATTTAATTTCCCACAACTATTTCTGAGGCTGCCATGAAACATCGGAAAATGACATTCACTGGAGTAGCCTCTCTGGTGCAACGTGCATCCCAGCAACCCCATCCAGCCGCTGCTGAGGAGGACCCCCAAGCACTATGAGGCGCACTGAATGCAGCCCCTCGCAAGTGCATAGCACATCCACTGATTCAAGATCTGCCTTGCAGAATTCGTAACTCGGACCCTCTGGTCTACCAATATAGGCCACGTTGTACCTTAGTGGACATACCAGACTCCACCTTTCTCTCTCCAGACTGAGTACCCCTGCTGTTCGCCCCCTGGAGAGTCTAATAAATATCCTGGACAGCCTTAGGCCTAGCACATTCCGCCAGTAGACAGCTCTACACCTCTCCCACTCGCCTACCTTCTTTCGGTGTTCCCTACGAAGGGCCGCGGGTCCCATCCGTCTTTCGTCTGTCTGTCGGTCTCCTCGTTCCCTCCCGTTCCACTATGAACAGGCACCGAACACGGCGTTAAAGTCTTCTCATTTGCCAGGGTCGTCAGACCAGTCAGGGGTTCACAAATGGTACAGAATGGCATGTTTGGACGAAGATACATATTGCGTGTGTAACAGATCGAGAGTTCTTCGGGGGTTGTGGAATTCTGTGTGTTTACCTAGCACCATTTTGCTCGTTGTGCTGTTAGTTCGTATGGACTTCAGTCAACTAAAGTTAACGTACCTGTTAGGTGAGTCCGTCTCCTCTGGCTTGTGAGTTACTGTGGGCAAGCGCTTTCGATGTAAAGACATCATCGTCTGGCCGTTAAGTCAGTACTGGAGTCAGTCAGTTGGTCGTGGTCTTTATATACAAAGAGAAAGGTGAAAGGGGTGATGGAGCGTCGGGGAAGGGTGGGGAGAGGAGGTCATGTAGCTCAGGGGGAAACCCCCTAGAGATAAATGGAACGTGTTGGATGGTCTGTCAATTGTGGAATTTAAGTCTTTTTTGTGTAGGGTGGTCTGTAAATCCGTCAGTTGGTTGTTTTCGTTTGTGTAGTGTTTTGAGTGGTGTGAATATGGTGTCGCATTTTGTGTTGATTTGTTCATTTATGATCTGTCCATTGAAGTTTTTTTGTTTATAAATTTCCATGTTTTCTAATGTGTTCAGTTTTCGTCCTTTGTATTGTTTGTGTAGTAAGGTGGTACAGTCCTGTATTTTGGTGGGTTCATGTCCAGTTGTTTTGAGGTGGTTGGCAAAGTTTGAATCGTCTTTGTTCCTACTAAGAGATTTAATGTGTTCTGAGTATCTGGTCCGTATTTTTCGTCCTGTCTGTCCTATGTATGCGTTTTTACAAGTACAAGTTATTTTATACACCCCACTTTGGTCGAGTGGGTCTGTATTTTCAGTCTTTGCAGTTAGTTTGGTTCTAAGTGTGTTGTCCGTACGTAATGTAATTTGTATACCTTCCTTTCGGAGGATATTAGTTATTCCGTATATTTGTGGTCCTGTGTACGTGAATGTGCAGCGTCTTGTTAAAGTCTGTGTGCCCCTTCCCCGACGCTCCATCACCCCTTTCACCTTTCTCTTTGTATATCAAGACCACGACCAACTGACTGACTCCAGTACTGACTTAACGGCCAGACGATGATGTCTTTACATCGAAAGCGCTTGCCCACAGTAACTCACAAGCCAGAGGAGACGGACTCACCTAACAGGTACGTTAACTTTAGTAATTTGCCTACTGGCGGATATAACCCAATTTCTTTAATACCTGACTTCAGTCAACCCTGTACATTCTAAACTAATGAAAACAAAGCTATCTTCCACGAATGCTGTCTTCCACGAGCATATGAACCCTATAGACCCTTTATTTATAGCAGTTCCACATTATTTTGTTTTATCTGGTTATGAACAACATGAAGTTTGGCAATTATCATCTCACACTGTCGTTTCTTTGTTTCAGGTAAGCCGCCATTACAGTTTATTGAATTAACGCCCGACGTTCGTAAGTGTATTCTTATCCCCCACTGTGATAGTTTATTTGTTAACTCTTTTCTGACAGCTAACGTAAAGGTCAAGTCGCCCGTGTGAGCACAAAGGCTTCTTACTTCTTCGACCAAATTGGATCTCTTGTCACCTGCCATGGCTCATCTGCAGTCTGATGTTCGCATCCCGCATTCTTCCCTTTTAAGGATACTTTGCTTGCTAATGTGTCTCTTTCCGACGTCGAGCGACATGCGTGCGGCAGAAGGTGCGCCACACTGCGGGATATTTGATTCGAACAATGCATCGAGCTCACGTCAACTCGGGCCGTGTCGTGTTGAGATGCAGGAGTGCAGTTTACTTCTATGTTGGTCGTCCGTGTGGCCCTAACTCAGAGGCAGGTCAGGCATGATGTAGAACAGCACTTGTTTCTCACGGGGTTCTTCTTTCGTGCGCTCTTCGTAACATGAACGATTGTCAGCCCTTGTAGCGTCTATAGGGAGAATACAGTCGATATCCAACGAAATATCAGTGATCGGCCACTGGGAACCTCGACAGCCCGCTCAGTTTCTTGCTGCAGTTCGCCCAAAAACAAAATAATGGCTCTTCACACTACTATCCTCAGCCCCCCACACATTTCGGCGATTTTAATCCGCCTTAAACTGACTATAGTTATCATAGTGATCGAAACACCCAACTTTTTTTTCTCGAAAACGGCTTACCAAAATCAGCTCAAACTTGATACTTAGTCTGCAGATCACCATGGGACGCCAAAATAAGGGTATGAACGAAATCCGCCTTTAACTAACTATAGTTATCGGAGTGATCGAAACACCGAATATTTTTTTCCTCAAAAACGACTTTCACGATTATCATTAATTTTCTTGTATAGACAGCTCTTAATGACACGGCAATACTGTAAAATTCGCATTCGTGGGAAAATGACGAGAGCAGCGCCATGAATTACCAACCATTTCGACGAAAATCGATTTTAACGCAGTTTTTTCGTTAACAGATGATATCCTCAGCCCCCCACACATTTCGGCGATTTTTACCGCTCTGGCGACTAAATATGTTCATCACTGAGTTTGGGAATCTGTTAGAACTAGCCCCAAACTGGTAGTGTTTAACGTTCCAGAAATAATTGCGTCATTCATACTTGTTGAGCGGCTATCGTACAATAAATTACGGGACTGCCAACGGAACGGCTCATTGGAGCTACGGGAGCATTGGGAAAACACTAAAAAAATCGGCAGTAGCTCAAAATTTCGGGTCGCTCTGAATCATCTTACGACTGTGGTACATTGAGCTACTAGCACGACTTAGTTCCTACAAATATTCATGAGCAGGATTTATGTTACGATTTATTGTGCTCCTCTCATCTCTTTCTCACGAATGGGAACATTATAGTACTGTCGGACCGTTTGGTGGTGTCAGTAAAAAATATGAATCAAAATATTTGGTATTTTGATTTTGATCATCAGTTGATCATATTTCTGCTGCAGACTAAATATCAAATTGGAGGCGATCCTTTCCTACTGCGTAGAGTCAAAGAAAGTGAAAAACGTTCTTGTATTACAAATAATAGCAATAACGAACGATGGGCCGTATTAAAGTAGGCAACGAAGAGTGAGAGTAGGAAGTATATGGTGAGATGGCGCGTTCGGAGTTGTAGCGAAAGCTTGGTAGTGTATACAAACAGGTTCGTGTTACAGCTAAGCCAACGGGAGCTTCCCCCACTCTGGGTTGAATGCAGATGAATGGGCATTAGTTACGTAGCAAGAGAGATGGGAATCCTCCTCAAAGGGGCGTGACACGTTCTTGGGAGAGAGTGGGTTGAGTCAGTCCTTTGGACGAGCCAGTTCCTTAAGGGACATGGCGCCTTTAATGTGCTGCTCCACTTCTTTTCTATCAAAGACTCTCCATTCTGCATGTTGTGTGCCTCCTATTGCGGAGGAAACCATGCTCCACTGATGTTCCTACAAGCGACAGTTGTTGAAAGTGCAGCCAAACCTACCAGCATTGATAGCTTCTAACCTTTTCTTCTATTTTCTAAAGAAGATTGTGGCAAAAAAATGTGGTCGCAGTTGATCCGTCCCTTTGACGCTTGTCACCCAAGTAAATAGTTAGATCTGTTGGTCAGCCAGATTGAGAACTCTTCCTAGATGGTCCCCAGCGTCATACCTCAGTGTAATGACACAAGGGCAACAGCTCTCCACCGGAGGGCTGGCAAAATGACAACCTACCTCTGCAGGTCTGGGTTCGATGGATACTGAGAGGATAGAGAATATATAGCTTTCTGACTGACCCTCAGGTGGGATGAGCTAAGGCTGAATGGTACAGGGTGTATAAACATGTGTATCGCTAACGACCTACTTGGGGTACCGGTTGACACCCCATTGTACTTTAGGCAACCACAGGCATAGGGGGGTCTGCATGTGGCTACTGTTCAGCTCCCACATACTCGTGGGACCAATAAATGAAGATCAATTATGATTCAAAATGTTGAGGACACCTCAAACGCGGAGAAATTCAGTGATATCCAGTCAGTCATTGACTCAATGGCAGCCCTGGGCTGGGAGTGTTGGTGTGGAACCCAAACCCCAACCCTTGCTATGCCTTTGGGAGGCTTCTGGAAGAGGTGTGGGGTGCAATGACACACCATCACAGATTGAAGCATCTCAAAAAGATGAAACAGCAGAGAGCCACCACTCCTACTCCCGTTCGGTGAGAATGGGATGGAATGCTGGAACTTGTCAGTGGGAAAGCAAGGACTAAGCGCCCCAGGGAGCTAAATAGGATTCCGTCCCCTCACCATGTGGAGAAGAAAAGGAGGACAGGGCCCCTATATAGTCGGGTGATGAGTGCTTTAAAGATGACAATGGTCTATGAGGATTACCCCACTAGACTCTTGCCACTGGACACCGCTAACCTAACCTAAGGGGTTTGGTGATTCCCTTAATGGAGGAATGAGAGGTGCATTTTTGTCGGCACTCCCTGCAGAATGTGAGCTGTGTGGATACAGGATAGCAAAACTGCGCGCTCCATGACAGTTGACTGATATAACGCTCTCATGATGGTTCAGGAACAGTCATATTGATAATCTGGTTTTTTGCCTGAACTATTTATTTACTTTTGTGGCATGTTTCAAAAGTACAGATCAACCCCATAACCTTGTTGTCAAACTAGGCGAAACTGTTAAAAGCCTGCTGGTAGGTTTGGCTGCTCTTTTAACAACGTCGCTCACTGCTGTAGGAACAACATTGGAGCAGCTCGTGGTTTCTTGTTTCCCCTGGAGGCGCAAGATGTGCAGGGTTCAACAGTGAGCAAGGGTTTTGGAAGCGCAACCAAACCTTCTACCAAGCAAGCAAGATTATGGGATAGAAACGTGATGTTGATCTGCCCCTTTTGAAGCTCGCCACCCAAGTATATAGTATATCGTGTTGGAAACCAAATTAAGAACTCTTCCCAGATGGTACAGGATTCCCCAGGGTCACATCTCCCCACAGTAACACACAGGCAACATCTCCCCACCCAGAGACTGGCAAAGTGATAACATACTGTACCTCCACAGGCCTGGGAGAATGGTCGGGGTCTTGCTTGATGGCGAAAATGCCATCTCAATGACAGTCGATTATTATAGTTGTCATGAGGGCTGAGGAAACTGTCCTGGTACAGACTGCAACAATTTAGTACTAATTAGAATACACGTGTGACATCTGAATGGCACTTGAGTGGACACAGACAAGAGAAGCTGTCGAGAAATGAAAATAAAATCGGGAGAGTAATATTGTTCGTTTATAGGAAAGAAGGTGTCTAGGGTGTTTAAAGTAAACAATTCTTGTCGAATAGATTTCGGGTGAAGTCGCAACTGACATGAACGCCATTCGCAGGCTCATTATTTGAGAATCCCCTTAGGTGGAACTAGGTGTTACATATTGAACCTGCGCGTTGGTCGTAGGGAGCTTGGAAGCATTTTGCATCCTCCAGAACGAGGACGTTCGTCGCTTCTGTCACAATAAATGTGTGAACATTACAGGCGGGTAGCGGTCGTTTTCTTGGATACTGCCGACGAAATGGAAATTATATTTCGTATTAAACCAGTTACGGTTTACGACCCAAAGTTGGAATGTTATTGATGCGGCGGTTGGTGTCTGTGCCCTCCGTCTGCGGTGCCGTGACGTACCTGTTTTACTAGCGGTCGCCCCCACGAATACCTCGGGGCAAACATTTTAATGAACGTTGCCCGGCCGATTTCCGAGGTGATTAAGTAGCTGATTGCGGGCAAGTGCGGGTCTATGCATACAAATGTTTCGGTTGCCGCCAAACCCCCCGTCCCAACCGTTCTCCCTCTTTCCCCTGCCCCCCTGCTCCTCCATTCCCTTTTCCATCTTTTCCGAATCGCTTTGCTCAGCGTGTAAGGTGCGGTGTGCGGTTTTGCGGTCTCACCGCCGCTCCACCTCAAATAAACCTCGTTCCAATATAAATTTAACTCCGGTTGTTTGACCTTATTTCCCCGGTTGATTAGCTCGATTAAGGTATTCCTACTAATCTACCTGTTGTTAATTACTTGGTTGATGGATCCTCTTAAACCCCTTGTACATAGTTAACAGGCTTGTCTGCCTTCTTCCGCAAGCCCCGTCGGCATTAACGAAGGCCGATTGCTTCGGCGCATCCCTCGCAGTCCTGAGCAACGTGACAAAACTGCCGCTCGAGGGTGTAGAACAGGGGGAGGGGGGAGGGAGCGACGAGACACAATTATCCTTGGCCTCCCGTAACTCTAAAAACTAATCAAATCTGAAAGGCTGTAGCAACAGAACTATCAACGTATTGACTGATAGTCAAGAGTCGTGCAAGGCGCTGATGAAGTACTGCACAGCGTCAAATGTAGCTTGACTCCTTAGCAAACGCGAATCCCTGGGCTATAGTCGACACCCGTCGATGTAGGTGGTGTGGCACGGATGAGGAAACTCCCTACCCTGTCCTGGCCAGGGACTTGAGAGAGAGAGCGACTTCTGGTCTTTGTTACCACTTCTCCCAGAGTGTGTATCACTGAAAACTCTTGCATGAACTCTTTGGCTTTCCTTAGAACACTAGGCATTGACCTGTAAGACATTAGGACTGACACAATAGGTCGTTTGGCCGCAGTGCATACCCCACTTGTGGGACAGTCTGAATGCTGGACAACTGGAAGTGGTAATGGTTCTGAAATTGACAATTATGTCCCGCTCCTACTTATGCTACCACCTTTATTGATCAATCGCTTCACGGGTGATTTACGAGACTGTCTACGTGATCGGGTGCAAACTGTGAGGAATAGTTGTAGTTGGAATTCTGGAATTTATGGAGTAGCTCCTACATATCTCATCGTATTGGGCTACCGCGACAAAATTTCTTAAGATTCCAGTAACGTTTCATCGGATTTGATAAGGAAACCCCCGCGCTAAAGTTGATTTTCGTCGAAATGTTGGGTTATTTATTGCGCTGCACTCGTAATTTTCTTTCAGATTAGATCTGTATGGTATTATTGTGTCGTCTAGAGTTGTCTGTACAGAAAATTTAATCTAAACCATTACACCCGTTTTTTTTTTTAAATTTATTGTTTGAGTCTGTTACATAATATTGTATCATACCTCATTGACATGTGTGTAAGCACTTAAATTGCTAATCTTTTTAGTTCTGCATCAAGGTATCTGACGTTGGCTTTTACTCGGTTGGAGGCGTGACTTGTGACAAGCGGGTTGAAATGGTCGAAATAATTTCTGTGGAGCTTTTGCATGCAGAAGCGACGAAGTTCAGATGGCGATTCCAATACGAAGTCCTTATAAATTGTTGCATTCCTCACAAATGGTGGGGTGTGGATGATGTTCCGCTGCAGCGTGATGTGCTGCTGGGCCTCGAGTCTCCTAAATTGGGAACCCGAGCACGTCCCCCAGATAGCTAGACCGTAAGTCCAGATCGGACGAACTAAGGTTTTATACAGAATGATTTTGTTGGACAGTGATAGGTTGTGGTTGTTGAGGAGTGGCTTTAGTTGGCTCGTTCTAATTTTCGTCTGAGATGTGGTCTTGGAATGTTAAGCGACGGTCTAGGGTGACTCCTAAATATTTGTGGGTTGAGGCGAGGGGTAGTAGGTAGTTATTATAAAACAATGGCACTTCTTGGAACCTCCGACGGTATGAGAACGACACGGTAACAGATTTGGCAGGGTTAATTTTGAGTCACCATTTAGTGCACCACTGCCCGAGTTTGTGTAGAAACGATTGTAGGACATGGGAAGCTTCGTCCTGATCAGGTCGGCTAACGGCGTAAACTAGGTCGTCTGCAAACAGCCCAGAAAATTTGGGAGTGGCAGGAAGCGGTATGTCATGGCAATACAGAGTGTAAAGATAAGGGCCAAGGACACTTCCCTGAGGAACTGATGCTCTAATCATTCGAACTGACGTCGTCTCATTTGCAATATCGACAACAAATGTTCGAGCGTCCAGATAGTTTTTGAGTAAGTCGAAAATGTTTTTTGGGAGGTGGGGCTTTAGCTTGATCAGAAGACCAGTGTGCCACACTCTATCGAACGCCTGTTCTGCATCAAAAAATATCTGGTGCGTAGCAACACACGACTTTCCGCCACCCCTTTAAGTTCGAACACCAGCTACATATGCGGGTGCTATATCTTCGTTCAACGCATTTTTACAGGAACATTTATTCAGAAGAAAATGTAGGGACTAGTTAGCTGAGAGTACTCCGTAAGTTTGATCGAAATCGTTAGAGCCGTTTTTGAGAAAATTGGAATACCGATAAATTAATATTCGACAAATCTCCTTTTCTGAGTTAACTTGGCTTATATCTCCGTTCAACATATATATACAGAAATAATTATAGAGAACGAAATGTTGGTATGAGTGACCAGAAGACACTCCATTAGGATTTATCACATCTGGTGAAGAAGTTACCCTGGAATTTACGAAAATGTTCGAAAAAACGTTATTTTTGACAAATTTTAATTTTTATCTCTGTTCAATGGACCGTCACAGGAACATTTATTGAGAACAATATGTAGGTATTAACTATTTGAAAACATCCTGTGAGTTTGGTGGAAATCGCTGAAGCCGTTATGCCAAAAAGCGTAAAAACCCTATTTTTGCTGCAGGGGCCCATATCTCCGTACACCGTATTTTCATGGAGATATGTATAGAGAAGAAAAGTTAGGTATTGATTAGGAGAAGATAATTTGAAAGTTTAATCAAAATCGTTAGAGCCGTTTTCGAGAAAAATGCGAAAAACCCTAGTTTTTGGTACATTTTTGTCCCCCCACCCCCCTTCCCACCGGTCGAAATCGTCCATAACCTTATTTTGGTGTCTACAAAAATAACGAACAAAACAAAAAAAGAACCAGCTCAATCGGATCAGCCGTTCTCCCGCAAATCGAACTACAGACACACACACATACACACACACATACACACACACACACACACATACACACACACACATACACACGGACCACGCGCCGAAATTAGGTTTTTTAGGCTCAGTAGGCCTCAAAACGTAAAGATCTGAAGAAAACCCAAATTTTTTTTTTGGGCCGATTACTATACTTTCCTTCCCTTCGGGTAGCGGAAAGTAAAAGTGCTTTTACAGATTTCTTTTTTTTTTTTAATAAGAATTACACCCGTTTTTGAGGAAAAATATCTGGTGCGTTGCAACACACAACTTTCCTTAGCTCTACGTCAATTCACTTTGTACATGGCCTTTGAACTTGGTCAAACAACACGTCACAGCAGCAGGAAACGGTAGCGCCTACAGTTCTGGAATTTATTGTGCTGCTCGTACTCATTCCAGAGCCTTTATTGAGCAATTGGTACACAGAAAATTATTGAGGCTGTAAACACGAATTTTTTCGAAGAAGGATAGTAATCACTTTTGCAGAGTTATTGGGTAATAACTGTTAGAACTGGTATTAAGCGAAACGGCAGTAGTTGAAATTCAGGAATTTCTGGAGTGAGCCCCATGTATCTCATGAGCGTTTTTAAACACTCACCCTTTAGGTATATGATTGGACTATAATACCGAATTTTTTTAACATTCTACGAGAATTCCAGCGGAGTTTATAGGGAAAAAACTGCACTAAAAACGCTTTTGGTCGAAAATTTTGATAATTTATTGTGCTGCTCTCGTCATTTCCCCACGAATGAGAATTTTATGGTATCATTGCCTCATTGAGAGCTATCAATATAAAAAATGTAATTAAAATCGTTAGAGCCGTTTTTGAGAAAAAAAATGTGGTGTTTTGATCACTATGATGACTATAGTTAACTTTCGGTGGATTTTGCCCATACCCTCACTATTGCGTCCCATGGTAACTCGTAGGCTACACATCAAGTTTCAGCTGATTTGGTACGATTGTTTTCTGTAAAAACCGCGCTAAAATCGATTTCGTCGAAAGTTTTGGTAATTTATTGTGCTGCTCTCGTAATTTTCCCATAGATGGGGATTTTATGGTATAGTTGCCATATTTGGAGCTACCAATATAAAAAATTTAATCAAAATCGTTAGAGCCGTTTTTGAGAAAAAAAATATTTGGTGTTTTGATCACTATGATAACTATAGTTAAATTTCGGTGGATTTTGTTCATACCCTTATTTTGGTGTCCCATAGTGACTTTCGGGCTAGATATCAAGTTTGAGCTGATTTGGTACGGTCGTTTTCTCTAAAAATCGTTCACAGGCACACAGACCATTTTCCCAAATAGTGTTTTTCGGACTCAGGGGGGTCTGAAACGTAAAGATCTGAAGAGAACTCAAAATTTTTTTTTTCAGCCGATTACATAACTTTCCTTTCTACTTCGTAGAGCAAGGAAAGTAAAAAAGTTTAGTGTTTTGATCACTATGATAAGTATAGTTAATTTTTGGCGGAGTTTGATCATGCAGTTACTATGGCGTCAAATGGTAGCCTGCGCGCTAGAAATCAACTTTGAGCTGATTTGGCTTAGCCGTTTTTGCTCAATGTTCATGGACACACACACATACCAATTACCGAAAGAGTGTTTTTCAGTAGGATCTGCTACGTAAAGATCTGAAGAGAACTCAACATTTTTGTTTCAGCCGAGCACACGACTTTCTTTCCTACTCCATAGAGCCAAGGAAAGTAAAAAGGGGGCCATCAGTTAGGAAGGGGAGGGAAAACCTATCGGAAAATGTCAGGTTGTGAGGATTCGTGATTGAGTTCAGTGCATCTGTCCTTCATCAAATCCCCCCATTGCTGAGGAAGGTTGTGTGATGCGTCGCAGCTGGTGTTGTTACTGATTGCTGTCGCCTAAACCTGTTTTGCTTGAGTTGGTACCGGGTTTTACGAAGAACCAAGAGGTTAAGAACGACGACAGTTTATTTTATGTTGTTCACTGATTTCTGCCCTGCCCTGCCACGACAACCGGTCCTGTAGAGCCGAGACTTCTGATTCACAAAAGGCAGACAATTAGTCCGTTCGAGAACAAATTGCCGAAAGTCGTCTTTTTATTTCTGAAATTTTAAAGACTGACTTATTTGAGGTTGCCGTGACCAAAAGTAATAACACTCCATTAACGCAAAGAAAACGACCGCGGATGCAACATACGTGCTGCATACCCTTCACGATTTATCGCCAACTCCTCGTTGAAGATTCGCACATTCGTGGCGTTATAACTAATCGGAGTTATTTCTCGCGAATATAAGGGACTCTTCAAGGAGAGCAAAGGACTAAGGGTGCTATTGCAGTTGGTTGTTGAAGCGGGAGAGGTTACTGGCATGGTCTCTGAGACAGTAACCTTCAAGGGTGTGTGAACGAAGTGTTCTTTTTGTGCGACCTCTGGCGTTCCTCAAGGATCGCATTTGGGCCCACTGAGGTTCCTCTTAGTCATCAATGACGTCGGAGCGATTTTTGATGGGGCCATTAGCTGTCACCTGTTCACGACGACCTAAAATTGTTCTCCACTGTTTGGGATGAGTGGGGCTGCTTGAGAATTCAGTGTGAGTTGTGTAGGCTGGATAGCTGGTGTGTGGATAACGACTTATCTTTCAATGCGAATTTCTTTCCCCCGTTCCAATCAGGCTATTGTCCTCGCATATGATATAGCATATGATTTCTTTCCCAGCATCCATGAATGTCTTAGGAAAGAGTGGGTTGAGCCAGACCTCTTGGGACACGGTGACTTGAATGCATGGCTCGACCTCTTTCCTCTTGAAGACTTTTCATAATGCACGTCTTGCACCTCGTGCTGCTCCCATTGTGTTTCTTCAACAGTGAGTGACAGTAGTTAGGAGGGCAGACAAACCTAGAAGACTGCTAGAAAGCAAGTCTATAGCTGTTTCGCCGAGTTCGCGATGAAGATGATCGCGAGTTCGCAAATAATGTTGATCTGTCCCTTTGAAACTAGCCACACTAGTAAATAGTTAGACCAGGTCGGAAATCAGATTAAGAATTGTCCAAGAGGGTGCAGGATTCCTCAGGTGGTCAGACCTCTGGACTTTATAACTGGGAGAATGGCAAACGACCAAATATTGGCCTGAGTTCAGGATGCTGCGCGAGTAGCTGGCTTCTTGCATGATGGCAAAACCGCACCCTCCATGACAGTATACTAATATAACCCTCTTCGAGGGTTCAGGAACAGTCATTTGGCTAGGAAACAGACCTTTAGTGCGGTGCCCTTGCCTCCTGTGTTCGTAAGGGACCTAACTATTTATTTCGACTCACTTTCCTTAATCATGTGGATGTGTGCTCTCAGAACACTTGCTTTAATCAAACACAACACGCGACTTCTTCGACCTGTCGGTTATCATTCATCGTATCTTTGCTATTGTCCAGCCTCAACTCCTCCATGGTTTGGTCCCCGTTTTATGCGTGCGGAAAGGCCCAGCTGAAAGGAATCCAGTGGATGTTCCTTCATTATTATTGTTACAGGGGGAGGATTAATATTGTACGGTATCACTGTAGGTGATTCAGGGAAGTAGTACGATAGAAGCCGAATTCAATTGGAACAGAGTTTTATTCTCAATTGCATTCGAAGTTTTACCACCACAGACAGGGAACTGAGTGGGAGCGAACGCGAGCGCAGATGACACGGCGACGGGGGAACCGGCTCGGTTACAACTGACAGCAGCGAAGTCTCGAGCGAATCGAGGCGTTTGAGGTGCCCAGTCAGCATAAGTGCTCCGGACGAGCCTCCGCTGAATCGAAGGGCTTGGTTCGTCCCGGTACAGTATTACAGAGCTGGTGTGCCATAAGAGGATGTCCATTTCTTCAAATGCCCACTTCGGAAGAGCGGTTTCTGTTGGAGTTTCGTAGTCTTGCCGATCGGATTTCGCTGTACAACCTCCTAACCTCTATTGACCTTCGATGTGTTTTCGTGCGCCATCTCACATAGTTAAGGATCATGCCTCCTATGTCCGCAATGCTCCGACTAGATACTTGGTCTACTCTCCACTTCAGCAGGCTCAGCGGATCTCCTCTGGAAGTTGTGAACAGTCATCTTTTCCACGATTTCTCTGGTTTTGTGTAGGAATGTTGCGTTATTGTTTTGTGAGAAGGATGTTCTGTACACGTTAATACTCGAATAACAACCTGGCGAGTTGTGCTACGTGTCGCCTATCCCACGTTCATCAAATTCCAACACACAACGCAAGTAATAAGAACTCGAGAAAAGAGGTCACGGGGAAAAATACTTTCTGCTTCCTGTTTTTTATTTATTTCTGTTGAAAAGTAACGCGTTAAAAGAGGAAGGAACAACTAAAAGTCTTTTTTGCTGAAACTGTCCGGGGGGGGGGGGGAGTACTCGGAAGAAATGGAAGGGAATCGAATGTGGAAGAGGGTGTTTCGTTGAATCATGAAAACCTCGACTGCTGAACTAATGGGCTGTGAACTCTTTCAGCATTAATATTTATTAGATTTCGATCGGCCTTTTGTTTTTATAACGGGGTATTAGAGCTCTCTCTCTCTCTCTCTCTCTCTCTCTCTCCCTCTCCAATTTTCGCCATTTCTCCCTCTGGACTGAGAGCTTTCTTTGTTCCTCGTCGACTAATAATTTCCTTCTCGTTCTGATGCTGATGAACGCTCCCAGATAGGCGAGGGTAGCACGGTAAGTCGTTTTCGAGTCAAAAATATCGTTCTCGTACTACTTCCGTACAAAATACTAATTGAAATCCGTTCGATTGAACTATCACGTTCGTTGCCGAATGTTGTCCTGCTGAAGAATGAAGTCAAAAACGTCATTTAGCAATAAACTTGATGAAGCTGGCACAGTAACGACGGCTATCTAC
The DNA here is from genome assembly GCA_020466155.1 of Pachypeltis micranthus. NCBI lineage: Eukaryota > Metazoa > Arthropoda > Insecta > Hemiptera > Miridae > Pachypeltis > Pachypeltis micranthus. The sequence goes on from CM035778.1 coordinate 7,370,768, forward strand.
CGTTTCATGGCCATCACGAGAGGGTCACGGCGTTGTACACTCAATTCTTTTATGTGGTTGTGGGGATTGATACACTGAGCAGTGTCCATCACGCGGAAACTTCATAAAGCACGGTATCTCAGGAGGTAGCATTGGTGGGGGCGAGTGTTATCCCAATCGCACCTTTAGGCAGCCGAGCGGAAAGAGATGTGCCCATCAAGATAGAAGAGCAGAAGCCCAGAAAGGGCCGTGGACCGTGGACCAGGCAGTCGATCCCAGAGCTTGGTCCATGGCTTGGGTGGCGCTGCGGTGAGGGGGGGGGGATTTCTACCTCAGCCAGTTTCTAACAAGACAAGGAGCATTTAGGGAGTGCGTGCATCGAATTGGTAACACTACAAGCCCAAACTGCACTGTTGCGCAATGGTGGGTGTTTCTTTCCATGCTTTGTTCTGGTGCAGGATGAGCAGGATGGCCGCACAGGGTGGAATACTTCCAAATACTGCCCAGCAGTTTGGGTGGTTCAGGAGCATTCTTTCCTCTGTGTCTTCATTCTTGATCCCTGTGAGCTACTGATCTGGCGCGGACGAATGGCGGACCAACTATGTCTTCCACAGTGTGCCAGCCTGCCCACTTCTGGCAGGGGAAGCATCATCCACCATTGCCCTGGGATTGCAGCGTTCCCTATTCGATGCAAGTGAGGTAGAAATTCACTTTGCCCAAGCCATGGATCAAGCTTGGAATCAGCTGCCTGGTTCGCTGCCCCATCTGGGTTCTCTCCCACTCACCTTGCCACCTCCCAAGGTTCACACGCCCTTCTTATTTTCTTCTACTCTGGTTGCCCACTTGATGGGTACAGCTCCTTTTCCTCAGTGGCCAGAAGGTGGATTGGGAGACTCGGCTGTCGGAAGGAGGATTGGGAAAAGCTTGCTGGTGGAGACACGAAGGACAGACCACCAACCTGATGCAATTTGCTTAACGGTTCCAGGTTGGTTCTCATTACGCCAGAGTAAATATACGAGGCGCAGGCTTCCCCTCCTTCGCACCCACCAATAAAACCACATTTGAAAGATGCAACTGTCAAAGAAGACACGCCTTGACTCCGTTCTACAACTTATGCTTGAATTATTGCGTCAGGTGATAGCTCCTCGTCGTGGGGAACCGATTTTTATGAAACGGAACGATTGGACTTTCCGAAACAACAGGGAAATCCCAACTGGAGTAGCCAATGGCAGGAGAGCGATACGAGTTCTGGAGATTCCTGAATACCCCTGGAACGTAATTGTCGTTACGCGTGAAAGATTGTTTCATATTAGGTCGTGTCGGCGCTTGGAACTTGCCTGCGCTACATCACATTACTTTCCTTTCTTTGTATATCTTATGATTAAAGGCTTGTCGCATAGGTACTTGGTACTACCAGAAGCCACTTACGTAGAGAGATTGGCAAATGGGAGGATAGGGTGCAGCGCTGCCCATTGGCAAGGGATGCCCGGTCTTAGACAGTCAAAACAAAACTCTTCATCCGCCTCTCCAGAGGGCCAAGGAGGTGCTTGCACTGGGGAGGAAGGATATGTGGATCATATGCGGCTTGTTTACAGGTCACTGTCCACTGAGGTTACACCTTGTTAATATTAGCAAGTGCGAGGTACAGATATGCAGGTTCTGCGAGGCAGGGCATGTTCGGTAGGCCCTTTCTTCAGCCGGAAGACGTGGTTAATGCAGAACTCGCGGATGTCCTCCACTTTGTGGTGGGGGCGTATAAGTGACGTCGCGCCACGTGAGCCCAGTGCCGTGGGGCCATGAGCTGAGGCTCATGGAGGCCCTTACAATAGGCCCGTTTGTGGCTGCAGTGAGGGTATCGTCGGCATCCACCGTTTCAAAAAACAACAATAAAAGGTACTTGGTTGGTTGGGAGTACGACCCGAATTTTTCTGAAGAACCTAGTAACATTTGAGCGACAGAAGGGAATTGAGCGCATCCTACCCAGCCTTTCAAGGATATTTAGGGGCAGCGTAGCGCTTGGTTATCAGGGTTGGAGGAAGATGCGAGTAACCTTTATACCACAACCCGGCAGGACACTCATACGAGGAAGCTAAGGCTTTCCGACCAATATGCCTCACGTCTTTCCTGCTCAAGACGTCGGAGAAGATCCTTGACAAGTACTTGAGGGACGGATGTTTGAGACTGACGCCCCTGGCGGATCATGTGACTCTGCGCTGCATGCACTAGTTAGGAAACTAGAAGAGTCAATGGGAAATAAGAAGATTGCCTTAGGCCTTAGACATAGAGGGGGTCTTCGACAATACCCCATACATACCATCGAAAGGGCATTGATCAAATTGAATGTCAATAGCTATGCAATAAAGTGGATTGTCGCAGACAGATCCAAACTTTGCTAGGACACTGTTCGATCAAGGCGAGGACTGTGAGGGGATGCCCTCAGGGAGGGGTCCTATCCCCGCTCCTCGGGAACCTAGTGATTGACTCCCTCCTGGGGAGACTCAATGCGGCGGGGTTTTACGCCCAAGGATACGCTGATGATGTCGCTGTGCTCATTTGGGGCTGGGTGTAAAGAGTGCTGTCGGACCTGACGAGGGGCGGCCTTGCGAATAGTGTGCCTGTGGTGTGGAGAGATGGGGCTATCCATCAACCCAACCAAAACGGTCATTGTGCCGTTCACGAGGCCAAGGCAACTGTCTGGACTTAAGCCGCAGTTAGTGATGGGCAAAGAAATACACCTCAGCGAGCAAGTCAAGTATCTGGGTGTGATTCTAGATCAACTCGATTTTTGGCAATTTATTGTGCTGCTCTCGTCATTTTCCCACGAATAGGAATATTATGGCAATGTCGTCTCATTAGTAGTTGTCCAAATAAAATATTTGGTGATTCGATCACTATAACTATAGTTAGTTTTGGGCGGATTTTGCTCATACCCTTGTTTTGGCGTCCCATGGTGATCTGCTGGCCATATATCAAGTTTGAGCCGATTTCAAAGGGTTCACACGGCACCCGTTTCGCATATATTTCGCCTAAATACGCTTCACTTCGCTCTCAGACTGTTTTGTCACGATCAAGCCACAAGCCAATCATCTCCTCCTCGTCTGACCTTTTGCTTACTCACCAACTTAATTAGTTTTTTTTTTTTTTTTCGCAATCTTTTCCCGTCGTTGGATGCCGGAAGTAGGCGTGTTCCGTTCCGTTTCTCGCCATACCTAATGGCCTGCAGTTTTGACCAATCCGCCTCGGCTTTTCGCTCGAAACTCACTTCCTCTTTTTACCGTCGTAACTCTCCCGTTTTAATTGAAGTTGTATGCGCTTGGCCCCACCGGTGCCACGGGGTTGTATTTCACCTTCTTTAAAACTCTTCTTTTGTCCGTTAACCGGTGGTTAACTTGAGTTGAAAAAAAAAAAACTTCATTTCCAGGTTTCCTCTGAAATTGTAATCGACTTCACCCTCGGCGCTTGCTCGTTTAGTTGAAACTCTCGCCATTAATTTCCCTTTTCTCAATCATCCGCGTCTCAACTTGTTATCGCGCAGTTGAATGAAATGGTTTTCGTGTACATAGCGACCAAGTTTAACGCCGCTGGGGTAATTAACGCGCTTCACAAAAGGGCCGGAGAGCAGACCATTGTCACCTCGTAATTAGAGCTCTCTTCGCGGTAGAGATCGTTATTCTCCCGCTTTATAATCGCTTATCTGTTCCTCTCTGAGACTCTTGTCTCCGGAATTGTTTCCTTGGTTTTTCCCTCTCCCCCACCCCCCTCACCCACCAAGAAGTTCAGGTTACTCCACAAATTGGGGGCCGCTAATCAGGAGTCCGGTTTTTACGACTCGGTTAGGTTAACGGCCGTCATTTTAGTTGCAGCTTGACGATAATAACGCTCGAATGATAGCCGAAGAACCAACTGTTTTGTTGTATTAGGATTCGTCGAAGATTACTTTTAAACTCGAGAAAAGCGTCACAAAATATCGGGTGACATCATATGAACTTCACGGCGGCGGAAAGCGGTTGCGCTCACAGTTCCGGAATTTATTGCGCAGCTCGTACTCATGCCCCGATCATTATAGAGCAATCGGTGCACAGAGAATTAATGAGGGCGTAAACCCGATTTATTTGAAAAGGATAATTATCACTTTTCTTGAGTTATCGGGTAAAAACTTTCAGAAATCTAAAAATATGGAACGACGCTAGTTGAAATTCCGGAATTTCTCGACCAGACCCCGTATATCTTATGAGCATTATTAAACACTTGTGGTATAGATAGTTTATCGGACTACCACCTCAATTTTTCTTAACATTCTATTAACATTTCAGCGGAGTTTATAAGCAAAAACCGCTCTAAAATCGATTTTCGTTGAAACTTTTGGTAATTTATTGTGCTGCTCTCGTCATGTTTTCACGAATGAAAATTTTATGGTATAATCACCTTATTGAGAGCTGCCTATATAACAAATTAAAACAAAATCGTTAGAGCCGATTTTGAGGAAAAAAATATTTGGTGTTTTGATCATGATGATAACTATAGTTAGTTGTGGGTAGCTTTTGCCCATACACTTATCTGAGCGTGGCTTGGTAACCTACAGGCGAGATATCAAGTTTGAGATGATTTGGTCAACCGTTTTCTCTCAATCAGGTTCACAGACTCACGCACAATTTTTCTGACTCAGTGGGGTCTGTAACGTCTGATCTGAAGAGAACTCAAAATGGTTGTTTTTTTTCAACCGATTACGTCCGCCAAGGGATGTCAAAAACTGGAAATTTTCGTCAAAAATGAACTGTAGGATAGAATCGAAATGTCCGAGCGGGCATCTCAAACACGCGAGTAACAATTATTGAACACCAAGTACGAAGCAATTTTTCGGAATAAAACGAACTAAACGAGGACCGGCCCCGATAAGGGAGTCGAGATTCTTCGGTTCGTTTATCTCGAATTAAGAGATTAAAGTTGAGATGTCGCCGAGGAATCCTTCGAGAGAAATACCTGATTACCCTTTGGACCACGGGTTCATCGATACCTTCGAATAACGAACGTAAGAGCGAAGGAACACTCGTTTTGGATATCAACAGAGCCGATCAACAAAGGAATACTTCTTAAGTTTCAGGGGTATAAATACTAAAGAGGGAGAAGAACGAGAAAACGACTGAAAGTCGCTGGGTCGGGCTCATGTGGCTCATGTGGTCCTCGACAGCACCGATCCATCACGTCCCTATCTACGGCATCGAGTCGATTTACTCCGCACTACGTACTTTTTATTTTATTTTATTTTTTTTTCTTCCTTCCTTTTTATATGCATAATGAAGGTTGAGTTTTGAGCTTTCTCGATTTGATCTGAAGGAGAAAAAGAAGGAGTAGCGATGAGATGAACTTCACGAAGGGATTCTTTCAGATTCTGGGCAACTCCTTGGGGAAAAGACGGTTTTGTTGATCAATAGCGGGAGATAAGTAAGAGGCTGGTTGTATCGACAACTCATCGGTAGATTTGAATCGGACAAAATGTTAGTGCACTGTTCAAATATCGTTGACTGTCATTGAACAACCAAAACGTAACAACGCCCGACAAATCATTCTCGATTGAAACAACCCGGTGGGTATCCCGGTTAGCTCTCTGACTGTTCCAAAGCTCATCACGCCTAGGCTCCTAAGGAATGCCAGGTATTTCCTGCGAGAGTCTTCTTTGCGCTTCACTCTGGGAGAACTAGTTCCAAAGACCGGAAATCGCTCCCTTTCAATTCTCTGGCACTGGGCCTGGTTGTGTTAGAGAGTCTCCTCATCTGTGCCGCATTACCTATGGTTATTTTGCAGTGGATGTTCCCACAATCTGCCTTAGGTCCTTCTTCTCCATCTTCGTATGTTCTTCACTCCCACAGCATTCCTGGCAGTGTAATGCATGTTCGCTCCTGGCATATCATCCCACAGTCCTTTCGCCGAGTGGCAGAGAAGTCCCACTATGGGGAGGTAGCCCTGTAGGTACAGCTGACGAACTGCGTCTGGCCAATGATCCCTTTATGCCCAGGAATCCAACGTACGTTAACTCTATTCGTGTTTGCGTGTCGTAGTTCAGCAACTTACACAACAACAACATTGGTGGGGCTTGATGGCACGAGAGGAAATTGTAAGAATCCACTCAGAAATGACTATAGTGGCGGCAGTGAGGGGATATGACGTCACATGAAGATGTGGAGGGGAGTTTTACGCCATATCGCATGGTAGAGTGGGGACAATGACGTCTTATCAGCTGGTGAGGGGTGTAAGCAGACGTCAATCGACCCAGGTGTGCCTAAGACTTAACTACTACTGTCAGACATTAAACTGGTATAGAAATGAACAAGAGAGTTTTATTGTCCAACAAAGTTGCCTTAATTTTTCATCTTAGGAACCAGCATTTAAACGTATGAGCCACCAAAATGAAGCAGACACCTTCCCCAATGCATAGAATACTTCAATATCATTCATTTCATATCAATTTTCACCGATTTTCCGGAAGAATAGTAATTTTTTCCTCCCAACTATAATAGTGGCAACTGAGACACTTTTGCCTCACGTGTGTAATCGTTTGCGGCAACACTGTTGCCGCCACCCGTGCAGTTCGCCGCTGTTTATATTAGCGGTGGAGCCACGTTTTTACATCAGAACGGCTACCGACTTCGCAGACGAATCGTCCCCTTTTCCTAAGCCAGTGAATCAGTACTTAAACGTCCCTTTACATTGTGTGAGGTAAGGTACGCGATCAGAGCTTGGTGTTCCATTTCCCCAAGCTTGGTGTTGTCATTTACTACAATCCGAGCGTAGGTTATTTGTTTCATTCTAAAAGGAGTTCATTTCATTTCTAATTTTCCCTGATAAAATTCAAGTGGGTCTTATTCGGTTTATAATTTCATTTCCCATGACTTTCTTCTTCTACTTTTTTCATCACGTCCTCACGGTTGCACCCCCAGATCCCATTAATTTTGATTAATTGATGATTATTTTGATTAAACTGTCAAATTATCTTCTTCTATGTAGTACGAAACTTATCTTCACCATACACACCTCCATGAGATATACGCCTTTGACGTAAAAAATAGTCGTTTTTACCTCTTTTGGCAGAACGGCTTCGACGATTGCACTGTGTTGGAAACCACGCGCTCCTTCACTGTCACCGTATTCCATCGAAAACCGTACTGCTCTGAAGGTGGAATTTTATGCCCACGAATACGCTTCGTAATTTTGTTTGTAATTAGACGAAGAAAGTTATGTACTGTGCTGAAAAATGAAAGTGTGGATGATCTTCAGATCGTTTCGTTTCAAACGCTTCTTAGTTCAAAAAAGCGTCATTATTTGAGAACGGTTTGTGTGCCTGTGGTCGAATTGTGCATCAATCGTGATATTTACCCCGAAACTGGGCATGGTACGCCAATCTGTCCGCAGTTATCGTACCTAACCGACAACTTGAACAAAACGCTAAGATGGTTGTCTGTACAAATTTGTCGAACGGAGATCTGCGAGCGTCATTGGGGCGAAAAGCGCACAGGAGGGTCCGAGCCGTTCCCCTCGGATATTTCAATTTCCGCGCCCATTTTGACGTTCTGAAGCGTGAGAATGCGCGATGAAAGTTGCGTTTACGTTCCCTATATCGACTCGTATTTCCACGATTGAACCGTCTGGAGTCGGAATTATACATATTTATATGTAGATCAGGAGAAACCAACCCGCGTTGTGCGAAATGCGGCTCTGGCCGTGCGTGTTATTAGCTGAGGCGGTCGGCTCCAGTTAACCATAAAGGAAAGGATCTTACGCTCTACACGTTCGACATAATCTTTCAGTCGCATTACGCCGGACTGATTTAGTTTTTTTAGTTTCTAAATTGAAGCTGCTGCCATCTTCTGACTGTCCTGCAATTTGGGATGTGCACCGCTGCCAGATGACCTATTGTGCCAGTCCTGCTGTCTTACAGGTCAATGCCTAGCCTCCAGAGGAAAGCCAGGTAGTTCCTGAAAGAGTTTTCGTTGGTATCCATCCTGGGAGAAGTGGTGCCAAAGACCAAAGCAAGTTTTCAAGCTTATTGACTAAGCTACCTTATTTTTACCTACAAAAACATTTGAAAAATAAATTAGATAGGCTTGAGGTTGGCACGTGTATGCGGATAGAGTTTATTCTTCTCAAGAACTATATGATGAACAATTGGCTGAACAACAGGAACTACCCCACTAGGTTGGTGAGGGTGAATGAGGACTGTGGAACAGAATGAGGACAGAATAGCGATTCGGCTGAGTATGAGTAAATAAACGCGCACAAGTAACTCTGAATACATGTGAAACTGGTTGTGAGATGCTAAGTAGAGAGAGTTGTGTTGGGAGTAGCGCGCACTGAGAGATGAATCATTGGGAGAACTGACTTGCAAGGACGTGTCTTGAAAAGAGGATTCTAAAATTGAGGGGCGGGAAAAGTCCAGGACATGGGAAATTCGTAGTCAATTGGAAATAACTGAAGAGGTGGTTTTTCCATAGGTAAAAAAACGGACGAAGGTGTTTGGGGAAACAATGACTTACTGTTAGGGCTAGCGCGGACATTTTGGAGGTCAAAGACCCAGCTAATTCGACCTGCCGAACACTAGGCGTTTTGTCCGATAATGGCGAGGGATCGCTCCATGGGATCTCAGGAGGAAACCGAGAAGACAACAGCTCGACGTCCTCTCACATTCCATCCATGTACCGTCGACGTGTGAGGGCAGGCTGTGGCTTGCCTAAGTCTTCTTAAGCTGCTTGTGCTGTCGCATAATTGGGTTACAGGGACGAACCTCAAGGAATCTGGGGGTGGATCCGAGAGGACACTAGGCGGTTTTCCCAGTTCCCACCAGGATTGGTCTTTGTGGGGGGGGGGGGGGGGGGACTGACTGAATGGAACTGAATTCTTACTGACTGAGTAGGGGTAGGCTTATACTAAGTAACTGATTAGATTTAAGATCTTGTTAAGTATAACTGATATGAGCCGTGATCCCTATAGTTGTCCAAATTTTTTTACTCTCTCAAAACGATTTTATCAAATTCTTTTTTGTTGACAATAATTAGAAATTCCGCTCACACCACGCTCGTATGCTCAGAAAACTCAGTACGGTAGTCCAATAAACTACCAATACGATAAAAGGTTAATAACGTGCGATAGATAATTAGGAGCAGCCCTAGAAAATCCCGAATGGAAACCACCGTTGTTCTTACTACAATCACAGCCGTTATTCGTTAGTTTGCCAATAGTGTACTCAATCCTTCTGAGAAAAATCAACTTGACAGCGTCATAGCATCATCTATGCACAGATTACTCCATGATGGTTGTGGTATAAGTAGGAGCGACTCAACAAATACTGGAAACTCGACGAAAAACCCATTTTATTAGTTGCTAGAGCGCACGTTTGTCCTTAGAACGTTGTGTGATGCGTCGCACCAGATATTTTTAATTTTCACCGAGAGAAAAGGCGATGGGTTTTACTTGACGCCTGTAAAAAGACGAACGATTTTTCAGATAACTGCAGATCTTTCCCTCTCGCGTCGACGACAACACTAAACATCAGGTTTGTGGTGCAGACTAACCGCTATTACTGAGCTTTTGCCAGCTCCCCGAGATCGTTTATACTCGAAGTTCTTCAGAACCGTCGCCAATTATACCGCCTTTTTATTGCCGTACGGGGGTCCCCGATGTCGCCGATGCAACCAGACGCGATGATTATTTTTATAGCTTTCATTTTTCGTTTGGCGCAAATCGGTTACTTCCATCGCTGGGTTTGAAATGGATTGTCGACGGGAGAGAGATATGGATATTGATTTTGTTTAAACGCGAGACTACAAATAGGACCATAAGGTTCTATTTTCAACTAACAAAATAGTAGGTACTGGTTAGTTAAGTTAGTACTCCTTTAACGTAAGCAAATTGTAGATAAATATCTCTGCTTAATAATTCACAAAACCTGCTTCATCACTGTCAACTAACTGTTTTGCGAGTAAAAATGATTGGTCTTCGAAAGACTGCACTGACTGGCAGGTGTTGAAAAATGCCAGTTTGTCGTTATACAGCCTTACTGCACCAGCATAGAAAGTTTTATTGAATGTGCTTGTTGTATGTAGGGGAACCTGTAATAATTATTGCGCATTGCAGACAGAGAGTGGAATTAAATGGAATTTATTCATCGACCAGGGAGAGTTAGGGCCATGTGGCCCTCTCTTCCATTCTCCCAGGCTACACCAGCTCATTGCGTTATTTAATTAAATAAATCCCCCCCCCCCACTGAATGGTGCTGGGAAAACCCACAGCGCGGCCACAACTGGGTTTATTGTCTGGGCATACATGAGCTCTCACATCCTCCCAGTTCCACACGCAGCTCCTGCGGGGCTGGTGTTCTCTGTCTACAATACGTCCCCACCATTCTTGCACAAAACGCAAGACAACCTTAATGTTGTGCTCATTGACTCCTATTAAAAGGCACCCGGCGATCGTGGTCTAGTGGTTAAGACAAAGGTTTTCACAATCCTGATGAATGTTGGTTTATTGGATCGAGATCTTCGCGGTGCCAGTAATTTTTGCCTGATTCAGGGGATCTTCAAACTCAAAACCTCCCATCAGTACAAGGTCCATCCTTTCGACCTCCTCTGGTTGCAGCTGATGAACCCCCCAGGACTCTGAGGCGCACTGCAGCCAGCGTCGCACGTACACAATACACGCTTCGCAATGATAATATGATAAGTAACAATAATAGCTGTATTAATAAACTCCTTTGGTCTCAGTGAGCAAGATAGAGAGACTGACTGAACAATAGGGCCTAAATGCCCTCTCTTCCCTGCTCCAAATAATTACTATAACAATTATAGTTTCTGAGTGTCATAACGACATAACGAATATAATAAAGAATGATCTTCTAACATTATAACTAAACCATCAGCTGATATTATTCCACTCTACAATAACATAAATAACCTCTCGTTATCAAAGTTAACGTACCTGTTAGGTGAGTCTGTCTCCTGTGGCTGGTGAGTTACTGTGGGCAAGCGCTTTCGATTTAAAGACATCATCGTCTGGCCGTTAAGTTAGTGCTGGAGTCAGTCTGTTGGTCCTGGTCTTTAGATATGAAGAGAAAGGTAAACGGGATGATGATGGAGCGTCGGGGAATGGCGTGGGGGGGGGGAGGTCATGTACTTCGGGGGAAAACCCCCTAGAGGTGAATGGAGTGTCTTGAATGATTTGTCAATCGTGGAATTTACGTCTCTCGTTGTTTAATTTCTCCATACTTTTTGTATTATTATTGTTATTCTTAAAACTATTTACCTTTAAATTAAAATCAAATAGCTCTCAGCGTTCGTTATATACATGAATCACTCGAATCCTAAAAGACCTACTATACAATACAGTCCTGTGCCTTGGAACCGGCGTGAGTTCGCCCCGTGTACCATGTGTGTGACCTTCACCCAGTATAATAAACTGGTCACAGAGGTATCTAGGGTTTCGGTACTTCAGAACCCTAAACAATCCGACTTTTTCTTCACCTTCAACAAGCCCCAACTTCAGAAAGTATGGCGTTGCGTGCTCACCCATTTTGAGACGATGGACGAATCGTAGTGTTGAATTCAGGGCTTTCTGCATACTATCGCACTGCTCGCCTTTCGAGAACGTAATCAATGTTATGCAGCACCAAACTTTGGGCAAGCCTCTGTCTTACAGCGAGGCAGATCTATTGCTACCCTGCGAAGCTGGTTTGCATAACAGTTCGACGTTATCATTAAACAGTTTGGCTCCCTGCACAACAGAGGATCTCGCAAGCATCGACACTCCATGTCCGGGTATTCTCAGAATTGTGTTCCAGCTGCGTGTATCGCGCTCTTTAAGACTCTGGAAGCCCTCGTGCGGCCTGGGGGTCTTCAAATCCATCTGGAGTCGCTAGCATCCTGAGCCATGGCAACTTTTATAATGGGATGTCACACGTGCAAGCGCAACCTTAATGGAAACCTAAGCCCCGCCTTTTTTTGCCCTCTGATGCCCGTCCAAATCTTCATTCCGTAGGTCGCAACTTGCCAAAGCAGCATAATCAAAACTAACTTGAGTCCTACAGCGACTCGCCGCAATTGGTAAATCCATCGAAAGACCACACTACACATCTGGGTGGTTGGAAGCCGCAGCGCAGTGTTTTGGACTAGGATTCCAAGGTTCTTGGCGGTTTCAACACACTCCAGCGTGGCATTGTCGTACATCACCCCTTGGAGTTTGGTCAATATCTTAGGATAGCCGACCAGCATCGTGCAAGAGAGAGAGAGAGAGAGAGAGTGAGAGAGATATTATTTTGTTTATTTACCCGCCTGGGGGTTTATTAGGACCATAGAGCCCTCTCTTACTTTTTTCCCACGATGAACACTGCATTACACTCTTCCTATGTGTTACGTACAATTTCTTAATCGAATTTGGTAATAAAGCCGTGAAAACGATAGAAAGAAACGTGCAAATTTTATTTTATTTTTCAATTTACTTATTATACATGTACACAAATATTTATTTATTCCTCCCCTTCCGGAATTGCGCTCTCATTCATCATATATCGTGAGTGGAATACGTACTGGGAGTGAGCAGTTGATTTATGTACGCCCACTCTTACAAATATACAGAAACATAATATGAAAATTCAGTGTAAATTTCACGTACATACCTAAATTCTTCGTTCAACTTTCAGGTATCCAACTATTTAAATAAATGTCATCTTTGGAATTTTCATCAAATATTTAAACATTGAGTTATCAAAACAAATCAAGTTATCTAATTTTCGATTAGCTGGACTGGAGAACAAGTTTTTCCTTTGAACAGTTTACTCGTGCGCTTAACATTTCTCGCGCGCCGCGGATAACGTCAATACACAATACTTGGTGGAGCGCGTCGCACAACATTTCTCAGCTCCTCGTTCATTCAGCATGTTTTAGTTTAGTCGACAATCCTTTCTGTTGGTTTCCCTTCTTATTCTTTTAAATTTAACTTGAGAGGGCGCAAGGGCTCTTCAGTCGTCTCCAACGTTCACCCTTTCGCTCCAAACCTTCCACCGGATGCACCTGGAGTTTCTTTCCCTTCTGTCAGGGGCTCTGGAATACCAACTTTTCGTAAAATACCCGTTTTTTGGGAGCTTTTTTTATTTTATTATTGTTACCTCGATTTTATGGGAAGTAGAACTATTGAGGCCGCTTCGAAAAGGCAGGATGGCGTTTGTTGGTTCTTTGGTCCAACGAAGAAGGAATTTTAAAATACCTACAAAATTTGTGCTCTTCGTCAACGCGTTTTATGTTTGTTTTATGACATTTACTGGTTAATTGATGAATACGTTTCCCCGCTCATTTAGTCGGATGAATCGGTAGTTAGCAGTGTCCGGTAAAAAATAGATGGTAAGTGGGATCTACGTATGAAAGGCAAGTGGTATCATTGGGTTGGGCTGCTGGACAATCGTTGGGCTAAGCAGCTCTCAAAAGGGATCTCTTCATATCCCCCGCTTTAGCCCCCCTTGCCTCGCACCACACCGAATACGTTAAAATGTAATCAATTCGAAGAGAGCTCTTCAGTTGAAAAGCTATTAACAGGAACGGTATCACCCGGTTCATTCTCCTCCCAGCTTTGGACTGTTCGGTATCCTATTAAGGCGGCTGTTAAACTTTTTAAGGGGATGCCCCTTCCAGCCCCCTCATTCTCTCCTCTCCGTCTCTTGATGATTGATGAATGCAAGCCAAGGGCCTCGAGGGACACGGCGCGGGGTCTCGGCGAAGGTTCCGAAATGACCCGGAGTCAGGTTTGAGGTGCTGCGTTCTTGTTCGATTGCCTCCAGAGATAATGTAGTCGTGGTCTGGCCTTGGCTGGCTGGGAAAGGTCTAACTTCTCGGTCGCGGTTCTGCGTCTGCACATAGCTCTTTTAAGAGGAAAAGTTTAGTTCCGCCAAATTATTCCTCCTCTGGGCCAACTACAAATCTTTGGACTGGGCGTTTGAATTGATTGGGGCTTTCGCCGTGTTTGACCCTTAGTCCGGTTGTTTCCGTCGCTATAATACGTAACTGCTATAATGATTGGTTGCGTTGCGCTAGCGAAATTTCAGACTACTACGATGTTTTGCAGAACTGTGAAGGCACTAGTAAGATCTACCAAAGTCTGGAAGAGATTTATTTATATTTTCTTAACTCGTCGTGTTCGGAAGTCACTAAGTACAACATCAATGAGATCAACCAGTTGCAACTGATACGTTTGTGACAATATTCGTAAAGTAGCTGTACTCCCACCAGAAGCCACTTCTGTTAGATATAGCCAACTTCCCCCCGTTACATAGTTGTAAGTAGTTGAATATTAAAAGTGACACTGCTAAATGTAACCAATGGTCTGAAGTAGGTGGTCAACGTTCAACCATGGGATAGACCCCCCCACATGAGGGTGTTATTATTACAGGTATAAAAGCGATGGAGGGCTCTCAACTCGCAGATTCAGCTATCGAACGACGAAGTTGCACAGCTGAGGATCTGCGCTGAGAAATTGCAAGCATTCAGTTCAGATCTGACGAGCCTAAAAGTCTAAGGCTCGGCAAGTGAGCAGAGGGGCGTCCATAGCTGAGTGTGGCACCAGTATCGCCGAATAGGGATGCTGCCAGTAGCTGGCACGGCTCTTGAGGAGCAGCTTGTCCTACTCCAGGGAGTTAAGGCTCTTCTAGATCGACACAGGAGTGGGGAATCCGAGGGTGGGTCCCCACAACGAACTCACCACTATGTGACTGACAGGTGACGGTACTACGAACTGGACAACGCCACAAATGCAACAGGGGAGAGAGGAAACTCAGAGGGCGTTAAAGGAGCTGCGCCTGAAAGTCCAACGCCTACAACTACCACACCCTAGGCTTCCTCCTCTCCCACCAGTCCAGGGTTGGGTGCAACTACTAACTTGCCTGTCAGCACAAATGCCCCGAACGAGTCTCCGCTGAATGGAAGAGTTCGGATCGTCCCGTACACGTCGTGCCGTCATGGTACACTATGTAGGAAGGTTTCCTATTATATTTCGCCAGGCCTTTTTGTGCGTCTACTGGGCTTTCGCCAGCTTTGACTAACATGTCACGTCACCGTATCATGGGAATGTGAAGTCATACAGGTTTTCATTGCAAGGGAGCAGGAGCTGGATTGTGTGTGTCTGGCATGTGTAGCTCCCACTCCTCTAGGCTGTGCCATCTACTTGTCAAGCAGCGAATGGCAGCCCAAGTAGCGACGAGCAATCCCGTAGGATCTTCTCCCGACAAATTGGGCCGCATTTGTGCATCCTCATGAAGTGCACAGGAGAATATGATGTGGAAGGCATTCTTTGCCACTCCAGCCCCACGCAGACAAGCCGCACTTCAAGAAGAGGAGGTGCGAATTGAACGCTTCATGGCTCAAAAGTAGCTGCTTGACTGGAAAGGTAGAGCGGCACCTCAAACTATTCTCTACGAAGGGCAGGATGGAACGCAAGTGAGGCGCCATCGATCGTGTGTCCGACCTTGCCTGCAATTGCACCAGAACCCAGTTGTTGGTGAGTTCGAGCTTGCGCTTGAGGGAATTAGCTTGGTGTAGCTTTGTGATGGAGTGTGAAGGGACATAATGGCCCTTCATATCGTTCCAGGTCTCCTACAACCGCTAGATATATCATTAGATCTATTGGGGACCTACTGGAATAGATGGGATGTTGTGCAGTACGCCAGTAAGACTTCAAGAAGAACATTACGCTGCATTGTGTCAGGCAACCCGCCACCTCGCTGCTTGGTGGGCAAGGAAACTGTTTGGTAGTACAGGTAGCCAGCTCGTGTTGACACTCCCCAGGTCTTTCCCTACAGTGACTGCGCATGAAGGCTGCACACTCGTCCTATGCAGCAGGCTTTGGTCACAACTCTACGCACTGAAGCAGCAAACCAATTGGCTGTTACGATAGTGTCGAGTCGTCAAATTGAAGTGCACTTCATGCGAGGACTACGAAATGCCCGTGTGAGAGAGCAGGTCATGACCATGTGGCCAGAGAATATGCAGCAGGCTTTGATCACCACTCTAGGCATTGAAGCAGCAAACCAATTGGCAGTTACGATGGTACCGAGTCGTCAAATTGAAGTGCACTTCATGCAAGGACTACGAAATGCCCGTGTGAGAGAGCAGGTCATGACCATGTGGCCAGAGAATATGCAGCAGGCTTTGATCACCACTCTACGCATTGAAGCAGCAAACCAATTGGCTGTTACGATAGTGCCGAGTCGTCAAATTGAAGTGCACTTCATGCGAGGACTATGAAATGCCCGTGTGAGAGAGCAGGTCATGACCGTGTGAGAGAGCAGGTCATGACCGTGTGGCCAGAGAATATACAGCAGGCTTTGATCACCACTCTACGCATTGAAGCAGTGAACCAATTGGCAGTTACGATGGTACCGAGTCGTCAAATTGAAGTGGACCCACGTGAAACACAAGAAGTCTACAGAGCAGAGCCCCGAGTACGTCGTTGTTGGAGGTGTGACTCACCTGAACACATTTTTCGGCGTTGCCCGTTGAGGAGACGGAACCAGCCGGGAAGCGACATGCAGCCAAATTGAAGGGGACTGGCCTGGTTGCTTTTGAAAAGACCTTTATTTCCTTATTGCCTGAGCGTGTAGAGTCTTCATCTTCCAATCCGTTAACGAGATAATAACGATTATTGTATTATAACATTGCCCCTCCCGATTGTCGCTATTTCTGTAATGTTCCCTATTAGATAGATCCAACAACCACCCTGTCACATTGTTGTAAGTTGTCAATAACAATAATTGTCGCACTGAATCGGTCCAGAGCATACTAATGTATAAGAGAGATTAAAAATCGATGTTTCACTCCAAGCAACAGATGAGCCGGACACCAAACACCAAACATTCCAATCAGCCATCTTGTTAGAACAGTTTGAATTGAGTGAATACTCAATAAACGCCACTGACTAAGGTTGAAAGTGCAGGAGAGTTGGAAGTTATAACTAAATGGAACGGATAAAGTCTCGAATCTTTGCTGGCTGCTTGAAATGAACTCAAATTTATACGTCGTCTGCTGATTGTCGCCAACAGTCGTGACATAAGGTGATGCTACCAGTTTTCTTGTACAAAGTTGAGCTAAGTTGTATCAAGTAAACAGATTTCAGGGTCAAAAATGCCCGTAGCTCCGAGGAAAGTTGTTTTAAATCCTCTCGGCAAAAAGTTAAGGTGTTCCATTACAATTGACGAAACCGTGACCAACGTAACTAACAGTCTGATCAACTGAAACGTTAAATAGAGCGTTCGGCGCGGTAGCCGATACCTTCATTCGCGCTTCACTTCTCTCGTAATCTGAGATCGTATTATGAATTTTATTGGGAGGCGGCGGACAACTGAGACGTTCAGATGAGCCAGATACAGATAAAAGAGGCAAGTAATTCACGGCTGCTTTACGAGCTCTTGGATCGGGAGCAGGAGCGTGTCAGCGACATTGCCCCGTATTTATTGCTGTGATTCCTCGAAGAGGACTCTGTCGAAGTCGAGTTTATCGCGAGAAATAAAGAACTGAGTGTGACGTCGAGCGATAACGTTGGGGAGCTCTTGTTAAGGTTATTTCTTCAATACCTAATTCAGATCTCTAGATAACTGTCAGAAGTAATTATCGAGCGCGGCCTTCCAATGGGTTTCAAGTTGATGTGTGTGTTGCTCTTCCATTTTTTGCACCTGCGAAGACGTGAAAATGATTTCCTCCCGCTGACAGACCGTTTTCCATTTTAAACAGAGATTCCATGCATTTTAGAACAATTATGTAACCTGTCTCACGAAAGCGATGAACGTACGTGTCACAGTTTACAAATGGATGAGTGGGGTGATGTATTGTACGCAAGGAGCATTCTGTTCACTAGCCTGTACAACATCCGGGTTTGCAATACATCACCGATCATTCAAGTGGCTAGTTATTAAGGTTAACGTGTGTGTTTGGTCGGTCTGTCTTCTCTGGCTGGTGAGACAGTGTGGAGGCGAGCGCTCTCTTCGTCTGGCCGTCAAGTCAGTAGGTTGGTCGTTGTCTTTGCGTAGGAATAGAAAGGTGAACGGGATAGTGTTGCGTCTGAGGGGGGAGGGAGAGACTCGAAGGGAAAGGAGCCTGGTCATACTCCTCCTGGGAAATCCGTTGGAAGTAAAAGGAAAGAAGTGTAAGGGCAATTTAGTATGGCTTAGATAGTATGTTGATTGCTGGTAGATTTCCATGTTTTCTAATATGTTCAGTTTTCGTCCTTTGTATCGTTTATGTAGTAAGATGGTGCAGTCCTTTATTTTCGTGGGTTCGTGTCCAGTTGCCTTGAGGTGGTTAGCGGTTGGTGATTATTTAAGGAAGTGCCTAGTTATTGCAATTGCCCCAAGAACCCACCTTTTCGCATTGAACGTCGAACGTGGTGCTCGACATGGGTGGGAGTTCGACGATTGCCTGTGCTGTGAGGGATTCATCGAGGATGCCCCTCAACTCCTATTCGCTTGCTACCCGGGCTTGGCTTCCTTTCTCACTAATAGGTCGGCCATCCGACGTCTGACCACCTTTGACCAGGCTTGGGCTTATCAGCGCTAAAGGATTGGAGGCATGGGAGCCTCAGCCTTGACCCGGGCAATAACATAACTACTGCTGATCACCCCAGTGCTCACTCCTGTGGGATACATGGGGGACTGGTAGTGTCTGTCAATGAGCCAGTAGGCCATCAGTGGCCTTGTGGTCTTGTAGAGGCTATCACACCCTCCACTATCTTATCCAAACGTATCGGAACCACTGAGTGGAACAAAAGGCAGATCCGCTGCTACAATTGGGTCGAGGTTTCTTTAACTTGCTGTCGTTCCATTCCATTGTCACTGCAGGTTCCTATCGACCATGTAACTCTGACGTTGTGACAAATTCCCTGCTGTCGCTTCAACCGCCGCCTTTTACTCATGTAAGGGCTAAAGAGGCAAAAGGGCTGGTAAAGGAATAGTCACATATGAGCAAGATGAGCTCTGGGACAATCTGACTGCAAAGTGTCTCCTTCTATGTCCTCTTCAACGTCTCGAACAACTTGCAACATGGTACCAATCAGACCAGTTTAGCTGTGCAGCTGTAGTCTCTATCCTGCATCGGTGAGCTCCATCCGCATCTGACCCAGCGATGCCCTGCATAATAGAACCATGGTTTCATTTCCATCAGACATGGTGGGGACAAGCGTCTATGGTGAGAGCTCCCCAACTGTGTCCTGTGCAGTGCCCTCCGAGCTTGCTCACCTTCTGCACAAAGAGATGTTGCAGTTGTCCACCATTGTCTTGCACTGCAGGCGTCCTAGGCTTGCATATTTGCCAGTACAGTTTAGGTACGTGCTAAATGCTTTATGCTCTGTGTGAGGTAGAAAACCCAACTCATCGTGATGTGTAGATCCCTGGGCTGTATTCCTCGCCTTTTGACACCTCTCTTACGGGAGCTCTGCCACAAGTCGGTACATTTACGCCCTAAATGCTTCACATCCTGTTAGTGACTGGGTGAGGTAGAAATCCACGTCACTGTGACCATGGGACAAGCTGCCAGATCCACTGCCCCTTTTGGGCTGCGTCTGACTCCTCTTGCCACCTCCCAAGGTTTACAGCCCGTCTTATTTTCTTCTGGTTGCCCTCTTGATGAGTACAGCTCCTTCTTCTCAGTTGCCCGGAGGTGGATTGGGGCGACGCTGGCCATCATCGAAACTTCTTCTTGAGAGGAAGTGCAGTGCCAGCTAGCGAAATAATCATAGTGCAACATTACCAAGTGCATTGCATCATATAAAGTTGTGAGAAACATGGGGAACCTTGTTGGCCGTAGTTCCAAACAGTCTCTCCTCAAGAAGCTCAATGAACGTTGAGTGGTGATAGTCTTTCAACCTCGAGGAGGGAAGTGGTGGCTATTCTCTGTCTGTCCATGTCCTGCAAGTGTAAGAGGAGCCTGGTGCCAGTGGGGTGTATCTCCTTATGGTTGTCGTACGTGTTTCTGAAACATCGAAGGGCAGCCACAGCAGAATCAATAGCTCTTTGCGGGTGTGTCAGGGATTTGTTGCGACCTTGAGTTGATTCAATCCACCTTCCTGGTCTCTGCATCCTGCCCACCGCCTCTTTTCACTCTCTCGTCCTCTTCACGT
This sequence comes from Pachypeltis micranthus, assembly GCA_020466155.1. Classification (NCBI taxonomy): domain Eukaryota; kingdom Metazoa; phylum Arthropoda; class Insecta; order Hemiptera; family Miridae; genus Pachypeltis; species Pachypeltis micranthus. The sequence continues at coordinate 7,390,880 of CM035778.1, forward strand.
CCTTCTTTTCAGCATAAATCAGCCGGACGAAGAGCTCAAAGAATTCAGAGTGGGATGAAAAACCCAGCAGAGGCGGACGTGAAAGCAGCCGATGCTGCGGAGGGGGATCAGCTACAGTGCACAATGGACTGGGGAGGGAGGGGGGCTGCTACAGTTAAGGGTTGTAGGAGGAAAGTGGATATGCAGGAACGGGGATTTCGCTACAGTGAGAGAACGAAAGGGTGTATTGCCAGGATCCGAAATGTCGTTTGAGAGTGGTAACGGAAGGGGTTGGTTGGTCGACGACGTGGGGGTGGTGGGTACAGGGGGTCTTTTCCTTTATTATGTCCCATCAGCGGGTGGGTGGAAGGGTTGGTGTGTGGTGGTGGTGGTTGTGGATTGAGGATGAGGAGGTTGGCGGTGGTGAGGGGGACTGAAACCATTAGCTCAAGTCACAAGATTTACAACTCTCTCCCTCTCTTTTCGAACGAACAAGCCTTTAAAATATCCCAGCCCACTCAGGACTTGAGGTGGAGGCGAGGTGGTGTTTCAACCCTTCCCTTCGCCTTTCATCCTGGCCTAGGCTCTCTTGTGCCTTTTCAGTCCCGTCCAAAACCCCTTTCAGCTCGAGACCTCCCTCCCCCCTCGCTCTTCCTTCCTTCGCCCTCTTCCCTCTGACGAACCTCCACCTCTCTGCCAACCCGTCACAATTTCTCTCCACCACCTGCCTACCACTTTACTCCTTTCCCTTTCTTTCTCTCCACAATTCTCAACCTCCTCCCTCCTTTACCACCCTCGCGCTTTCTCTTCCTCTTTTTTACCCTTGTCCGAGTCTCGCCTATTTCAGACAAAACCATATATAACTGGTTGAAAGGTACTGGCTCCTGGCTTTCATGCTTTCTTTCGATATTGCGAGTCTTAGCCTCCAATTTGACAACTTTATTTCACCATTTGTCAAATTTCGGTTCTTCCAATTAATACTTTTTGACTGGGCTTCTTGTTTAGGCGAGTGTCTTCTTTCGCATTCGAGACAAATCGTGTTCAAGTTGAAACTTCAATTCGGGGTCCCCTCTTCGACGAAATGTTGGTTTTCCAGACTTGTGAAGCGATCCTGGAGCAGGGGTCCCAATGCGTTGACCCTTTATTTGTAAGTCGCTAACTACTTTGGATTGTTAGGGGGAACGAGGTTCAGCTTGTCGGAGTTGTTCTGGCCATTACAGACTCAAGAGTGAAGACGAAGTCGACGGCGAAAGGAGGTGACGCATCCACGGCCGTGTCGCGTTATTCTATTCCAGCTTCCGTCAAGCGAAAACCCACTGACAGGGTTTACCATAAATACTTGGAGACACACATGTGGTGTATAGCTCAATTACTTACCCGGATTCCAGTCATTGCAGTGTTAAAGTTCCCTCGATGTCAATCGAAAATTCAGTTCTCGGCTCACTGAGGTGTGTGGACTGAGAATACGGCGGCTCAACCGAATTTGTCAAAACTTATCCTGACTGGAGTACGTCTACCCTCCTCACCTCATCTCTCAGCATTGTTAGTTACTCAACGCTTGACCATCTGGCCAGACGCGGTTTGTCTATGGTATCTATTGGGCCACCTCCCTCTCCATTGTGGGATTACTCCTTCACTAGTCAAGAGGACTGTGGGAGAAGATGCCAGAAGAATGCATCAGATAGTCTAGAATGCTGCGGGCGTAAGGCAACTCCAAACGCTTTGTCAGGGCAAACACGTGAGATGAGACTGAACCTTCTGAGGATGGAGAGGAAGAACCTAAGGCGGATTATCAGGATAATAATTGCAAAATGAACAAACACGTGAATGTTATGGGCACCATCGACACGTCTCAGTGCAGGTGGTGTGGCACAGATGAGGAGACTGCCTACCACGTCCTGGCCCAGTGTCGAAGACTTGAGAGGAAGCGATTTCTGGTCTTTGGTACTACTTCCCCTTGGGTGAACATCAAAGACTCTTGCAGGAACTATCTGGCGTTCATTAGGAGGCTAGGCATCCACCTGTGAGACATTTGGTGTGCCGCGATAGGTCGTTTAGCTGCAGTGCATGCCCTGTGAGGGTATGAGGGGCTTTCTAAGCAGTAGACTTGGTAACAGCCTATTCTGCCAGTATTTGAACAATGAGGGAATAAATGGTGGATGAAACTTAATGCTATACCTATAACAGGGTATAGCATTATTATTATCCACCACTACACTGCCAGACTCATATCAACCCTACAAATGATTGAGTTAACGCGTATTGGATTCCTGCCTCCAACAGGCACCTTGTGGAGGTTAGATTGCCTTGACCAGTACAAGCTAAGTCGAGAGGGCTTCCCTTCCCCTTCTTTGCCCTCTTGATCTCATGCATCAGTGGAAGCTAGACGGTGCCACGGTGGAGATAGCTTGGCAGGGAACCATATTCCAGTCAGACAGTCAGAGATAGCTGTGCAGGCTTAGTATGGAATTGAAGTCGTTTTGGTTGAGCGACAAGCGGCTTTGATTAGTTGTCAGTGCGTGGGGCTGTGTTGCACCCCCCACCCCCACAGATTTAGAACTGGTCGTACTCGTTCTAAACCCCGAATGAATAGTAACTTAGTTGGGTCTTGAATTCGACGAAAATCGTCCGAATCCGAGTAAAACTTTTCGCTCCGTCGACGACAGAGATCCTCATCATTCACTCCAGTCTGGAAGAGGTCGATGTCAGGAGCCCGGGGAAATTGATCTCGAGGTGCATTTGGCTCTCGACTCTGCGGATCCCGTCGGAATTGAATCCGCATCTCCGGCGAATCTCCTCCGGGGTATCTAAATAAAATCGTAACCTCAAAGCCGATTTCTTTCGATGTTCATTCGAAGACTGACGGCTCCGGCGGATCGTAAGAAAACACAAATGTTTGCTTGCATTCCGGCTCGTTGTTCTATTTCGGGGCGCCGAGCAACCAAACCACGAGCCAAACTGTCCCGCTCCCTTTTTCTCGCCGTCTAACCCCCCCACCACCACCACCATTCCCCCGTCATCCTTATCCTCCCTTTCAGACGTAAATAATTTGAAAAACAGCCGCCGTGTCGAAGGGTATTTGTTTCTTATCTGCGGGTATTTCTTGTTTTGTGGGGGACGTTTTGTGTATACTATCGCGTGAAGCACCGCCGCTGACATGCAAACACATCAACATTAAGGCTCTCGTTGATTTTTAGTACCTCGTTATGAGAGTTGGAAACTTTATCGCCACTCGGCATTTTTTTTGTAACGAATGAAACATTTTTATAGCAACTGAAGGCTCGCACCGAGGGCGCACGGGACTAAGTCTCGTTGGCACGGTGGCGTATTGTGAAGATGTACGTAGCAGCCCCTATGTTTTGGGGAAACATTGAAGAAGAGATTAACAACCTCGTGCACAGCAAATACATATTCTTCCGCAGCAGCTGTGGCACACTGCGTAATTGCGTCAAGCTGGTTTGACACTGGGATACCGGTGGATCAGTCTAGTTCACTGGTTACATCAAAAACGCTTCCCACTCAAAGGAGGTATGTAAAACAAGCTTTCGATCGGGTCTGGCACGCAGGTCTCCTCCGTCATCGCCCTCAATATCTCTTCACTACATTAAAGAGCTAATAGCACCTTCTCCGTCAATACGCATAATGAATTTTCCACACTTCGACTTATAGAAGAGTCTGTTTAAAGACTCAATTAAAATACAGCATACTATAATGACAACCGGTCGCATGAATGTAAATCGCGACATGGCAACACATGGTAAGTGTTTGTTAGGAACAATAGGCCTTTGAGAGGACAGTAAAAGTAAAAACCTCCAACCTGCTTTGCTCCTAACTATATTTACAAAAATATCTGGTGCGTTGCAACACACAACTTTCCTCAGCTCTACGTCAATTCACTTTGTACATGGCTAACTCTATTTAATCAATTCATTTATCACTCAGTTAATTTGAACTTGGTCAAACAACGCTTTACGGCAGCAGGAAGCGGTAGCGCTTACAGTTCCGGAATTTATTGTGCTGCTCGTACTCATTGCAGGACCATTATTGAGCTATTGGTACACAGATAATTAATATGGCAGTAAACACGATTTTTCAAAAAAAAGGATAGTAATCACTTTTGCAGAGTTATTGGGTAATAACTGTTAGAACTGGTAGTAAGCGAAACTGCAGTAGTTGAAATTCAGGAATTTCTGGAGTGAGCCCCATGTATCTCATGAGCGTTTTTAAACACTCACCCTTTAGGTATATGATTGGACTACAATACCGAATTTTTTGACATTCTACAAGAATTCCAGCGGAGTTTATAAGGAAAAAACTGCGCGAAAAACGCTTTTGGTCGAAAATTTTGATAATTTATTGTGCTGCTCGCGTCATTTTCCCACGGATGAGTATTTTATAGTATCATTGCCTTATTGAGAGCTATCAATATAATAAATGTAATTAAAATCGTTAGAGCCGTTTTTGAGAAAAAAAATTGGTGTTTTGATCACTATGATGACTATAGTTAACTTTCGGTGGATTTTGCCCATACCCTAACTGTTGCGTCCCATGGTTACTCGTAGGCTAGACATCAAGTTTCAGCTGATTTGGTACGGTTGTTTTCTCTAAAAACCGCGGTAAAATCGATTTCGTAGAAAGTTTTGGTAATTTATTGTGCTGCTCTCGTCATTTTCCCATAGATGGGAATTTTATGGTATAGTTGCCATATTTGGAGCTACTAATATAAAAATTTTAATCAAAATCGTTAGAGCCGTTTTTGAGAAAAAAAATATTTGGTGTTTTGATCACTATGATAACTATAGTTAAATTTCGGTGGATTTTGTTCAAACCCTTATTTTGGTTTCCCATGGTGACCTGTAGGCGAGATATCATGTTTGAGCTGATTTGGTACGGTGGTTTTTTCTAAAAATCGTTCACAGACACACATACACACACACAGACCATTTTCCCAAATTGTGTTTTTCGGACTCAGGGGGGGGGTCTGAAACGTAAAGATCTGAAGAGAACTCAAAATTTTTTTTTCAGCCGATTACATAACTTTCCTTTCTACTGCGTAGAGCAAGGAAAGTAAAAATTTAATAATTTAAAATAAATTCGCTTTCTTGTAAAATAAAATTGCAAATAAAAGGAAAGGAAATGAATATAATTAAAGTTAACGTACCTGTTAGGTGAGTCCGTCTCACGAATATAATTGTCCGACCTTCTGATGGATGAATTGTGGCGTCAGCGGTTGTATATGGGGCCCCTTTTTTGTTGGAGATAAAATGCGTCGACCTTGTTGTAGAACTTGATTCTTCGGTATTGTCTTCGCTTGAGAGCTCCAGCATGGAATGTATAGTTGTAGTAATACACGTCAAACAACCTGCTACGAGAATTTGAAGCTATAGAAAGACAAAAAGTTCAGATCGTGTCGCATGGGCAGATGATAATCGAAGAATGGCGGCTGTGGTAGGCTTCTGGTCGCGGCTGACTAGTTTTTAATCACACCACTTTCACAATAACTTCGCCACATTTACTTTATACAAAAAAAAAAAAAAAGAAAATATATTTGAACAAAATAAATAAATATCCCATGTTTATATAGGCAGGAGCAGGAACTTATTGTGGAGGCCCTGTCCTACCATGAGTGCCTAAACAGTAAGCTTGTTCTCTACGTTTTCCCTCCACATTAATGTTTTCAGACTTCCATCTGGTCAATGTGTTTTCTTAATCTTTTACCACCACACTTCGTATGACATGAGCCATTCTGTTTTCCGCTAACTTAATTAAATCGATCTGGATCGTAACGATTGTTCGATGTTTTCATTTGAACTGATAATGGGCGAAGTGATTAAGGAATGACAGCAACCGGCTGTGCTAAAAATTGTGTGCCATTGTCTGTATATATCACGGATGGACGCCTTGGGTGGACAAAGTTGTAACTGCCTCCAGGTGTACAGCCCGATAAACTGCACAAGTAAAAAACTACCCAAGCTTTCCCTCTTCCCCTCAAGTACAGAAGTCCGGCGTAGTCAATGCCTGTTACCTCGAAAACTGCTGATTGCCGAACTCTGTCCTTTGGCAACGGTGCAAAAGGAGTCTCTATTGGCTTAGCACTTTGTCGTTTGCATTCTTTGCAGTTTCTAATGACACGTTTGAGAATTCTGCGTATATCTGTGATCCAAAATCTGCCGCGCAAAACTGACATCATTGTTCGAACTCCTGCATGGTGAAGTGCGAAATGTTGTTCTCGAACGAATGCTTGTATTACACGGTTTCCCCCTGGTAGCAAAATAGGGTTCTTAAAATCGTCTGGTTCTTCACTGAATACCAACCTAGTTTTCAGTCTTAGTAGTCCTTCTACGTCCCAAAATGTTTCCCACTCTTTTGTAAAATTTGTTCCCCCTCGAAAGTAAGGTTTCTGAACTATTCTAAAAACACGTTTTTCGGCTTCAGCCAACTCTTCACTAGTAAATGGCTTACTGCGTTCTCCTCTCTTGAGAGTCTTCCACCTTAACGTTCTTGCTACAGACGTAGCGATTCTCACGAACGTAGAAAATTCAGGTAGACCACACTCTATGTTTTGACTCCCTGCTACCAACACATTAGCAGCTTTACCCTTGGAGACCTCTCTATTGACCTCTTCTTGGTCTCCCTCACCAAGCTCTGTATCATCCTTGGGCCAATTCTCTTCCAACATTAACCATTCTGGCCCTTCCCACCATTTCAGCTCAAACAAAACTCTAGCGGTACTCCCGGATGGTAAGTCGGCAGGATTTATCGCCCCAGGAACATGAAACCACTGGTTTGGCTTCGACAATTTTCTTATCTCGGCGCACCGATTTGTCACAAATACCGACCGATCACTAGCTCCTCTGATCCAGTGCAGTGCAACCCTTGAATCACTCCAAGAATAGGTAGGGAAATCCGGGAACTCCAATGCTTGAGTTAAGTTCCGCCACATTCTAACGCCAATGAGTGCAGCCATAAGCTCCTACCTAGGAACTGACAACTTGTGTTTCCTAGGTGCAATCCTGGTTTTGGCTTGTAGGAATTGTATTTGCACAGAATCTTGAAAAACCTCTCTTAGGAAAATGCAAGCTGCATATGCAGTCTGACTGGCATCACAAAAAACATGAAGACTCGCTCTTACCTGCTCCCATTTTTCGAATGTCAGTCTTCTCTTAATCCTACATTGTGATATTAGTTCTGCTCCTTGGAGCCAAGAAGTTATCCTCTTTTTTAAATGTAGCGCTAAATCATCATCCCAGTCTCCTATTGACGCCCAAGCATCCTGTAATACCAACCTTGGCCACAAGGTGTACGGACAAATTAGCCCTAGTGGATCAAAATAAGCATGAACCATGGACAACACTGTTCTTTTTGTGATCTGCGCTAAAGAATGGGTTGGATTACGGTTCACGAGTAACTCGTCATTAGCTCTATCCCAATGAACTCCTAATATCGATAAGGGCTCACTAGACGGAGGCCCTATCGAGATTTGTCCGACCGGACAATCCCGACAGCAACTCCTTTGTGTTCGATTTATTTTGAAACCTTAAGAAGACTTAAATGTATACTTGTGAACGTATCATTACACTGAGGGTGTATAAAATAGGTCCATTCCCAGAGCAATCGCTCAATTTTGTACGATTTAATTTATTCGAAGTTTTGAAACGGAATCCTCTCCCAGTCGACTTGACGAGAATTGAGCGTTGAGCGCAAAAGGTGGAATAAAACTTAACAACTGTTTCTGTACACTGGGTGCCGAAGGCCGTCAACCCAATTTAATTCCCTAACGTACACATCCTCTTCTCCACGTGAAACAATGAGCTCTGATAGCGGTCTTCCGCTTTCGGGGCTATTAAAGAATTAAAGGCAGTTCAGGGCACTTGTCTAGTCCTCAGCCCCCTTACCGTTCGAACGAGTTCGGTCAATCATTTTTTCAACGCGTCATTATAATTTACACGGGCTATAATTTTTATTTTCTTTTTTTTTTGTTACTTCGGCTTTTACAAAGCTACAACTTCTGATGTAGAAAGAGCGAGATAATCCAACGCGTCCCTCTCTCTAACGCCGGGCGTAATTTTCTTACGCGTTGATGATGACTTTGGTTCGAAGGAGCAGGTTTTCTTTTGATGATTGCGCGCAGCGGTTTTTAAATACGGGAAGGGAGGGGGGGGGCTCTTCTAAAGATGACACTTTGGGCGTATTCGAAGCTGGAACTATACAGGTTGACTCTAATATTAATCATTTGGAAGAGCTGTCCGAACAACACATTATAATTCGCGAAAATACACCAGATTTTCTGTAAGAGAATATTTTGAAATCCCGTCCACCAACACAATAAGTTCTTTCGAACTTGTGGGGGCTGGTGGAGTCGCTCTCTCTCTCAGCCAAAAGAATATAGCTACAAAGCTCAGATTACAAATCTTATCTTCTTATCCTAACCAAAATAATATAGCTACAAATCGAATATTACAAAATTTGTATAAGATTTAATCTTATCTTCTCATCCTAGATAATATCATCTTTTTAAAGGCATTTAAACTCTCATAATCATCGAGATTAATTTTATAAGAGTAAAAGAAACGAAGAGCCCAAAATAAGCGTTCCACCTCGCTCTCTCCGTGTGTACCTTAGGTAGAGCAATGTTAGACACAGCGCAGTGCGCGTGTGAGGAGTAAAACATTTCCGGCCGAATGCCAGTTTTAAACATAAAAATACATGACTGCAGCAAAAACAGTTCTCCCTCGGTAAGTACATTAAATTCCCGGTATAATCGGAATCTTAGGTATAGGGGTCTTTTCTCAAGAGCAATTCTAATAACAATGTTCTGAACGACCTGCAAGGACGCCAGCAGAGATATGTAGGCACTACCCCACACAACAATGCCATATTGAAGTAAAGAAAACACCAAGCCAAAATAAATAGAACGGAGCTGACGGAATGACAAAAAATGTCTGGCCTCTTTAAAAACGTAGAAAAACTTCCTTAATTTGATAATCAGAGACTCGATGTGGAAATTAAATTTAAGATTGTGGTCAAATTGAACTCCCAGGTACTTACATTTAGGGACCAACGGCAAATTTATACAATCTACGTTATTTTATATTACAAATTATATCAATCTACGTTATTTTCCAAAATAATATCGGGTTCTTAGCGTTCACTCGAAACATCACTCATTGGCGGCAGAAAGCGGTTTACAGTTCCAAAATTTATTGTGTCGCTCGTACTCATGCCCGGACCATTATTGAGCAACTGGTGCACAGAGAATTAATTAGGGTGTAAACAAAATAATAATCACTTTTCCAAAGTCATCGAAGAAAAACTATTAGAAACGGTAGTGAGTGGAACGGGGTTGGTTGAAATTCCGGAATTTCTGGAATAGCCCCTGTGTATATGCCTCGTATATGAGCGTTATTAACGATTCTTCGTGTAGGTACTTGTTTGGACTGTTAGTCGAATTTTTCTGAAAATTCTATTAACGTTTGAGCGGAATTTATTGGGAAGAAACTGCGCTGAAATCGATTTTCGTCGAACTGTTGGTTAATTTAAATTGTTGCGTTGGAGAGGGTACCTAGCTTCGCAGCCTTTACCCCTCTTCAGCCAGCACCAATCATCTCTCTTGGAGGGATTTCCAGCGAAACCACGGTCCCCACGAGGCCAATCCCATGGCTTCACGGCCGACAGCGCCCCTCACTAAAGGCTCCACGCTGCCGGCTGCGGGCTGAAGCCCCCGTGGTACCCATTCTATGTAGCTGCACCTTGAGCAGCCTAAGGACCTGAATGGGTGGCAGGAAATGGCCAGGACTTGTTCGTTGAGTGCATGGAACAGAAACTTGGCCGCCGAAGAAACTTGGCGAGCGAGATGGGAATCGTCATCAAAGGGACGGGACACGTATGAGTTCTTCCTCCAACATCCGTGAACGTCTTGGAAGAATATGGGCTGACCCAGACCACTGGACGTGCCAGTTCCAGACGAGACATAGCGACTTCAATGCGCGGCATCCACTTTTCTCTCAAAAACTCTCTATCGTGCACGTCTTGCGCCTCCAGTGTGGAGGAAACAAGAAACCACGTGCTGCTCCGATGTAGTTTCTACAACAGCGAGCGACAGTTGCTGGGAGGGCAGCATTGACTTCTACAAAGCAAGCCTATAACCATTTTGCAGAGTTCGCGAAGAAGGTGATGGCTAAGAAACGAGGTCCTTTTGAAACTTGCCACCCAATTAAATAGTTAGATCACGTGGGGAACCAGATTAAGAACTCCTCCCAGAGGGTACGGGATTCTTCAGGTCACCTCCGCGCAGGCACACACGGGCAACAGCTCTCTACCGGGAGACTGCCTGACGACCAAATATCTGCCTTATCTCCGCAGGTCCGATTTCGGGGGATGCTGCAGGATGCTCTTGCGTATTAGCGAAACCGCAACATCCATGTCTAATATAACCCTCTTCGAGGGTCACAGGAACAGTCGTCCAAATAAGGAAGCAGACCTGCAGAGAAGGTGCCAATTAAATAACCCAGCACCACCTCACGTAAGTCCAGTTTGAATTAATGTGTTAAGGAATGTCTTCATCCGATCCGGAGGTGCACGCGAGTCGTCTGTGCTGTTTTGTTTTGCATGGCCTGCAGTGGCTTGTGTCGACATTTTTACTTTCCGCTACCCAAAGGGAAAGGAAAGTATAGTAATCGTGTCAAAAAAAAATCTGGTTTTTCTTCACATCTTCACGTTTTGTGGCCTACTGAGTCTAAAACCCCTAATTTCGGCGCGTGGTCCGTGTGTGTGTGTCTGTAACTCGATTTGCGGGAAAATTGTACCAAAAACTAGGGTTTTTCGCATTTTTCTCGAAAACGGCTCTAACGATTTCGACTAAACTTTCAAATTATCTTCTCCTAATCAATATCTAACTTTTCTTCTCCATACATATCTCCATGAAAATACAGTGAACAGAGATATTGGCCCATGAAGCAAAAATAGGTTTTTTACGCTTTTTGGCAAAACGGCTTCAGCGATTTTCACCAAACTCACAGGATGTTTTCAAATAGTTAATACCTACATATTCCTTTCAATAAATGTTCCTGTGACGGTCCATTGAACAGAGATAAAAATCAAAATGTGTCAAAAATAACGTTTTTTCTAACATTTCCGTAAATTCCAGGGTAACTTCTTCACCAGATGTGATAAATCCTAATGGAGTGTCTTTTAGTCACTCATACCCAACATTTCGTTCTCCGTAACTATTTCTGTATATATATGTTGAACGGAGATATAAGCCAAGTTAACACAGAAAAGGAGATTTGTCGAATATTAATTTATCGGTATTCCAATTTTCTCAAAAACGGCTCTAACGATTTCGATCAAACTTACGGAGTACTCTCAGCTAACTAGTCCCTACATTTTGTTCTCCATAAATATTCCTGTAGAAATGCGTTGAACGAAGATATAGCGCCCGCAAATGTAGTCGGTGTTCGAACTTAAAGGGGTGGCGGAAAGTTGCGTGTTGCTACGCACCGCTCGTTTTCATTAGAATCGCCCCAGCTTCTTGGCTACTCCTGTAGTGTACCGCACGCTATCTAGGTGCTCCCAACCTGCTCGTGCTACGATTGTAACTTAACTCAACCAAATAACAATCACCTTGCGCAAATAACATCCCTTTCGTGGAGCTCGATAATCAAAACGTTCGGTCTTTATTCACTCAATTGTTCTAGTCAAGCAACACAATGCTCCATACCTGGGTCTTGTGGCTAACCCAAAATACGGGTCAAAAAGTTCCCGGAATTGGTTATTAAAAATTTATTAAAAATATTTATAACATTCTTACATTATTTCCCTTCAAAATACTCTCCTCCTGCATCTACACATTTATTCCACCGTTCATATAATTGTTGGAAACATTCTTGAAAGCCGTTTTTTGAAAGTTCCTTCAGCCGCTCCGTCGCATTTTCAATCACCTCTGACGAATCAGCAAAACGATGTCCCTTCAATGCCATTTTTAACCTTGGAAACAGGTAGAAATCTGGTGGTGCGAGATCGGGAGAATATGGAGGATGTTCCAGAGTGGTAACATTATTCTTGGCAAGGTATTGTTTCACCATTAGGGATCGATGTGCTGGGGCATTGTCGTGCAACAAAAACCAGTCATTCTCTGCCCATTTTTCAGGTCGTTTTCGTCGAATTGCATCTCGTAGCCGTTTTAAGATCTCTGTGTACAATTCTTTATTTACTGTTCTCCCTTCAGGAATAAATTCATAATGAATCACTCAACATTGTCGTCTGTAGTGGAAGTGGCAGGCCGCCCAGTCCGAACGTCATCTTCAATTGTTGTGCGACCGTCGCGAAAACGCTTATGCCACTCGTAAACTGCTGTTTTCTTCATCGCAGAATTTCCGTATGCTTATGTTAGCATCTCAAGAGTCTCCGAGGGCGATTTCTCCAGCAACACACAGAATTTAATATTGCCACGCTGCTCTAATGACGACATTGCACAATCCGACGAAAGAAAGAAACTACGATCTACAATATTAAACAACGAACGCACGGAACCAACTAGAACTGCCTGCTAACCTCAAAAGCACATTCACTACGAGTTATGCCAACCTCACAAACAAAAATTTCCCTTTCAGCTAACAAATACTTGACTGTAAGCGACCATTCCGGGAACTTTTTGACCCTACCTCGTATGTACATTGCGGAGTATCATTTATAGTTAAAATGAAAAATAATCACTTGGGTCGACGAAGAAATAGGGGATTTGCGGCGCTCTGGTAAGTCGGTCTGGCGTTCTTCGTGGTTGAGTGGTGGTAATCATGGAATGTTTTTATTTGTTTGCACGTTGTTGAAAAAAGATGTGTCGATATTCATACGATACTCGCGTTGGTCTCAATTTCCCAAGGAGTTTTTGAAACTCTCACGTTTATGTAAAGCCCGAACCAAACGCTCCGGGATGTGGATCAAAACCCGGTAGGAAAAAGCAAGCCGGGAATCGTCGCTTTCAGACTGATAAGGAGGCCTTGGAATGAAAGGGATGAAAAGCGAGCGAGGCCGAGGGAGAGAATAGAATGGAAAAGAGCTTTTCCTCCAACAGCCACCGGCAGAGGGACGACGAGGGAAAAGGCCCCGCGGATGAGACTGCGGGGGCGACCGGTTAATAAACATAACAAAAGACGAGAATCCTTTCTCGAGGCCGCCGCGTTATAATTCATGAGGATGGAATTTTAGAGGCGTGCCTAATTTTAATTGACAAGAAAATCATGGTTGTCAGCCTCTCAAGAACCGACAGCTTTCATGGCAAAGGGTTTCGCGAAAAGGCCTCGACACAATACAGCGCCGTGATCTCTTCAACGGGCAGAAAATAGGGAAACCCCTCCGGGAAAGCACCGCGAAGTTTGTCTAATCGTTTAACCAAATAGGCAGTTCTGTAACTTCGTCTATGGGAGCCGACGTAGAGAAGAACGAGGCGAACTAGGAGGAGCTTGAAAAAAATTAATTATTCAATTTAATTAACTCTAAAAACCGGAAGGAATTGAAAACTTCGCATCGTACCGTATAATTTTCCAAAAATGCGTTCATTATAGTCAACACCTCGTCACGAGAGTTAAAACGAATACATTAATTGGATTAACTAAACGGCCCGAATGCTAATGGAAATAGCAATGAACTGGCATTAGCGACACGGTTATTGTTTGCTTAGCGATTGGGTTCTGTAGAACGCGCTGATAAGTGCTTCACGTAATCACCTGTCTTGAAGCAGTTAAAACTGAATTATGATCTCGTAGAATCTTGTAAGACAGACATTGGAGAACCTGGGAAGACATTGCGAGGAAAGTGGCCATTTCTAGGACCTACATTTTGACGTTCCTTAGCGCCACAGAGTAGGGAGGTTAGTTATGTTGAATTTTCTTCGGATCTTCACGTTTTAAGAACTACTGAGCCCGACAGTTACGATCCTGTTGTTGGGGATGTTTGGGGAGTACCGACCAGGTGGCCCCTACCTCCCTTTGACCCCACAGGATGAACATGAATTGGGATGGGCGAACTACCTTCCAGCGACCTCACGATGTCCCGCAGGGCAAGCGCATTTTCCAGGGTTTTCAGGCCTTGCCATGGGTGGGAATTGGATTGCTCTGTTCTACCTACCTTGCCCTGTGGAAGCAGCCACCTATTGTGGCCCTAACCCGTAATGCACCGGTGTAACGCTGTGCATGGTATACCGATGGTTCGGTTATGAAATCCAGAGCTGGACTGGGGGTGTAGGGCCCAACTACAGCCTTGCTAAGCCACTGGGAGGGTACGCCACGATATTCCAAGCGGATCTACATATTCTCAGACAGCCAGGCCGCCTTAAATGCCATCGCAGCCTATAGTTTTAGGTCTGAGCTGGCATGGGAATGCCTCCATGCACTCAAGCAGCTCGGCGTTCGTAGGGCTCTCCCTCATCTGGGTGCCGGCTCGTAGGGGGCATGAGGGCAATGAAAAGGCTGACCGCCTTGCAAAACAGGGTACAGAATCCCTACCCATCGGGCCTGAACCACACGTGGGTCTGACGAAAAGTCACCTTAACCGTCTGGTCGCTCGATGGGAGACACAGGAAAGCGGCGCCCATTGGCATCGCCAGCCACGACTAAGACTGACGAAAAGGCTCGTCACGCCTTCCGGTCAAAGGGCGAAGGCGATGCTGACACTCTCAAGACAGGGTCTGAGAGTTCTGATAAGCTTCTTCACCGGGCACTGCCCAACAACCGAACAACCCTTAAGGTTAGAATGGTCCCTGGCCCGCCCCATCTTGTCTGGCTTTTCCTCATCCCAGAGCAAGGCAATTTGGTCTTTCTGCCGTCCCTGAGGTTTGGAAGGACCCCAGTAAACCTCGGCAGAGGTCACCCAAGCTTCTCATTCATCTGCTAATTTGAGGAAACTGTCTGCGTGTGAGCACAAGTGAGAGACAATGGCTGAACCAAATATTTGGACCCCACCGCCTGGCACCGTCACTGAAGGCAATCGATAACTCCCACACTGGCATCAAATAAGGGCCAATTGTGTAGCAACTATGAGCAGTCTCACGTCCTCTCAGTTCCACCATCCTTGAGCTGGTGTTCCCTGATGCGATGTTCCCACCTGTCTCGCATATAACACGAGACAGCTTTGACGTACATCCTCGCAACTACAACTGAGGAACCCCAAGCATTCAGAGGCACAACCATAGGCAGCCCCTCACAATTTCACACTCCATCTCCTTCTCGCTGAATCGGCAGGGCTGTACCGCTGACTTACCAATCTTGACCAGGTGGTACCTTAGTGGACACTGTCCTTTGAATAGGCCACGTACTGTACTGAGGTAGTTTGAAGACGCTTTTGAAGAGCTGCTGACTCAGGCAAAAATTATGGCAATCACGCCAGAGCTCGGATCCACAATCCTCGATTTACATCGAGAATTATGAACCAATGTCTTAACCACTAGACCACGATCGCCCGGTGCCTTTAACAGGAGTCAGTCAGCACATCTCCCCCCTCGTCTTTAGCCGCTGCTACTAGGAGTCTTTTCTTTCACATTGTAGTAGGCGCGTCGCCCATTTTATTTCCCTTCGCGCTGGCACTTTCACAGCGTCAGTGAATCCCATACCTTAAAAGAGTTCGCTCAAGGAGCAGCGGCTGAAAGACGAGGGGGGAGATGTGCTGACTGACTCCTGTTAACGGCACCGGGCGATTGTGGTCTAGTGGTTAAGACATTGATTCATAATTCTCGATGCAAGTCGGGGATTGTGGATCGGAGCTTCGGCGCGATTGCCGTAATTTTTGCCTGAGTCAGCAGCTCTTCAAAAGCGTCTTCAAACTACCTCAGTATAGTACTAATTACATACTATCTCCCTCTGGACTAACGACCTCACCTGTTCGCTCTCTGGCGAATCTAATAAAAACCGTGCATCTCGCTTGATGCGCATGGCAGCTCGCCCAACCAGCCCTGATCGGATGGACCCATTGTGTCGTGCCCATGAACAGCCTCTTGTCCTCTTAGTTCCTCCCTCATTTCCCATTGAGCTGAAGTTAATTGATGCGACGTCCCCAGTAGGACAAAAAGGCAATATAGCCTTGAGGTCCATCTCTCATCCAGCACCCCAAGCTTTCTGAGGCGAGCTGTGGCCACAAGTACACAGTATATGTTTCGCTGAATCCTCATCTCTGACTTATCAATTTGACCAGGTGGTGCCTTAGTGAACACTGTCCTCCGAACAGGCCTCGTACTATCCGCATACATTCTCTCCCCGGACTAACGACCTCACTTGTTCGTTCTGTGCGAATCTAATAAAATACCTCGACTGCCTTTGGCCAGGAACATCTCGCCTGCCACTTTTCTTCCCACTTCCCAACCTCCTCAATTAAGTGGCTCCCTACGAAAGGCTCAGAGCATATCCATCAGTCGCCCGTTTCCGCTGGGACATTTTGGCAATGCTGGGCGTGCTAATCTGCACACTTGGCGTATTGAAATTGCACTCAAAGTTCATTTCCGTCAGTCGAGCAAGCGCTGCATGATTCACCCAAGCCCGATCCATCATGACACTGTTTTGTAGTGTCATCATTACGTCACCCCATTGCCGAATCTCATCTTGTCTTCAACTTTTTCTCATCATTCGCTTCATCCTGCTCGTATCGTTCTCGTCTTGCCTTGTCCACCTAGCTCTTCCCCGCATTATTGTACCTCCAGGAGGCCACGCTTGTGAAGACTGGTAAAGTACCTTTGGCAAATTGCCTGGTACCAGCGGATCAAGGTATTGTGCTGAAAATATAAGCTATTCTCGTCACGTACGTCACCACCTCGCTCGTCTTTTCGTCCGCGACGTCACGACACACCATTGAAATCCATCTTTACTCTCCGATTGCGTTGCCTTGTTTTTCTTTAAAAGAAGTGATTTTATTTATTTTAGTATTGCCTTAAGTTATACCTTCGGTGGGCCCACACAATATCATTCGCTTTGATTGTACAAATACAGTCCACACATCACATGTTGGGAAGTTTCCTTGGGCGTATCGCTCGTCCAATCCTAGACCAACACTGTGGCTTGTACGGCACTTCCAGGTTGTAATTCAACCGAAGCTCACCTTGTTAACTGCGAATGCAACGCCTCACCTACAGAAGCAAATTTCAGTTTTTCTGTTACATATTCTGATTTGTATGTCAATAAATGTCCGAGTACTTCGTCACAACGAATGCCGTAACAAGTCGTCCAATTTAAGTGGGGAGAGTTGAGGATTGTTGTCTGATGCGTTGCGTCTGCCGTTTATCTTTCGAGAGGTTGTCGATCATCCGTAAAATAAAAATGTCGAGTGCTGGTTGAAATGCGTCGATGTCTTCTCCACCGAAGCTCTTCATTTGCGGTCAGGTTTCGTTCCTTCGACGCGTCGAATTGAGCAGTGACGTTTTGACGTCCCACGATCAGTCTATTTCTTCCAAGTTCCAGTTCGCTCCTCAGCATCCTTTTCGTACTTTCACCAAATCATTTTTAAAATGTGATTTATCGTAAGAGATGAATAATTTTTTTTTTTTTCGGTAGCGTTTGTCGAAAGCTCGTAAATTACGTGGCCACGGATCCTTTAATTATTGCCGCATGGCTAATTGTGAAGCGATTTTTCTTCCTTTTTTTTGGGAGGGCGCGGAAGAGGAACCCCCTCATTTGATTTATGGCGGCGTCTTCCCAGTTGATTTCTACACTTGTTGTAACCTAATCGTTCATATTCCTTCTTCAGTGGGGGCACGTCTCATAAATCACTCGTTCAAGTGGTGGGAGTGAAAAGGAAGGTCTGGAAGGGAAGGGAGTGCTTCACTTATATCTCTTATTTGGTCTCTTATCTTTGGCTATGGATCTCAAAAGCGGCCACTGTGAGATATTGTCTGTCAGTGGAGAGGCTGCTGCCAGAAAGAGGCTTCTCGACACTCTTTCATCTCCTCGGCGAGTGATTTTTGAATGATTGAAATAGGCAAAACGCCTCCTTCTCAAGTTTCCGTTTTCGTTTTTTCGACGCCCTTCCTCGAAATTGATCGATTTTCGATCAAATTCGCCGTGTAAGTAACGAAAACTTACGTCAGTCTCCGGTAATTTATTAAACGGCTTACCGCCTTGCTATACCTCGAACCATATGGTTGCCAGATATCCAACTAGCAAATTATAAGGGTCCAAACATTCCAAAATAGGGCACTCGGAGTGATTTCAGGCTCTCCGAGATATGTACTCCAAGCTTCACGGAGATCTGTAAATTGCTGCGGTTAGTGATGTCTAAACCGATTATAACAGTCTGCTCTCAAGAATGCTGAATCATCAGGACGAGCTCATTCGCGCCATACCCAACATTCCCCCTCCTCCAAGACCTGAACACATCTGCTCTGACAGCACAGTTGAAAAACCATTCATAATGCAATTATCTATGTATATAAAAATGAAACCCGTTTTCCATTGTCACGACATAGCATGAAAACGGCTTGACCGATTTGGCTGATTCTTTTTGTAGTTTTCTACTCTGTACAAGGTTCTTACGGAAAAAAAATATTAAGAACATCTCTCAGAAAGATTGAAAAATATACGTTTAATTTTGCATATTTAAAAAAAAGCGCGTTACGGATGTCAACGTCATTCAATTTAAAACAAAAAAATATGTGGTAATCTGTCACACATCCATAACCGCGCTAAAAATAATTTTATTAAGTTTTTGATAAAGTTCGTTTTGTTTTAAACTACTAAGAAGTTTTTTGTTTGCTAATAAGTGTTTGTTAATAACGGTAAGCTCAATTCATTTTACTACGATTTTTGTTAACTGTTGGTGACTACACAATATTGCGATTTGGTTTCCCTATGATACCGAACGATCTGCCAGTCAGTTTTAAACGTCTACAGTTTCCAGTGCGGCTTGCATTTGCAATGTCAATAAATAAATCGCAATGGCAGTCGCTAATGTGGCATCAACCTCGAAAATCCATGAATTCACACGGCCAATTATATGTTGCCTGTTCCCGTGTCGGAAAACCATCAACATTATTTATTTACGCGCCAGAACATAAAACTAAAAATATAGTTTATCAAAAAGCATTAGAGTATAGAGGCTATTAGTTGCTTTATAGAGCGCGCGTGATATTGAGATCAGTGTTTACTTCAAAATTCCCAGTAGTTCAATAGCGATTTGTAAATATCTGGTGCGTTGCAACACACAACTTTCCTTAGCTCTACGTCAATTTATTTACCACTCAATTAATTTGTACTTGGTCAAACAACACGGTAGCGCTTACAGTTCCGGAATTTATTGTGCTGCTCATACTCATTCCAGGACCATTATTGGGCAATTGGTACACAGATAATTAATGAGGCTGTCAACACAAATTTTTTGAAGAAGGGTAGTAATTACGTTTGTAAGGTTATTGGGTACAAACATTTAGAACTGGTAGTAAGCGAAACGGCGGTAGTTGTAATTCAGGAATTTCTGGAGTGAGCCCCATGTATCTCATGAGTGCTTTTAAAAACTCACCCTATAGGTATTGGGTTGGACTACAATACCAATTTTTTTAAACATTCTACTAACATTCCAGCGGAGTTAATAAGGAAAAAACCGCATTAAAAACGCTTTTCGTCGAAAATTTTGATGATTTATTGTGCTGCTCTCGTCATTTTCCCACGAATGGGAGTTTTATGGTATAATTGAGAGCTATCAATATAAAAAATGTAATCAAATCGTTAGAGCTGTTTTGGAGAAAAAAAATTGTGGTGTTTCGATCTATAGTTAACGTTTGATGGATTTTATTCATACCCT
The DNA here is from genome assembly GCA_020466155.1 of Pachypeltis micranthus. Lineage (NCBI taxonomy): Eukaryota > Metazoa > Arthropoda > Insecta > Hemiptera > Miridae > Pachypeltis > Pachypeltis micranthus. Next base: position 7,410,632 of record CM035778.1, read on the forward strand.
TATTTTGGCGTCCCATGGTGACCTGCGGGCGAGATATCAAGTTTGAGCTGATTTGATACGGTGGTTTTCTCTAAAAATCGTTTACAGACACACACACAGACCATTTAACCAAATAGTGTTTTTCGGACTCAGGGAAGTCTCAAACGTAAAGATCTGAAGAGAACTCAAAATTTTTTTTCAGCCGATTACTCCCTCAATTACTTGAAAGTAATGAAATTTTTGGTAACTGCTGCCCAAGTGCCAGCAATCAACCGATCGGCCACCTTCTAAAACTCGTGAATGTAACATGTTGGTATGATGTCTAATAAATTTTATAGATTAGTGAGTGACAGGCGTGGTGAACACCCTGGAAGATCGCTCAGGTCCCATGTTCTGGTACTCGGTCCTAGAAATCGTGATTGCGTTCTGCGTTCGCCCTCAAAACGGCGTGTAACCTGTTCATTTTTGGCACTCAGTGCACCAGTGCTACATAAATGTTAGCCGTTGAGTCGACCGTGGCAGCAGTTCGCGTCTCACGAGTTCAGTTGTCTCGAAAACGTCTCTCTCGGACCACACAAATTGATAGTTTCGAGCCGAGAGAATCTTATTTTCGTCGGCCCAGGAAAGACCCCCCTCCCCCTCCCCCCCGTGCACATGTGCTCCTTCAACCAACCGAACCCTCGAAAGTTTCTACCGAAAGGCAAAAGTCGCGCTCTTTAAGGGGAGAGGGGACGACTTCGAAGGGGGATCAGGTCAACTTTTCACAGAAAAACCGATTCCGCCGAAAACGATGGAGTTGGGCGATATAGTGGGAAACCCTCCTCCTCCTCCCTGGGCCCCCAGCTCCGGTCCGATGGATGGATTCTCCCGACTTTTACCTGACGGGACGACAAGCTGGTCAAAAACCTTTTGCAGCTGCAAAAGTAGGAAGCCCGGGCAATTATCGTCCGACTAAAAGGTCGTGACTTCTCAAAGACGAAGGCGCTCTTCGGGGACGTTATCTTTCTAGTAAAATCGTGACAAACCCGGAGTTTAAAAACGTCATGAGCTGCGCGAGAAATCGAAATAGCGAACGCGCGTTGACAAGGTTGAGAATTCTTCGGGTTATACTCCCGCCTGTCAAGTTTGAGTTAGTCGCACCCTTTTAATTTGAGTATCAAACGGCTACAAACGGCTCTTAATCGCCACGGTTTGGTAACATATTGAACATGGAGCGAGATTCAGTTCAATTAATTAACACCTCTCACGCACATTTTTCCCCTGGAGCAAAGCGCTGATCATTTCGTCGTATTTTAATATCCCTTCTGCTTCCCTTTTCGAGCTATCTTCTTTAGTGGTATTCTATCTGAGTGACATAAAGTTCTACTCCGCTATGTCCAATTTGAATTAGTGTGGCGATTTTTGCTGCATCATCTTCCTATATTCTTAATATTTTTCGTAGTTGGATTGAATACGATAAGTCATAATCTTCCTGTGCAATAGAATAATAAACTAATGTGTAATTTACTGTCCTTGGTCGTAAGGAGTAAAAAGGGAAGTAATGCGAGTAAACGCCAATCAGGCCAAATTCAATGTTGAGCCAGTACGTCGTCACGAGAACCCAAAATATGACTTTTTCCCAAATCTAACCATATTTATAGCGATCAAAACACCATTTTCTCTTAACATTGGCTTGTCTGAGCAGCTCCGAATGAAATAACAGGACAGCAGCGCAATAATAATCGAAAATTTCGACGAAAAGCGATTTTAGTCGTTTTTTCATCATAAATATCGCTCATGCGGCGCTCACTTCTCAAAAAATCGGCGCAGTAGTACACTAAGCTGCCTATAAGATAGCAGTTTAATAATGGGCATCAGTCAGAATGCTCGAAATTGAAACTATAGCCGTTTTTCGTCTTTTTTCCTAGTAATTCCACAACTGAGAACACGAACCGCCCCAAAAATTCCGCGTTGAGAGTTTAGTCAATTATGGTTTGTGATAAAATAATTGCAAATATTACAGGAAGACCCATTTTTTCGAAAGTCCTCTAATTTCGTGACGAAATACGATATCTCCTTTTTGAGAGAAGCACACCGTTTTCTCGTGTCAAAATACCTGGCAGCAAGTTGCGTTTTTTGACAGGTTGAGATCGTTCAACTCATCATGGTTGATACGTTGTGGTGTTGATGACATAAGTCGCCTTCGTTAGTATGAGAAGGGGCAACATTCAGTAGCTGGAGAAACGTTTGAAGAATACCTGCCTTGCAAATCTGGACAAGTCACGTAGTCGTACTTTTTCTTTTCCCGATAGTTCACGGACGTAAATGTTCTGCGCAAGTTTTACTGTCCTGATGCGGTGCCCAGGTTTTACATTGATCTCAAAGCTCAACGCCAAAGCGTTCAAGACTAACTCACCGACCGTTATTCTGTTTTGTTTTAACACGTATTCTCCCCATCGGGGTGATTCACACAACATCCACATGAACTCATTTCATCTACGTTTAACAATCGACAACATTTTGAAGGAAATTTATGTAATTGCCTGATGGAAGATTTAAAGTTTTCTTCAGATATTTACGTGTTAAAGGTTGTTTTTGTGTACGAAAAATATTAATTGGGAAAATGGTTTGTATATTCGTAAACGCGATTGACAGAAAACGGCTCCAAACTTTATACCTAAACTCCAGGTTACTATCGAGCGCCTAAATACGCTTATTAAAGAAAAATTCCCTCAACACGAACTATATTTATCATATTGATCAAAATACAAATGATTTTTTTCTTGTCAAAAAAATGGCGATTAGATTAAATTCTTAGCGCAGTATTTTCTTTATAATGTGTTACTCAGCGCTCAAGTGTTGCTACAATATTCAGAAAAATTGAGGGGGTATTCCACTCATGCGTCTTTACGATGAAAGTTCAATAGGGCGTATAAGATATGTTGGGGCTACTACACGAATTCCAGAATTTCAACCATCGCCGTTGCGCTTAGTACCTATTCTCGTACTTTTTACCCGATAATTTTAGAACGGTTGGTAATCGTTCTAAAATAAATTTGTGTTTACATCCACATTTGTTCTGTGTGTACTCGTTGGTCAATAATTGTTAGGGCTTGAGTAGGAGCAGCGCAATAAATTCCAAAACCGTAATCGCCTTCTTCTTTCTACCACCGTGATGTGATTTTTTTTACCAAGTTCAAATGAAATGAATGAAAAATAAATAGAATTGGCGGCAAAAGCCAAAACAAAACGGAAATCTACGTGGAGCTAAGGTATGTTGTGTAATGCGTCGCACCAGATATTTTAATACCATTTGCCCCTATAATTCCAAAACTCTACAGCCGAGATTTTCCCTAAAAATACTCGTTAAAGTCATATCAATTACTCGTATTTTTTTTCAATGAAGTTTGCGACAGCCACAGTCCAATAAATTGTGAAACTTCTAGCGCTACCACGTTACACCGTATGAAAGTACGTGGGGCTGAGGAATGTTGATCGTCGCGCCAAATATTTATCCTTCCCTTTTTTGTACAACTCAGGAATAGCTCAAAATACCCCTAGTTTATAACGACGTTATGGTGTTTAATACCCCTACATTGCATAATATGTACGTAATTAATTAACAAAATGTTATAATAATTCAGTAAAGTTTGTACTGTTCTTGGCTGGAAAATAAAATTTTGAATTCTCTTCAGATCTTTACGTTTCAGACCTTACCGAGTCTGACAAATCAGCTCAAACTCGGTATCTAGCCCCCAGGTCACCATGGAACGCCAAACAGGAGGGTATGAGAAAAATCCGCTCAAAACTAACTATAGTTATCATAGTGATCAAAACACCAAATATTTTTTTGTCTCAAAAATGGCTCTAACAATAACGATTAAAATTTTTATACGGACAACCCCTAATGAGACGACATTACCATAATATTCCCATTCGCGGGAAAATGACGAGAGCAGCACAATAAATTACCAAAACTTTCGCCGAAAATCGATTTTAGCGCGGGTTTTTTCTTCATTAACTCCGCTGTAATGTTGGTAGAATCATTTTAAAAAATAGGCGTAGTAGTCCAATTCAATACCTATAGGACGAGCGTTTAAAAACGCTCATAAGATATAATGGGGGGACTGCAGAAATTCTGGAATTTCAAATACCGCCGTTTCGCCTACAATTTCTAAAGGTTTTTTTTACCCATTTATTCTGAAAAGGTGATTATTATCCTCTTCAAAATACTTGTGTTTACAGCCTTGTTAATTCTCTGTGTACCAATTGCTCAATAATTGTCCGGGAGTGAGTACGAGGAGCACAATTAATTCTGGAACTGTAAGCTCTACCGCATTCTGCCGCCGTGAGGTTCAAATGAGCTGAGTAAGAAGAAATATCTGGTACGTTGCAACACACAACTTTCCTTAGCTCTACAACAATTCACTTTGTACATGGCTTATTCTACTCAATCAATTCATTTACCACTCAGTTCATTTGAACTTGGTCAAACAACACTTCACAGCAGCATGAAGCGGCAGCGATTACAGTTCCAGAATTTATTGTGCTGCTCGTACTCATTCCAGGACCATTATTGAGCAACTGGTACACAGATAATTAATGAGGCTGCAAACACGAATTTTTTTGAAGAACGATAGTTGTTGCGGCCAACCGCAACAAAGAGAGAAAGAAGAAAGAAAAAAAAGAAAAGAAAAAAAAGAGAAAAAGGAACTATGAACCTTTAACAGCTAGCTGGACAATACGGGAGATTGACGACAGAATCTCGACTAAGCCTTGCAGTTGATTTGGACCCTTCCACTCTTAATCTGGCTTGCCAGGGTTTTGGCCAAATCAACTCAAGCACTCTCATCCATAGGAGGGGGAGGGGCTCCCCGCGCTTTCTTAAGTAGCCGAGTTGCTAGTTGGCTGTGCTAAGCGAAAGGAAAAAGACTATTTTTTCACGCGAACAAATCGTACCACAGCGACGATTTCCATTGTTCGGTTTCGCGCACTTCGCTATCGTAAGTGTGTTTCGCTACCTACCATATCGAAGCCGTACAGCACCACCTCCGCAGCAGCTGCATCTACCGCATCTCTGCATCTTCAGCGACCGTTCTACAACGACAATACGCTCGGCGACCCAGAAGCTAATTCCGTCAGATCAGCCAATTTTATTTCATTTTCTTACAACAGTAGACACTTTAATTTATTCAGTTGTTTATACATTATATTCCGTCTATAATTCCGTGTTGTTAATTTCAATCCTCGGGACTAAGAGACGATCCCGGACTATTGCACGATATTTCCGCGAATCGGAAATTCGCAAGAGGTGCGCTAAACACGCCCGCCATCGTTCTACATTCACATATCACAAACTAATTTTTTCATTGGTAGCAGAGCGTGGTTCTTGAGGATTGTAAATAACTCACAAGACGCGATAATCTTGCAACGCTTCGACAATTTGCTAAAAAGACGCATTTTTATTGACTTTCGCATTTCATCGGTTTTACGATCTACTTAGGCGCAATTAGGCAGTGTTTTTCTTTTCGTTCCGGTTTTTTTTTCTTCTTTTATTTTGTGCTATCAAGTGCCGTGCTCCAAATTTACTATTTATTTTGTGAATTGTGCATCCTTTCAAATTTCCTTCTTTCCCGCTTCCAACAATTCTATCCTGACCTTCAGTGTAGTCTGTTCCATCATCTTTTGAGAGCAATGGCACAAGAATTCGAGAAAGTTGCTAATACCCATCGACGAAAATTGAAGGACTTGTCTTCGGACATCTTGTTGATTAGGGATTGGGGGAAAAAGGCTTACGGAGATCCTAATGACGTGGAGAACGTTGCATTTTTTCGCGGAATGCTAAAGAACCTAGAGTCAATGTATTCGAAATTCGAGGATTTGTGGCAGACATTTGAAGCTCTACAAGATGCAGGGGCAATCAACGTTCCCAATGCTGCAGATGTTGAGTTGCGTAAAGCTGTCAGGAATCATTATTACGGTGCTAATAAATATGTACAACTGCTCGACATGCAGAAAGAGCAATCTGCTAGGGCTAATGCTACAATTGGCACTTTTACCAATCACAGTGAATCCAAGGTCGCTAGGAGTCTGCCCAAATTACAGCTGCCTACTTTTGATGGTAATTATTCCGAATGGCTGAGGTATCGTGATACCTTTATATCGTTGGTCGATTCTGACGATTGCATAGCGGACGTAAGCAAACTCCACTATCTGCGCTCATCACTTTCTGGCCGTGCTTTTAGTTTCATCAGTCATCTCAGCATCTCAGATGCTAATTACTTAATAGCATGGAAGGCTATTAAGGAGGCGTATGATAACAAAAGACTTCTTGCGTCACACTATCTCGACAAAATTCTTGCCGCTAAACCTCCCATGGGCAAAGCAACAACAGAGTCGTTGCAACAGTTTTTGTCAAGCGTAGGTGATAGTGCAGCAGGGCTGAAGCTTCTAAATATTCCTTCGCAAGATGAGTACATACTGTTCTACTTGGCAGTACGTACTTTGACCCTGGCACTCGTGAGCAATTCGAAATAGCCAACAAGGACGTAGACTTTCCAACTATTGACATGCTCATAACATTTGTCAGAGAACGATCTACGTCCCTGGTACTTGCCGGTGCAGGTATAGCAGCACATTCTATGAGCCAGCAGTCCCAATCAGTGTCCAAATCTTTTAGGCCTCCCAAACCCAGGAATTTCTCCAAAACCAATATGTTTAAGAGGATCACCACTCTTCTAAGCGGTCAAGCATGCCGTCAAAGAAATCCCCAAACACTTCGACACCTACAAAACCAAATCCACCTTTGTTTCATCTGCAAAATAAAACCATCACTTGCTGTTGTGTACGCTTTCATCAAGCGTCAGTGGATGACAAATGGAAGATACTGAGGGCTGGAAGGGTTGCATCAACTGTTTGAATGCTAGTCACTCTTTGGAAAGCTGTCCCTCAACGTGGAAGTGCAGATTTTGTCCAGAGCGGCACCATTCCTCACTTCATCGTAATAGTACTTCCCCGCCAACGGGCGTCCCAGGTAGCAGCAATGAATCCCATGCACTGAACTCAACGTCACAAGAGGAAGGACAGGTTATCCTGGGAACTGCCCTGGTTGAAGCTCAAGATGCCAAGGGTGCTTTCCAACTAATACGAGTTGTCTTGGACAGTGGCAGTCAAAACTCCTTTGTCACACTCCGATGTCTAAACAGGTTGGGCTTGACAATGAGCACCGTTCACTCTCGCATTAGTGGCATTGGACAAACTCCGTTCAAAGGCACGAAGGGCAAAACAACCTGTGTGCTTCGCCCAAAAAATCGCCCCTCCATTCTATTACACTCTGATGTCATTGTCGTTTCTAACATTACATCCTTCTTGCCAGCGCGAACCCTTCCTCTCGATTTTGTCAACCAGTGTTCAGGCTTCGAATTGGCAGATCCAGCGTTTTGGAAGCCTTCTGCCATAGACTTCCTGGTGGGAGCTGACTTGTTCCCACAGATCATGACTGGCGCTGCGGTTCCTATTCCCGGCTCTCAAGCCTGTCTGTTCCCGTCTATCTTTGGCTACATCATCCTGGGCAGAGTTGACGGCATTTCAGAGGATCATAATTCTGCATCACTCTTCACAATGAACAGTGATGAGGACTTGAACTTGCAGCTAAAGAGGTTTTGGGAAATAGAACAGCCAGATGTTCACCCAAAGCTTAGAAATCCAGACGATGAACGTTGTGAAGAGCACTTCCAGCGTACACACTCACGGCAGCCAGATGGAAGGTATGTGATACGCCTGCCATTTAAGACTGATCCACCAAGGTTAGGGAACTCATCCTATATAGCTAGACAGAGGTACCTGAATCTAGAAAAAGGTTCAAGGATAATCCTGTTTTGGAAAAAGGCCTATCGAGATGTAATCCAAGAATACTTGACCTTGAACATATGGCTGTGGCTACGAGACCTACGAAGTTCGTAATTCCACACCATGGGGTTACGAAGCTACGACAACGGGTTACCAAGTTGAGAGTTGTGTTTGATGCCAGTGTGCCAGTCGCCAATGGTAATCTCAATGATCAGCTATGGGTTGGAGAAAAGCTTCACCGACATTAAGGATGTCATACTTTCATTCAGACATCACCACACGGTTTCTCTGCAGATGTAGTGAAAATGTTCAGAATGATAGTAGTCAACGAGCGAGATAGAGAATTCCTACACGTATACTGGCGTTTCTGTGACAAGGAAGACCTTCGATTGTTGGAGCTCCAAACACTACCGTTTGGTTTACAGCATCTTCACCTTTCATAGCCTTACGAGTGATCAAACAGCTATGTTTAGATCACGGAGCAGAATATCCGCACGGCAGCTCAGGTACTCAAAAGAGACATCTATGTAGACGACATTCTAACGGGTGCTCCAAATCCTCATGAAGCTTTGGAACTGAAGAACGAGCTTATTGAGCTGCTGAGGAAGGGAGGTTTCCAGCTCAGTAAGTGGGTCAGTAACTCTCAGGTTTTGCTGGAATTGGTAGACGAAGGGGAAGTAAAGTCCGTGGTCTCCTTATCGGACAAAGAGGACTCATGGATCAAACTGTTAGGACTTCAATGGGACCCAAAGGAGGATGCATTTTTGTTTTCTTTCCAAACACCAAATCCCATTTACACCAAACGGGGTATTCTTTCCATGGTTGCCAGGCTATATGATCCCTTGGGCTTTATCACACCTACCACTTTGTTGATGAAGAGCGTTGTGCAAGAGCTTTGGAAACTGGGTCTTGAGTGGGATGAGAGCATTCCTGCTGACATCAGGGGTACTTGGGATACCATTGTATCAGAGCTTCATTTACTATCCACCATCAGGATACCTAGATTCCTGAAAACCTGTGGGGAGTATCACTGTCAGGTGGTAGGCTTTTCAGACGCATCTATGAAGGGTTATGCAGCAGTGCTTTACCTACGAGTTTTTCTCCCTCAGCAAGGGTGGCAAGTATCATTTCTAACTGCAAAGTCTAAGTTGGCTCCAACCAAGACTATTTCCATTCCTCGCCTGGAACTGAGTGGAGCCGTGCTCTTGGCACAACTGTATACAGCGAACAAAGAGTTCTTTGAATCACTACAGACGACTTTCGACCCTCCTACGTACTTTACCGATTCTTCTATTGTGTTGGGTTGGCTCAATACGCCAGCATTTAAACTCCAGACGTTCGTGGCAAATCGAGTAGCCAGAGTGCAGGAGTTGACATCTAGTAACTCCTGGAGACACGTCAATAGCGAAGAAAACCCCTGTGATGTTGCATCACGGGGATCATTTCCATCTCAATTAATAGGTGACGAGCTTTGGTGGAATGGACCTTCTTGGTTATCCTTGGATCAAACACATTGGCCAGCCCCATCTGTTGCTCTTGTGGGAGAGCAGCCAGAGATTAGGTCCACCTTAACAACATTGTTAACACCCAATGTCATGAACCCGTGGATACCTTGGATGAGCCGTTATTCATCTTTTTCACGTTTATTGCGTATAATTGCATGGGTGAGAAGGTGGTTAACGAAGGTGCAACGAAAGAGGTTGTGCTGTGAACGACAACATTCTCGTCCTCTCAAGTTATGTGAACTGGACTCGGCTCACGAACACTGCATTAAATGGACGCAAGAACATCATCTATTCGAAGGCTACCCTTTCAGTATTGTGGCTAAGAAGTTTGCCAATCTACAACCGTTTGTTGATGAAAAGGGCATTGTTCGGGTTGGAGGGAGGTTGTGTCATTCAAATTTGAACCAATCTCAGAAGTTCCCAATACTTTTACCCGCAGAAGCTCATCTGGCGTCGCACATTGGTGGACTACTACCATAGGGCTTACATGCACCCAGGGCCAAATCTACTTCAAGCCATAATTCAGAGAATCTACTGGATTCCATCCTTGCGGCGTCTCATTCGCTCCAGAGGCTTTAAGTGTAGGACCTGCTACCAGTCCAAAGCCAAAGCTATTGTGCCTCTCATGGGTGATCTCCCAAAATGCCGTGTCAATGGTGTACGGGCGTTTCTCCATGTCGGAGTAGATTTCGCCGGACCATTCCCAATGAAAGAGTCACTAAGACGGAAGGCAGTAGGTAAAGTTTACCTCTGTCTCTTTTTGTATGTATGGCTACGAAGGCTATCCATCTGGAGGCAGTCACACGCCTCACAACAGATGCCTTTATAGCCACCCTGGAAAGGTTCACATCTAGAAGAGGGTTACCTTCAGATGTCTACTCTGATCGAGGCACCAATTTCATGGGGGCTGCTCGTTACTTAACAGAGCTACACACATGGTTCAAATCGAAAAGCACCGAAGAAAACATTTTAAACTTTGCTAACAGGCGGCATTTCAACCCTCCTCTCACGCCACACATGGGAGGTATTTGGGAAGCTGGGGTTAAATCTGTGAAGGGACATTTATACAAAGTAGTAGGTCAACAAGCCTTAACCTATGAAGAGCTTTCTACCTTCTTCTACAAAGTAGAAGCCATATTAAATTCAAGGCCACTTTGCCCACTTTCCAGCAGTCCGAATGAAGTAGATTACTTGTCCCCAGGACATTTCTTGGTAGGCGGTCCACTAGTGGCAGTTCCCCATCCTTCTCTTCTAGATCTCAGGGAGAATTTGTTGGACAGGTGGCAATTAGTCCAAACCTTGGGTCAGAGATTCTGGAAACGTTGGAGGTCGGAGTACTTGAATACCCTACAGGTGAGACCCAAGTGGCTACGGCGCACAGAAAATCTGCAAGTGGGTGACATCGTTCTGCTGAAACAGGACTCGCCTCCATTATCCTGGCCAATGGCGAAAGTTGTGGAAGTTAAGCCAGGGCACGATGGAGTAGTTCGTATGGCCACAGTCAGAGCTTCGAATGCTACATACCAACGCCCAGTCGCCAAGCTTGTTCCTCTCCTTCCATCCATGAAAACCACCCTCCAGGGACCTATCCAACACCCTTAAATTTTAGCACAATTTAGGTAGGCGGTATGTTGCGGCCAACCGCAACAAAGAGAGAAAGAAGAAAGAAAAAAAAGAAAAAAAAAAAAAGAGAAAAAGGAACTATGAACCTTTAACAGCTAGCTGGACAATACGGGAGATTGACGACAGAATCTCGACTGCCTTGCAGTTGATTTGGACCCTTCCACTTTAATCTGGCTTGCCAGGTTTTGGCCAAATCAACTCAAGCACTTTCATCCATAGGAGGGGAGGGCTCCCCGCGCTTTCTTAAGTAGCCGAGTTGCTAGTTGGCTGTGCTAAGCGAAAGGAAAAAGACTATTTTTTCACGCGAACAAATCGTACCACAGCGACGATTTCCATTGTTCGGTTTCGCGCACTTCGCTATCGTAAGTGTGTTTCGCTACCTACCATATCGAAGCCGTACAGCACCACCTCCGCAGCAGCTGCATCTACCGCATCTCTGCATCTTCAGCGACCGTTCTACAACGACAATACGCTCGGCGACCCAGAAGCTAATTCGGTCAGATCAGCCAATTTTATTTCATTTTCTTACAACAGTAGACACTTTAATTTATTCAGTTGTTTATACATTATATTCCGCCTATAATTCCGTGTTGTTAATTTCAATCCTCGGGACTAAGAGACGATCCCGGACTATTGCACGATATTTCCGCGAATCGGAAATTCGCAAGAGGTGCGCTAAACACGCCCGCCATCGTTCTACATTCACATATCACAAACTAATTTTTTCAATAGTAATCACTTTTGCAGGGATGTTAAAGGGTAATAACTGTTGGAACTGGTAGTAAGCGAAACAGCGGTAGTTGAAATTCAGGAATTTCTGGAGTGAGCCCCATGTATCTCATGAGCGGTTTTGAACACTCACCGTTTAGGTATTGGATCGGACCTCAATACCAATTTTCTTTACCATTTTACCAACATTGCAGCGGAGTTTATAAGGAAAAAACCTCGTTAAAAACGCTTTTCGTCGAAAATTTTGATAATTTTGTGTACTGCTCTCGTCATTTTCCCACGAATGGGAATTTTATGGTATAATTATCTTATTAAGAGCTATCTATATAAAAAATTTAATCAAGCTCGTTAGAGCCGTTTTTGAGAGAGAGAAAAAATCAAAGTGTTTAAATCACTATGCTAACTATAGTTAACTTTCGGTGGATTTGACCCATACCCTTATTTTTGCGTGCCATGGTAACCTTTAGCCTAGACATCAAGTTTCAGCTTATTCGGTTCAGTCGTTTTCTCTAAAAACCACTCTAAAATCGATTACGTCGAAAGTTTTGGTAATTTATTGCGCTGCTCTCGTCATTTTCCCAGTAATGGGAATTGTATGGTATAGTTGCCATATTGGGAGCTATCAATATACAAAACGTAATCAAAATCGTTAGAGACGTTTTTGAGAAAAAAATATTTGGTGTTTTGATCACTATGATAACTATAGTTAACTTTCGGTGGATTTTGCTCATACCCTTATTTTGGCGTCCCATGGTAACCTCCGGGCGAGAAATCACGTTTGAGCTGATTTGATACGGTGGTTTTCCCTAAAAATCGTTCACGGACACACACACACACACAGACCATTTTCCCAAATAGTGTTTTTCGGACTCAGGGGGGTCTGAAACGTAAAGATCTGAAGAGAACTCAAATTTTTTTTTCAGCCGATTACATAACTTTGCTTTCTACTTGGTAGAGCCAAGAAAAGTAAAAAGCAGGTAAGCAAGAGAATGAGCGGAGAGCTGAAGAAACTTGTGTATTGCTACGCACCAGATATTATCAAATTAATCCGGCTCGCCTACACATTCTAAATGTAATATATGGCAAAATTGTGGATGTGATGTTTATAACTTGGTCCATTGGTTGTTGAATGTCCGGTAAGGTCGATTCTTTCAATTTCAAACCGGAAGACAATAAATTGTGTATTTTTCATCTGAATAGTCTACATAATTATTTCAAGGGGCAATTCGTAGGTAAATCATTGATTTAGCGCAACGTGGGAAAAATATAATCCTTATTTTCACGGAGACATGAAAATTTGATGGCGTCGTTCAGTGTTCAATGGGACGGCGCATTAAAGTAGGTTTTATCGGTTGGGCAGCATTAAAGAAAGTGAGCCTTTTTTCCCCCATTATTGCGCATAAAAATGTCGTCGCAACGAACGAAAAGTGCGAAGTGTACGTAAGCACTTTTGACGAACCGGTTTTTCTTCATTGAATCATATCTCGGCCTGTTTCACCTGTTGGATTCCACCTAAGATTAGACGGCTCTCCTGTCTGTAGGAACGGGTTTGAAATACGCGACGCTAGAATTCAAATTAAACAAGTAAAGTCCCATAAATAACCACGATTTCGGCGTTTTTTTGTAAACCGGCGAATTTTCAATCCTCCCGTAAATTTAGCTGTCGATAATTTGCCTTCCGAGTCTAAACTTCACGGTGATGCTCCAAGATGAGAAATATCTCCCGCTTGATTTGTTGAGAACGGTTCGTCAGGTATAAAGGAATTTGGCTTAGGCAGATGTCAGGTAAGCTCCGTTAGGGTTGAATGACACCCCTCTAGGAGGTGGCGAACCCCTCTTTTCACCATGAGAAAACGTTTGGACAGAATAGGTCTCTTTTCCCGAAGAGACTTCTGTGGTTCTGGAGGTCGATGGGGAGGGCCCTGCATTTCACACATGTCCCTCTTCCTAGCTTTGACTCAACAAAAAAAAAAAAAAAAGAAGCAACTCGTTCATAGTGAAGAAATTTTTTTATTCTCGGGACGGCGTTGGAAAGAGGTTCGTTTGAAGGTTGTAAACCCCCTGAGACAAATAATTTATGTGTCGTTCTTCACCAACGTCATGGTCCCCTAGAGATGCTGTCCCCTTCTACACCTGACTTCTGATTTATCTCCCGATTTAGTAGAATAGCCTATTAATATTTAAAAGCGTGTTGATTTTTTCCTGTATTTTTACTTTTTTTTTCGTCAATATTTTTCAATTTGAGTTCCCACTGCGAACGAAGTCGACGCATTTAGGATTTTTGTCCTCATTCCGTTGTCAACTGCAACACGTTCGTTCATCGCCAATGCGCCTCTAACATACACCACACTTTTCGCACAGCAAGGAAAGTTGTGTTATCGAGCGAAAAAAAAAAAGTTTTGGGTGCTCATCAGAGCTTTACGTGCACTATTTAGGAAAATGGTTTGTGAACGGGTTTTAGCGAAAACGGCAGAACCAAATCGGTTCAAACTTGATATGTAGCCCCCAGGTCAGTATGGGAGGCCAAAATAAGGGTATGAGAAAAATCCGCTCAACACTGACTATAGTTAGCATAGTGATCAAAACACTAAATATTTTTTTCCTCGAATACGGCTCCAACGATTTTGATTAAATTTTTTATATGGACAGCTCTCCATTAGTTAACTATACCATAAAATTCCCATTCGCGGGAAAATGACGAGGGCAGCTCAATAAATTACCAACATTTTCGACGAAAATAGGTTTTTACGCGGGTTTTCTTTATAAACTCCGCTGTAATGTTGGTAGAATCATCAAAAAATGGGCGTGGCAGTCCAATTCAATACCTGTAGGACGAGCATTTAAAAGCGCTCATAGGATCTAGTGGGGTGACTCCAGAAATTCTGGAATATCAAATACCGCCGTTTCGCTTATTATTTCTAAACGTTTTTACGCAATAACTTTTAGAAATATTATCCTTTTCAAATTTGAGTTCTCTTCAGATCTTCACGTTTCAACACCCCCCCCCCCCTCGTCCAGAAAACTTTGGGAAAATGGTCTGTGTGTGTGTGTCTGTGAACGATTTATAGAGAGAACCACCGCACCAAACCCACTAAAACTTGATATCTAGCCCGTAGGTTACCATGGGATGCCAAAATGATGGTATGAGCAAAATCCACCGAAAGTTAACCATAGTTATCATAGTGATCAAAACACCAAATATTTTTTTTCTCAAATATGGCTCCAACGATTTTGATAAAATTTTTTATATTGATAGCTCTAAATAAGGCAATTATACCATAAAATTCCCATTCGTGGGAAGATGTCGAAAGCAGCACAATAAATTATCAAATCGACGACAAGCGTTTTTAGCGCGGGGTTTTCCTTATAAACTCCGCTGGAATGTTGGTAGAATGTTAAAAACGGTTGGTGTAGTAGTCCAATCCAGTATCTAAAAGTTGAGCGTTGAAAAACGCTCATGAGATACATGGGGCTCACTCCAAAAATTCCTGAATTTCAACTACCACCGTTTCGCTTACTACCAATTCTAACAGTTATTACCCAATAACTCTCCAAAAGTGATTACTGTCCTCTTCAAAAATATCGTGTTTACTGCCTAGCTAATTTTCTATGTACCAATTGCTCAATAATGGTCAGGGAGTGAGTGCGAGCAGCACAATAAATTCCGGAACACGAACACAATTGAATTGACGGAGAGCTGAGGAAAGTCGTGCGTTGCTCCGCCGATATTTTGGCTTTGAGCACCAGGTGGTTTGTAGTCCGATCACTTGCTATCAATTTCATCTGTGTCTATCAACATCGTTGAAAAGGGCGCTCAATATAAGAATCAAAATAGTACTGCTGAGGCAACATGCAGCAAGTACAGAAACAGTTCCACGGGCAAGGGGAAGTGTCACTTGTACCCCCTTGCCGCTCAATAGATGTTTGTTTCCAGTGTGTAGTTACATCCATTGCCACCAGAAAGCATCACTGAACAGGCATTGGATCTGTTTACATCTGTACTCTAGGTTTATTAAACTTTCAGTATTACATTAATACTGTATGTTGTGCCGAAGCAGAATAACTAATATTTTTGTACGTAAGTACTACGGCACTTGTGCCAGGGTTGCTGTGCAATGATAGGCCCTGATGCTATTCTTCTGTTTTGACCACAATATTATATGTTGATAACTTTATTCAATAACACAAACGATAACAATTATTGACTAAAAATGGCTTAGTAATGTAGCAACTATTCAGGTACTCGTATGTATCCAAAAATAATCCCCTGAGTCCAATAAGTCAGGTGCTCGTTTTACTTTCCTTGGCTCTACGAAGTAGAAAGGAAAGTTATGTAATCGGCTGAAAATAAATTTTGGGTTCTCTTCAGATCTTTACGTTTCAGAACCCCCTGAGTCCGAAAAACACTATTTGGGAAAATGGTCTGTGTGTGAACGATTTTTAGAGAAAACAACCGTACCAAATCAGCTGACACTTGAGGTCTAGCCTACAGGTTACCAAGGGACGCCACAATAAGGGTATGAACAAAATCCACCGAAAGTTATCAATAGTTATCATAGTGATCAAAACTCCAATTTTTTTTGTCTCAAAAACGGCTCCAACGATTTTCATTACATTTGTCATATTGATAGCTCTTGATAAGGCAATTAAACCATAAAATTTCCATTTGTGTGAAAATGACGAGAGCAGCACAATAAATTATCAAAATTTTCGACGAATAACGTTTTTAACGAGGTTTTTTCCTTATAAACTCCGCTGCAATGTTGGTAGAATGGTAAAGAAAATTGGTATCGTAGTCCAAGCCAATACCTATAGGGTGAGTATTTAAAAACACTCATGAGATGCATGGGGCTTACTCCAGAAATTCCTGAATTTCAACTACCGCCATTTCGCTTACTACCAGTTCTTAAAGTTTTTACCCAATAACTCTGCAAAAGTAATTACTGTCCTTCTTCAAAAAAGTCATGTTTACAGCCTCATTAATTATCTGTGTACTAATTGCTTAATAATGGCCGTGGAATGAGTACGAGCAGCACAATAAATTCTGGAACTCTAAGCGCTGCCGCTTCATGCTGTTGTAAAGTGTTGTTTGACCAAGTTCAAATGAACTGAGTGTTAAATGAATTGATTAAGTAGACAAAACCATATAGAAAGTGAATTGACGTAGAGCTAAGGAAAGGTGTGTGTTGCAACGCACCAGATATTTCTTTTAAGGCGTCTTGACTGATGTATTCCCCAAAGTGACAGCAGGTTTTGAAACATACTAGGAGTTTTATATGGTGGCGTGTTGATGGTTGATTTGATGACCTCTGCAACTTCTGGAATATCGAGATCTCGGTGTAATAAGTCGTTTCTTACGTACCTCGGTGCACCAATTATTATCCTAAATACCCTATTCTGTTGAGTTTGGATCCTTTTAATTTGAGTCACGCTGGCCAAACCCTAGATAGAACAGCCATATTGCCATATTGGTCTTATTTAAGTAAGATACAACAAGCGTTTGGTGTCGAGGGATAAAACGACGTGCGTCCCAGCAGGGGTTTGAGGAGTCTTATTATGGAACGCAGTGTCGCTTGACCAACTCCAAGTTTAGGTTGTACTGCACCAGCTTCTCAGGCTCCTAATTATTTTATCGCCATAATACGGCATAGATGTACCAACTGGCAAATTATTAGCTCCGAACTATTTTTCATTTGTGTTTTCTTGTTTCAGGTAAGTCACATACGTCAGCACATCGCAGACTTCTGTATTCGCCGTCGTGAGTCTAGCGTTAATAGTTATAATCGTTTGAAGGTTGTGAACGAGTTGATAAGTCGCATGAAACCATTTGTACGTTAATTAGAGTGTGGACGCCTCAACGATGTCCCGCTCGTTCGATTTGTGCACGAAATGAAGTTGGAATGGGAGTTTTGGTGAAGTCTTGCCGTCATTACAATTAAAATGTTCGATATTGCAAGCCCCTCCGAAGACAAAAATGGGGTTTCCCTGTGAACCTCGCTCGCTTCATCTCACTCCTCACATTACACTGATGGCTGCTCCATAGTCTGTCCCGGAACGCCTTCTGCGAAGGTCTTCTCGGGAGCCGCATGGAGAATGGCTGAGAGCTATGCGTCTATGTAGAGCGCAGTCGATCCAGCAAATCGAGGGAAAAACGTATTTAACGCTCTAAACTCTCACCCAATGGTGGTTCCCTCAAAGGCGCTACCCTCGCAAGATTTGCCTCATTACGAGCAATTAGCAAGTCCAGTTGCGGCGTGTATTACTGTGACACAATCCTCACGTTTTTTTCATATTTAAATAAATGGAACTTTATTGTGATAAATCACTATCAAGTGTGATACATATATACTTCAATATACAATTTTCACGTGTCACATGAGGTATTTTATAGTTGCCCATTGGCAACGTAATACAATTATTATTTTAACGGTGATGACTAGTAATACATATAACACACAGGATTGTAACAGTAATAGACTGTGAAAAGAGCTCAACAAAACATGAGAAAAAGAAAACTATATAAAACAAAACGAGTATTACGGTTCACAATTTTGTGGCAGTCCAAGTGACATCAGGAGCCCAGGAGATCAGAATGCTATTTGCGTTTTAATCGTCTGGAAGAACGATGAGCTCTTGGACTGGAGAGCATATTACGAACAAGAGTATTTGGATGGGAGTTAATACGTTCAGCTAGGGCGTTGTAGGACTTGGAGAGAGACATGTTGACTGTGGGAATTGACAGGTCTGAACGTAAAGTTTCATTACGCACAAACCATGGTGCGCCAGTCAGTATTCGCAGCGTTCTTGCTTGAACTGTCTCAATACGTTTAATTTGCGTGTTGCATGCTGAGCCCCAAAGTTCACTCCCGTATAGCCAGGTCTTAGTAGCATAAGGTAGAGCAAGCGCTTCACATGAATGGGTAAAGCTTTACAGGATAACAGGAAATATAGTTGACGAATCCTCTCACGCACTCTTGCCACGATGTCACTGATGTGGGGTTTCCAGGTCAAACGGCTGTCCAGCCTAAGACCCAGATACATTACTGAGTCAGCATACTCTATGGTTTGACCAAAGAGGTGAAGAGTGGGCATCACGACAGACCGCTTGTATGTAAAGCAGACCATGCATGTTTTCTGGGTGTTGACCCGAATCCTCCAACGTTTGGTCCATACAGTTAATGTGTTCATATACTCTTGGCGTGTCTGACTAGCCTGTTCCCCCGCAGAGTGTCGAACCAGAACAGCCTGATCATCAGCATAGTGTGCAATTGTGGCATTTTGGCACCTTGGAAAGTCATGAGCGTAAAAAGTGTATAGGAAGGGCCCCAGAATGCTCCGTTGAGGGACACCTGCTCGAATGACATGCGATTTGGATATAGCATTTTTGTACTTGACGGAGTATGTTCGGTTGAGTAGATAAGACTCTATCCTCACGTGCGAGGTCTTTTTAGTGTGATTGCCTGCTGACCCTACTGGCTCAATCCCAGAGACCTGGACTCCTGTGGATCACCCAGGCCTATAAGACAGTATCCAGTAAAGCGCTCCAAGTGAACACTGGTCAGTCGTTGAGTGCATGGTGGGCGAGTGAAGAGTGAAAAGGGAGCTTTCCCCCACCCACTATTGAACGAAACTTACTGCGCCGGATGCATGGGCACTAGGCGTTAGATAAATAGCCAGCGAGATGGGAATCCTCGTCTAGGATCTGGCACGTATGAGTTTTTCTGGAACGTGGGAGGGAAGGTCTGCTTCTAGTGGCCCCATGAACCTGGAACCATCAGGATGGCCCACACGCCTCTCTCCGATATCAGCTCTAATGCCTTGTTCTCTTCACCCTCATGAGAATCTCGCCGTGCGCCGCCAATGCCATACATCCTCCCATATCGCCCAGCACTTTGTGAGGTTCAGGAGCGGTCTTTCCTCAATGTATTCATTCTTGTTCCTTGTGAAATACTGGCCCTGGATCAGCTAGCTTCTTCTGGCTGAGCACAGCACTGGCAAACCTGGCACCTCGAGTCTTCCTCTGAATCCAGCGTGGAGCGAGTGACCGCCTCTGGCTACTGTGCCTTACAGCCAAACATCCCACCTCTGGCACAATATGACATGGGAAGCATCATCCACAATCGCCCCACAGTGCAGGCAGTTTGGGCTTGTCAACTTTCTGTGAAGCCTGCTCTGTTAAGAATTGAGTGAGGTCAAAGCCAAAGGCGGACATTTTGAGTGACGTGTCGTTGTCATCTTATGGATGTTGATGATTTCAAATTAAAATAACTTATCCAGAGCTTCATGAATAACATCATGCATTTTTCGTCGTAACAGGACTTATAGCCGGTAATAAAGGTTCGTGCTGAAATCCCAAAAATTTAATTTGGTTAGTTCTGGCGCACTATCAAGGTATATCAGGATCCCTGGGTTGAAGAGATGTGATTGTTGAAGGTAACGAACCGCTTAGAACTATCTCCCAATAAATTTAACGACAACGAGAAAAGGTAAATGAACGGCGATGGCGTTAACGTTGATGGGACGTAGAAACCGCCGCGGAGGGATCGGCCGAGCCCGTTTGTAGGAGTATAATTGAAAAGAAAGGAGCCTATTAGGTCTAGGTACGTGACGATAGGTGAGCCGCCTTTTAAATACAGTCTTTCGGCGCTTCCATCCAATGAAACTAACAGCCTTTCCTTCCCTTCTCTTCCAAATTGAGCAATAACGCCTCCTTTCGACTTCCATCGGAGCGTCCGACTGAATTCACAACGCCAAATGCCCCTAAATTAGTGCACGACGACACACACACATACGCTTTACTCCAGGCCTGACGATGGAGAAACTTTCAGAACGCCATCCAAAGATTTGTTGGTTTATTCAACAATCGGCCTCGGGCGGTCATTTCAGCGTTGGTACAAGGGCTCGTTTTTTTTTTTGAGTGCAGTAACAACATGAGCAAACGACGGCTCACCGCTTCGAGCTGAATGGAAAGGAAACATCTGTTGTGGTATCCGTCGTTCGGCTATGGATCTGGAATATCAAACAGTTCTTAGTTAGAGACGGAAGGTTTTTGAAGGAGGGGGGCCGAGTTTGAAATATTTTGACTGAGTGGCTCTGGAGCTCCGCTTTTGCCTTTGTACCGCATCGATCTGTGGATCATCGCTGCTCTCGTTGGAAGAGTACGGAGACAAAAGCTCAGCGATAGATCCGTGACATTGGAACCCGAAGCCCCATGACGTTAGAAGCCCTACAGCCACTTGACGAATTAACACTCTCCGTTTTATTTTAAACGAGGCTTGACCGACTTTGCCTCGAGCTATTACAGAGCCTAAGCGGCTACACGATGCGCTTAATGTGAACTACACTCGCGTCTTCAACATTTTGGTAAATCGAAAACCGCTGTATCAAATCATTTAAGTTATCGCCACTTCGCGAGACTCAGCTAAAATATCATAATTATTTACCGCCCTCCTTTACGAAAATCTAGCATTCCAGAGCATCAGAACCGTGATAATCGCTAAATTTCGTGCCTTTACCTCCTCCATTCTCCCCTTCAAGCGGTTAACTCGAAACATTTTGACGTATTTGCCACCAACTACACCCAAAATAAAAGAAGTGTCATTTGTTCAATGATTTGTAGGTTTTAGAACGGTTCCAAACCGAGTTGTATTTATACTTCCCTTGGCTCTACGAAGTGGAAAGGAGATCTTTACGTTAAAGTGCGAAAAACATTATTTGGGAAAATTGGCCCGTGTGAGAGAAAACAGCGAATCAAATCAGCACAAACTTGATACGTACCCTGCAGGTCACCGTGGGACGCCAAAATAACGGTATGAGCAAAATCCGCACAAAACTAACCTTAGTTATCATAATGATCAAAACACAAAATATTTTTTTTCTCGAAAACGGTTTAACAAAATCAGATCAATCTTGATATCTAGCCCGCAGGTCGCCATGGAACGCCAAAATAAGGGTATGAACGAAATCCGCCTTAAACTGACTATAGTTATCATAGTGATCGAAACACCAAAATCCAACGATTTTGATTAAATTTTTTATATACATAGTTCCTGATAAGATGACAATACCTTGGAATTCCCATTCGTTGGAATATAACGAGACCAGCACAACAAATTATCGAACATATCGACGAAAATTGAGTTGAGCATAATCTTTTCCTTATAAACTCCGCACAAATGTTACCAGGCTCATCAGAAAAATGCAGGTAGTACTACAATCAAGTATCTATACGAACAGTCTTTAATAACGCCCATAAAGTATACAGGCGCTACTGGAAAAATTCCGGAATTTCAACCACCACCACTTCTAAACGTTTTTACCCGAAAACTCGGGAAAAATAATTATTATCTTTTTAAAATATCTGGTGAGTTGCAACACACAACTTTCCTTAGCTCTACGGTAATTCACTTTGTACATGGCTAATTCTATTTAATCAATTCATTTATCACTCAGTTAATTTGAACCTGGTCAAACAACGCTTTATAGCAGCAGGAAGCGGTAGCGCTTACAGTTCCAGATTTTATTGTGCTGTTCTTACTCATTGCAACACCATTATTGAGCAATTGTTACACAGATAATTAATGAGGCTGTACAAAAAATTTTTTTTGAGAAGGATAGCAATTACTTTTGCAGAGTTATTAGGTAAAAACGTTTAGAACTGGTAGTAAGCGAAACGGCAAAAGTTGAAATTCAGGAATTTCTGGAGTGAGCCCCATGTATCTCATGAGCGTTTTTAAACACTCACCCTTTAGGTATTGGATGAGACTACAATACTAATTTATTTTAACATTCTACAAAAATTTCAGCGGAGTTTATAAGAAAAAAACTGCGCTAAAAACGCTTTTCGTCGAAAATTTTGATAATTTATTGTGCTGCTCTCGTCATTTTCCCACGAATGGGAATTTTATGGTATAATTGTCTTATTGAGAGCTATCTATATAAAAAATTTAATCAAAATCGTTAGAGCCGTTTTTGAGAGAAAAAATATTTGGTGTTTTGATCACTATGATAACTATAGTCAACCTTCGGTGGATTTTGTCCAAACCATTATTTTGGCGTCCCATGGAGGCCTGCGGGCGAGATATCAAGTTTGAGCTGATTTGGTACGGTGGTTTTCTCTAAAAATCGTTCACAGACACACATACTCACTCACACACGGACCATTTTCCCAAATAGTGTTTTTCGGACTCAGGGGGGTCTGAAACGTAAAGATCTGAAGAGAACTTAAAATTTTTTTTTCAGCCGATTACATAACTTTCCTTTCTACTTCGTAGAGCAAGGAAAGTAAAAAACCCGGGGTTACACCTTCATTAATTCTTTGTGCACCGATTGCTCAATAATGATCGGGGCGTGAGTACGAGCAGCACAATAAATTGCGGAACTGTAAGCGCGACGGCTATGCCGTCGGGAATGATGTTTCAAATGAGCGGAGTGAAAAATAAATTGACGTAGCTAAGGAAAGTTGTGTGATGCGGCGCACCTGATGTTTGTTTTTCATAGCAGTCATGGTGTATTACCCTTCATTTGAAAGGATTTTCTTATCACAGTGACTGTTAACACTCAATAGCGTGCAGGCACTCGCTCAGCATCCACCGATCAACCAGTGTGGCCACGTTTTTTGTTTAAACCTCCTTCGCCAACTGTGCAAAACAGTTACTAGTTTGCTTAATATCAGTCAAAGCTGAACTGCCGTCGCTCATGCAGGAACTACACAGGAGTAGCACGCGGTTTCTTGTTTCCTCCGCACTGGAGGGCGCAAGACGTGCAGTCACCATGTTCCGTAAGTCAATACCGACTCAGAATATTATAAAACACGCAAAGCTACAAACTTGGACATTGTGATGGACATCTTAATACTTAAATCTGCCTTAATGCCTCTAATCCCTTTCCCTCCCAGAGGATTAGCCCGAATATTGAAAGTCCAATTTGCCAAAACCTTGAAATTATTGGAAAATTGACCAAGATCTTACTGACCAGCCCTAACCAGCCCTAACCAGCCCTAACCAGCCCTGGTTGAGTACCTGAGTTTGAGTAGGTAACTTTCTGACCCAAGGGGATCCCAATGTTGAAGAACTCTTCATCAAAACCTTTGATAACCTTCTTCGCAAACTCGGCTTATAAGCTTGGCTGCTCTTCCAACCACTGTCGCTCGCTATGGTAGGAACTGCGAAGTGGTTTCTTGTTCCTCCGCATTGGAGGCGCAACATGTGGTGTACGGAGAGTCTTTGAGAGAAAAGAAGAGAAGCCCCGCACTGAAATCGCTGTGTCCTGTAAGTACATTCTCTCAACACGTTCACAGGTGTTGACGAAACACTCGTACGTGTCTCAACCCTTTGTCGAGGATTCCCATCTTCCTTGTCATTCGTGTTGTGCAGCAAGTTTTCGTTCAGCGGAGAGGTCTATACAAAGTTCGGCCCTTGAGCTAGTGAAGCTCCCTTCTCACTCTCCACTTCTCGACCGTGCACTCAATGGGCTAGTTACCTGTTGAGTGCTACAGTATCTTGCTTGGATGAGCCCTCAGCCACCCGCAGCTTGATGTGCTCGCATCATTGGGTTTTTGCTTCGATTTGGGCAGCACACTCTATCCACATAGGCTAATTGCTCAGGCTCAGACCCCCAGTTCTATGTGTCAGGGCAAGGATGGGCATGTGGTGGTTACATAGTATCTCCCACCTTAAAGCTCATTAAGGAGCGCTGGTCGCCATAAATTGTTATACGCTCCTCCGATGACAATGAGAACTGCCTTGACCAATGACCTGCGCTCTCGCAGACACACACAGACCTTTACCTCGAGTCGTGGTTTCACCCAGAAGCTTTTAAAATGCGAAGATTTGTTGAAAACTCAAAATGAACGTTTCAGCCGTCGTCATGAGTCTCCTTACTCCGTTGGGCTGAAGTGCTGTCCTTGTCCATGTCCCCTTCCCTCTCCTTTAATACGCGTCCATGCTTTACAGCCTTACTGCTCTTGAGAAAGCAAAGCTCAGGATGTATGTTTCCTACGTCCATTTTCCTCCTGTTGGAAGTGCAGTAGTTTCTCGATTTATTTGTAAACTCCTGTATATCTGCTCATGCTTATAGGTGTGATCAGTATAGAGATTGCGAAGGGAGGGATTCACAATGGGGTTCTCTGCGTTGTTGAAGTATTTATCAGTGACAAAAGGGCATGGCCAGAAAGAAAATTAACTGTGAACTGAGGGCACACCAGAGTCCTCGTTTAATAGCCATCCGTTTGGCCGCAGGACCTCTCTGACTCGGGCAACCCCTGACTGACCTCTCTCTAGGTGCTCTGCATCTTCTCATTGCACATTTCACTCATTCCGTCATTCAAATAACACGCACTGTGTATCCAAAGTGTTGACATTTTCTGACTGTGAAGATACGGCAGGTTGTCAACCAAAAGGTAGGTCGCTTCGTGTTGTCTTCGAATTGATGAGTGTACCCATTCAGTATCACGCATTATCGTCGTAATTCCGTTTCGAATTGGGAGTATTTGAGTGATTGGAGAGAAGCGCGGTCGAGACGTTAGACCGGATAATACGCTTTGCGCTTCAAAGGGCTATTCCTCATTGGTGCGAGCTGAGTGACACTGCAAGCTCGGGACGACACAGTGCAATTTCCCTTTGTTGCGGAGGTCCATCAAAGCTCCAGCGGGGTCTTGTGGAAC
Organism: Pachypeltis micranthus; assembly: GCA_020466155.1. NCBI lineage: Eukaryota > Metazoa > Arthropoda > Insecta > Hemiptera > Miridae > Pachypeltis > Pachypeltis micranthus. The sequence goes on from CM035778.1 coordinate 7,435,958, forward strand.
TATACCTTGTCTTAACCAACCTCTGTTCGTTCCCCCGCCGTTGACCTTACCCTTACCGCGCTACTCCCCTCTCACTCTCTCCCCTGGCCCTTTGTAATGGCTTTGTAATCTCTTTAGAGGCTCGGGACTATTACAAACCCGTCAAGACGTCAAGTTTAAATCACTCGGATTAGCCTCATATACTCCTCTTCTCCCTTCCTCTTTCTCACTCGCCGTCTTCTCCTCGTTCTCTTCCTCTTTTTGCCGTATTAAGAAAGGGAAGGCTCCAGGACATTTTGTTCCGTTCCACTTTACTTGTTCCCTTCTTCTGATCTCATCCCGCCGCCAAAGTTCTCTCTCTGCCTCCGCATGAGGTTGCATATCGTCTCGTCAACCTCGACGTCTTACCTTCGTCAACGCGGGAACCTTTAAACGCTTTTCAAAACTGATCTGTTCGAGAGGAGCGTAGGAGCAAAGTCAACCGTCGACCGTATCTGTCCGAACCTCCATCGTTGGACTCACGTCCACACATTTCTATTTCCCCGTCTTGATTGGCAGACAAAATTGTATTCTTAAGCCGAGTGAAGTTTAGTGAAATACGTTTTATGCTGAATGCAACTCATCGTCAATATTCCCGCCTATTGTTTTTTAATTTCAACTGTATCTTTTTCCGGCAAATTCTTCGCCGATTCGTCAATTTTGAAAACCGAAACGATTTACGTGAAACTCACTGTGTGTCTTTGAATAGTCAATGTCTTTATATTGTTCTCCCTGGAAATTCCCGTGACTCTCCGTTGAACGGAAATAACAAACGAAATGTGCCTAAAGTCGGGCATTTTTTAAGTTTTTAAATTTTCCTCAGTAAACTCAGTTTATTTGATTAACTGAAAGCGACTTACGCCATATTTTTGTAACCAGCCGTATAACCCACTCCTACCCTAAATTTGTGGGTTTTTTTTTTCAATAGATTCTGAGTTGCGGGCTACTTTCACCTAGTTCCTACAGTTTGTTCCGAATAAATGTTTCTAAAGAAATGCGTTCAGTAGAGCGCACTATGAAATTTACGGGGTATTGCACCAAATGTAAACCCCCCTGCCCAACTTATCAATTCCAGCTTTACCAATGTCCACCAGGGGCTCCAGATCCAACCGTTCCCAGAAGTACCCGACCCAACAAAAATGTTGGAAAACCCCTGCAAATTATTACACTCTTGAAAAGCTTGACAGGAGTCTCACAGCTCCGAGATCCATCCCATTCGATTGAGCGTCGAAAAATACCAGTAAACGATACGAAACATGACCCGACTACAACGGAACGACGAAAACTAAATAATCCAGGCGCCCGTAAGGGCCTGTAGGCAATTGGCAAGACGTGCCGAGTCCAGCGGGCGGGTGGTTTTGATAAGACGTGAGGGAGGGAGTGCAAACGATGAAACGATTACATCCGCTGAAGTTATTGTCCCGCCAGGTCTTTTAATTAGTAGACTTTGGCTCACTATAATTACTCTAATTTCACTATACGCAGTTGTACAAGTCTGATACTCATTCTATAAAAAAACTGGCTCTTAGAATAGCTCAAACTCTCTACATTCAAATGACAAATTCGGACAGAAGGCCCAAGATTTCTAGTCGGGTGGTCCTTAGAAGGACTGTTGGGTTTGTTATTAATCATTTGCATTCCAATCTATATTCCGACAATGTAGAGTTGTGTCGTGTGTGGTCAGGAGAACAATAAATTAATTGTTTGTCTGGCCGCCAGTGGGTGTTAGCTCATTTAGCGTTATCCAGGGTGCACCGCGAGGAGGCGAGCTAACATTGCACCCCAGGATCTAAAAGTCCAGGAACAATATCATCCAAAAGCTATGTGGAACTTCTTGGGGAGCTTCAGCTTCTGTATTGCGCTCATCAGCCCTGAGTCTTGTCTTTTCGACTGCTGAGTATTGTGCGCCTGTGTGGCTAAATAGCTCGCATGTGCGCGTGGTTGATGCTCAGTTGAATAATTCAATGAGGATGGTTGCTGGTGTCATAAAATCGACGCCTATAGAATGGCTCCCGGTGTTGAGTCACATTCCACCCCCCAACCTCCGACGCATGAATGCTCTAACAAGAGAGTTCAACAAGATCCTGCAAAATCAAGGCTTGCCAATACATGAGGACATAGAGCATGCCGGTCAGGCCCGCCTGGTGTCTCGGAAGCCTCCCACCAGAACGGCATTGCATGCTCTTGATGGTGGATTCAGTCTAACAGACGCCCGGCGGCGGGAGTGGCACGCAAGGCGAATCAATCTTGTCCCGTGCATTACCCAAAAACCACCAGGTTTTGATTTGCCACGCAGGCTTTGGTCGGCTCTTAACAGGATCAGAACTCAGCACGGAAGATGTGCCTATACGTTGCACAAGTGGGGAAAGGCTCCAACGCCTTTTTGCGAGTGTGGCGCTGTTCAAACCATACGACACATCGTAGAAGAGTGCACAAGAACAGCTTATGAGGGCAGGCCGCATGATTTCCTGGTAGCTACACCAGACGCAGTGGCATATTTAAATAGACTTGATATATGTTTATGACTTAAAAAGACTTAAAATTTAAAAAAAAAAAAAGAAAGTATTTTATTTGTGATTATGGGGATGACTTCATTGTTGATATATGTGACTTGTGTTAGATAACATAAAGATTTGTGTCGTGGCGCCATACGCTAAATAAATAACTCATTCTATTCACCCAGGATCTAAAAAATGGAGTTTTTGTTAATTTTTTTAACCGTTTTCTGCACATAACAGCCCATAACATACATGGGCTTTGTCCTATCGCATTGCCGAGCCGGCGGGCACAACTAGATACCAAATTGAGTTTTTTTAGACTACGTGTAATAGCGGATTTGAAATCCCGATGTCTTGAAACGTAAAGGGGGGGGGGGTTGTAAAAAAAATGTTGCCGACCTAAAACTTACGGTTGTTATTTGGAATGAGTAGTGAACTAAAAGTATATTTATTTATCAACATAATCTTCTTTCAGCTCTGTACACTTATCCCAGCGATGTTCAATAAGTAATAAGTACTTTTTACATTCCGCTACCCTTTGAGTATAGAAAGTATCCTAATCGTGTCGAAAAAAGTTAGTTTTTTATCAGATCTTTACTTTTTGAGGCATGCTGACACCGAAAAACTTACTTTACGCGCGTATTTCGTGTCTGTGGGTATTTTCAATCTACTCTTGAGGAGTTTGAGGCGTTTTTTTAGTTTTGATGGTTATTTGTTGATGTGAAAACTTAGTAGCGGTGACGTATCTAAAATTAGGTCTATGAAACGGATAATCACTCCAAGAGCAAATACAATTGCGATTAATGTAGGAGTATAATAAGTGTTACGGTCGAGAAGTTTTAATGAGATTAAATTATGCCATTTTCTGTTTCGAATTACTTCCGCGCTGGGCAGGTGAGGTGGGGACGTGACGAGGAGGAAGGGTGGGGGGGGGGTGCCGGCGAGTCCGGACGCTTGTCGCAACTTGTCGCCGTTCTCTCTTGAGTCCCCTTCACTTGACCCCCCCCCACCCCGCCACGCCACGCCAGCCCGAGTGCGTCTCGTTTCGCGCACTTCTGGTCCCAACGTTCCAAAACATTCGATCCATTAAATTAGCAAATAAAAATGTGTACTTTTCTCGAAATCGGTTGAAATGTGAAGAATTGAGATTATACTCTTATGGCACCTAATCGAGGGTGAGTACTTCCCCTTAGTACGCTCCTCATCTCTAAGAATAATATCTGGTGCGTTGGAACCCACAACTTTCCCTAGCTCTACGTTAATTCACTTTCTACTTAATCAATACATTTGAACTTAGTCAAACAACACTTTACAGCAGCAGGAAGCGGTAGCGCTTACAGTTTCGGAATTTATTGTGCTGCTCGTACTCACTCCAGGACCATTATTGAACAATTGGTACACAGATAATTAATGAGGCAGTAAACATGAATTTTTTAAGGATATTAATAATTTTTTGCAGAGTTATTGGGTAATAAGCCAAACGGCGGTAGTTGAACTTCCGGAATTTCTGGAGTGAGCCCCATGTATCTCATGAGCGTTTTTAAACACTCACCCTATAAGTATTGGATTGGACTACTACACCAACTTTTTTTAAACATTCTACCAACATTCCAGCGGAGTTTATAAGGAAAAAACCGCGCTAAAAACTATTTTAGTCGAAAATGTTTATAATTTATAGTACTGCTCTCGTCATTTTCTCACGAATGAGAATTTTATGGTATAGTTGTCATATTGTGAGCTATCAATATAAAAAATTTAATCAAAATCGTTATAACCTTTTTTGAGAAAAAAAATATTTGGTGTTTCGATCACCATGATAACTATAGTTAACTTTCGGTGGATTTTGATCATACCCTTATTTTGGCGTCCGATGGTAACCTGCGAGGTAGATATCAAGTTTGACCTGATTTGGTTCGGGAATTTTTTCTTAAGCTCGTAAAGCTTGTAGTTGTCAGTACCACCGTTTGAGTGATATTGTAGAGAACACCTTCTTGTGTGCCATGAGCTGTAATTAAGATATTGTAGTGCGGCTCCTGGAATAATTTTGTTTACTTTTACCTGTAATGGAATTAATGAACAGCACAGCTCAGAAGTAGGGGTTTTTATTGCGTTACGAAGCGCCCTTCTTGTTCCAAAAAGTATTCTGAGAGTAAGATGTACTAGCGATTCATTTGAATGACGCCTTACCTCATAATTATAGTATTCACTCATAACCTTCCATCGGTTGACAGCATTGCAAACATGAAATTCTTCACTTTGATTGATAAACCTCTCCTAACACGTAATTTACCAATTTCGCCGAATATTTATTGAAATCTTACACGGAGGTTGGCGAATCTCGTCGCGTGTATCTCAATTCATAACGAACCTACGAGCAATGTTGATTAATGGGTCCTTGACAGTCCCGCAAAATGCTCTATCATTACCGTGGAGTAAACTGTTCTGCCCTTGTCATCACTACAGGTGTCTGGGGGGGAAGAACCGACGCGAGCCTTGAAAACTTTAGGGCGATTTAGATTTTATTCTTCTAAATACCGCCCTGCCCAATCTTCAACTTGTGTGATATGTTGACGCAGCCAGGGGGGAATTCACTCGGTTTGGCGCTCTGATTGCTTCGGGCACGAATGTAAACGGTCATTTGAAAATTTGCAGCTCGCGTTGGTCTTTTCGAGATTGACGTTTGATGTAGACATCTTCAACATCAACGTTTTTAAGTTTCTTAATTCGTATTTTCATTGTATCAGTCGGTTTGCCATGTCCTTTTGGGGTTAAAACATTCTTCTTTTGATGACTATACGTGGGCATTATTTCAGAGCATCCTTTGAGTGGCATTTTTATCTTGATGGGGTATTTAGACCAATGTACAAATACCTTGGAGATGGCGTGAGACTCTACATAGTCTTGATCAGTCGTCAGTCATTATATCTCGCCCAGCAGGACCTATCCTATTCTATTCAACGTCGACATTAAGACTATAACACGGCTATATTGACAGTCAGGGAAATGACAGCTCACATGCACACGATGATGTTCGAACAGCACCTTTGGGACCCATCGCAATCGATTCAGCATTGAAAAATACTAGTAAACGATATGAAACATGACCTGACTACGACAAGAACAGCGTGAGGTGGGTGGTAGTACAAGAAATAAGCGCACACCAGGGTGAAACGATAATTTTTTCTCATTTGTCTCACGGGATCCTTCTAATTGCAGAATTTTCCACACTTGTTTAAAATTCACGGGGGGGGGGGGGGGCGTTATAAAAACATTTTCTCCGTTTAAAAGTGTAGGGGTATTATTCAGAATGAATATTGAACCAAAAGAATGAAATGGTCGTGGCGTAATCACAAGCGATGCTTAGGTGTTTTTCTCCGGATTCAGCCGCGTGAAATGGCGAAGGGGCTGGACGAAAACGTAATGAATGAGAAAACTGACTGGTAAATGAAGAAGTAGAGGGCGTTATAGTAAGTTATCGCAGAGGGGTGGGTGGGGGTACGTTTGTAGTTATTTTAAGACTGTCGTTTGGACACAAGAATACCTGCAACAGTAGAGACATAGTCCTGTAGTTATGAAGTCGAGTTGTGCATAGACCAGTTCACTTGTAATGCTCTTTGGGATTCCTACAACACTCTCCCACGTACCGACCGCGATTTAGTCAGTTGCTTTCACGTATCAGCGCCAATTTGGACGATCAGCCCACTTGTAACGTTGTGACGGGATTAAATGGACCCAATGATGGACCAAGATGGAATTGCCTCGTGGGGGTGTTGCTATTTGTGGAGGTTGGACGACATCTCCTGTCGCCCGGTGGCAAGGTGCCGATAAATTGACGCTGATACATGAAAGCAACCGTCTAAATATTGGGAGTGGGACGGTCAACGATCACCCAATGACCACCTCGAATCGTTTCATCAATTTGGTGATGTTCGTTGGGGATAATGAAAAGTAAAACAACGCCTGGTTTGCTCCTTGTTGATTTTGTAACTATTTACAAAATCAAATAATTGGAAAGTAAAAATGAATGAAATCGGACTCGGGAGAATTTGAAACGTAAAAATAAAATAAAAATGTCTGCCGAACGGGAAAAGGTACACTTCGTAGCTAAGGACCCAACAGACTCACAAAGGTGCACCTTGTAACCTGCTTCTCTCCGTGATCAATGTGGAGCCCCCCCATCACTAAACTTACAGGAAGCGATAAATTAAAACCGGCGGGAGAGTAATCAATGGCCGGAAATCGACATAAAACCAGCGAGAGACTCGTGTTCTTAGAGGAGGACGCGAATTACTAATCGGGAAGACACTCGGACGGCCCTGCGTCAAAAGAACGAGCAATTAAAGACCTGCGTGATAAATAAATTAGAAAAGGAAAGGAGGATCGCGTTTTCACGCCTCGACTCAAAACTGAACTCCTCAAACGCGCCCATTAACACGCGCTTAAAATTCGTTAATTTGTTTGACTTCTTAAATCCCCTCTGACTGTCGCTCGAGTCGCCCTTATTTTATAGTCGTCGCAAAAGAAGATTCGGCGTACGAAATTTAAATCCTGCGGGTGCTTCTGATTTATAAGGGGAGCTGAGGATGTGAGGTAACAAGTCAACCCGGGGAGAACAGGGAGTTATGTTTTGTGCGATTATTGGCGTGCTTGAACGATGTCACGGGGAAGGGTGGGTCTTTAACGGTCAAAATGACGCCCTTCTGTCATTCCATTGCCGTCGCAACAGGCGTCCAGCTTCCCACGATATACCTTCACCTCGTAGAACGTACGTATTTGAGGTAGAAGTAAGTTAGATCTGTAGAAGAAGGTGGTAGAAAGGCAAACTACTACGTAGCGGTTTGTTATTCTCTTGCACGGCATGACCGCGCAGCATGACGCACTCGCACACTTCAGAGACCCATCCCATTCCACTCAGCATCGAAAAATACCAGTAAACGATACGAAACACGACCTGACTACGACGAAAACACACACCAGGCAATAGTCACAACGCAGCAAGACAAAACGACGGGCGAGACGGGACACAGCGTAGGAAATAAGCTCAGTCGGGGAAATCTTCGCGAGTTCCTTCAAGCAGTACAATTTGCCTCACTATGTAAACAGTGATTTCACTATTAACCATTTTGACAGTCATACATCTTTCCCTGACCGAAAATATGAACGTACAATATACCAAAAGTACCACATCGTTTTCTCCTCCTGCTCCTGCGCACATATTTATTGTCTAAATATTCTTCTTTCTAAAGTTAACGTACCTGTTAGGTGAGTCCGTCTCCTCTGGCTTGTGAGTTACTGTGGGCAAGCGCTTTCGATGTAAAGACATCATCGTCTGGCCGTTAAGTCAGTACTAGGATTCTGAAGTACCGAAACCCTAGATACCTCTGTGACCAGTTTATTATACTGGGTGAAGGTCACACACATGGTACACGGGGCGAACTCACGCAGGTTCCAAGGCACAGGACTGTATTGTATAGTAGGTCTTTTAGGATTCGAGTGATTCATGTGTATAACGAACGCCGAGAGCTATTTGATTTTAATTTAAAGGTAAATAGTTTTAAGAATAACAATAATAATACAAAAAGTATGGAGAAATTAAACAACGAGAGACGTAAATTCCACGATTGACAAATCATTCAAGACACTCCATTCACCTCTAGGGGGTTTTCCCCCCAGAGGTGCATGACCTCCCCCCCCCACGACATTCTCCAACGCTCCATCATCATCCCGTTTACCTTTCTGTTCATATCTAAAGACCAGGACCGACAGACTGACTCCAGCACTAACTTAACGGCCAGACGATGATGTCTTTACATCGAAAGCGCTTGCCCACAGTAACTCACAAGCCAGAGGAGACGGACTCACCTAACAGGTACGTTAACTTTAGTAATTTGCCTACTGGTGGATATAACCCAAATTCTTCTTTCTGCTTTAGTATTATACACGCCAGCGATGTGATGCATCTTGTGTGGCGTCTACAGCTGCCATTCCACGATTTCCCCAGTCCACTCAACACGGGTTCCTGCTCGTTTAACAGTTTTTGTTACCAGCTTGAATTTGTGTCCTGGTGGGAGGAGAGTAGTGGGAGTTTGAGTAGGTGAGTGAGTTTTGGTAGGTGTCTCTTGTGGAGAAGAGTGAGAAAAAGATGGGAATGACCAGACGAAGGGGAAATCAATTGGACTTTCCGTAGGTAACCAGTGTTTGGAAGTCCCGTTAGAGCAGGTACGGAAATTCCGAGGTCAAAGTATGGAGAACCGGCGTTTCCCTGAGCAGCACTAACTCTGATGACAGGCGTTTTAACCAGACGACTTCCCTTGCAGCTACCACTTTTGCTTCAGTTGTCGATATTGCAACTGACGTTTGCCGCTGACTTGACCAAGAAATGGCTCCTCCAGCGTACATGCAAACGGTGCCAAAAGTTGATCTTCCGGTTTTGGTGTCTCCTGCGTGATCTGCGTCGCTGTAGCTTTCAAGATTTCCCTTTTTGTAGTCTCGGCGGAAAGAGCAATTCTTGGTTCTGTGTCCCATTTAAGTATCGAAAAATTCTCTTCACTTTAACTCAGTCGGCTTTTGATGGGTTTACCAGTGTCCTAGAAACAACTCCAACAGCATAGGCAATGTATGGTCTCGTAGCAGTCATGAGGTACATCAATGCACCCTCTGCTTGACGATATGGGTACACACCGTTAACTTTTTCCTCTCTTGCTTCTTCAGTCTTGTCAACTTTCCCTGATCTTATATCTTCCTTAACTATTGGCGTAGGAGCTGGTTTGCAGTCTTTCATCCCAAAACGATCCAGAATTCTTTTAACGTAGGCCTTTTGGTGAACAAAGATTGATCCAGCTCAATGATCAGGTAGTAGCTTGCAGGCTTCACAGTTATGCGGAATTCTCTTTTCAACATTAAAAAGAACTCCGTTAGGTGTCTGGGATTAGTAGAAGCAACTAATCCATCATCTGCGTACAGCACGACCAGAATTTGCTCGTCTCCATTTCGTTTGATGAACAAACACGAATCAGGTGTACTTTGTATGAGAAATGCAGCAAACCTCATGTTCCAGCAACGAAGTGCTTGCTGATTCGGGTCTTTGCGTCGAGCAACTATACTAGTGATAGAAATCGCAGAATGTGCACGTAGGCTGGAGGAAAGTTGTGTGTAAGCGTAGCTCCAGGCGTTTATTTTCATTGCACGCTTTCAATGACGCTTCAAGTTTAACAATAAACATCGTTACGTCGGATTTTCTGCGGCGAATTAGTTTTCAATAAGCGCGGAATTTATTGCTTCAATTCACGCGGCGTCGAGGACAATTGTTTGAACTTCCTTCTCCTTCCTCTGGCGCGTTGTCGTAAGTGAAAGACCCATTTTCGGTTTTATCGATCTTCACTTTGGGCGTCTTTCTTGTTATTGGACCACGTCGAAAACCATTTGTCTTTGCCATCTCGAGTTGAGTTGTTATGACTCTACAGGAACTATGAGGATTTGTCGAAGCCGCGGATTATTCGGTTCCTGTCACCAAACTCGTTGTGGCGAAGGGAGACTATTGTAAATGGGCATACGTAAGGCCTTCCCCTTCCCTCCCCTCCAATCAACAACCCTCCTATTGGCATGTTCACGGGGGGGTAGTTTACTCCCATTCAAACTTTCAGTGTGACTTTTTCGAAGGGACCACTTTTTTTCTTCGCAATTATTTGTATTATGATAATCCCCTTCGAAAGAGAAGCGCGCGACGGCCCTTTTGTCAATTTTCCAGCCGAATTTACATTTGAATTTGCGGCTGATCACCTCATATACGGATTTCGAGGAGCGACAGTCAACCACGCGACTCTGTTGCGTGTAGATTCGCTATTGTCACTCGCAGAATCCGTTTTTTCTCTCTTCTTTAACTGGTTTCGTTCGCTTTTTTTGTTTGTTTGGTAGTTACAAGGGGTGTAGATCACAGCTGTTGTGTCTCTGTTACCTCTCTGCGACTCGGGACATGACAAGTATCGTGAAATCCCCAACGAGTTATTCAACCTCCGTTGAGGTGATCTATGAAACGTCCGTATTTTCTTACAAGGAGTCTTTTAGCGTTAAATGTTTAAAATTTGTGCGATCTCACACCCGAAGAAATACCTATTTATTCGTACGTTTGTAAATACAAAAAAAAAGTGAAAGAGCGAAACCGGTTGAAGAAGAATAAAAAACGAACGGCCTCTGCGCTGTTTCCGTGTTTTAGGGAATGCCAACTAATCACGCCAACCTCACGCTCTCCTGGAAATATGGTATTTCAGAAAAATGCTGCAAGAGTTCAAAAAACGAAGGGAGAAAAATGTAACAAAATTCCGCGACAACCTACAACCGAAACTGTCGAACGTTTCATGACTACGGGAACTGAACCTTTACGCCACTCAGCCTCACAAAGTATGAAGGAAAGTCGTGTAACGAGCGACATAACATTTTACGCTTCAGAGGGCCCTGAGTTAAATTGTTTTGTCTATAGTTTAATGCGGTTGGCAAAGGGCTGCAAAGTTCATGGTGATGACATGGATAGGGTTCGACCATTCGGCATTTTATAAAAATTTTTTTTAGTGCTGGGGTCGTTACTGAAAGGCCTGTCTCAGGCTTGAGCCTTACACCCTGATGACTGGGGATTGCCCGGTTCCTGACCACTTCAAAGTATGTTTTCTTGTTCGTTTTGATTTGGTATTTGTTCAATTTCAAAGATTTGATCTGCTCTATAAAAAATTTAAAATCACTACCACAAACGGTGGGTACAGCTTTCGTCCAAGTACGCAACCACGAGGGACATTTTATGTCTTTTTCTTTTAATATAATTTTGTTTATTTTAAATAAAGAAATATAAAATTACCACACAAAAAATATTTTTCATTTTTGTAACAGACGTTATCATGCACTTAACCCAACACAAATTTAGTGACGCTTCTCCGTTACATATCCCGCGTTAATTTTTCGAGTTTATTTAGCAAAGTAAAGACATAAAATGTAAAAAAAAAAAATCGTAACCCTGGTGGGACTCGAACCTACAACCTCCGGTTTAGGATACTGATGCCTTATGCATTACGCCACAGGACCTGCGTTTGCAACTCGTGTTAAAACGTTGCCTTCCCCAATCGGCCTCAAAGGCTAATTTTTGTGACGCTATTGGCCGTTACATTTTCGAGTTTATGTAGCAAAGTAAAGACATACAATGTCAAAAAACGAAACGTGAGAGTCACGATAGAATACCGAATCCTCACCCAACGGAGTCGATTGGTCGACTTTAGATCCTTCCTTAACTCGACGTAAATTCACTGGTTTGCGTGGTTTTTACATAAATTTTGGGTACATAATTTTGGTGGTCGTTTGGGCCTTGAAGCTCTACATCGTTTATCACGCACTCGTTCAATATGGAATTTTTGTATGGGGTGGTGAAGAGAGGGGGAGGTGGAGAGAGAGAGAGAGAGCATGAATGAATTCATTTATCGACCAGGGATAATTAGGCTCTCTTCCATTCTCCCTGGCTACATCACACAGTTACATTTCCTCCTACCTACATTCGTCGTAACTCATTATGTTATTTATATGTACATCTCATTCACACCAAATAAATTACATTCATACCCTACTCACTAACACACTCGTCCATACATAAACACTTACTGACACACACGAACACTCACTGCCCCGACTTTGGAGAAGGGTGAGTACTTGGATATTCCTCTCCTTCTCTGCGGTGGATATCCTAATCCTAATACTTAACAAACACTTACCAAAAAAAAAAATATAACGATTGACAACAAACTATTTACAATGTAGGAGTGCGTGATGACTAAATAAATAATATTAGTATAAGGTCTTTTTTTTCCCCCTTGAAACGTTGGATCCAGGCGATACTCACTGCAGCCACAAACCTATCATAAGGGCGTCCATGATCCTCAGATCTTGGCCCCCCTGCACCATCTCCAGACCCTACGGCACTGGTCTCACTTGGTGTGACGTCACCAATGCGCTCCCACCACCCCCGCACAAAGCGGAGGATATCCGCAAGTTCTGCATTTGCCACCTATTCGGGCTGAAGAAAGGGCCTCCCAAACACATGCTCTGCCATCTCTAGCCGTACCTCGCAGAACCTGCATACCTGTACCTCGCACTTGCCAATATTTGCAAGATTGTACCTCAGTGGACAGTGAGCTGTGAACAGGCCACATATGATCCTCATATCCTTCCTCCCCAGTGCAAGCACCTCCTTGGACCTCCCTCTGGAGAGCCGGATGAAGAGTTTTGACTGTCTAAGGCTGGGCAGCCCTGCACCTATCCCCCCAATTGCCAACCTCTCTACGTAGATGGCTCCTGGTAGTTAGTATAAGGTCTAACTAGAACACAAGAACTATACAATCTAATAGCTCTCAAGTAATATTTTTCAAACTTTTCTTTGAACACTTCTATCCTACCACACTTTTGAAACAGCTCTGTATGCTCAATATGTATTTTTGTCCCTTGGACTACGAATGATCTTGCCAACATATTCGTCCGACGGGCAGGAATTCGAAGAACGCGGTTCTTGCTCCGAGTATCGCGCTGTGAGAGAAACTCGAACGATTGGTGTAGATATTGCGGCAATACCTTGAGCTTCTCACGTTCTCTAATCTTCAGCCATCCTAACCGCTTATAATGGGGTGTAACGTGCTCGTCCAGGGGCAGTCGCAAAACAAACCGTAGAGCCGCGTTCTCAGCCTTCTGTAGTCGATCAAGCTCGCCATTCTTCAAATCGCAGATGGCCGCAGCAGCGTAGTCAAAATAGGGCATCACAAGACTCTGAACGAGCTGAAGGCGCACATGACCGGGGAAATCTGACGACGTGGTATATTGCCTTGAATGCGCTACTGCAAGTGGCCGCAACTTCATCCCAGGACAATGCGCCTTCAACGAGGATGCCAAGGAGCTAGTGGAGAGAGTGAGTGAGAGTGCGACTCTTACCCAGCAACACAGGCCTAGCCTAAAGATGGGTAATATTAGTTAGAATTATTCTTTTCAAGTAGCTACTTACAAACTTTTAATGAAAGAAGCCTCTCATTCTCTTCCCTTTTATTCTATTAATTCGATTTATTTTAAACTCAGTTCATTTGAACTTGGTACAACGCGTTGGTGTGTTTGGGGATTAAATTCTCTACTAGATTGTGCAGAATCGTGCACGTCTGCGGTAATATCGTCATTACAAGTTTCGTTTAAAGTTGATAAACGTTTGCTTGAACGGTTGAATGAATGAAAAAATATTCGAATTTGTCGCTGAGTGTAATAACATTCTTACTAGAAGAAATAAGTGTTTTACGACGAATGTGTAGATTTGGCCGCGTCGCAATGCCAGTCCTTATGTCTCACTGGTCCACGCCTGGCCTCCTAAGGAATGTCAGGTATTTTCTGCAAGAGTCTTCTTTGCTGTCCGCCCTTGGAGAAGTAGCATACTTGTTACTATAGTTAACTCTGGTGTGGATTCTTGAGGGCCAGATCAAGATGATCCCGTGATGATCCCCACAATCTGCCTCAAGCCCTGAGATAAAGCGTTTGGCGTGCCTCACGCCCGCAGCATTCCAGGCAGCATCTTCTCCTCTTGACTAGTGACAGAGAAGTCCCACTGTGAGGAGGTAGAACTATAGGTACATTAGACAAACCGAGTCTGGTCAGATGGTTCGTCTTTTCATTTCCAATGGTGTCTTTATGCCCACGAATCCAATATACGTCAACTCTACGCGTGTTTGCTGAGTAGTTAAGCCACATCCCGCACTCCCTCACCAATTTTGACGTTGTGCAGTGGTTCTTCAGGGCCTTACAAGACGCGTCTACCGACTACTGCAGTTCTAGATGTATGTGTCGTGCTGAAAAATAAAAGTATTAGTATTTAAGGCGTTTTTAAAAAGTTTGCGCGGATGAACTTTCGATAGAAAAGTCGTCTATAAGACGCGTTATTTAGATTTCCGTTAATATAAATCCGCTTCAGCACCGTCCTTCATTTTAGTTCCTCTCTTGTTTTGGGGCCGGTGGGTAGTTGAGGATTCAGGGCCGCTCATATACATACGACACTAGCTACAGGCCGCCCGAAGAGAAGAGGCAGGACACCTGTGGTAAAGTAAGACAACGTTCTGTATTCCTCTGGCAATACGCGCCATTAATCATTCACTGCTTATAATGATGCCAGCCGGTGCCTCCTTTCAAAAAACAAGAACAAAAGGCCCTCGCCGGACTCAAGTTTGTTCGTAATTAGGCGGAAGGTTTGGCCATTCCAAACAAAGAGGCTGGAACTCAAAACCCAACTGGGTTTCTCAATCGTATTCGTAATTTAAATCCGTAACTCTGGATCGTTTATCGAGTGGATGAAGCTGTTATTGTACTGAATGACAGTTTATCTGTGGGCACGTTGAATGTTTTTAATCGTCCACGTGATTCAATTGAATATGGTAGTCCATCCTGCTCGGATGTGATTTCTGTCAATTCTTCGTAGGTTCGTTTTCCCACATCTTCGTTTACAGCTAACTTGTTAGTTGATGTTTTTTATTGAAAAATCGTTGGAAATCAGTGCGCTGTGTGTCCTTTCTCAAAGTAGTTCTGTTGAAAGTTCCTTCTATAAATTATTTGATTGTTTCACTTACATCAGAGGCCCAGTGAGGCAAGGAAGGGCCGGATATCCTCGGATTGGAGAGGGAGCTCTTCGTACAGTTAATCAAAAGAAAGTACTTACCCAATCCCAAAGAGCTGCTCTTTTGTGGATCGTCAAAGCCTACACGGCAGCATCCCTTGAAGCATTCACTGGCCAGTTACCCAATGACTTGCTTTGTCTCAGAGCATTCAAGTGACATGAGGCACAACCTTCTGAGGATGGAGAGGAAGGACTTCAGGCAGTTTGTTGGGATCATCACCAGGCACTGCAGAATGAACAAACACATGTATGTTATGGGTATTGTCGACACCCATTGGTGCAGATGGTGTGGTCCGAATGAGGAGACTCCCTACCATGTCCTAGCCCAGTGCCGGAGGCTTGAGAGAGAGCGGCTTTTGGTCTTTGGCACCGACGAAAACTCTTGCAGAACTACTGGCTTTCCTCAGGAGGCTAGGCAGTGACCTGTAAGACATTAAGACTGGCACAATAGGTGATCCGGCCGCGGTGCATATCCCACTTGTGGTACAGTCAGAAGACTATATATGCCCGATGACTTTGGACAAGTGGAGAGTTGAAAGAGAGCTTCCTCCGCTCTGAACTCTGTATTTCTCTACTGAACGAAAAACGCACTGCATGAAAGGGCATCAGATAATTGGCAATCGAGGTGGGAATCCGAATGAGTGAGTGGGTCGAGACCTGGACCACTGGACGAGCCAGTTCCACACTGGACAGGGCGGATTCACTAGTGGTGATGGGGAAGTGGTGCTCACAGGAATCAGTCCTCGGACCAGCACTGTCGAACGCCTTCTTCAAATGTCTTTCAGGAGCCTCATGTAGTCTGAACATGTGCAACGTGAGTGTGCTGACCAAATCGAAGAAAAACCCTTCAAGTGCTCAAAACTGTTACCTAATGGTGCGAGCACATCAAGCTGCAGGTGTGACAGTTGGAAGTAGCTGTTACTTCCCGACTGCTAGTTAGGGGGGGGGGGGGCAAAATAGTTTGCAAGTTCCATTATTTTTGGAGCACCCCAGTACTCTCGGGTAAGTTACCATTGTGGGTGTTATAAATTCCGACACCACGCGATCCTAAGTGGTTCAGCAAGATCGCGATTTTTATCTCGTTGCAGTCTGTAAATAAAAGTACATGAAAATTGAAGAGAGCCATTCAGTCCATTCACTCTTAACATTTGCTCGTTCAAAATGGCGGAGGCGGTCTCTCGAAATTGATACTACTAGGGATCGGCAGATCACTCAACCTTTACCCTAGCATCCTAGCATGGAGCTCACACTCAGTGACCCGGCTGTGCACCCCCGCAGTACCATTTCGGGAAAAATATCCTTTGAGGAATGGTCAGTAGCCCGCCCAGACTTGCATCCAGACTTTGGGGACCTCAGTCTCGGAAGGGTTGCGCTTGCCCCTCATTGACGGAGGACCGAAGGTCCCTAAACCCTAGGGTCCTCCCGCAGCCTCCCACGCCCAGTATCTGGCCAGTTTTCCGTCCCCTTGGGGATTTAGGGTTTTTGTTAGTTTCCCCTGCACGCAATCACACTCACCCCACCTAGCACCGAATAAATTGCATTTACATTCATACTCCATCCTTTCATTCCCCATTCATACCAGCTGACTGGTCTCGAGCCCACCCGCGTATAAGTCGACACCCCAGGACACGTTCTTCAGGGGGATCTGGACGGTCCTTAGAAATTAACAAATTGGGAACCGAAAATAATACAAAATGTGAACCAAACAACTCATACAAAATGGCAACAAAATAAATAAATTAACCGTAGCAACCACAGCAGCCCCAAGGGGAATTTACTGACCCCCGAGACCAGCCGGGACAGCAGCTTAAATTTGAGGATATGCAGAAGAAAGCACTCGGTTTGGAAGCTTCGAAGATCGATCGAGAAATTTCAAATCGCCGAATTTACACTGCACCAACAATCTTTAGCGAGAACGACATAAATCAGATTGGTCAACGAGCATCTCGTTCACGTCAGCGAAATTCTTCTAGCAATTTTCGAAATTCTATACATAAAAATCGTTCGAAGTCAAGATCAAAATTAAATTATCAACACGTACAAATCACGGTCACGTAATACTGTCACTGTGATTCATCTAAATTACGTTGTGATTCATGCAAAAAACGTGTCATGTCTCCTCTTTGTGCATTTCTACGCTCATACGTAAGAAAGTGGCTGCGAAGACTGCTCGACTCACAAATAAAATCTCTCAACTGACTTATTCCATATTTAAACATAACACAGTCAATCTTAGATCTAATGATTGTTTTGAACGACGAAAGTGTGCGTTAGGCGAATCCTCCCGGTAACTACGGGAGCGCCCGCCAATGTGAGTCCTCCCTGCTGAGACGAGCAGCTCGGAGCTAACGAAACGGTTGCTCATTTCGCTCAAGCGGGCTGTCAATTTTAGCCCATTCGCCTAGACGGGATTTTCCCAATACGTTGACCAGCGTATCATGGGAAGTATCGGGGTTGAGGGAAGATGTTACATGCTTCGCACCTGATTTTAATTTCTTCGTGAGCTCTTAGCTCAGTTAAACGATTAAACAGCTATATCTACGCGGGGCTGCTCGTCTGATTAGACGTTTAAATTCAATTTCTGGTTCAAACACGCACTCAATAAATGCGCCTTTTGGTCTTTCGAAACAGGCAAAGTTTCTGTACGAAAAATAAACCCAAAAAACCCAAAGCGATTTACATTTTTCAATAAACTACTCAAAACTTTCCTCTTCCAGACGTACACACGGGAAGCCGCAATTAATTAGTCGCCGTGTAATCGCATTGATATTCCGCTTCGTAACTACACGAAAACTGTGAAGAGATCTGATAACCCGCTCATCCCATATTTAATTTATTTGTTGGGGAGCTTTTGGTCGGAAACCCTACTCCTTTTCTGAAGCTAATGCGCCTTTCCCCCCGTGAGCCCCTCCGCCGTCTATTAGGTGAGTCGAAGGCTGCTCTGCGCTAATTGCTCGATTCGCCGCGTTCGACTTCCTCCCTTGTTTAATAATACCATTAATAAACTACTTGCTC
The DNA here is from genome assembly GCA_020466155.1 of Pachypeltis micranthus. Lineage (NCBI taxonomy): Eukaryota > Metazoa > Arthropoda > Insecta > Hemiptera > Miridae > Pachypeltis > Pachypeltis micranthus. The sequence continues at coordinate 7,454,156 of CM035778.1, forward strand.
CTCAGCGCCCCGCTCGTTGTTTATGAAGACGAGAAGGAACGATTCACGCCAATATTGCTGGCCCAAGGATGTTTCCTAAGTTCGAGGGTTAAATTGACCGAGCGATGAGGAAAGTCAAGATATTAAAGACGTAAGGTCCGCCGGTAGCGGTAGTCCCTACGCAAAAAACTGCACCACTTGGTTGTACCAAAATACGAAAATGTACAAACTTGAACATTTTGATGAACAACGTTATGCTAAATATGCCTTAATGCCTCCAATCTTTTCCCCTACCAGAGGCCGAATATTGAATTGAACCAAGATCTAACTGACCAGACTAGTTGAGTACCTGAGTTTGAGTAGGTAACTTTCTGACACCATTTCGGGGTGAAACGAAGAATATGGACAGACCGCTTGATAACGCTACGACTGCATGTATCGATATCAATCCGTTAGTTATCTCATATTAATTACATATACCCATTCTTAATTTCATTGAATTAACTCCTCTTCATAGTCTTTATACATTTAAAATAATTATATAACGGGTTATTACATAATGAACATTACATAATGGGCATAATCGTACAGCTGTCGTTATTTCTAATTTCAAACTTGGCGCCAGAGCCTACGATGTCGGGCATATCGATAACCTGACCTCGGTCGTCATATATCGATATATTGCCTTATCAGAGGGAGCGGTTCCTATTCTTTGCTTTTACCCCATTTTGTTACAAGGGGAGCGATGTTGAAGAGCTATTCCCAAAACATCATAACCTTCTTCTTGGCTGCTCTTCCAACGACCGTCGCTCACTATGGTAGGAACTTTAAAGTGGTGGTTGTTTTGATGTGGAGTGTGAAGAGTTGAGACAAAAGAAGAGCAGCCCTGCGTTGAAATCGCCATGTCCGATAAGGAACTCGCTCGCTTGCCATTTATCTAATTCCCATTCATGTTGTGCAGCAAGTTTGCGTTCAGTGGAGAGGTCTGTACAAAGTTCGGCTCAGAGCTGTTGAAGCTCCCTTCTCACTCTCCACTTCAATGGCACTCAATGGTTAACTAGCCAGTGATCTTTGAGTGCTACGGTGTATTGCTGGGATGAGCTGGGTTTTTTACTTTCCTTGGCTCTACAAAGTTGAAACTGAAGTTATGTAATCGGCTGAAACAAAATTTTTGAGTTTTCTTCAGATCTTAACGTTGCAGACCCTCCTGAGTCTGTGAACGATTTTTAGAGAAAACTACCGTACCAAATCAGCTTAAACTTGATATCTCGCCCGCAGGTTACCATGGGACGCCAAAATAAGGGTATGAACAAAATCCACCGAAAGTTAACTATAGTTATCATAGTGTTCAAAACACCAAATTTTTTTTTTCTCAAAAACGGCTCTAACGATTTTGAATAAATTTTGTATACTGGTTGCTCCTAATATGCCAACTATACCATGAAATTCTCATTTGTGGAAAAATGACGAGAGCGGCACAATAAATTACCAAAACTTTCGACGAATTCGACTTTAGCGCGGTTTTAGGAGAAAACAACCGTACCAAATCAGCTGAAACTTGATGTCTAGCCTACAGGTTACCATGGGACGCCAAAATAAGGGTATGAACAAAATCCACCGAAAGTTAACCATAGTCATCATAGTGATCAAAACACCAAATATTTTTTTCTCAAAAACGGCTCTAACGATTTTGATTAAGTTTTTTGAATTGATCACTCCTAATAAGGCAGCTATCCCGTAAAATTCCCATTCGCGGGAAAATGACGAGAGCAGCATAATAAATTACCAAAATTTTCGACACAATCGATTTTAGAGTGGTTTTTAGAGAAAACGACCGAACCTAATCCCCCCCAAACTTGATATCTAGCCCGCAGGTTACCATGGGACGCCATAATAAGGGTATGAGCAAAATCCACCGAAAGTTAACTATAGTTATCATAGTGATCAAAACACCTTTTTTTTCCTCAAAAACGACACTAACAATTTTGAATACATTTTTTATATTGATAGCTCTCAATAAGGCAATTACACCATAAAATTCCCATTCGGGGGAAAATGACGAGAGCAGCACAATAAATTATCAAAATTTTCGACGACAAGCGTTTTTAGCGCGGTTTTTTCCTTATAAACTCCGCTGGAATTCTTGTAGAATGTTAAAAAAAAAAAGGTATTGTAGTCCAATCCAGTACCTAAAAGATGAGCGTTTAAAAACGCTCATGAAATATATGGGGGTCACTCCAGAAATTCCTGAATTTCAACTACTGCCGTTTCGCTTACTACCAGTTCTAAACATTTTTACACAATAACTCTGCAAAAGTGATTACTATCCTTCTTCAAAAAATTCGTGTTTACTGCCTCATTAATTTTCTGTGTACCAATTGCTCAATAATGATCCTGGAATGAGTACGAGCAGCACAATAAATTCCGAAACTGTAAGCGCTACCGTTTCCTGCTGCCGTAAAGTGTGATTTGACCAAGTTCAAATGAACTGAGTGATAAATGAATTTAAATTAAGTAGACAAAGCCCTGTAAAAAGTGAATTGACGTAGATCTAAGGAAAGTTGTGTGTTGCAACGCACCGATATCTTGATGTGCTCCCGCTATTGGGTTTTTGCCTCGATTTTGTCTGCACACTCTGCCCACATGGCAACTAATTGGTCGCGCTCAGACTTTCGAGGAAGGCGTTCCTCAGTGCTGGTCCTCCGGTTCTATGGAGTGGAGGGTACATAGTATTCCCCCACCTTAATTAATCATTAAGGAGCGCTGATCGCCATAAATTGTATTGAGCTACCACTACTTGTAGCAAGCCAAAGTTCCGGATTTTATTGACCTGCCGCTCATTACGTCACGACCTCCTTTGAAGAGCCCCCCGTATGGGTAACTAATCAGACTCCCAATGCTATTATTCTGGGAAGGTTTCTTTTCACAGTTGCGGAATTAGAGGAGAAAACACAGCGAACCAAATTATTCGACAAAACGACGTTAGTTTGAATACTTTGGAATAATTGTGGTTTCTCCGGGCTATTTAATTACCATTATTGAACTTGTACAGTCAAGGCAGTTTATTCTACTACCATCCTGATTCTTTTTCTAAACCATGTGTGGGATTTTTAAAGAAAAAAATTGGAAAAACGGTAAATTGATATTCGACAAATCTCGTTTCCCGAGCTATCGTGGCTTATATCTCCGTTCAACGTAAATATACAGAAATAATTATACAGAACGAAATGTGGGTATAGGTTGTTAGAAGGCGCTTCGTAAGATTGATCAAATCTGGTGGAGCAGTTACTCCGGAATTCACTCAGACAGACCAAATGTCGTGTGTTCGTTCAATGCTTAGGGCTGTGGAATGTAACAATACGAGCACAACGCGGTTGTCATTCAAGAACAGAAGGCTAGTTGTTAGGGAAGTGAGAATAAATTATGGCGGTGGCATAGTACTCCAGAGATCAGCGCTGACTTTATAGCATTTCTAGCTTTCCTGTCTGATCAGTTAACCTTGAAAACCCATAAAAAGCACCTCGTTCTTGACCGATCTTCAATTAAAGGTTCAAATCGCAATCTAACGAGCCGCACTCGGGATTTACTCGGCCCCACATTCGGCTCGGGCGACTAATATCCGTCCCAATGACGCGTTGAGGTCTCCTCGTCGCTTGTAACGGTTTCTAACTGCTTTGAAGAACTTGGCATGTTTTAACCTAATCTAGTTGCGGCGCTCGAAATGCCATTCACGGTTAAACGGAGGGCATTGTGTTGATTATGGGAAGTTGAGGGAAGACTATTATCCGCTCTTACTGAAGCTGCCTGGTTGGCGGTTAGCTATCTCTCTAAGCTCAACTGGCGTCTAGCTTTGTTGAACGGCCTGCGTTGGGACTACTCCTGTTCTCTTCTTCCCCCTCTTCCCTTCCTCAGATCGCGATAACTTAATCATTTTGGCCGATCTCGCTCGAGGTCCATTCGCCCCCCCCCCCCACAGCGCCACCACGCACTCGAACACTCCCGTTGGTATCCATCTACCTATCTTACCCCCTACAACTATCTTAACTGCTGTCGTTACTCTATCGCAACGCACTACTTCAACATTGTATACCTGCTTGTAAATGACCTCACTTTTTAAAACTTTTCTTAGCTCTACTGAGTAGGAATACATCGTAATCAACAGCAAAGTTGTGTCACGTTTTCCTCCGAAATTTACGTTTACGAATTTCCAACAAGCGTGGTGGGATGCACTAATTAGAATTTATGGTGACAAACGAAAAATAGCATGCTGCTACATTGACACCCTGCTCAATTTCAAATGCACCTCGGGGAAGCCAACTGCTACCTCACTACAAGCTTTCCTCTCGCAAGTTATGGAAAGTATCACTTCATTGGAAAATTTAGCAATCCCTAATTTCGCACAGTATATTTTATGTGAACTAGCTGTACGTGGATTGGATCCAGTGACGCGAGACGCTTTTGAACTTCATAACATTGGCAATACTTACCCCACTTTAGCTGCTTTGAAAACGTACGTACAGAATCGCGCTCAGGTTCTCCGTATTACTGGTGATTTGCCGAAGCAATCAGAACCATCAAGACCGGCTCACAAGAGCCCTAATAGATACGCGTCGAACACCACATCAAACACAGCGTTCATGGCTCATGGTTCTACCAACATTCTCAAGGCTTGCCACATCTGCTCAGGGGATCATTTGATTGTGAATTGTCCCAAGTTCAGGGCTGCCGCCCCTTCTGAGAGGTTGAATCTTCTCAAGCATTTCTCCGGTTGTCGCAATTGCCTGCATCCGCAGCATAAGACCAAAGACTGCAAGTCTCAGCATAGCTGTCGAGAGTGCCAAGGACGACATCACACTGACCTTCACTTGCCTATTGGAACTTCAGGCCCTGAGCTAAATGATGTCTCAGCCACCGGTAGCGCGGCATCATTCTCTAGTGCTAGCACTGCCAGCAGCACGGGTGTGCTTCTTGGCACAGTGGTAGTTCGCATCAGAGAGGCCGATGGGGGATCTCAAGCATTTCGAGGAGTCCTTGACACCGGATCACAGGTCACTTTCATAACTGCTGAATGCACTAAAAGGCTGCGCAAATCAACGCGTCCCTTCAATGGCATGATATCTGGCGTCAATAATGCCCCACTCCAGATTGTCAAGGGGAAGACATCCATCACTTTTCTTCCAAACTTCAAGTATGATCTACTTGAAGCTGAAGCGGTTGTAGTTCCTTCAATCACTCCATTCCTCCCACAGACCTCGCTTGAGTTATCTGTGTGGGATGACTATCTTTCGTATAAGCTCAGCGATCCAGACTTTACAAAATCCGGCCCAGAGGACCAAAATGTTAGCGTGATGAGGGCAGGCTTGTTGGCACAAACACAACAGCTATTGCCTTCCACTGAGCTCTAGTTCTGTAGTGTGCAAAGATCGCTCCTACGCAACAGTTATATTCAACACAGCGACTCCTGGCGTCTGTTAAGTTGGTAATGCTGCGGCAGCACCTGGAAACAACGGCAGGACCCTGTTGACCGTTGTGACACTTTCTTCAATTAGTAGCAACGTGCTAGGGAAAACGCACACACGAGCACGACTCAAAAAAAAAAAAGGGGAGCAATGAAACTGTCAGAGAGAGTAACTGTATCACTGTATTATTTGCTGAGAGACAAAAAAAAACGTGCGTAAGGAAAAACGGTAACGTTCGCTAGGAGTGACAAAAAACAACGACAAAAAAAGGGAACCTTCTCGCAAACTCATTGAGGAGGGATGTCTTTTCGATGGAGGCTAATTAGGTTGGCAGAAGTGAGAGTTGTTCGGCTGCTAACACTGCTATCAATTGATTCTGCTAATCTGATAGCGTAAATATTCGGAGCGTGTTTGCTTGAAGTGGTTGAAGTATGTGAAGGGTGAAGTGGGTGCAGTTGGTTGGTGAGAGTGAAGGCGCCATGATGCGAATTTCAACTCTGAATTGCGTAAGTTTGTAATAGAAAAAATATAAGGGATCCTCCTTTCGAAAAACACCATTTGAGCCGATGATCATTGTGCCTGTGTGATCCAATCACTGGAGAAGTTGGGAGAGTGTGGCACTGCTGGGTTGTCTCTGGAAAAGTACTGGGGTCTGACTCGTGATCCTTGATGTCGAGGTCGTAAGCAAGGAGCGCCAATACACATGGGAGAGCTTTGTGTGGGGGTGTCCAAGGCAGGTAACGTCAGTCTACCATCTGACTCTCAATGTCAGGTACCCCGGTGATCGTAGCCTAGTGGTTAAAGACAAAGATTCGTATTCTGAGGAAGCTGAATATTCACATCGCCAATAGCTGAACAGTAAAGAGCACAATTTAAGCAAATCGCTGAACTGCCCTATGAAAACCACTCATTGAAATATCCTAAAAGTGATTCAAGAGAATTGAGGCAGTCCAGGAGGCGCTGAATGTGATTGAAGGTGTTCGCATATCGTAGGTGATTGAATCCATTGGCTGAGTTAGGCAGTTGCTGATCCATACGCTCGCCAAATGCAACTGTACGGTCAATGGGTGATCAATTCCAATCTAAAACATCCAGATGATTATTGAAGCTGTTCCACAGGGTTTTGAAGTCACTGCTCTTGCCAGTTGCCTCACTTATTGCAATAACTCTTAGGTGCCCTAACCCCCAGGCGCTTTCGTGCAAACTCAGTTAAGTGCACTCAGATTTTCATACAAGTCCGACTAAAACTACCTCCAAAAACCCGCACTGTATGGAGCGACGGCAATAAAATCCTGCTTGTTATCAACAATCCGACATCTTTTGGCATACAACTTGAAAAAAAACGATACGTAATTACGAAGGGTTTGTAAGAGTGTGAGTTTCCTTGGAATATGAATCTTCGGCTTTGACCACTAGACTACGATCACTGGGGCGCCTACTATGGGAGTCAGGAGGATCATCAGGGTTGCAGCATCGACTGTGTCCTGGGGCTCCATGCAAGAAAAGTACTGATTTGAGGCGTTGGTTGGGTGTATCTGCCGTTACGTCCTCCTCACTGCACAATCTGCACTCATTTGCCTCTGACATTCCCATCTTGTTGAGGTGATACCTAAATGGGCGGTGTCGAGTGAGGAAGCGTGTTAGATAGAGATAGTATTGCCTTCGCCCTTGAACAAGAAGGCACAATGAGCCTTTTCGCCTGTCTTAGTCGTGGCTGGCGATGCCAATGGGCGCAATTTTCCTGTGTCCTCCATCGGACCACCTGACGATTCAGGTGACGTTTGGTCAGGCTCAGGGTCGAAGGGTAGGGATCTTGTACCCCTTTTCGTAAGGCTGTCTGCCTTTCCATTGCCCTCGTTCCCTCTTTGAGCCAGCCCCCAGATAAGGGAAAGCCTATTGAGGGCACCTCATCTTGTTGAGGTGATACCTAAACGGGCAGTGTCAAGTGAGGAAGCAAGTTAGGACTCTTAGACAGAGATAGTATTGCCTTCGCCCTTAAACAAGATGGCACAATGAGCCTTTTCGCCTGTCTTAGTCGTGGCTGGTGAAGCCAACGGGCGCAATTTTCCTGTGTCCTCCATCGGACCACCTGACGATTCATGGTCACACCTATGTGAGGCTCAGGCTTGAAGGGTAGGGACCCTGTACCCCTCTTCGCAAGGCTGTCTGCCTTTTCATTTCCCTCGTTCCCTCCATGATCCAGCACCGAGTCGTTTGAGCGCTTGAAGACATTCCCCAAAGTCACCCTGGATGTGCAGGTGTAGGCTACTGTGGCCTTTGGAGCAGCCTGTCTGTCCGGGAATATGTAGATCCGCTAGCTCTGGATCTCTTCTGCGTACATATTTATGGCTATCCGCTTAATATATCGTGACGTACTCTCCCAGTCCAGCTCTCCTCCCCATTACAGAACCGTCGGGGCGCCCACCTCAGTCTGAAGCCCTCTCTCTCACCATTCCTGTGTGTGAACTCTGACACTGTAAGGCAACTGAAAGTCCTTCCGCTCTGGCACAATGTCAGACTGCTGCGTATTCTAGTTTGAACTGCCTAATCGTTCCTTGGAGGCCTGCCTTAGCTCTGATGTTCAAAAAGACTTCAGGATTGGATATTCTGGAAAGGCGTTCCTCGGTTTAATTACTGCGGAGGTTACAAAGGGCTATTTATGGGGAAGAACGCGAAGGTATTGACTAGTTGACTAATGAAATGCAGTTTTTATTACATTGTTTTTACGGAGTTTAGATACTCTCAATTATGCGTGGCGTCGTCGCGGAGTAACCGGAGTAATTATCGCCGCCTCCGCCAGTTTTTACGGTAAATCGGCGAAGGTGAGCGAGGTAACAGATCGTTCGAGTAAGGTCCCGAGTTTGGAGAAGGTATTCCGAGCCGGTATTCCAATGGCAGATAAATCAGACCAGTTGGGACAGGACGATTTCCGGTTTCAAGTCTCACCTATTTCCCCCTTGATGCCCCCGTCGCTGCGGTGGATCGGAGAATATCCTATTCGGCGACGACAACTTGAACCGGGTCGAGTGGCGTCCACAGCCCGCTCGGAATCCGATAAACCTTTTCCTTAGGAATACAGACAGCCCTTGGCGAAATACGCCAATTTGAGGGAAACGCGTCTTTTGGGGGTTTTCCTCAGCCTTTTCCGCGTTGTAGAGGCTTTCGACTATCCTCCCTAATCCAGTTGCTGGAAGATTGCTACGTTTTACCACCGATGGGAAAGGTTTCAAATATTAACGCTCCGTCGTATTCAAAAAGACCAGTCCTACGTTGGTCCAAGTGGGGCACATCTTGCAATAAGACAATTCACATTGCTATTCGATTGACGGATCCTGGAAAGAAAAAAGACCTTTCGCGTCAGTCATGTTGCGTTGTCTGCCAAGTGCCTCCGTATTGTTACGTCGCCTCTCAACTTGACGCACTCTTTATTATAACATCGCGCCATTAGTTTAGGGTTGAGCTCTCCCTCACGAGTTTCCGTGTAGTCGGCACTAGGGCAAAGTTGAGTCAGACGTGTTCCGTCACTCGTCGTCATCATATATATCTCAGTTCAACTGATAGATACAGAAATAATTCCGAATAACCAAATATAGGTATAGGCTCCTAGAAGACACTCCGTGACCGAATACAGTGAAGCAGTTACTACGGAAGTTATGAAAATGTTCAACAAAACCTTATTTTCGACACATTTTCATTTTTATCGAAAATAAGAGAAAAGATAATCTGAATCGAATACATGAATATCAATAATCGATATAATTATTGAACAGTTTTCGGCATTTTGACTGCCACGGTCGATGTTCAAAGTATCTGGTGCGTACCTACACACAACTTTCCGACTTTCTCTGATTACGGGCGGTATATCTTCGTTCAACGCATTTCTACGCATTTATTAATAACAAAATGTAATACGTGAGTTTGATCGCGATCGTTGAAGTGAGTTGAGAAAAATCGAAAACCGATTAATTAACGTTCGAGAAATCTCGTTTTCCGGTCTATCATGGCGTATATCTCCTTTCAACATGTATATACAGAAATAATTATACAGAACGAAATGTGGCTATGGGTGACTAAAAGACACTCCATTAGGATTTATCACATCTGGTGAAGAAGTTACCCTGGAATTTACGGAAATGTTCGAAAAACCGTAATTTTCGACACATTTTGATTTTTATCTCTGTTCAATGGACTGTCAGAGGAACATTTATTGAGAACAATATGTAGGTATTAACTATTCGGATACATCATGAAAGTTTGGTGATAATGGTTGAAGCCGTTTTGCCAAAAAGCGTAAAAAACCTATTTTTGCTTCATAGGCCTATATCTCCGTTCACCGTATTTTCATGGAGATATGTATGGAGAACAAAAGTTTGGTATTGATTAGTAGAAGATAATTCGAAAGTTCAATCAAAATCGTTACAGCCGTTTTCGAGAATAATGCGAAAAACCCTAGTTTTTGGTACATTTTCGTCCCCCCCCCCACCCCTTCCCATCGGCTGAAATCGTCCATAACCTTATTTTGGTGTCTATAAAAAATAACAAACAAACCCAAAAAAGAACCAGCTCAATCGGTTCAGCCGTTCTCCCGCAAATCGAAAACCGATTAATTAACGTTCGAGAAATCTCGTTTTCCGGTCTATCATCAATCTCCGTTCAACATATATATACAGAAATAACTACGAAGAACAAAATGTGGGTATAGGCTCCTAGAAGACTCTCCGTGAGTTTGACCGAATACAGTGAAGCAGTTACTATGGAAGTTATGAAAATGTTCAACAAAACCTCATTTTCGACACAATTTAATTTTTACCTCTGTTCAGCGGTCCGTCAGAAGAACATTTATTTAGAACAATATACAAGTATTAACTATTTAAAAACATCCTGTGAGTTTGGTCAAAATCTGCTAAAGCCGTTTCGCCAAAAAGCGTATAAAGACCTATTTTTGTTTTTTAGGCCTATATCTCCGTTCACCGTATTTTCATGGAGATATGTATATAGAAGAAAACTTTTGTACCAACTAGTAGAAGATAATTTGAAAGTTTAATCAAAATCGTCGTAGCAGTTTTCGAGAAAAACGCGAAAAAAACCTAGTTTTGGGTACATTTTTGCTCTCTCCCCCCCCCCTCCACCCCTTTACCATTGACAGAAATCGTCCATAATCTTCAGGTGTCTACAAAAAATAACGAACAAAAGAAAAAAAGAACCAGTTCAATCGGTTCAGCCGTTCCCCCGCAATTCGAACCACACACAGACCACGCGCCGAAATTAGGTTTTTCGGACTCAGTAGGCCTACGATCACTAAGCTGTTCCTTACCCTTTGGGTTTGGGATAGTAAAAAGGTAGGTTTTTGAACGTCAGAGCAATTTGAACACGCGAGAAGGGCTGATCCAACAAGCGTCGAAGAAATTCATTCGTCCAACCCGTCAACCTTATCAATTATCACCTCGCCCCGCGAATGATCGATAAGATCGTTTCTCTTCGAACGAAATTTCGACGTTCGGGAAAGCCCTCCGCGAAAAGAGAAAGATTAGTGAAGATCGCGTATATTCCGAGGGCGTGAACAGAGTTGCACGGGCGCTAACCGAGTAAAACGAGGAGCGAATCTAAGTAATTTATGAGCCCTACAATTTACGAGTTATTCTCTTAAGAGTTGGTGTGGAGTCTCGCGTCTCAATTCATCGAGATAAACGCCACTCGAAGGATAAAGAAAACTTATCGAGTTTTATCTTCGAAAAAAGATTAAAAAAAAGGTTATCGATCGCTAATCTCCGGTTCAGGTTCAACTCCTCCCTGAAATAAATTCTCCCGAGGGGCGTTTGTAGTGGTGGGGAGGGGGGGGAGTAAAAAATAAATTAAATTTTAAAAAAAAGTCAAGTTTTTGGTGATCATTTGTCTCCGAAGGCCGAAGAAACTCATTTTCCGCTCGGAGATCACGAGAGAACTCGACCAACGGATTCTTCGGTTTAAATATGCGATGAAAGATGTAGGTTTCATGCCAGTTCTTTACAAATAGAGGCTGCCGGGAAAGATTAAAATATCTTCAGATCGTGTTATAAGCGACATATCCCTTTCCAAGTCAAAGTGCCACCATTTGTTTATAAATAGAGAGATAGGGCGATTTCAGTTAAGAGAACGCCAAGAGAGAGAGAGAGAGAGAGAGTCGAAAAGAGGGGAAAGAGTGATGTTGGTGGTGGTGGTTGTGGTGTGGCGTCGAAGGGTGGGGTGGGGGGTTAAGAGAGCGCAATATCGGAGTCTTCCGTCTTATGTTCAACTATTTATATCTCTGCCGAACCTTGTGACGGCGGATGAATAATCCCCCCTCGAACTAAAAACGAATCGTCCTTTCCAACCCCCCTCCTCCCCTCCTCACCACCGTGCACAAGCACACACCACTAACCGCTACTGAGTACTAAAAAGCGATTTTTTTCAATAGAGATTTCAAAAGATGAGATTGAGGGCCAATAAATGACCGCAGCATCAGGTGAGAGAATCGCATGAGAGAAGATCGACTCGACAGATCCGTCCTTTTTCGATAAGATCGCGGGTATATTAATCCCCCCATAGTTGAAACAGTTCCAAACGCTTGTTATTCATAATTTTCTCTACCTCTCTTCTTCATCATTTTTCATCGTCCTTGTTTTTAATTCCCTCAGATTCATCAACCTCCTGGTTATAATTCTCGTGCGTTCCCGTCTTCCGTTCCTACATGTCACGCAATTTTAAAGGCAATTATTTTAAACGAGGACCGATAACCCCCGGCCGGTATACAAATCTATTACCATTTTATATTTTAGGGGGTATCGGAACTGTACGAGGAGCTGTGGGCATCGTTCGACAAGGAAGGGCTCAATATCAATCCAGCCGAGACCAGTACTTACTGAACGATAGGACCTAGAAATAGTGCGGCCCACTGTGCAAGGAGGGAGACTCCACTGCGACTTCCGCGCTAAGACAGATAAAATACTTCGGGGTGGTGCTAGATAAGCAGCTCTCATGGAACTCCAAAGTAAGTCCAAACCCCTCCAAGGTGGAGGTGGATCCCTAGGGGCCCTGAGCCCTTTGTTGGGACTACCAGGAGCCACCTACGTAGAGAGGTCGGCAAATGGGAGGATAGGCGCAGGGCTGCTTAGCCTTAGACAGTCAAAACTCTTCATCCGGCTCTCCAGAGGGAGGTCCAAGGAGATGCTTGCGCTGGGGAGGAAGGATATGAGGATCATATGTGGCCTGTTCACAGGTCACTGACCGCTGAGGTATTACCTTGCAAATATTGGCAAGTGCGAGGTACAGGTATGCAGGTTCTGTGAGGTAGAACTAGAGATGGCAGAGCATGTGCTGTGAGTATGAGGTGGACTCGCGACATCGCGCCGTCGTTAGGAGGCCCTTTCTTCAGCCAGAAGAGGTGGCAAATGCAGAACTTGCGGATATCCTCCGCTTTGTGCAGGAGGTGGTAGGGGCGCGTAGGTGACGTGAGACCAGTGCCATGGGCCAGGGGGGCTATGATCCGAGAATCATGGACGCCCTTACAATATAGTATGTGGGTGTAATAAGGGTGTTACGAGGGGGGTTTGGAGACGTTTGGGGATCTGCTGACTCAGGCAAAAATTACGGTAGTTGCGCCGGAGCTCCGATCCACAATCCTCGACTTAACGTCCAGAATTATGAACAATTGTCTTAACTACTAGACCACGATTGCTCGGTGCCTCTAAAAGGTGGTCAGGCGGTACATCTCCCCCCTCACTGTTAGCCGCTGCTCCTGGAGCGGACGACTTTAATGAACGGATCTTTGAGAGTTGAGCGAATCCCCGGAAAATCAAAGAATCGGGGAACGAGAGGGCGACAAGGAAAGGGCGCTTACTTTTCATTCACATTTTAGTAGGCGCGTCACCATTTTTCTCTCCGCTGGAACTTTCACAGCATCAGCGAATCTCGTAACTAGGGTATCACCTGCATCCACCGTTACAAAGAAAAAAAAGGTGGAGGTCCGTCAAGCCGCAAGTCTGGATGCGGTCTAGTGACCATACTAGCCTTAAGTGATATTTTTCCCAAAATGTTACTGCGGGGGTGCACAGCCCACGGTGAAAGCCGGTGCACCACAGGATAGGTCCATGATTGGTGGATGCCTTCGCAGGACGCAGGGGTAAAGGCGGAGTGATACGCAGACCCCTAGCAACCCATCAACGGGGCCCTGTAGATATCGCAGTGGTCGAGGATTCGCTGGAAGTAGTCCCTGTCACGATCTCCCCGATTTTTTGCCCAATGGGGCGGAGGAAGGTTAGGGCCGAGAGGCCGGCACTTCCTCCGCGCACGCCTACGTCAGATCGTATATGCTGAAGGTTGTGTACAGTAACACCCGTGTCACATAAGCCTCCTGCGACAAGCCGTCAGGCAGTTCAAGGGGAACTCCGGAAACTGCACTGACAGGCGTGGGTATTGCAGGGGCAATGAATACACGCCCCACTGCTGCAATAAAAGCCCTTTTGGACGTCTCACGTCTCCACATATACATTCAGAGGACCGCATGCTTGGGAGCGGTAAGGCTTTTGCAGAGTAATGTTTCCACCAGGGCCAAGGAACGACTACACAGTTCAAGCTAGAAGAGGCTTTCAGTTGACATTCTGCGTTTGTTCTCAATGAAAAACCTTTTCCTTCGTGTTAAATTAACAGGTTCATTAAACCAGGCAAAATGAAAATAAAATAAAAGTGTCTCCTGCGTGAAAATGAAACATTATGACCGTGGCACAAACGAAACCGAAATGAAGGGTGATGCAGATTCGAAATCTTGAGACGATGTCGAAGAAAAGACGAAGGGTGTTTGAGTTGGAAATGTTCAATCGTTCCTGCCGCGATTTGGTGTCAGGATTATAGGATCCACGGAACACGAGACGGGGAAAAAATCAGCTTTAGCGAATGGGATACTGATCACCCGAGAAACGAGAAGAGAACAAAAAGAAAACGAGAGCCCCCGGCTTCTCCTAGGTCATCTGCTTACTTGGTCTTGGCAAGTCGTTGTTTGTCTTCCAGGTGTCCTTGGTTTGAGCTGGTGAATCATCTCTGATTTGTTGTCTGTAGTCAAAGGTTGAAGGCAGCAGATGAGACGAAGAAATAAAATAAAATAATCTTCCAGTTTTGAACAGCGGCCCTCTGATGGGGGGGAATTCTGTGTTGAGGGTAGAGCTTGACTGGGAATTGTACGGCCCAATTTCAGCCTTGTCCAGCTGCTGGGAGAGTACGCCACGATATATCAAGCCTATCTATAAAGATCTGCGCAAAAGAGATCCTGATGAAAGGACTAAAGGGCCAGCAGAATGTCTACGCGCGCTCAAACTAGGCTCTCCCTTATTTGGGTACTGGCTGCACGGGGGCTATAAAAAGGCAGACTGTCTTGCGAAAAGGGGGTACAGAATCCCTACCCATCGGGCACGAGCCTCACGTAGGAGTGACCAAAAGTGGCCCTTAAGGAGACACAGAGAAATTGGCACCGCCAGCCACGACTAAGACGTCATTGTACCTTCTTGTTCAAGGGCAATGCTTACCATCTCCAGGCAAAATAAAGGGTGTCCCAAAATTAACGCAAGATTTGAATTAAATAGAAAACACAGTTTTTAGTCTGTTGATTGTAATTTTTTTTATTGATTCATAATGTACATAGGATAGGGTTATTTATGGAATAACACATCGGGCAAACGGCCTCCGCGGCTTTGCATACACATACGCACTCGTTTGTCGAAATTTTCCATGACCGTTCTGCATAAATGCGGCTGAATTTCGTTGATGCAACGTTGAATCTCCTCCTTTAATGCACGCGTAGTTGTCGGCTTGTTGACGTAGACCTGTGATTTTAGATAACCCCATAAAAAGAAATCTAATGGTGTTAAATCACACGATCTAGGGGGCCAATTCTGATCACCGAAACGAGAGAGTACACGACCTGGAAGTGTCTCATGCAATAATTGAAGTGTTTCACGGACTGTATGGCATGTGGCACCGTCTTGTTGAAACCACATATTGGTCACATCAATATCATCCAATTTCGGCAAAAAGAACCGTGTTATCATGTCGCGATATCGAGCAGAAGTAACAGTCACTGTTTGACCAGCCTCATTTTCAACAAAGTATGGTCCAATTATTACCTCCAGCCCAAAATGCACACCAAACTGTGACACGTTGTGGATGCATTTGTTTTTCGACAATCACATGTGGGTTTTCAGAACCCCAAAAGCGGCAATTTCGGCGATTAACAAAGCCATCAAGGTGAAAATGTGCTTCTTCGCTTAGGATGAGTTTGCTCGAAAAATCAGCATTCATTTGTTGTTGCTCAATAATCCATTCAACAAACTCTCATCGCTGTGCATGGTCATTGGGCTTCAGTAGTTGTGTTATTTGAATTTTGTAAGCATGGAGACACAGATCTTTAGTGAGTATACGTTGTAGAGAGCTTCTTGAAATTTGCAATTCTTGTCCACGACGCCGAATTGAGGTTCCTGGATTGTCACACACTGCCTCTAATTGACATTTGAACTGCTTGTTTTTGGACGACCAGTGTGTTTGGCGTCTCCCAGTGATCCTGTCTCTCGGAATTTTTCAATTAATCGCTTCACAGTTGACGAAGTTAAAACACTATTCCGACCATATTTTGTATGAAATTTTCGAACTACGACCGCCAAGCATTCATTATTTTTGACATATTGCTCAACAATGAAGACACGTTGTTCTATTGCGTAACGCTCCATTTTTACTAACCCTAAACTGTCAACTGTCGATTTATTTTGTTTTTAGGGTTGGCAACACTGTACTGCATAAATGGCGGCAAATTCAAATCTCGCGTTAATTTTGGGACACCCTTCATAAGAGTCCTTATTAGCTCCCTCACTGAACACTGCCCGTTCAGGTATCACCTTAACAAGATGGGCATCTCAGAGGCAGTTGAGTGCAGATTGTGTGGTGTGTGGGACACCCTGTGCGACTCCCCTGCCTTGGCAGCCAGGCGAATCGAATACTCTCCAAACCATGGCGTAAGCGACAACGGGAAAACTACCTCTCTATCAATCGAATAGGGTAATTGAGGCATTTGTGAATTTAGTTTCGGGCGAATCCTCCGCTCACGCTGGCGATTAGGCGGAATCCACAAGTTGGGTTCCGGGAGAACGACTTTTTGGCAACCGCCGACTTAATTGACCGGGCGACCGAGCGGAGCGATATTTCAGGGCTGGAGGTGGCAATTATTTAAGTGAAACGCTCCGACAAAAATAAAATAAAAAATGTAAAAAAAAAAAGCTCCGGAAGGGAAATTGCAGGAAACGCGACGTTACCGCGTTCGCGACGTAACTAGGGGGAAAAATATATTTTTCGAAGCGAAAAATTAACATAAACTACGGATTTTCCGAGGGTAGCGCAGTTTTAGATCAACGAGCGGAGATTAAATTGAACGAACGAAATGCGTTTTTATTTCTGAACGACCAACTAAGCCCCTGCAGCGCTAAACAATTTCTATTGTCGACGTTTTTGTACGGGTCTAAAAATACACACCGTAATATCATAGTTAGTCCTTGTCCCTCGTTCATTTAAACTTATTTATTGTTATCACGCAGTGCAACCATTAGGTATGTAAATAAAGTAATGAGATCGATTTTTTTACCCATTTTTACTTTCCGCTCCCCCGAAGGGGGTAATCGTGTCGAAAAAAAAGTTAGGTGTTCTTCAGATTTTTACGTTTTGAGGCCTACAGATTATGATTAAACTTTCAGATTACCTTCTACTAGTTGGCACGTTACTTCTTCATAAATATCTCCATGGAAATACGGTGAACAGAGAAAATCAAAAATACGTTTTTTACGCTTTTTGGCAAATGGCTTCGATGAGTTTCACCAAACTCACAAGATATTTTAAAATATCTGGTGCGTTGCAACACACAACTATCTTTGGCTCTACGTCAATTCACTTCGTACATGGCTAATTCTACTTAATCAATTCATTTATCACTAAGTTCCTTTGAACTTGGTCAAATAACACGCCACAGCAGGAGGAAGCGGTAGCGCCTACAGTTCTGGAATTTATTGTGCTACTCGTACTCATTGCAGAACCATTATTGAGCATTTGGTATACAAAAAATTAACGAGGCTGTAAACACGAATTTTTTGAAGGAGGATAGTAACCACTTGTACAGAGTTATTGGGTAAAAACGTTTAGAACTGGTAGTAAGCGAAACGGCGGTAGTTGAAATTCAGGAATTTCTGGAGTGAGCCCCACGTATCTCATGAGCGTTTTTAAACGCTCACCCTTTAGATATTGTATTGGACTACAATACCAATTTTCTTTAACATTCTACCAACATTCCAGCGGAGTTTGAAAGGAAAAAACCGGAGTAAAAACGCTTTTCGTCGAAAATGTTGATAATTTATTGTGCCGCGCTCATCATTTTCCTACAAATGGGAATTTTATAGTATAATTGTCTTATTTAGAGCTATCTATATAAAACATTTAATTAAAATCGTTAGAGCCGTTTTTGAGAAAAAAAATTTGGTGTTTTGATCACTATGATAACTATAGCTGAATTTCGGTGGATTTTGCCCTTACCCTTATTTTTGCGTCCCATGGTAACCTATAGGCTAGACATCAAGTTTCAGCTGATTTGGTACGGTTGTTTTCTCTACAAACCGCGCTAAAATCGATTTCGTCGAAAGTTTTCGTAATTTATTGTGGTGCTCTCGTCATTTTCCCATGAATGGGAATTTTATGGTATAGTTGCCATATTGGGAGCGACCAATGTAAAAAATTTAATCAAAATCGGTAGAGCCGTTTTTGAGAAAAAAAATATTTGGTGTTTTGACCACTATGATGACTATAGTTAAATTTCGGTGGATTTCGTTCATACCCTTATTTTGGCGTCCCATGGTTACCTGCGAGGGAGATATCAAGTTTGAGCTGATTTGATACGGTGGTTTTCTCTAAAAATCGTTCCCAGACGCACATACACTGACCATTTTCCCAAATAGTGTTTTAAGGACTCAGGGGGGTCTGAAACGTAGAGATCTGAAGAAAACTCAAGACTCAAGAAACCAGATTTTTCCGAAGAATGTTCTGCTGCTTTTTCAATACAATTCTTTTACGAAATCTCCGTCAGTAAATGGCTTGCCATCCTTGGCCAAGATCAGATTTTAAAGCTTGCCCTCACGGTGGCTTCATTATGAGAAAATTTCTCAAAAAACGCGACCTTTTCTGAGCGCATCTGCTCTTTTAACAATTACTTTTGGAGTATTTCGTCTCATAACGTCAACGGGTGTTGTATTCCTTGAGAACTGCTATGCTGTCGTCGCAAATGAGACATAAAGCGCAGTTACTGAGTCGGCACCTAAACTGAAGTCAATGATAACGCTGTCAAAATAGCTTGGTACCTGCACCGTTTTTGCTGTACACATCTTACCTATTACTGAGCGGTTATATATTATTATAACCAGCCCGTATAAGGGTTTCCTATTACGCTTGTTTCATGTTTGTGTCCATTAGATGTATTAAAAGCAAAGACATCGCAGCGGCGCAGAAATCCTGTCGTGGTCCGTAGTTTGGAGACCCCTGCTGTAGGGATAACGTGGCACGCAAATCCTCTCGCAGTCCGTAGTTTGAACTACAACCCTGAATTTAATCAGAATGGTATCAAATGAGCGGAATTTATAAGGAAACTGTAAATTCGTCGAGCTGACGGGTGGTTGGTTTGAGACGCTGAAACGTTATTTTTCCTGTATTGGCCCTCGAGTTCTTTTAATTAGTAGTCTGGCTTCAGTATCATTTTAGTAATTGTTCTGTTTTCGATCTATACGCAGTTGTACACCTATGATTACTCATTTCATTCGATCCAGCATCTAAAAATACTTCGAAAACGCTACCAAACACGGCGTATCTGCGTAAAAACTGCCAAACTTGCGTTAACCTTTTTTTGTCTATAACCACCATGACCTTCGTCCGATCGGGTTGTCAAGCAGAACGCCCAACTAGATACCAAACGGGATTTTGTTGCTATAGAACTGATTTTTTCGTCCACGTTAAGGGCACATGGGCGGAAGACGGCGGAGGGACATGGCAGATTTGGAATCCCGATGGCTTGAAACGAAAAATGTCAAATTGGGGGGGAGAGAATATAATACACCAAACAGTGCATTTGTTGAGCCTTTTCTATGGTACTGTCACGTTATTTAGAACTGTCCATACTAAAAATTTAATGAAAATTATTACGGCCGTTTTTGACAAAAATAAACTCATTTTGCTCACTACGATCACTATTGTTGGCTGATGGAGTTTCTCGGAGGATCACACATGCAGACCATGCTGCTCTTGAAGCCAGAAGCCGGTAACATAACCAATCTCTAGGTAATCTTGTTGGTACCTCACCTTCTCAACGAGTCCATCACCAAGACCATTCCTCTGATTCTACTCTCGACTTACCTGGCTGGCCCTGGCAAACCAGGCCTAACCACAGCTCCTGCCCACCTGGTCGCATGAGGGCAGGTTCAATTTAACCCGGGGAGCCATGTACCGCCCAAGGAACACCACACACTGCGCCAAGACACAGCCAGTGCTGCACCCCTGATTTTACCTGTCTCCACTCCACAAGCTTACGACACCGCCATAGAAAGATCAGTATTGTCATATTTCCGCATCTTGGCTGGCGAAATTCGCGCAAGATCTCGGCTGCCAGAAACGCCTGGACTTCCAGGACCACTGTAGACTGGTTGAGATCAACAGTCTGGTCTCAGTCCTTCTCCAGAGACAATCTAGTACTGCCACCATCTCTCCAATTCCCCACCCTCAGATGACAATGGACCAGTAGCCTGCTTGCATGATGCTTGACATGGGCTTGAGCGACTCAAACTGCCCACCTGGTCGCATGAGGGCAGGTTCAATTTAACCCGGGGAGCCATGCACCGCCCAAGGAACCCCATGTTCGTCGAAAATCTGAATTATAGTTTGTTCTCAATTTTAGGGCGCAGCTCGAACAATTTTGCTTTCGATTTGCCAAACAGTGGGGTTGAGAGGTTAATAGTGAGTATGTACCCCTTCAAGCCCTAACTCAATAGAAGAGCAATCCGCCATAAGCGCATTTTCTCCCTCGCCGCGCCTTGGTCGCGTTTTGTGCGCTTATTGCGTTTCGAAACGATCCGACGATACCCTTTTGATTTGATTATGCGATCCATACGTTCCCGCTCTTCGTCGTTGCGTACGTGAAACCAATTTGGTCCATTAGACAGTAATGGCGGGTTGATCACCTTTATGGCTCGTTTGTTAAGTGAGAACTTTGAAAGGGAGGGTGTTCGGATGAGCCCGCAAGAAATTCTAACTAAACGAACTCGTTTTACCGCCTTTTTCGTGGGAAATGAAGGTGTTGCAGTGTCAAAACGTTCATAATGAACAATTTTTAAACTGTTCTCACTTTCTAGTAACGAAGTTGAGGTTTCTTCAGGTCTCTTTGCATATCCTAGGTAACTGAATCAGATTCATCTCGACGCGATACCCACACTGCGGCCACAAACGGGCTTATTGTAAGGGCCCACGGTCAGACACTCCCACACCTGCCGCGATGTAAGACAGCAGGAGGGCAAGGCCTTGAGAGTAGTCTGACTGTCCACCATGATGTGGATCCTGTGTCTTTTACTCTACGAAGTAGGAAGAAAAGTTATGTAATCGGCTGAAGAAATTTTGCCTGAATTTTTATGTATTAAGGCCTTCTGAGTCCGAAAAAACTATTTGGGAAAATGGGTCTGTGTGAGTGTGACTGTTCGGAAAGTAAGCAAGGCTCTGCAGAAGCCACAGCAAAAGTAGAGCCACCTTCGGACGTACTCGCCCCTAAAGCTGGCTGGTTTTCGGGACGTTGGCCGTCCGAAGGCTAATAAACCTCCATAGAATGGTGCCCTCTGCTGTTCGTGCTTAGCTAGGCCTCCCATGTGCGTACATTCATGTCCGGGTTCAATCAGGGGGACTCGATATTCCATCTCTCTCTAATGCTATTCCATTCTCTGCCATAAGCGCTTGCTTGCTTTGCTGGCACGGTGACTTCATTGCGCGGCTCCACTTCTTCTCCCTCAAAGACTCTCCATCATGCACGACTGGCTAACGACCAAATACCTCCGCAGATCTGAGTTCGGTGGATGCTGCAGGGGCCAGCCTCTTGCACATTAGCCAAACCACAACTTCCACGACTGATATAACCCTCGTCGAGGGTTTAGGACCAGTCATCAAATAAGGAAACAGATCTGGGCCTGGGATGTTGCAGAGGCTTTAGCTGGTCTTGGATTCGTTCATGATCAGCTGCAGTGGTGTGATATGGCGAATCCATCTCGCCTTCAGAGTTGGCGACTGCTCTGCGCGGTTCAGTTGACAAGTGGGCACTTGGGCAGTGTCCCTACTCTTGTGCGTGGGTGGAGAGGTCTTCAGAGGGCATGCTTGGAAGGGATTACTGGCACTTTCACACAATTCGTGTGGCGTCACTGCCTACAGCGATGAAGTGTCCAAGAGTCCAGGATGCTGTTGTGTCTGCGGTAACCAGTTTGAGTCGCTCAGGCCCATGTCAAGCATCATGCAAGCAGGCTACTGGTCCATTGTCATCTGAGGGTGGGGAATTGGAGAGATGGTGGCAGTACTAGATTGTCTCTGGAGAAGGACTGAGACCAGACTGTTGATCTCAACCAGTCTACAGTGGTCCTGGAAGTCCAGGCGTTTCTGGCAGCCGAGATCTTGCGCGAATTTCGCCAGCCAAGATGCAGAAATATGACAATACTGATCTTTCTGTGGCGGTGTCGTAAGCTTGTGGAGTGGAGACAGGTAAAATCAGGGGTGCAGCACTGGCCGTGTCTTGGCGCAGTGTGTGGTGCAAGAACACTTCTGAGGAGATGCTTCGCCTGAGTTTGTCCTCAGGCGTTCTCCGGGGTAGCACCACCCGCGCGTTGCTCGGGTTGTATCTAAACTGGTTGTCGTTCTACCGTTACCAGGATCTTCAGAACAATTGACGCGGTAGTCCAACTAAGTACCTATACGATGAGTCTTCGAGCACGCTCAATATATATAGGAGCTACTCCGGAATTTCAACCCTGCAGTTTTTACCCCATAATTCTTAATCGGTTAACGCGATTCGTCTCCAAACAATCACGTAGAATTTGATTGCTCAATAACGGTTGTGGTACAAGTAGGAACCGCACAAACAATTCCAGAACCTTATGCTCCTCCTGCTGTCACGTAGAACGTTCAACTGTTGTGCAAACTGGTGAACTGATTATCAAACCAGATTTTGCACACGTAAGTTTAATTAAACATAAATTAATCGTTGAGCTCATATGAAATAAACAAGTGGCTGCGTGTGAAAGTTCGAAACAAAAAGTAGTAAATAAATTGGTACTTGTACAAGCTTTCGTCGCTCGACGTTTAAATTTTGTGCTCCCACTTGATGTACAATAGGCCCCCGGCTGTATAGTGGTCCAGGTATGGCACTGGCAGATGGCTAATGTGCTGACGTCACTCACATTAAAACAAAATAAAGTAAAACAGCGTATTTGATTAAGTAAGTGGTGCAGCTGCTTGAACATTGTCTATTTGCTCGAGTCAAGACAATCGCTAAATGCACGTGTCTTTGTCTTTCGTGTGAAGAAAAGTTACCATAAAAGATAACTCAAGAGCCAGTTGCGCTTACACGTGTCAAAATTAAATACAATGTTGAAGATGACGTCACCAGCTGTTGGCGAATTTTCCATTGCACCAACCTTTGATAGCGTTATCAGTTTGTTAGTTAACTATTTCCTAGGGAGGCCTTAATTAAAGTGCAAACAGCATGTTACATGTAACGTTCCGATCGTTACATCGAGTAAAGCGGCTCTCGTTTCGTACTTTTGTTTGATAATACACTCGTTACTTTCTTTCGTTCGATCTTGTGGTGTACCCCATCCATAGACATTGACATTAGAACTGCAAAAGTGAAATGATTTGTCCGAGATGAGGTCGAAACGAAGAATTGTACGTTTTTTTTTTTATTACAAACTTACTCAATACGAAGTTGCAATTCGCATCATGGCGCCTTCACACCCACCAACCAACTCCATTCATACTTCAACCACCTCAAGCTAACCATGCTCCGAATATTTACGTTATCAGATTAGCAGAATGAATTGATAGCAGTGTTTACAGCCGGACGACTCTCACTTCTGCCAACCTAACCAGCCTCCTCCGTCAAGACATCCCTCCTCAATGAGATTGAGAGAAGGTTCCCTTTTTACTTTCCTTGCTCTACGAAGTAGGAAGAAAAGTTATGTAATCGGCTGAAAAAAAATTTTGAGTTTTCTTCAGATCTTTACGTTTCAGACCCTCCTGAGTCCGAAAAACACTATTTGGGAAAATGGTCCGTGTGCCTGTGAACGATTTTTAGAGAAAACCATCGTACCAAATCAGCTCAAACTTGATATCTCGCCCGCAGGTCACCATGGGACGCCAAAATAAGGGTTTGAACAAAATCCACCGAAAGTTAACTATAGTTATCATAGTGATCAAAACACCAAATATTTTTTTCCTCAAAAACGGCTCTAACGATTTTGATTAAATTTTTTACGTTGATAGGCCTCAATAAGGCAACTATAGCATAAAATTCCCATTACTGGGAAAATGACGAAAGCAGCACAATAAATTTCCAAAACTTTCGACGAAATCGATTTTAGCGCGGTTTATAAAGAAAACCACCGTACCAAATCAGCTGAAACTTGATGTCTAGCCTACAGATTACCATGAGAAGCAAAAATAAGAGTATGGGCAAAATCTACTGAAAATTAACTATAGTTATCATAGTGATCAAAACACCAAATTTTTTTCTCAAAAACGGCTCTAACGATTGTGATTAAATTTAGCTCTCAATAAGGCAATGATACCGTAAAATTCCCATTCCGGGGGGAAATGACGAGAGCAGCACAATAAATTATCAAAATTTTCGACCAAAAGCGTTTTAGCGCAGTATTTTCCTTATAAACTCCACTGGAATTTTTGTAGAATGTTAAAAAAGATTGGTATTGTAGTGCAATCCAATACCTGAAGGGTGAGTGTTTAAAAACGCTCATGAGATAGATGGGGGTCACTCCAGAAATTCCTGAATTTCAACTACTGTCGTTTCGCTTACTACCAGTTCCAAAAGTGTTTACCCAATAACTCTGCGAAAGTAATCACTATCCTTCTTCAAGAAATCTGTGTTTACAGCCTCATTAATTATCAGTGTACCAATTGCTCAATAATGATCCTGGAATGAGTACGAGCAGTACAATAAATTCCGGAACTGTAAGCGCTATCGCTTTTTGCTACCGTGAAATGCTGTTTGAACAAGTTCAAATGAACTGAGTGGTAACTGAACTGATCAAGTAGACAAAGCCATATACTAGAAAGTGAATTGACGTAGAGCTAAGGAAAGTTGTGTGTTGCAACGCACCAGACATTTTTGCCTTTTGTTTTTGTTGCTTCTAGCGGACGTTGCATTAATTATTTACGAACGTTGCTTTCCATCAGTCCGGGAAATAATACAGTGATTCTCTCTGACCTTTTCGTCGCTCCCTTTTGGTTTTTTGAGTCGTGCTCGTGTTTGCGTCTTGCCTATCAAGTTGCCACTAACCGAAGAAAGTGCCACAGCGGTCAATAGAGTCCTGCTGCTGTTTCCAGATGCTGCTGCTGCATTGTCGACTTCACAGACGCCAGAGGTCGCTGTGTCGAATATAATTGCTCTTGACTTTAATTGGCGCTGGCGGCCGATAGTTCAAGTAGGAGCGAACTTTGCACACAGTCGAACTAGAGCACAGTGGAAGGGCTGTTGCGTTTGTTCCAATAAGCCTGCCTTCATCACGCCAACATGTACTGTGGACTCTTTTTTGCTAGGAAATGAGCTGTTATGAATTATTTCGTAGTCAAAGAAATACTACTCGTGTGTTAAACTTTACTGCAAAAGGTATTGAATTAAAGAGTGAGGAGTGGGACGTACATTGGCCTAGGTTTTCCAAGCCCTTTTTGTGTGAAAAGGGGTGTTGCAATAAAACTACCAACATAATGATTGAAGTGCTGCACAACGTCACAGCTGGGGAGTGCAGGATGAGGCTCTTTAGCGATTTCTAATAGAGTTTATGTCTTCTGGACTCCTGGGCGTAAAGGGATCACTGGAAATGAGAGGGCCAGAGTCTTCCACATTGTGGAGCATCTCCGTCACTGTGAGAGAGTACGTCAGGAGTGTGCATCAGACTGTCTGGAATGCTGCGGGAGTGTGGCACACTAAACGCTTCATCCCAAGACCAACACACGAGTTCGTGTCTAAGCATCGCTTTAATCGATTAATCTGCTGCAGGAAGCAAGGGCTCATTTCACATGTGGAACGATCTTTTTTTGGATCGTAGCGGAGAGAGTCTGCTCCCAGTGGCCTCATGAAATCACTTCTGCGCATTGAGAACCGACCCAGAAAAGTTTAGCACGTTGTATCAGGTTGGCCCTCTTGTCCTCTCCACCCACACGAGAATCTTGCAGCGTTCCGCCATTCTAACTCATATACTGCCCTGACGTTTGGGAGGTTCAGAAGGTATTTCCTCCATGTCTTCATTTCTGAGGGACTGACCTTGGTTCAGCAAGTTCCATCCTCTTCTCGAAGGGCGTAGCATTGAAATCGCCACACCAGGGCCCTCTCCCCCTCCGCTCGAAGTAAGGTAGGCGCTATAATACGTAAACCTTCACTTCTGCACCCTGCTGCCCTGTTCATCCTTAGTAGTCTCACTGGTATAGTTACACCTCTTTCTGCCTTTGAAACTGTTGAAGATCCTGCGCCATTTTGCCCAGAGCGGAGCAAGCACCTAATGGGTCCTGTGTACTCCCTCTTCTTGTGGCCTTGCTCCTCTCAGCAGTAGCAGAGAAGGGCACTAAGCTCACTAGCTAGTGGCCTAGGCATTGGAACAATCTCAGCGCATCCACACCAAAACAGACCCTACAGCTCCATCCGATACTAAGCCCTTCCCCAAAAGGACAGCATTGGCTTCTATCCTAACTATGGCTCTTCTTCGCTCCCTCATATTACTCTTTGTCGCTACTTATTTGAGTACAATGTATTTAATATTTAATCTAAGAGTGTGACATTTGAGTTAATTTTTTGTTGTTTTGTTTCAGGTAAGTGGTGTTCTTTCTCGACTTCATCGAACCACCCTCTTGAGGATAAGATGTAAGTTGAGGAATAAGGGCCGATTTATCAATTCTTTAGTTAAAACGTTGATTAGGTAGCGCTCTGTTAACGATAATCATGGAGTGAAAAAATTCTTGAGCTCGGATCGCGTTTATCAATCGGCAATCGACGACTAGTTAGCTAGCGAGAGTTTTAATGCGGGGAAGAAGGGCTGCCACTACGCTCAAACGAGAATCCCTCGAACGAAGAGGCGACTTGGCGAGTTTTCCTCCAAAACAATGTGTTGGAGAGTTGGTACTGTCGATTTCATTATTTGACATTTTCATTCGAATACCCAAAATATCAGTTGCAGAATTGTTTAATAATATATTTGTGATCTTACTTGATACTTTTCTCTTTTTTCCAATTCTTTTCTTATCTTTCCTTACTTCTCATTCTTTTCTTACTCCTCTACTTTGTAGCTCATTTTTCGTATTGTGATTATTTTTGTTAAGTGTTTGTCGTGATTTTTTTCGTCGATTTTATAACTTTACGTCGTGAGTGGGGCAAGCATAAGTAAAAAAAAGTTCGTTACAGAAAATTCTTTATTCCAAATTAATCATACACCAAGCAACTTTAAAAAATTGGAAAAACGATACATGATGCTTCTCAACACCAAATGTGCGGTGTGTTTCACTCAAATTGACATTTTCACGTGTGTACAGTCGATAACACCAGTGGTCTGTACCATTCTAGCCCAGTGGTAAAACGCTCTTTGGGCTTTTGAGATTTTTTCTTCTCCGAATATCGTCTTTAAGAAAGTAGGGGCAAATGAGCAGTGGTCTGGGAAACTAGTTTCACAATGAGGGAGCCAGGAGTTTTACTAACGCCACAAAAGTCGCCTACAGCTATTAGCATCGAACCTGCAAAGAGAAAACAAAAATGGTTATTTACGTGCTCTACTACCACATAATTCTAAAATGTATACGAATAATCGCATTGAATTGTAATGCCCATTTTCTTTATACAGCCTCATTAAAGTAGGATGAGAGCTACCTGATTGGCAACAAAGACAATTTGATTGAGTTTTCTTCAGATATTTACGTTTCAAACTTTTTCAAAGCCCCCATTTCAGAACATGGTGTGTGCGATTGTGGACACGATTGAGAGAGAATGACAGAACCCAGTCAACTCACGATCCCACACCCACATTAGACGGTGACACAAAATTATAGTTTTCACTGTGGTCAAAACGCATAATTATCACCGCCATCGTTCACGTCAAATTCGTGTTGGGAATCCAATAAGGTACGAAATAGAATTTCAATCATAATCAGCAACGACCAAATTACGGCATTCAAACAGCTAATTCCAAAAGAATCAAAACAACTTTCCTCAACATAATCGTCAAACGTGACTCATTATTGGTTACTCAAACAATGACATAATGTAATTAGGGATAACTATAGATTCCTCGACGTTCTTCTTTATCAGTTTATACGTACACATTGTGAACACAATTGCACTATGCTGCATTATTAGTGCATTGCGCTGAACGTACGAGGGGACTAGGGAACTCGGGATTAGTCGAACCCAGACATTTGGACTTATAGAATTGAAACCTTAACATTCGATGAAAGCTCTTAATTACTTTTCGAACTTGACGTAAGTTATATCATGCACATAAGTAACGTGGTTGGTCGATAAAATATTAGGTCTGTACTTACCGAGACCGTAGAACCTGAGCGTTAAGAGGAGTTTCGTCATAGGCGTAATTGCGTGATTGCGGTTGCTTGGCGATTCTATTCGCGTTCGAATTAGCGAAAGTACAAACTCCGTTGTTTCTTTCGACAACCGGAACCTAGAATGGAAATCTACGTCGAGTGTGTCAAAATATTCAATTCTCGGACGGACCTGGTACGGCCTTCTCTCCCACTCAAGAAACGCGTGTACCTCTTCGTCGGAGAAATCAGAGTCCGACAGATCGTAGTCGAAATCCAATGTTAATGCAATGATTTAAAATTTAGGTGACGAAAACCCAATAGAATAGAATAGTAATAAAATCGCGAAAGCGCAAACGAAAACAGAACGAGGCTAGCGAAACACAACCGAAAATGGCTGCCAACAAACTAACTGATAACTAACGAGCGAAGAGACGAGTTAAAACATAACTAACAGCTAGCGCTAACGCGGTGTCAAAGTGAATTGATGAACGCGTCTTCGGGAGTTAACGAACGATTTGACTTAGTCAACCTTCAGTCAAGCTAGCAAATGCCATTGATAAACCGGCCCTAAGTGTCCGAACATAATCTACTAAATAGCGATACGTCATGATTTTTATTTAATTTATGGGAGAAATTTTGTGTGATGCTACGCAATAGTTATTTGTCGAGTGGTGAAATAGTCCGTTTAGGGCTGTTTTGTGCTCATTGCCGGTATAATATTTTTAGAGTGGCTCAAGAGAAGCCCTTGTGAGGAAAGAAGTTGTTTATGTACCGGGTGTATAGATTCTCCCACGTTTGTTTTCAATTCGAGTTCTGTCGTTAAGTTCAACTTGAGCGTAAACGTTGGATCGTGCGGGCTTCAGTAATTCAGAGATTGCGCTCTCGTGTGTTGGCAATGTTGTCAATAGAACAGAAGTAAAGGGCTTCGAGAAGACGAAATGAAGGAGGATAACGCGAACGCGCCGACGGAGCACATGTGAGGAGAAATAACGTTCGAAAAGTTCCCATTATTACAAAATTCAAAGGCATGTCCCTCTGAAGAGATGGGGTTGAAAGACAACAAGGAAAAAAAAAACCTTATGGAAGTTCTCGGTCGAAAGGGAAAGAGAGGAGTTCGGGTGAGACAAGAGATATCCATTAATGATGCAAGGTCCCGAACAAGAGCACCCGATTCCCCAACCCTTATTGATATGTATCTGAAGCCTGGACCACAAAAGAGAAGGCCGCATGGCCATCTCTCCCGATCTTGAGTCTCGACTCTTCAGGACCCCATTTTCACGTACAAGTCGCCGGTTGATAAGAATAGCGCCATAAAAATGATTGTCGCGAGCGAATTTCTGAAACGCCGACGGGCCCAGTAATTTTTCTTGGCAGTTAATTAAATTTTAATTTATAAACGAGACGTGCGAGACACCTTTGCGTGTTGACTCTTGAATGCTGTAATGTCTATACGACGCTATCACCCAACAAATACGAATAACAGTGCTCCTCCACATATCCGCAGTTAGCGGAAACAATAAACAACACATAGTCGACTCATCACACACTTTCTTCTGCAGTACGCACGTTCAGCCGTTTTATATCACTCTAGCAACTAACCAAATCCATTTTCCATTCGCCGTATGCTCTTGATATAAGTCAGCTCAATATTCTGCGCCGTGTGTTTCACACTTGTTATACAAAAACAATCGAGTAAAACGACTGAAAATAGAGTAGAGTGCCGATAACCGCACCTTTCTGTCTCCATCCATTGCTGAGATATGATTTTTACATTGTTTTTGAAAACCATGGGCTTTCCCACGCTCCTCCACTTGAAAAAACTTTCATCAACTTTTGACCTCATTTTGGGATTAAACGTTAATCCCGGGGGGTCCAGGTGGCAACCGAGAAAACGCCTACCTGTTGTGTGGCGTCCACGAACGACCTCATGTCCTCTCAGTTTCCATGGAGCTGGTGTTCCCTGCAACCTCATCCAGCCGCACTGCCAGCCCCCAGTACACGGTACACAGTAAATCTTCAATCTGCAACTCTCTCCAGAGTGACGTTCTCGCTTGATCGCTCCCTGGAAGGTCTAATGAATAACCCTCGACTGCCTTAGGCCAGGCGAATCCCGCCAATAGCCAGCCCTGCACTTCTCCCACTTGCTAATCTCATTCATGTTGCTCTTGGCGATCTCTACTCAGGCCCCACTGGGAGAAGTGCAGATCCTCATTGCGTTTATTGAATCCTTGAGCATAAGTGGACCATCTGGTCAGACTCTGCCTTTACTGTACCTATAGAGACCATTGTGGGACGTCTCCGTCACTAGTCAGTGTCTGTAACGCTCCCAACGCTTCATCTCAAGACCGACGCACGAAATAAGTCGGAGACTTTTGATGATGAAGAGTAAGTACTTAAGGCAGATAACGGAGTATCATCACGGTACAGTGCAAAATGAGCAAGCACGCACATATACTCGACATACCTCGGTGCAGGTTGTGTGGTACACATGAAAAGACTCCTTATCATGTGTTACGAGGGGGGTTTGGAGACGCTTTTGAGCTTTAAAGGGAGTCAGGCGGTACACACGTACTAGCCCAATTCCAGAGACTTGAAAGTGAGCGATTTTTGGGGTCTTCGGCACTTCTCCAAGGCTGAGCGTCAAAGAAGACTTGCAAGGAACATCTGGCATGCTTTAGGACCTGTGAGACAGCAGGACGGGCACAATAGGACTTCAGGCTGCGCTCTTATCCTAAATATGGAACTGTCCGAGTTGTAAATAAATTTATAGGGTTTACAGATTGTTTCGGCAGGAACTAGAGAGCGGTTTGCGGCGGAACAGCTCTTCTAAGACGAGAGAATTCCCGTCTCCCGCGTTATCAAATGTTATCACAACGAAAAAAAAAGTATTGTGAATCTCTCCCTCTCTCTCATTGTGCACCCGCTTTGTATAAAATCCATTCAAGTTGTGTCAAATTCGACCACCAAACCCCCCGTAAATACCGCTTGTGGTGGATCATACCACATCCGTGGCGTAGCTACACGATCTCTCCTCAACGTTCCCAGGATTCGCCTCACGTCATCGGCCGGGGTAAGTACCGCACAGCAAGCCAGACGAAGTCATTTGGTGAGTCAAGTCCCCCATTTGTATTTCCTGCAAACTCAATTGATTACTCGACCGTGATCCAACATCCAATTACAGTCCACTGCGTTAGTCTGTCCCCAACACAGATGTTAAGATAAGTGATGCTTTGAACTAGGTATTCTTATTGAGGACTGGATTCCTAGTTGGTGTCTGGATTTATGTCGTTTTCGTTCATTTATTTAATTGGTGCTTGAGTTTTACCGCCTCGAAATACTGCGTTAAATCATGATGAAAACCTTTTAAGTGAAATTCGTAGGTGATCCCCCCCCCCTCTTCCTCCCATCCTCCTCAAAGTGGCTGACGTGATTATGAATGTACCCGGTATAAGAGCGCAGGGATAGCGGTTGGCGTCTCCCTTTTCACTACGTTGACTGATCAATTTTCATAACTCATCCATTTTACGAGCAACAACCTAATCAGCGAGTTCTGCTCCTGAACCTTCCAACCTTTTTTTTTTTTTTCGGCTTTCAAACCTCTCGGTTCTTTAAGATGGCGACATCCGGCTCCCAAAAGGGAATTCGTTTTGGAAGTGAAGCGACTCGCTTCCTGGTCCCTGTTTCGCGCTCCGACGTCTACCAACTGCCCCATCTGTTCGCCCTCGCTGAACTGAAATATTATCGAGGTTGTCTTGACACTGTTTGACCGTGTCGGCATTTGCATAAAACATATCCGACTCACGGGTTTTTATGTGTATTCCTCTGACGGTAGATACCTGACCCGGGAGGCTCGTGTCTTCGAATTTCAAAATGGATTAAAAACGCTGCGCCATATTTTACGCGCTCCCGCAACGTGAGCTCAACGTTCCATTTTCAACTTTTTCATCGTCTTTTTTTTTTTTGCATCATCTAGCGACGCGAAAGTTTATTGAATGACTGTGCGTAGAGTTCATGAGAAGTAACCCGACACTCACTCGGCAGTAAACGGATCGTGATCTTGCATTAATGCGGATTATTTTCGCGGCGCTTCCCTAGTACTCTAAGTTACTTAAAAGAGTGAAGTTGTGTTATTTCGCGCTTGGAGATTAGTTGGACCGCAGAGCGGTTTTTATCCCGCGCGTGACGATCTTCCTGATATAACTGCACGCTTATGTTACGATGAAACGTCGGATTATTCTTCCCGAGCTCTGTGCCGAGTGACGTTTGTCCCGCGGTCCTAAAACGGCTACGCGCTGTTCAATGTACTCAGAATTCCTGTCGATTCGAAGGTACATAAAACAGCTGCAATACAGGTTACAGAGCCCTGACATAAATAGTAATATTGCCCGTGGTAGGGGAAGAGTCAGGCCCGTTTGGAATAAAAAAGTGTAACATACGCTTTCTTGATGACATCAAAGTGTCATCCTAATACCGTCTTCATTAGCCGTTAATTTGAAAATGTTAGAAGAACTTGGTAGAGTGTTACGTAAAACGTGATATTTAGTAATTTATTGACAGGAAGAAAACAAAATGCACACATCAGCTCCACTTACAAAATAAGTTCATAGAACTTGTGGTTGCTGGTGGAGTGGTGGACCAATTCTCAAACAAACAGACGGCATTGCGAAATAAACGATCGCAGATTACCACTCACTAGTCTTTCTGCTGATTTTAACATTAAAACCTTACTTCCAAAACAGCTCCGTATGCCCCTGAACTTGAAATTTTAGAAATTAAATTCTTTTATCTTAGCCTATATAAGAAAATGATTAGAATCCGTAAAACATCGGGATTAATTTTGCAAGCACAAAAGGAACGTTATAGTCTTGTAATAAGCGCGTTTCCTCGCTCTCTCAGTGTTCAACTTAGTGACAATATTAAAAGATAGAGCAGTTCGCGTGTTGACAGCAAATGTGCTTCAGTCAACTACCAGTTTTGAATACAAATATCTGGTGCGTTGCAACACACAACTTTCCTTAGCTCTACGTCAATTCACTTTGTACATGGCTAATTCTATTTAATCGATTCATTTATCAATCAGTTTTTTTGAACTTGGTCCAACAACAGGACACAGCAGCAGGAAGCGGTAGCGCCTACAGTTATGAAATTTATTGTGCTGCTCGTACTCATTTCAGGACCATTATTGAGCAATTGGTACACAGATAATTAACGAGCCTGTAAACACGAATTTTTTGAAGGAGGATAGTAATTACTTTTGCAGAGTTATTGGGTAACAACTGTTAGAACTGGTAGTAAGCGAAACAGCGGTAGTTGAAATTCAGGAATTTCTGGAGTGAGCCCCATGTATCTCATGAGCGGGTTTAAACACCTCACCCTCTGGGTATTGAATTGGACTACAATACCAATTTTCTTTAACATTCTACCAAGATTCCAGCGGAGTTAATAAGAAAAAACCGCGCTAAAAACGCTTTTCGTCGAAAATGTTGATAATTTATTGTGGTGCTCTCGTCATTTTCCTACGAATGGGAATTTTATGGTATAATTGCCTTATCAAAAGATATCAATATAAAAAATGTAATCAAAATCGTTAGAGCCGTTTTTGAGAAAAAAAAATATTTGGTGTTTTGATCACTATGATAACTATAGTTAACTTTCGGTGGATTTTGCTCATACCCTTATTTTGGCGTCCCATAGTAACCTGTAGGCCGGAGATCAAATTTGAGGTGATTTGGCTCGGTCGTTTTCTCTAAAAACCACTCTAAAATCGATTACGTCGAAAGTTTTGGTAATTTATTGTGCTGCTCTCGTCATTTTCCCACGAATGGGAATTTTGTGGTATAATTATCTTATTAAGAGCTACCAATATAAAAAATTTAATCAAATCGTTAGAGCCGTTTTTGAGAAAAAAAAATTTGGTGTTTTGATCACTATGATAACTATAGTTAACTTTCGGTGGATTTTGCTCATACCCTTATTTTGGCGTCCCATTGTGACCAGCGGGCGAGATATGAAGTTTGAGCTGATTTGATACGGTGGTTTACTCTAAAAATCGTTCACTGACACACATACACACACGCACACACAGACCATTTTCCCAAATAGTGTTTTTCGGACTCAGGAGGGTCTGAAACGTAAAGATCTGAAGAAAACTCAAAATTTGTTTTTCAGCCGATTATATAACTTTCCTTTCTACTTCGTGGAGCCAAGGAAAGTAAAAATGCTATACTGCAGCATTTCCCTCGCACTAAGCACCCTAAACTCCCGGTAAAGCACAACTCTTGGGTACCGGGAACTTTTCTTAAGGGCGACTTGCGAGAACGCCCACGCTAAAATACAGTATTTTAATCAAGTAAAAACCAAAACGAAGTAAATAGAACGGAACTGACCGATAAATGTAACAGTTTTGCGCCAATGTAGCGCGATATCTTGGGATTGTTAGCGTCCCAGGTTGTAGAATACGCATAGAAAGTGAATGCTCCGGATAAAACGGGCTGGTGGGTCTTCAAATACGGTTTAACCGATCTCAACTCGAGTTAGAATTGGAAAAATAAGACGCGCCAATTAAAAAATAAAAACACCTGTCTCATATCAACACGTGGAGAAAAGCAAATATCGGCTTTCAAGTCCATCAAGTCTGTCACAATCCAGTGACATTTCAATTCCTTCTAAATTACAGCTGATTAGGTCATACGTTCAAAATTTGCTTTTTTCGCCATTCTACAATTTTTATTGAGCTACGAATGTCGAACCTTTAAAGCCCATTAAAACTGTATTACGTGTATCAACTTATTTTAATCATTTCATTGAACACGCATTTTTGCATCCTCTAGTCAGTTGTTCATTTCCAACTAAGTCATTGCCGTATGACGAAAACAGCAGAGGCCTCATTGCAGTTCTTTGCGGCTCACTAAAACCATCCAAAAGAGCACGATCCAGAGTACCATTTAACCGCGCGACCTGTCGCCGACCCAAAAGGTAGCCTCCGACCCATTATGTTTCAATTCCAGCGATCCCAAAAGATTTGAAGCTAAGGATTTCGTGGGAAATAGTCAAACGCCTCAAGGAATATGCCGGTAGCCTTCCGCCCCTGATCTAAATGAACTACATTAGTCACAACAATCGATTACGTATGTAGTACTTACGATACTTCCTCACCTTGTGTCTCACATAAAATTTGTTATTCGTTATTTTTATTATGCGTGGCCCTAGTATAGTAGGGAGTAGGAAGGTTGTGTAATCGGCTGAAAAAAATGTTTTGAGTTTTCTTCAGATCTTTACGTTTCAGACCCCCCCTGAGTCCGAAAAACACCATTTGTGAAAATGGTCTGTGTGTCTGTGAACGATCTTTAGAAAAAACCATCGTACCAAATCAGCTCAAACTTGATATTTCGCCCGCAGGTTACCATGGAACACCAAAATAAGGGTTTGAACAACATCCATTGAAAGTTACCTATAGTTATCATAGTGATCGAAACACCAAATTTTTTTTTTCTTAAAAACGGCGCTAACGATTTTGATTAAATTTTCTATATTGATAGCTCCCAATAAGCCAATTATACCACGAAATTCCCATTTGTGGGAAAATGACGAGAGCAGCACAATAAATTATCAAAATTTTCCACGAAAATCGGTTTTAGCGCGGTTTTTACTTTCCGCTACCCGAAGGGAAGGAAAGTATAGTAATCGGGTAAAAAAAAAAAATTGGGTTTTCTTCAGATCTTTACGTTTCAGACCCTACTGAGTCTAAAAAACCTAATTTCGGCGCGTGGTCCGTGTGTGTGTGTGTGTGTGTGTATGTGTGTGTGTATGTGTGTGTGTCTGTAGTTCGATTTGCGGGAGAACGGCTTATCCGATTGCGCTGGTTCTTTCTTTGTTTTGTTTCTTATTTTTTGTAGACACCGAAATAAGGTTATGGACGATTTCGGCCGATGGGAAGGGGTGGGGGGGGGGTCGAAAATGTACCAAAAACTAGGGTTTTTCGCATTTTTCTCGAAAACGGCTCTAACGATTTTGATTAAACTTTCAAATTATCTTCTACTAATCAATACCTAACTTTTCCTCTCCATACATATCTCCATGAAAATACGGTGAACGGAGATATGGGGCCCTGAAGCAAAAATAGGTTTTATACGCTTTTTGGCAAAACGGCTTCAGCGATTTCCACCAAACTCACAGGATGTTTTCAAATAGTTGATACCTACATATTCTTCTCAATAAATGTTCCTGTGACGATCCATTGAACAGAGATAAAAATCAAAATGTGTCGAAAATAACGTTTTTTCTAACATTTCCGTAAATTCCAGGGTAACTTCTTTACCAGGTGTGATAAATCCTAATGGAGTGTCTTCTAGTCACCCATACCAAAATTTCGTTCTCCATAATTATTTCTGTATATATATGTTGAACGGAGATATAAGCCAAGTTAACTCAGAAAAGGAGATTTGTCGAATATCAATTTATCGGTATTCCAATTTTCTCAAAAACGGCTCTAACGATTTCGATCAAACTTTCGGAGTACTTTCAGCTAACTAGTCCCTACATTTTGTTCTACATAAATGTTCCTGTAAAAATGCGTTGAACGAAGATATAGCGCCCGCATGTGAAGGTGGTGTTCGATTTTAAAGGGGTGGCGGAAAGTTGTGTGTTGCTACGCACCAGATATTTTTTCTTTTAAACTCCGCTGGAATGTTAGAAAGTCAATTGACGTAGAGCTAAGGAAAGTTGTGTGTTGCAACGCACCAGATATTCTTCATTTTGCGTGGCCCTAGTAGGGAGTAGGAAGGAAGGTCGGGTGATCACACAAAGCGCCAGAAGTTTTTTGAGTGCGAAGCAATAATGTAACATTTTCACCGTGAGGAACAGAATAAATCAAGAGATTCGTGGGAAGACTCAAAACGTTTCTTCTTTATACGTATCTGCATGAAAATACGGCCTATGACGCAAAAAAAGTTTTTTTACGCTTTTTGGCAAAACGGCTTCGTCGATTTTTACCAGACTCGAAGGATGTTTTTGAATAGTCAATACCTATATATTGTTCTCAATAAATGTTCCTCTGACAGTCCATTGAACAGAGATAAAAATCAAAATGTGTCGAAAGTAATGATTTTTTCAAACATTTCCATAAATTCCGAAGGAACTGCTTCACCAGATTTGATGAATCGTACTGAGTGCCTTTAAGCCGCACGATACCCACATTTAGTTCTCGGTAATTATTTCTGTATATATATGTTGAACGGAGATATAAGCCAAGTTGACTCAAAAAAGGGGATTTGTCGAATATTGATTTATCGGTATTCCAGTTTTCTCAAATACGGCTATAGCGATTTCGATTAAACTTACGAAGGACTCTCAGCTAACTAGTACCTACATTTTGTTCTCAATAAATGTTCCTGTAGAAATGCGTTGAACGAAGATAGCGCCCGCATATGTTTTTCATAATAAATGTCGCCCGCGTGCGATGCGAGTTTTATAATTCCCTTCAGAATGGTCTGACCGACCCAGCATGGACAACCTCTACAAACTCGCTCCATTTTGAACGGTGGTCATCGTGGAACACACACACACACAGATTTCGCAAAGGCATTTGAGGCGAACTGCTTTTTCTTCAGCCAAAAAAAAACCCCCCGGGGGTTTATTTAAATTCGAATAGATTCGCCATTTGTTCCGCTTTACCTTCAACCGTTCCTCAACTCAGCTTTTCCAACGACGAATTTTCAGATGAATGAAGCGAGTTTTAATGAGACTGAGGAGGGAGGGAATAAGTTCCTGCCGGGACGTATTTTAAACGAGGGAAGGAAACGTCAGGACGGGTTGTCATGGGAACGTCGCTTTTTCCTACTGCCTTCCTCCCTCATCTCGCAGAGTGGAGACCAGAACTTCAATTTTACATTCTTTCATTATGGGAATGGGTTTAATTCGATTGAGCGGAAATAATGGGTTAAAGGCGGTCGGCCCCGCAATTAGATTATCGCGCGCGTTAGATTCGCAGAAAACGAGGAGAAACGTCGTGTTTCGTGGACTGAAACGCCGATGATGATGAAACACGGTTCTTCTTTCTCGTGAGGCATTTTACATTTTTCGGGAACATTCCGCAAATAGGTATGGCCAGAGTAGGTTATAAGAATTTTACTAGTTTAGGGTCGTTTTCACCAACTGTGTTGATCCTGGTTACACTCCTACCTAACCGCTTCACTCCGCAAAAACGTGTTTAACTGACCAAGCGTTAACCCTAAACAATTGCGCGGTTAGCTCTGGTCAGCTCTCATCTTTCTTTATCACATCTCCGTCTCCTATTCTCTTCTTACGAACAATTTACTTATGCTTTTGAATGATTATAATAATTTAGAAAGATGCTATGTATACGTAAGGTGACCAGACGTCCCATTTTTGAGAGAAATGTCCCGTTGTCCCGACCAACTCTCTAGGGACGCTTATTTGTCCCGTTTTCATGAGTATTTGTCGGTGGATTATTCGGTTATGATACAATTACTTTTTAGTTTCAAAATACTTCATAACTGCTTTACGTACTTAGCGTGAATTCTGTCTGCATTTCGAGGTGTGATAGGT
Source organism: Pachypeltis micranthus (assembly GCA_020466155.1). Classification (NCBI taxonomy): domain Eukaryota; kingdom Metazoa; phylum Arthropoda; class Insecta; order Hemiptera; family Miridae; genus Pachypeltis; species Pachypeltis micranthus. The sequence continues at coordinate 7,493,023 of CM035778.1, forward strand.
CGTACTCAGTTAAAATACAAATAACTAGGTATCAGAATAATATACGTAATCCTTTTCATGAATCCCTATTTCAATTTACACTATCATTTGCCGTTTCTGGCGTTGTTCGTGAGCGTTCAGGCTGTTGACCGATATCCCGATCGCAGTGACTTTTTCCTACCAGTCACACGCTGCATGTACATTACCACAACTTGTTATTTTCATTGACGTGAGTTGTATTGTACAAATTAAATTCAATATTTTTGCACAGGAAAAAAGTAAGTGGTAAATATAAAAGGGCACAACGTTTCAAAACTATCCTTTAAGTCCCTCAAAACTCACAATTTTACTTCAAGTTTTCAAAATTGTGTTGGAGGGACTCCGTACACCAGCCCCTTGGCACTCTACCGATGGTTCGACTCAGTTTCAACATGTGTCCCGTCTTGGATAAACAAAAATCTGGGCACCTTATGTGTGCGCAGTTATTGCAGTTGCTTTTTGGCTACGATGATTATCTAATATCTAAGGTTATCGTCATTTCACCCGGCGCCCCAGATGGATAGGAGAGAGTTCCGATTACTTCAAGACATGTCGTGTATGCATTACATTAAATTCTGCTGAGAACAAAAGTATCACATTCGTCGAAAACAAGTTTTAGTTCGTGTTAACTTCATTGGTCGAGTAGTTATAAAAATATCTGGTGCGTTGCAACACACAACTTTCCTTAGCTCTACGTCAATTCACTTTGTACATGGTTAATTCTATTTAATCAATTCATTTATCACTCAGTTAATTTGAACTTGGTCAAACAACGCTTTACGGCAGCAGGAAGCGGTAGCGCTTACAGTTCCAGATTTTATTGTGCTGTTCGTACTCATTGCAACACCATTATTGAGCAATTGGTACACAGATAATTAATGAGGCTGTAAACACGAATTTTGTGAAGGAGGATAGTAATCACTTTTGCATAGTTATTGGGTAAACACTTTTAGAACTGGTAGTAAGCGAAACGGCGGTAGTTGAAATTCAGGAATTTCTGGAGTGAGCCCCATGTATCTCATGAGCGTTTTTAAATACTTACCTTATAGGTATTGGATTGGACTACAGTACCAATTTTCTTTAACATTCTACTAACATTCCAGCGGAGTTTAGAAGGAAAAAACCACGGCAAAAACGCTTTTCGTCGAAAATTTTGATAATTTATTGTGCTGTTCTCGTCATTTTCCCACAAATGGGAATTTTATGGTATAATTGTCATGTTAAGAGCTACCAATATTAAAAATGTAATCAAAATCGTTAGAGCGGTTTTTGAGAAAAAAATATTTGTTGTTTTGATCACTATGATAACTATAGTTAACTTTCGGTGGATTTTGTTCATACCCTTATTTTCGCGTCCCATGGTAACCTGCGAGCGAGATATCAAGTTTGAGCTGATTTGGTACGGTGGTTTTCTCTAAAAATCGTATACAGACACACATACACACAGACCATTTCCCCAAATAATGTTTTTCGGACTCAGGAGGGTCTGAAACGTAAAGATCTGAAGAAAACTCAAAATTTTTTTTCAGCCGATTACATAACTTTCCTTTCTACTTCGTAGAGCCAAGGAAAGTAAAAACACTGCAAATTATTACGCATTGGTTCAGTATCTTGCACAGCTTGACGTAAGTCTCTCACCTCCGATGCCCATCCTATTCGATTCAGTATCGAATTCCCCAAGAGACTGGGACCCAGGGCCACTGCATCCATCAGACACCACAGTTTTGAAACGAAAGAAGGAGATGGGATTTTTACTCTCTAGCTACCCCCCAACCACCACGATGTCCGCAGTGCTAGCGCATATTCCAGCATTGTCAGGCCTTGCCCTGGGTAGGAGTTGGATTGCTCCATTCTAGCTACCTTGCCCTGCGGAGGCAGCCACTAACCCATAATGCACCGGCGCATGGTTGCAGGCTGTGCATTCCCGTTGTACCATTTTGGGTCAAACGACCTGCGTGGTCGCTGGCCCGCTCCTCCTTTTGATGATGCTTACGGCTTTTCCTTATCCCAGGGTGGGACGGATTGGGCGTGCTGACCTCCCTGGGGTTAGGAAGGACCCCATTAAGCTGCAACAGAGGGCCCCATAGCCTCCACCCATTAATAGGGGGCCCATCCGCCGCGCAACGGGTTTTCTGTCCCCTCGGTGGGAGGCGGCAGGAGTCATGTCAACATTTGCGCACAGTCGGGGCATTATCTTTGTGGAAGAACCAGTCCCTCGACTTCCACAAACTAGGACTTTTCCTTCATCCAGGTAGATTGCCTCAATAAGTTTCTGACCCTGTGGAACTCCAGACAGCTCCACAAGTTTTTTCAATAGTTGTTAAATGCCCTCCGTCCCTTGCGTTCTGCTTCACAATTACACGTTAATTCATGTACCATTCCTGTCCTTTCTTGTTCTAGGCTTTACTGTTCCTATTATTGACTTTACACCCCCCTAAAACCCTGTCTCTACAAAATTCTACCTATTGGACCCGAAATAGGCCCATAATATCGAATGCCATTCATCTTAGAGTTCTTAGGAGAATCTGGGTTAAGCTAGGCCACTGGACGAGCCAGTTACTTCAGGGAAAATGGCTACTCTCACAAAGACTGTCCATCCAGGATGTCTTGGACGTCCAATGCGGAGGAAACAAGAAACCACGTGCTGTTCCACTGTAGTTCCTGTGATTCTGAAGAACTGCCTAACCTTCCAGCATTGAATGCCTCTTAGCAACCGTTGTATCATTTTGTGAAGAAGGGTATGACAAAACACGGTTGATCTCTTCCTTTGAAACCTGCCACACACGTTCGGATCAGGTGGGAACCCATGTTAAGAATATCCAGATGGTACGGATTCCTCAGGGTCATACCTCCGCATCCATGGGCAACAGCTCTCTAAATGACAATCTGTTCTTCCTTAGGTTCGGAGGATGCTAACGAAAGCTCATTGAGTTCTCTAATGAGTGTTATCCCGCAGTCATTTTGATAAGGAAACAGACCTGGTGCGCCGTAGTAAATTTTATTGATACTCTTGTTCGGGCTTCAGAGGGAAGCCACAAGTGACGCTATTACGAAAGCGGCGCAGTTGCCCATGTGAACGCTACAGCATTGTATTTAATTTGCTCGGTGTTAACTGGCTGAGGACACCACGAAGTTAAAGCGATCGAAAGGGTAAGTTGCGATGTAAAACTTCGAATCCCGCCGACCGAGCGGTCGATGGAACCTCCAATCTCGTCCTTCAGAAGGATCTGATCGGATTGCCAAGAAGGTGGAAGCGTCATCAGCCCAATGCCAAGGTATCTTCAAGCTTAATCTAAATGGAAGCTATAAATTACAGCGTGCGCTGAGTTTATTTAGAGATCTCTCCAGCGGCGTATCGAGGTGCTGCGATCTCTTTGGAATGAAGGAGCAGGTAGTTCAGCTTTTATTGCTGAATTTGTCACTAACCATTTCTCAGAGTCACATTCGCTACAGTTGGATGATGGTCTATCAAAGGATGACTGTGTTTTAGTGTCGCATTCATTTGTGTTGAAGTGAGAAGTTGTTCGACGCCTAAAGTTTTGCCTGGAAATTACTCGATGTCTTCAGAGTCCGACTCTCCGGCTGATTGAGCGATTGATAAGTCTGACTGCACCGTTTCGAATGAGTTGTGAGCGTGCGGTGTTGTAAATCAAATGAGCGAGTCAGTGAATGATAATGGTTCGAATTATTGGCTTAAGGCGTGAAAAGTGTCGCTTCAAATTCCAAAGTGGGTATTTACAAGTCGTTACGAACGGCAGGTGGTGGCGTATGATGCTCACCGCGTCATGTTCAGTGAGGTTGGTTATGAGGGGCGATACGAATCTTAGCAAGAGAGTCGTCTCATCAGTCTCCACAATCCCCGTTCCTCCGAGCCTTGAACTTGGACGTACTAGCTAAATCTCTTAGTTAGAACTTGAAGGGCAATGAACCCCCTCGACGACGTCCCTGCGTTCAAATTCTATCGCGTTAGCGGGTAACTGAGGGTGTGCGCTATGCGCTGACTGACAGCTGAGCCCTCAAGAAGAGATCAATACTTTTCCAAACGGACTCCCATTGTTTGTCTCCCTCCGTTGAAGGATGAATCCTAAATCAGGGAAGGCCGCCCTTTTTTCGGCCTTTCCCCTCTTCTCTTTCCGTGTCACGTTCGTCATATCCCCGTCAATAATTTACATCGTCTCGTTGTCAAAAAGACTCCTTATTCAGCGGGTTAGGAAATGCCCTGGGAGCGTTAGGTCGGTTTTAATGCGCTCTCCTAATTGTCAGCGCTGCAGTCACGTCGTTATTGTGATTCTTCGTCAGCTACGAAATTTCGTGGTTCCCTCCGTAAGGCCCCTGTCTACTTTCTCCCTGCGTACAATGCAGTATTGCGATCGTGCAAAAACATGTCTGGTGCGTAGCAACACTCAACTTTCCGCAACCCCCGTAAATTCGACGACCCGCTACGTAAACCGGTACTATATCTTCGTTCAACACGTTTCTACAGGAACATTTATTAAGAACAAAATGTAGGAACTTGTTAGTTGAAAGTCCTTCGTAAGTTTGATTGAAATTGTTGGAGCCGTTTTTGAGAAAATCGGAAAACCGTTAAATTATTATTCAAGAACTCTTGTTCTCCGAGCTATCGTGACTAATATCTCGGTTCAACAGATTCATACAGAAATAATCGCGGGGTACAAACTGTTGGTGTAGGTTGCTAAAATACACTCCGTGAGTTTGATCGAATACAGTGAAGCAGTTACTATGGAAGTTATGAAAATATTCAACAAACCTTATTTTCGACACATTTTTACTTTCCGCTACCAGAAGAGAAGAAAAGTATAGTAATCGGGTAAAAAAAAAAAAATTGGGTTTTCTTCAGATCTTTACGTTTTGAGGCCTACTGAGTCTAAAAAACCTAATTTCGGCGCGTGGTCCGAGTGTGTGTGTCTGTAGTTCGATTTGCGGGAGAACGGCTGATCCGATTGAGCTGGTTCTTTTTTTGTTTTGTTCGTTATTTTTTGTAGACACCAAAATAAGGTTATGGCCGATTTCGGCCGGTGGGGAGGGGGGTGGGGGACGAAAAAGTACCAAATACTAAGGTTTTTCGCATTTTTCTCGAAAACGGCTCTTACGATTTTAATTAAACTTTCAAATTATCTTCTACTGATGAATACCTAACTTTTCTTCTCTATACATATCTCCATGAAAATACGATGAACGGAGATATAGGCCCCTGAAGCAAAAATAGGTTTTTTACGCTTTTTGGCAAAACGACTTCAGCGATTTTCACCAAACTCACAGGGTGTTTTCAAATAGTTAATACCTACATATTGTTCTGAATAAATGTTCCTCTGACAGTCCATTGAACAGAGATAAAAATCAATATGTGTCAAAAATAACGTTTTTTCTAACATTTCCATAAATTCCAGGGCAACTTCTTCACCAAATGTGATAAATTATAATGAAGTGTCTTCAAGTCACCCATAGCCACATTTCGTTCTGTATAATTATTTCTGTATATATATGTTGAACGGAGATATAAGCCATGTTAACTCAGAAAAGCGATTTGTAGAATATTAATTTATCGGTATTCCAATTTTCTGAAAAACAGCTCCAACGATTTCGATCAAACTTACGGAGTACTCTCAGCTAACTAGTCCCTACATTTTGTTCTTCATAAATGTTTCTGTAGAAATGCGTTGAACGAAGATATAGCGCCCGAAAATGTAGCTGGTGTTCGAAATTACGGGGGTGGCGGAAAGTAGTGTGTTGCTACGCACCAGATATTTCTTTTTATCGAAAATAAGAGAAAAGATAATCCGAATCGATAATATAGATATAATCGAGCTATGTATTGATCAAAAAGGCTTTGTACTGACTACTAGAAGATGATCTGAATGATAAATCAAAATCGTTGGAGCCGTTTTCGAGAAATCGAATCGTAGTTTTTGGTGGATTTTCACCCCCATCCCCCTTCCCCTTCGACAGAAATCACTCTTATTGTCGACTGAAAACAACAAACAGAACCTGCTCAATCGGACCTTGTTACTTTCCGCTACCTAAAGGGAAAAAGGAATATCTTTACGTTTTGAGGCCTACTGAATTTAAAAAACTTACTTCGGCGCGTGGTCTGTGTGTATGTGTGTGTGTCTGTGTCTGTAGTTTCATTCTGCGGGAGAATGGCTAAACCGATTGAGTTGGTTCTCTTTTTGTAGACACCTAAATAAGGTTACGGGCGATTTCGGTCGATAGGATAGGAGTGGAGGGGGGACGAAAATGTACCAAAACGATGGTTTTCCGCATTTTCCCATAAACGTCTCTACGATTTTGATTAACCTTTCAAATTACCTTCTACTAGTCAGTACAAAACTTTTATTTTTCACACATATCTCAATAAAAATACGGTTAACGTAGGTATAGGGCTATGAAGCAAAAATAGGGTTTTTACGCTGTTTGGCAAAACGGCTCCAACCATTTATACCAAACTCACAGGGTGTTTTCGAATAGTTAATACCTAAATATTGTTCTCAATAAATGTTCCTCTGATAGTCCACTGAACAAAGATAAAGATCAAAGTGTGACGAAAATAACGTTTTTTCGAACATTTCCGTAAATTCCAGGGTAACTTCTTCACCAGATGTGATAAATCCTAATGGAGTGTCTTCTAGTCACTCGTACCCAACATTTCGTTCTCCGTAACTATTTCTGTATATATATGTTGAACGGAGATATAAGCCAAGTTAACTCAGAAAATGAGATTTGTCGAATATTAATTTATCGGTATTCCAATTGTCTCAAAAACGGCTCTAACGATTTCGATCAAACTTACGGAGTACTCTCAGCTGACTAGTCCCTACATTTTGTTCTCCATAAATATTCCTATAGAAATGCGTTGAGCGAAGATAGAGCGCCCACATGTGTAGCTGGTGTTCTAACTTGGGGGTGGCGGAAAGTAGGGCGTTGCTACGCACCAGATTTTTTTTTTTGGACACGACCTTTCCATACTTTTTGGGCCCTCAGAGGCCTACTGAATGCAAAAATTTATTTCTGCCGTCTGACGCAAATTGGGAAGCCCGGGAATTTTTACCGAAGTTGATGGTTACACGTACTTGTAACTTGTTTTGCCCGCGAGAGCGTGCTTTAGTTTGATTATCTCTACGTTTGGCAGGTGGCTACCCTAAATACGTACTCTACGGGCACACCATTATAAATCAGTAATTTTAGAGTAATCCTGAACCATCGCTTTAGTTTAGTTTTTCTCGTTCACCTTCAAGCAGTCGGACAAACGACATTTTCTCGATTTGTTTCACTTTAGCATTCAAGAAGGTAACAGTATTATCTATATCTTCGGGGCTGCATGAGTGATAAATTTGAAAGTCGTCGGCATTTAGCGCGTAACCGGTATCGGGTGAGAGGCCTACTGACTCCAACAAACCTAATTTCGACGCGTGGTCTCTCCATGACGGCTTTAAAGCTTTTGAGTACACTTTCAAATTTTCTTGTTAGTACCCCCTTCTTTATAGTCATTATATTATAATAAACGGAGATACTGGCCTATAAAAGAAAAAATAGTTTTACTCTTTAGGCAAAACGGCTTAGACGATTTTCGCCAAACTCACAGGACGTCTTCAAATGGTTAATACCTACTATACGTATGTTCCTCTAAGAGTCCATTGCACAGAGATAGAACCTATTGTGTGCCGAAAATAGGGTTTTTTTGAACATTTTCATTGAACAAAGTAACTGCTTCACTAGATTTGATCTATTTTACGGAGTGTCCTCTAGCAACCTACTCTGTATCTATCTGTTGAACGGAGATATAAGGCATGAACGCTGATGATGATGAAAATGAGATTTGTCGAACATTAATTTATCGTTTTTTGGCATTTTATGTCTTTAACTCGAAAATGTAACTCGGGATATGTAACGGAGAAGCGTCACGAAATATTTAACCCGAGTTGCAAGCCACAGCCCCTGTGGCCTAATGGATAAGGCATCGGTCTCCTAACCCGTGGATTATGGGTTCGAGTCCCACCAGGGTTACCATTATTTTCAAAACATTTCATGTCTTTACTTTGCTACATAAACTCGAAAATGTAACGCGGGATATGTAACGAAGAATCCTCACGAAATTTGTTTTGGGTTAAGTGCATGGTAACGTCTGTTACAAAATGTAACGCTTGGTAACATCACACGTTTTAATAACCTCAGTGACTAATTGATGATGTCAATTGCAATTGACGCGGCCATTATATCGAAACCATCAATGAGCACAATCAAACGTAGTTATCATTGCATAAAAACAAAAATAGAAGACATAAAATGTTATGTAATCAAGTGTTTTAAAACACGCCTCCGTTCAAGATGTCATTCGGAAGTAGTAATCAATTGACAATTACTCCAGAAAATGAAACCTGGAGCCAAATCAAAATTTCGTTTACTTTTAATAAATTCTATATCAATCTAACCAACGGCATTTATCACCATACATGTTCCTAAATGGCAGTGGTTTAATCAAAATGAATCCCTAGCCGCACTTGGTAATTCCTGAACTCAGTGAGGCGTTCTCATTGAACGCCCAGTAACATCAAAGTTTCCGTCCGAGCCCCCCTAAAATGAAACGTTATGATTTTACGAGGAAAGTGGTTTCCTCCATTTTCCCATTAAATTAGCCATTGTCGAACCAGCCATCGTTTGGTAGTCCCTCAACAGCAACGGCATTCAAAAATATCTGGTGCGTTGCAACACACAACTTTCCTTAGCTCTACGTCAATTCACTTGGTACATGGCCTTTGAACTTGGTCAAACAACACGTCACAGCAGCAGGAAACGGTAGGGCCTACAGTTCTGGAATTTATTGTGCTGCTCGTACTTATTCCAGGACCTTTATTGAGCAATCGGTACACAGATAATTAATGAGGCTGTAAACACGAATTTTTTGAAGAAGGATAGTTATTACTTTGGCAAATTTATTGGGTAATAACTGTTTGAACTGGTAGTAAGCGAAACGGAGGTAGTTGATATTCAGGAATTTCTGGAGTGAGCTCCATGTATCTCATGAGCGTTTTTAAACACGCACCCTTTAGGTATTGGATTGGACTACAATACCAATTTTTTTAACATTCTAGAAACATTCCAGCGGGGTTCAAAAGCAAAAACCACGGCAAAAACGCTTTTCGTCGTAAATTTTGATAATTTATTGTGCTGCTCTCGTCATTTTCCCACGAATGGGAATTTTATGGTATGATTATCTTATCAAGAGCTACTAATATAAAAAATTTAATCGAAATCGTTACAGCCGTTTTTGAAAAAAAAAATATTTGGTGTTTGATCACTATGATAACTATAGTTATATTTCGGTGGATTTTGTTCATGCCCTTATTTTGGCATCCCATGGTAACCTGTTGGCGAGATATCAAGTTTGAGCTGTTTTGGTACGGTTGTTTTTTCTAAAAATCGTTCACAGACACACATACACACACACAGACCATTTTCCCAAATAGTGTTTTTCGGACTCAGGGGGGTCTGAAACGTACAGATCTGAAGAAAACTCAAAATTTTTTTTTCAGCCGATTACATAACTATCCTTTCTACTTTGTTGAGCCAAGGAAAGTAAAAAAACTCGATGCATAATAAATCTTAAATTTGTTACATGATGACTCTCTGGCTTCACCTCACGATTTGATCTTTGATGTGAATTATTTCTGTTCAATGGGCAGTTAGAGGAACATTTATTGAGAACAATGTATTTTCCCCAATTTTGTCAAAAAGGCTCCAACGATTTGGATCAAACTTACGGGGTAATCTCAACTATTTGGTACCTCAATCTTGTAGGGTTGAGTAAATTTGTGTGTTGCTTCGTCAGAGAGGTAACTTTCGAAGAACTAGTCGAGTAGCGACCTAAGTCATCCAAACGGTTTAATTTACATTATAAACTATGTGTTGTTGGCGCGTGTGTACGTCTCAATGGGTGCCTGAATGCTTGAACTTTTTTGCCGCGCCAGAACCTCACACGGCTTTCAAAACCCTTTGTCTGAGATCGCAGGCACTAATTGTAGCAAGAATGGAAGCCAATGCGGGAATGGCCTGCATTGACCCGTTCTTGGACATGCTCGCTCTAATTCACCTGAACAGCCAGCCCCCTGGGGGGTTCGATGAGGCGCGTGTAGAGCTGCGCAGCAAGTGCAATTTGGTTGTTGCCAACCACCCATCACTCAGCCGACTTGATGGGCCCGGAAGAAGGTCTCGAATAGATGTCATTTATGTCTCTCATACCCGACTGCTCAAAATAATGGCTTGTCGAGTCGTACCAGTGGTAACACAGAGCGACCACCCGTATATTGATGGTGCCATTGCAGGCGAAAACATTCACAACCAAATTAACACCACCAACGAACCACAAACGAAACCAAATTAAGAACTCCTCCCACGGGCATTCCTCAAGGTCATACCTTGTGGCAGGCAACAGCGCTCCACCGGGCTAAATGACAACCTGCCCTACCTCTACAGGTCCGGGTTCGGTTGATATTGAGCTAGTGACAAGGCTGTTGTATGATTGCGAAACTGCAACCTCCATGAAGGGCTATCAGTCGCACGAACGGTCATGGTCATTCTGATGTGGAAACAAGACTAGTCGCTCAATGACCCAACGGTCGTATCGGTTGATTGCAAAAGTAGTCACATTAGAATAACTGGATACACGCTTTGCAGATGAAAGTCGTGTGATGCGCCGCAAAAGATCACATCAACATCCCCCCCCCCTTCCCAATGAAGTCTTCATGACAGTTCCCATCAATTACTTCTCAGCTAAATTAGTTTTGCTTGCGACGTAACTAGGGGCAGTGCAATAAGATCCGGAACGTGAACCCGCGTCTGACCGGTTTGTCCGTTGAAACGTTGGTGGTTTCTCTTCCAGTTTCATACAAATTGAACGAAAAAAAGCGACTGGTGAGGCTGAGGATGGTAAAAAAAGGTATATTTATGTACTGTCGTACGTAGTTTGAGTTTCAATCTGAATAGTAGTAGTTTTCTGTTATTTGTGTCGCTTTCTCTTCGCGTCAGTCTTATCATCTTGTTTCGTTTCCAGAATTTGCATTCAAGCCCGAGGGCCGTTCCCCCCCCCCCCTCCATCCTCAAATTGTGGATGTGTGTGTGTGTGTGTGTACAGTTACAAGGGGCTTTTTGAACCCGTTGAAATTATAGTTCGAATTTTTATTCAAATTAGTCGATCCGAGACGGGACAGATATTCAGCCCGTCTAGTTTTTCTTCTGACGGAGCCGCCTTAAGAGCGACAGGGCTACAAAGATTGATGCGATGGTTTTGTGGCGCAAAGGAGGTGAGAGAACCGGAGCTTGCCTGTCGCGATAAACAAAACGCCCTAATTGTCGCCAGTGCGGTTGAAGAGACTCAAGGCTCGAGAATTGCCGAGATGATTTATTCAAAGTGGAAGACTATCGAACGACGTCGGGGCGTTTGGTTGGCGAGGAAGTAACTTTGAAGGGATGAGAAGTTAGTTGGCGGTGAAATGAGCGAAGAGCTGGAAGAGCGGGATGGAATAGGAGGATGGCGGTCGTTGGAAGTACAGACAAGATTTTACAGCGGATTCAGACCCGTCAGTTCCTATCCAAGACTGGCTAAATCAATAAAGGCTTTGCTTCAGCCCTCCCTCGCTCCTTCTGCTTCTGCCTCTGCCCTCCCCCCCCCCTACTTCTCACCGCTCCTGCAGATCCTTTCCACTTTGTCTCACCCTTCATTTCACAACCCCCTCGCCCTTACCCCTCTCACCCTTCCAGTGAAACACTCTTCCATTCCCCTTAATTCCGAGCCAGTGGTCGAGAGGCCTGGATGAGATACTTCCAGGGGTGACTCCTCGAAAACAATTCCGATGAACGACTGTGCGACTGGGCCTGGACGTTCCCTTCAAAACCTCAGCTGTCTGCTTTTATCGAATTTTCATGAAGTCGAAAAAAAATTTCGAATTCTGCCACCAAAATCTGTTTTAACGTTTTTGGATGTATTCCGTCATAGTGCTCCAGATGTCAACTTGTAGTTCAAAGTCGGCTCTTAAAGTTAACCTGTTTGGGGAGTCCGTATTTTCCGGCTGGTGAGATATTATGGGCGAGCGTCAGTACTGACTTAACCGCCAGACGACGATGTCTTTACTTCGAAAGCGCTCGCCCTCAGTATCTCACCAGCCAGTGAAGACGGACTCACCAAACAGGTACGTCAACTTTAGTCATTTACCTACAGGCGGAATTAACCCAATTACTTTAATACCCGGCTCGCCTACCTCTTGCGATTTCACAGAATCTATTGCACTCACGTTCTCGTAGATCGCCCAACGCCTAAATCCTGTGGGGATCCTCCAATTCAGTCAGCATCAAGAGCAAAAGAAGGTAGTGGTGATAAGAATGATAGGAAATAGACACGATGCTTGTCACGGATTGTGTATCACTATTTCGTTAAAAGTACGCTTGATCCTATCAGCCATAAACACTGTTGCCTTCTAACAAGAACGTGGTGTCTCTGGTGCTTATCTTAGCCACAATCACGCCTAAAGTAACTTGACAGGTGGGGAAATTAGAAATCGAAAGTTCAAAACGGGTGAAAAAAAAGAAGTTAAATACCCATGTTTGACCCAACTTCGGTTAAAGTGTCCCATCAACCCATCTGTTCGACACAAAGCGTCGAAGTGGTCCGAGTCTTTGACCTCGGACTTCCCCGTCATTGTCTCCAACCATTTCAGATCATTGTCATTGTCTCCAATCATTTCTAGGTTTTCCCCTTTCTTTATTGCTTTCCCCCAATTTCATTTTCCTATCGATGACAGAGCTCTTCCAAAATCATTCTGCTTCCAACTAACACCCCAGTAACTTCTCACTTTCTCACACGGTTGCCCGCGCCAGTTCACGCGTTCCGAGTACTGCCCTTGTGTCGCCCAGTTGTACTCTATCTCACCTCAATTTAAATTCTACTCAATTCCGTACGCACGTATAATACAGTCCTCCTCACACTCACCGAGTTTCAGTTTCATTGCGTTCCTCAGCTCCCCCTTTCTTGCACCCAACACCATCCATGAAATCCCTCTTGCTTGTAATAAACGTATAAACTCCCATTTTAAATGTCCGACCCCCTCTCCACCGCAAAGTTGGAACCAAAAACTTAAAAAATACCAACAATAACCAAAAAGTTAAAAAATTAACACCGTGAAAGGGCAGATACGTGCAAATGCAAAGGTGTGCATAAAATTCCTTCCGTTGCAGAGTGCCAGTGGGATCATCCAAAAATACGAATGGAACGAATGAATACCAACTTAAACTTGTCATTAATGTTGAACGTGAGGTTAGAAGAATTAGTAATGAGTATGCGGATAATCGAACACCGAACATCTAATGGCACACAACATGAAGGTTTGTTTTCAAGTCACAACGTAACACAGTCAGTCTTGATTTTAAAAACTACGTCATTAAAAACCCCTACTATAATATACGGTGAAGCTTGGGATTCAATCCTTTTTTTCCGACGGGGATTGTAGAGCCAAACTTCATCTGAGTTTTACCAAAACCCGATTTGAGGTTGTGGCGATGCCCCATGTCTTCTGCTTTTTGATGCAACTGCTGTTGTGCTTGAAGATAAGGACTAATAAGGCTTTTTGATTGGCTCCAGGCAGCATGTGAACCGTCAAATGAAGCTCTCGTCCCATCGGCGTTAACCCTATGGAAGACTGTTGCGTGACGTAAATTGTGTAGCCTGTGTCTGGCCATGCTCAATCTGACGCCGGTTAATAGAAGAAAGAGAGAAAAAAATAAAAATGAAAAAATGTGAGAAAAATAAGCGTCAAAATTAAAGTTGGAGTGGACTGTATTCATATAAATGCGCAGTGGTTGGGGCACTAAGAAAAAGGTAATTGAGCTAAGAGCTCTGCACAGAGAAACTTAATAAAGGAGTAATGCTCTCGTTTAAATATTAAATATGGGGCTAAATAAATGATCCTGGAACTAAAAGAAAATAAAGACGGAATGATCTGACGGAGGAAACACGTACAAAATATTTACTATGAATCAAGCCCCAATCGGGAAGTGATATTCGAAGTAGCAGGGTTAAATGGCACATTACCTTGTCCAGAAATGCCCTGTAGTTGTGGGTATCTTGAGAAGCCTTCGGATGCAGAGACCGAATGGTGGACGGTTGAGGCGCAGACCACGTTGCCGATCGTTGGCGCAATACGGCTGGGGATTGACGTTATTGTGGCGAGTTCTTGGGGATCGGCCGACATTCGTTGGCGTCAACGTGTTATATGTCGCTGTGAAATGCTAGGAAAGCATAAGGGAACTGTCGGTTCCAATCCTCTTGGTCCTCAACCACCATTTTTGATGATATTTGCCGCAATGTGCGATTGAACCTCGCTACTTTGAGTGTGCAAAGGTGTTGCTCGGGTCTTGTGAAATCATAAAAGCTTAGCAGCCTCCTGGAAAACAGTAGCCTCAAATGTACGCCTTTGATCAGAATGGTGTAGCGGGCAGGGGTTTATGTCAATCCAAACGAAACCAGCCTGGTTCTGTTCACCATAATGTGGGAACTCCTTGTTGGGAGGAAGGTGGTGACGATTAGGCAGGAAGTGAAGTACCTGGGAGCCTTCCTAGACAGGAGGCTCACATGGGCCACACACTCGAGGAGAGCAATACACTCCGGCAGCACTCCGTGATGTGGCCTGTCCAGAATATGTTAGCAAGACATGGATACAGTGGCTGAGGATGGTCGTGCAGATGTACAGGGCGATCGTTAGGCCTGTCGTCACCTATGTTGGCCTGGTTTGGTGGACCAGGACTGGGAAGAAGACTGTGCAACTGCAGTTGAGGTAACTGCAGCGTTACCTCAACTGCAGCGTAGGGCCTGCTTGGCTGTGACGGGTTGTATGCAAGCAGCCTCCACACCTGCGCTAGAGGTCCTGCTGGGTTGGCACTAGCATCGCAAGGCCATCTATCTAGGCGTGATTGGCTACTGTCCCATTGTCTGGATTAGCAAACTTTCAGTCAATCAAAACAGAGTATTGGCCCAATCCCAGAGAGCTCGGCTTCTGTTGATCACCGAGGCCTATAAGACTGTATCGACAGAAGCACTCCAGGTGATTACTGGTCATTTACTAGATGGCTAGGCCGTACAGTGCGTGGTTGACAAGTAGAGAGTAAAACGGGAGCTTCTCCCACTCTGGGTTGTAAGTGGCAAGCACTCATGAGTTTTACCTCAGAGAGTGGGTTGAGTCAGACCACTGGACGAGCCAGTACCTTACGTGCGTTAATCTACGGGTGCTCCACTGTAGTTCCTAGAACTGTGGGCGACAGTTGTAAGAGCAGTCAAACCTTCCAGCATTGACTGATACAAAGCAAGCCTATAACTGTTTTGCCCATTTTGCGAAGAAGATCATGGCGAAGAAACGCGGTTACAGTTGATCTGTCCTTTTGAACCTTGCCACCCAAATAAATAGTTAGACTAGGTGGGAAACCAGATGTAGAACTCCTCCCACATAGTATGGGATTCCTTAGGTGGTCAGTAACACAACAAGAGACTGGCCAAATGACGACCTGCCTCCACACTCTGGGTTTTGCGGATGCTGAGCAGGTTGCCAGTCTCTTGCCTGATAACGAACTCTCACAGAGGGCTCAGGCGCAGTCATATTAATAAGGAAACAGATCTGTACCTAAACTAATATGACATAACATAAAATAGTTATCTAATTTGCAGAAACAATTGAGCTCTCCCCAGATCTTTACGTTTTAAGTTGCGATTTTCGCATTTCTTGCATTTTGTTCACAACTATCAAATGCTGTCTGCCTGTGTGTTGTTTTATTTATGCATTTCGTACGTTCTGTATTCCCCGACGATCTATGAAAAGTCGTGGGGGGGGCTACGTCGTTACCACTTTTTTCTTTTCTTTTTAGTTCGAATGAAGTATAGTTATAAGCTGACAACTTGACGATGCACAACTTCCACAATTGTAAAGCTATCATTTGCCCGTTTGCCTCCTCCCAATATCCCAAAATCAAGCGTTTCCTGCCCTCCGCCTTCATCTGCTCACCAAACCTCATTTCGATAATTGCGCCCTTCTTGATCGGGGTTATTTTAATTGTTATCACGTCATAGGGCAACTTCCTGGGATAGGAGTTTTTCCACCGGCTTCGCTCAACTAGTCGAAATTAATTAATTATTAGGCGGGAAAGGGGGGAGCCGACTGTGGATTCATTTTTTCTACTTAATCGCTCCGTGTACCTCCACACCCCTTTTAGTATCCAGTAATTTGTGGCGGCTCTAATCAACGTTATAGTTTCATTTTCACTTCTTCTTTTCCCCTTAGTTTCTCATTATATTGATCGTCTTGGGCTTTAATTGTTGTTTAAACCTCCATCTGAAACCACCCCTCCCTCGCCACCCCAGGTGACTCCTTTTTGTTATTGCCCCTTTTTCTTGTTCGCTGTAATGAGGCATTGAACGTCAAAACAGAAAATACTGTTCGAAAATAACGCTCATTAGAACCTCGTTTTATGGTGAACGTGTTTTTGCCATGGTTTGTACTCCCTGTACTATTGAACGTTCTGGAATTGGGTTTTTATTTTAGTAATGTTCAAATGATAAACCCGTAATTTTTGCAATAGTGGACAGGTTTTGATGTTGGGCATGAGCTATAGTCACCGAATGCTGAACATCCTAAGGACGAGTGAAGGTCTGACACGTAGGAGCTTGGCTGAATGCGTAGCTACCTCTGTCGTTGTGCGCTCACAGTTTTATTTGTGGCGTCATCTGCCTGCCTCGGGCGTCCGTCAGGGCTCACAGGTGGGCCCAATGTTGTTCATCGTCTTAATAAATCGAGTCGTTGTTCCAGTTCCTCAGGTGCTCAATCACCACCTTTTATACCTCCCACAGTATTTATAGGCATTTTCACGTCCTTGGTGAGAAGGTGGCTCAGACTAGACTTGGTATGGGGATATCTCTGATATTTTAATGAACGAATATTTTAATGTTGGCTTTCTCAAGCATAACATTCAAGAGTTTGACCACATGTAGTCTGTCATACTGCTGCCGTCATCAGGGGGAGCCAGAGTATTGGACCTCCTTTCTGCTATCGAGCTTGGGATTCAAAGGGAGCGTGTAAAACTCTCCACTGGTTGACTCCCAGGGGTTGATATCTCGTTCTTCCCTGAGGAGGTTCTTGCGTGGAGCATGGTTGGCTTCTGTCTCTCGCCCTTGCTGTGAAGGCTCAAGTTCCTATTCCAGTCAGCCAGTAGATGTACTATCGGTCCCTGACAAAACCTGACATCTTCTGATTTCCCATTCGTCGACTTTTTCAAAGTGTCACCTCTAATCGTAGGGTTTCCTCCTAAATGTTGTCTTTCTCTGCCAAGGCAGGGCATTCACCGCTGCAAAGTCTGCATTCCACCTCCTCTGAAATGCCCATCTTGTTATGGTGATACCTGAGTGGGCAGTACCCGGTGAGGAAGCTTGTCATAACTGTCAGATCTTGTCTAGAGAGTGTCAGCATCGCCTTCGCCCTTTGACAGGAAGGCGTGACGAGCCTTTTCGTATGTCTCAATCGTGGCTGGCGATGCCAATGGGCGCTGTTTTCCTGTGTTTCCCATCGAGCAACCAGACGATTCAGGTGACTCTTCGTCACCCACGTATGGTTCAGGCCAGATGGGTAGGGATTCTGTACCCCTTTTCGCAAGGCGGTCAGCCTTTTCGTTGCCCTCATGCCCCCTATGAGCCGGCAACCAGATGAGGGAGAGCTTGTACGGGCGCCGAGCTGTTTGAGCGCTTGAAGGCATTCCCATGCCAGCTTAGACCTAAAACTATAGGCGTCAATAGCCTTTGCAGTGGCCTGGCTTTCCGAGAATATGTAGATCCGCTTGTCCTTGAGTCCTTTAGTCAGGATCTCTTCCGCGTAGATCTTTATAGCTAGAATTTCCGCTTGAAATATCGTGGCGTACTCTCCCAGCGGCTTAGGAAGACTGTAATTGGGCCCTACACTGCCCAGTCCAGCTCTGCCTTCCATAACTGAACCATCGGTATACTACTATCGGTCAGGGCGCCCACATCAGTCTGGAATGTCTCCTTCTCCCATCGTTCCCGTGAGTGGACACTAACGCTGAATGCCAGTCGAAAGTTCTTCTGCTCTGGCATAACGTCAGCAGCAAGGACTGCTGCCTCTTCTTGCTTAAACTGTCTAGTTATTCCGTGGAGGCTCGCCTTGACCCTGGTGGAGATTACCTGTCTGCAAAAGCCTTACCAATCCCAGGTAACCAGTACTCTGGATGTTTATATAGAGAAGTAAGATGTTCAAAAGGACTTCCACTGCAGTACGGCAGGTACCCATTGCCCCTGTAATAGCAAGACACGCCTGTCGCTGCAGTTGTTGGAGTTTTTCTTGTTTGTCTTTGTCTTAGCGACGAGCATGTCTTCTCTGAACAAGCACAAAGTACATAATGGTGGATGATGCTTCCCATTCTGGTTCTCATTGCAATGATGGGCAGGCTGGTGCGCACATTGGAAGACGCAGCTCCTGCCAGATGCGTCCTTTCCGTGTTAAATTCCGAAGAAAACTGGAGGCCCATTGCTTAATTCGTCAGAGCAGTGCTCCCAAGAGGAGGCAGTATCTTGCAGGGATGAAGACATGGAGGAACGGCCTTTCGTGAACTGCTGGGCAGTATGGGAATTCCTGCAAGTTCTCGTGAGGATGAGGGCAAGAAAGAACAGCTGCCAACCTCACGCAACGTGCTAAACAGTTCTGGTTGGAGTAAATTCATGGGGCACTATGAGCATAGTCCTTTAAATACATGAAGAAAATACGTTTGCAAAGTTATGCGGACTACAGAAAAAAAGTCGTGCCTCGTGCTGATGGCGCTACAAAACCTCCTAAGCTCATTGAGGGCGTTAGTCGGATGCGAATGTCTACTGAGGGGTCTCTCGAAGATACCATGAGTTAGACTGCTCTGGTTTACAAAGTTACGCAAAAGAAACATCAACTTGTCAAACGTGAGGTCAATCTCGTCGATAAGACGCTCATCGTTGAAAATTGTGGTGCCGATCGGGAAAAAAGAGAATCCACCTACGCCAATAAATTGACGCGTTCCTCCGCAAAACCGTGGACGTGTCGTACCTGATAGTTGGTTATACCCCGTCTCTACCCTTTCTTAATTCGTGCTTTAGAAACAGTGGAGGGCCAATTTGGAATAGCGGGCTCTCGACCCGTTTCCTCTGCCTCTTTTTCCTTTCGCTCACGACCGACGGCTCCGCTCGTTGGAAGCAGAAACGGCCATATCCAGCGTTTCCCGCATCCGCGGAATCATTTGAGTCGATTAGGTTTTGTGGTGGTCGAAGGGCGAGATGATTGAGGAGGTAGGTAGAGGAGAAAACGGATGAAGGTTTGAGCGCCGTAATTATTAATGATAGCTTCACCAACCAAACCCTCTTCGATTATTATATGTTGCTTCCTATCCCTTGCTTTCGGCCCCGGTTAATTGTTATTAATTGCTCATCCCCCTTTTTTTTCTCTTGTTTCAGGTGAGTTCTACATTTCTTCTATTTTTCTTCACGGATGAAGTAAGAATCCTCTCTTTCTTTTATCCACTTTTGGTCAGACCCACATCACCACCGCTGAACGAAAATTCTAACAACAAATAATTGTCATGAGCACTTTTTGAAATTTGATTGGATTAGTTCCGCCAATAGGTAAATTATTAAAGTTAACGCCTGTCCCAGGTGGGCCAAACCCCGCAGGTGCCTGCAGGAGCTCCTGCCGTCCATGATCGTCAGTAGAATGTTGGATGAGTCGGATGATTAGTGGCATCCGGCTTCCAAAGAAGGGCAGGGCGAGGGAACATGGCTCCACTCTGAAGAAATTCTTCGTAGGAGATGCCCAGGGTGGACCAAGCCATGATGAAACTTTGACGTGTTCGTGAGATCAGACTGAGTCGAGACAATTCGATGAGAGAAAGGAAATTTAATTTGAGAACGCATAAACATTTACCAATATCAAAAACTCTAATGAAAAATAAAATAAACATTCCATAACCATGCCTAGGTTACGGGTTGAACATATGGATTACTTGACTTCGATTGCTACATCACTCCCCCCCAAAAACGACGTCCCGAAAGCGCACAGTAGCCCCACTTTGACGTGTTCGTATTTGCGTTGGTTGCAGGACGTTCCTCCCATTCACAAGGTTGCACGCACTTCCTAGCCTTTGCTTTGAATTTACGATGGTAAAAACAAAGTTTGCGACGAGAGGTAGAATTGGAGTAAGTCGACCGTCGGGAATCTCTCGAGAGACTGCGACTACGGCGCTCTGAGCGAAGCGCAGCGACGTCAACTGCGAGTCGACGTACCAACTCGTGGAGGTTTTCTTCCGTTTGTTGAGTCGACGTCGAGGCAACTGCATGAACCAGCGACGGTTCGTAAGTTTCGTGCAGACGGTCGGCCACGCTGGCCAATTTGTCGAGATCAGTTTGATCCACGGCAATTAAAATGTCATGCATGCGTCGCGGCAAACCCCTAAGCCACAGAGACTTAAGAAGGTCGTTGGATACACAATGCGCAGCGAGGAGTCGCATTTCCCTAAGAAATTGTGAAGGTTTTAGGTCCCCCAGTTGTTTATCCTCTAGTAAGCGCTTGATTCTTTCGCCCTCCGACTCTGCGTAGGTTTCGACTAGACGTTTTTGCAGATCCTCATAGGGAGTTTCGGATGGATTCCGAACCAAGTCGGCCACTTGCCGCAAGATTTCATAATCTAATTTGGCTATGGTATCTTCGTACCTTCGTTTGGAAGAAGTGATGCGCGCAGATGAAAAGATTGCATTGGCCTGCATGAACCACATTTCTGGGTCTTGCTTCCAAAACTTTGGTAGGCGATCGGCAACGCTATGTATAACGCCGAGAGAAACATCTATGCGTTTCGTTCCCATTTCACTTGTGCCTTTTTCATGGTCTTCGTCACTCATCTTCGCGAAAAGATCACGTCGGGGGGGGGGTCAACGTACTTGTTTGGTGAGACTGTGTTCTCTGCCTGGTAAGGTGTTGTGGGCGAGCGCTTTCGATGTAGTGACATAATCGTCAGTACTGACTCAACGGTCGTACGATGTCTTTACATGGAAACCACTCGCCTACAGCATTTTACCAGCCAGAGAACACGGACTCACCAAACAGGTACATTAACTTTAATAATTTAAAATCTTATTGTGCAGTTTTACTTTTCACACTATTTAATATATCTGTGACAAAACAGTGGACATCCATTGTATGTTGGAATGGTAACCAGAGAAGAAATAGTCCATCTCCAGCGGAAACTCTGATGGAGTTTCCTGGGTCTGTAGCGATAATAAGGTCACATCCTTGAATGCACTGTCATGTAATGCCACTAGCTCCAAACAGTCTGATGGTCTGTACGAGACTGCAATCTCGAATGTGGAAATAGAATGGAATGACCATGTGCAAGGACCATGCTTCGAACTCTCTCTGCCTTATCTTCTGACTTCAACTTTTGCGTTTAACTTTTGCCGTTGAAGTGCCAGGAGCGGTTCCAATGAGTTAGGCCTCATTGTGTTCCATTGTCATGATAGGTTCCAATCGTGCCTTTTGTAGAAAGATCATGTCCTCGTGACCGCTAGACTTCATAGGGGCTGCTCATCTTAGGGAGATCCTTTAAGTCCTTTTGGAAAGTCAGGGTGAGGGACCTCTTTTGGCAGCTGCACACGGCTACACAAGAAGATGGTAGTTGCGTGGCATGGAGCAGTTGGGTGTTGGTAGTCGTAAGAGTTCGGCGACATTGAAGCTGCCTGATGACTTCTCTCATCCCATCCTCTACATTGGGTGGCAATGTACTGAGATGGGGTTTCCACGGTCCTCACCATTCTCGCACAAAATGTAAGGCGGTCTTGAGATCCACCCCTGCAACCTCCTCTGGCTGCAGCTGAGGGGCCCCAAGCACTTTGAGGCACACTGCAGCCAGCCCCTCACACGTACACAATATGTGCTCCTCTGACTACCACTCTGCCTTGCAGAATCTGCAATTCTGTACCTTTGACGTACCAATCTTGAACGGATGATATCTGGGGCCACATACCATCTGCATACATTCTCTTTCCAGGCTGAGGATCTCTCTTGTTTGCTCCCTGGAGAGTTTGATCAACTACCTTGACTGCTCTAGGCAAGGCACATCGCGCCATTGGCAGCCCTGCACTTCTCCCTCTCGCCAACCTCCCTGATCAAGTGGCTCTTGGGGGGTCTCTATGAAGTGCTCAGGTTCTACTGGGAGAAGCACAGACCCCTTTTCTCGCCAGTTTATCAATGTGTTTACTTTTGCCAAGCCCTTCAAGGCAGTCAGGCATTCCCAAACCAGCCCTGACGTGATGGTATAGGAAGCCAGGGCGTTAGGTGCAGCCTGACTGTTCAACACAATAAATATTCTTTTCTGTTCCAAGCCCTTATATAGGAAGTGCTGCGCACACCATCACTGCAAAGAGCTTTACCTGGAAAGCGTTTGCCAGTGCAGTCAATGGTATCGCTGTCCTGTAAACTCCTATACCCACTAGGGCTCCACTTACCGATCCGCGTGTATTAGATACCTTGGCCCCAGCCTCAAGAGAGGGGCCACCCGTTCCCATCTGGATCTTTTATGAATTCATACCCTGAAGGGAAGCTCGAAGTTGCACTTCATCTACACTGAGTCCTTAATAAGCGGAGCATGGCCCCCCTCACACACTGTGTACAATACCATTTGGTGCGGCGCCTGTCTAGTACCCATTTCCAGCATACCTGTACGTTAGCACCTCTCTCGACACGTATGTAGGACCTCTAGCGCAGCTGTAGGGGCTTTTATCACCGACTGCAGTTTCACAGTCTTCATTCCTGTCCTGGTCCACTAGAACTAGTTGTTTATGAATGCCAGTGCACACATGTTCAAGTTGGAAGTCGTAAGTCGTATTTATTTTAAAAAGTATTTGCGTGGTTATATATTTGATGCGTATGGAAATTGCCTAAGTGAGTTTCATGTTCGTCCTCAGAGTGTTTCTGCAAGACACGTCTGCTCGTTAGATAATTTTATAACCGCTCCGGTTTTAGAGCTCCGGAAGGAATTTCAGATAGTAATGTAGCGGGCTCCATCGTTCCTACGCGATAACTGAAGAAGAAAAAAAAAGTGGCGCAGAGTAATTTACAACTGTTTACCTGGTTGGCGATAGGCTGTGGATGTTGGTACTGCAAACTCCTCCCATTCTTCTACTTCCCTCTCCATCTCACGCCTCTGATCCTGCCGAGCTCTTGAATTCTTCATTAATGTATTCCAAGAGAAACGCTACGAGCGCTCATTCACTTCCCGTTGTTACAATTCTTTTATTAATTCAAATGTAATTTTACTGTTAGGCGCGAGAGGATTGAAATTATTCAACGCCTGTCCGGGACAACCTTCGCCTCATCCTCTTCTTCCTCGTTTTCCTTCATATTTATCCTCTAACCCTGAGCTCAGTCTTGGGGAAAGTAGCCTAACCTGTAGAAATCTTGTCACGGGAGCTTCGTCAAACGTTTGGCTCTGTGACCAATGCTACGTCTCTAAATCCACTTAACGACCTTGTGGTCGTTTTAGCTCCAACTTCTCGTGTTCTAACTATTGTACAGGAGTTTAATGGCCAGGGATCTGGATGGCGATACCACTGGGTGCGGTGGCTACAGTTTTCCACGCAGAGCTCTTTGGAGTGACGGTGTTATGTGCAGCACCTCATGCATATGGGCTGCACACAAATAATGTCGTACAGTCAGGCTGCACTTAAGACCCTGGTTTCCAACATCATCACGCCAGGGCTGGTTTGGGAATGCCTGACTGGCAAAGGAAAACACATTGACACCATGTTGGTTACCAGGTCATGAGGACTCCGACAAACTGGCGAGAAAAAGATCTGCGCTTCTCCCAATGGAACCTGCACTCTTCGTAGGGGCTCCACGTGATCAGGAAGGTTAGCAAGATGGAGAAGTGCAGGGCTGTCTATTGGGTGTACGACGCCGAATGCAGTCAAGGTTGTTTATCGAACTCCCCAGGGAGAGAACAAGAGAGATCCTTCAGTCTGGAGAGGATCCACTGCCCACTAAGTTACCACCTGGCCAAGATTGGTAAGTCTGAGGTACAGAGTGGGAGTCGATGGAGCATGTATTGGGTATGTGTGAGGTACTGGCTGCAGTGCGCCTCACAGCCCTTGGGGTCCCTCAGCTGCCAAACCAAAGGGTTGTTGCAAGAGCGGCCAAGCCTTCCAGCTTTGCCCTGTTTCCGAAGAAGGTTACGGACGAAAAAACGTGGCCACATCCTCTCCCCTTGAAACCCCACCCTGGTATTATGGGCAACATCTCTCCACTGGGAGAATAGCCAAATGCCCCCTTCAGGTCTGACTTCAGCGGATGCCGAACGAGTGCCCCGGCTCTTGCCCGTCACACAACTCCCTTACGAGTCTTAAAGTACAGTCATTTTGATCAGGAGACAGACCTGTAATGTCCTCATTGAAAACGCCCGAATTCAATTCTTCCTGACAAGCTCTAATTTGAAATCTTAGTTCAATATTGTGTAGCTTTGTGAGAATGGTTTCATCATAGTTCTTCTTGAATGGAATGTTCTTGAGTAGCCTTCTGTTCGAATCAGAAAATTTACCCCGCAATTTCTTTCCAATGACCTGCCCCTCCTTTCCGTTAACCTTATTTATGCCCTTATTCGTTGAGTAGGAGCGGTAGGACAGACACACAGAGGGCAAGGATAGTGACCTTGGGAGAGCTCCTGCTGCCTCGTAGCTATTGGCTTCATCTGAGCCTCTTCCCGCCTTTCTGATTCTAATCACTCCCTTTATCACGATTATTATTCTTCCCTGGTTTACTACTATCTATCAACCACCTGTTCCTTTTCTACCACAAAATTATACTACTTCACCAACACGTTTTCTGCGCATATTTTTTGTTGTGTACTCGAGCACTGTGCGGGCGCGAACATTATTTTCCTTGCATAGACTGTTTTTGTGCCGGAATCATCGCATCCCTCCTGGTTACGAGCCAACGTTATCTGTCTTGATACCGCACTCCAACTCAACACCATTTTCTTCAAAGCAATTGGGATATTCGCCAGTAGGCACATTACGAAAGTTAACGTACCTGCTAGGTGAGTCCGTCTCCTCTGGTTGGAGAGATACTGACTTAATGGTCAGACGATGATGTCTTTACATCGAAAGCGCTCGCCTACAGTATTTTATCAGCCAGAGGAGACTGACTCACCTAACAGGTACGTTAACTTTGCCATTTTCTTCCTTTCCCTTCCTCCTTGCAAATTGGAACGCCTTCCTAATTTTCATCCAATTTCGATGGAGTTTTTTACTTTCCTTGGCTCTACGAAGTAGAAAGGAAAGTTATGTAATCGGCTGAAAAAAAAAATTTGAGTTCTCTTCAGATATTTACGTTTCAGACCCCCCTGAGTCCTATTTGGGAAAATGGTCTGTGTGTATGTGTGTCTGTGGACGATTTTTAGAGAGAACCATCGTACCAAATCCAGTCATACTTGATATCTCGCCCGCAGGTTACCATGGGACGCCATCATGGAGGTTTGGAGAAAATCCATCGAAAGTTAACTATAGTTATCATAGTGATCAAAACCCCAAATATTTTTTTTCTCAAAAATGGCTCGACAGATTTTGATGAAATTGTTTATATTGATAGCTCTCAATAAGGCAATAATACCCTAAAATTCCCATTTGTGGGAAAATGACGAGAGCAGCACAATAAATTACCAAAACTTTCGACGAAATCGATTTTAGCGCAGTTTTTAGAGAAAACCACCGTTCCAAATCAGCTGAAACTTGATGTCTAGCCTACAGGTTACCATGGGACGCAATAATGAGGGTATGGGCAAAATCCACCGAAAGTTGACTATACTTATCATAGTGATCAAAACACCAAATATTTTTTTCTCAAAAACGGCTCCAACGATTTAGATTAAATTTTTTATATTGGTAGCTCTTAATAAGGTAATTATACCATAAAATTCCCATTCGTGGGAAAATGACGAGAGCAGCACAATAAATTATCAAAATTTTCGACGATAAGCGTTTTTAGCGCAGTTTTTGCCTAATAAACTCCGCTGGAATTTTTGTAGAATGTTAAAAAACATTGGTATTGTAGTCCAACCCAATACCTAAAGGGTGAGTGTTGAAAAATGCTCATGAGATTCATGGGGGTTACACCAGAAACTCCTGAATTTCAACTACCGTTGTTTCGCTTACTACCAGTTCTAAACGTTTTTACCCAATAACTCTGCAAAAGTGACTACTATCCTTCTTCAAAAAATTTGTGTTTACAGCCTCATTAATTATCTGTGTACCAATTGCTCAATAATGGTCCTGCAATGAGTGCGAGCAGCACAATGAAATCTGGAACTGTAAGCGCTACCGCTTCCTGCTGCCGTAAAGCGTTGTTTGGCCAAGTTCAAATGAACTGAGTGATAAACGAATTGAGTAAGTAGAAAAGTGAATCGTTGTAGAGCTAAGGAAAGTTGTGTGTCGCAACGCACCAGATATTTAATAATACATTCAGTCATTTCAATGAGCTCCACTGTCGTACGATACGTATCATCCAAACTCACACATAACGTCTTTTCTGTTAACATTAGTTACAAGCATTGTAGTTTATGGTCGTCCGTTCCGATACCGTCCTCGTCGATTAGAATTGGAACGGTAGAGTTCTTTCCGAACTGAATTGACTGAGTGGTTGTCACGCTCTTTTGAACGAGTGCGCGGACGTAAAAGGATTTAAGTGTCACTTACTGAGGTGTACAGGGCATTACTGGCTCCGTTCCGGGACTTGATCCCTCTCGAGAGGTCGTAACGCGGTCGAGTAGAAGTCAGTTAGACCGGGAGAACGGCCTTATTCAAAGCTTATTCGCCGCTCTAACTGATTGCCGAGTTTTCTTCGTTCTGTTCGGTGAAATGGGTCTAAGTGAGGAGAATGGAACTCAATGAAGGTAGAACGTTTGAAATAATTAACGAATTTTTATAGCGAATGGTATCGTTTCAATTTTTGTCAACTCGTTCTTCCACCAGGCGAGGAGAAGAATTTCATTACGTTTTGGTGGTTGTGGACTCCTTCGAGTGGCCTGAGGCCATTGCCACTCCCAACCAAGAAGCACAAACACTGACATCTGCTGTCATTGAACAGATTTTTGGGCGCTATGGTGTGCCATAGCAAATCCATACAAATCAACGCAACTTTGAGGCCAATCTAATGAAAGAAGGCGAATATTCGGAGTATTTCCACAGAAACGTCTCTATTCCATAACCTGCACATGACTTCATGAAACGACGGATCGCGTGGCTGCAGGCAGCCATTGCCGCCGTGGCTCCCTCCTCTGCTTCATCTTCCGACTTCGACTTAGCGGTTCTGGACGCTCAGGAGTGGAGCCCACTATCTCATTCTGTTACAATCGTGCGAGTTACATAAACGTTGAGTCATTTGGAACCGATCGTTAGCGCGTTTCGCGGGACAAAAATATTTGGTGTTTTGATCACTATGATGACTATAGTTAGTTTGAAATCAATTACACCTTGTTCAAACTTCAATAGTGTTCAATCTGAGTTAGGAAGTGGGTGCTCGGTAGAGGTGGCAGTTTTATTGAATTTACATTATCGTTTGCTAGGATGGGCCTCGGAGGTATATAAATGCGTCTAGATAGAGAGAGCGAATTATCGGTAAATATTCTACTAAATTCTACTACTTGAACGAACTCACAGGACAATAATGCAAAAGTTATCATTTCTACTCACTACTCATCATTCTACCGCACTACCTCCCATCTCACTCCAACTATCTGTCCGTTTGACTCTTATAAAAAATGTCGATTTGTTCCGTTTTAGTCATGTTCATATTGCATTTATGATGATGAATCAAATGGTATCGATTTCGAAGGAATCGTGTGTGATCTCATTGTTCAGCTCAGCTCTAGCTGAATTAATTTGTTGCCTTTCGCCATAATGGGAAAACTTTCTTATCTTATGGGATTTCAATTGGTTTCTCCTGCTAACAAAAGGCTTTACAGATCATTTCTGAAGTTGACCACGGGTTTCCCTGTTTAATGTTTCCAAAAAGTTCACTCCACACCCCTACCTTTTGTCTTCGTACTCCCAGCCCTTAGACTCAACTCTAAACCAAGACAGTCCACAATCAGAGCCAGTACTAGTATTCAGTAGCTCTGTGCTTTCATCGTAAGATCAATCCACATATCTGGAGACTCGCTGTGTCGTGTGAGCTAGTTCTACTGGTTACTGTCAACTATCGTTCACTCTTCTTAAATCACATCATTCAGTTATTTTGTCGATCAGGAACTTTGTTGCTCCGCAAAGTTGTTTCCAGGATTGTTTATACAGCCGTGTTGTATTCTTCACATTTTTCGACAGTTGATAAAATAAGTAACGTCCTAATCACGTTGTGTAAGAGAATAATTGAGTGTTGCGTAATAATTTGCAGCGTTTCTTTTGTGACCTTCAGTTTTGTCCACAGTTCCGTTGTAGTCCAGTCATGTTTCGTGTCTTTAACCAGTATTTTTCGACGCTGAGTCGAACAGGATCCGTCTCGCAGGTGTCAGACTGCGTCAAGCTGCGCAATCGTGCTGCTAGACGAGAATAATGAACCGTTATCCAATAATTTGAAGCGTTTTGGTTTATTATTCATTCTTAATAATACATCATTGCGTACGGTCAGGATAATTTTTGTATAGCACCCTTCAAAATATGACACTTTAGGCATGGGGATTCCAAATCTTCTATCCACCCACTGTCCAAGCCATATTTTGCCTTTACGAAACTCATGCTTATTATGGGCAAAAATGGTCAAATTTGGAGATTTTTGCAGTTTCATGGCAAAATACGTAGTGTTAGGTTTCCTGAGTCGAATGGATATATAGGCGAATTTTGCTGCATGAAGTATTTCGTGGACAATGTAACAAAAGTTATCGTTTCTTCCCGGCTTGCGCTCATTACTCACACTGCCTCCCGCCCGGCCCCAATTGCCTAGTGTCACCTAGAAAATGTAAATTTTGTCGTAGTCAGGTCGTGTTCCGTATCGTTTACTGGTATTTTTCGATGCAGAATCGAATGGCATGAGTCTTGGAGGTGCCAAATTGTGTCAAGCTGTGCAATCATGTTGTGCAAGAGAGTAATGAACCGTTGTGTCATAATTTGCAGCGTGTTTTGTACTATTTTCTAACCTTTTATCAACTTGGTTTTCTCGTTTCTTTAAATAAATAAATCCTCTTCTCATTTAAATAACGGAGCACACTCCATCCCTTTGGGCTCCAGCTCGCGGCCTCATACCTCTCCCCCCCCACCCCCACCCCCCACCCACCATGGCTTTATCCCTCAGTCGCTCCTAGTCCTGGGGGGATGAAATGTTTCTGAAGGGGGTGACTGGCGTGGAAAAGGGAAGCGGGATCACGATGGCTGGTGCCCCGTACGTTGGTGGGAAGGGGCATTGGAAGGAGGGGGGGGGGCGCCATGTGGTGAGGTAATAAACAGCGCCAGGGGCCCCCGCCACAGCTGAGCCACATAACTCCCTCCGCTTCCTTCCTTCTCCCCCTTTGGTCCCGCTAGCAGAATATTAAACTCCTCCTCATCCAAATAACTTGGGATTCGGCTCCGATTTGAGCGCATCTACCTTGAATAACAATTCGCGGTGGTGCGAGCTCCGTCCCCCCTTCGGCCCCCGTCATCCGCTTCTTTTTCCCTCTAAATTCCACTTCGCTTTTCTTGCAATATTTATCTGCGCGAGGGAGTCGAAGAGAAAAACGGGATTCCCTGGACCTCCGGCGCCCTTTTGTTGCTCGCTTTTCTTCCCTCCGCTTCTCGAAAAATCCCGAAATTTCCGACTCCTCCTTCCGCGCGTAGTTGCTATTCAGTGGTAGTTACTATTGAAGAAATTGCTCGCGAGGACTGGAGAAGTTTAGGTAAAGAGACTTGGCGAAGCTGCCCGAAGGCCGAAGTTGGCTCTTCTTGACACAACAACCGCAACATGCCAACAATTGAATGGAAGCACGTCAAATAATGAATGCATCATTTGTTTAGTGTACTTGCCTTGTGATGTTTGGCTGAAACCCTAGACCGGCTCCTTCTAGAGAAGCATGTCAAGTATGTAGGGATCAATACAGGTTTCACCAACACCTCCAGTCCCTCGAAGTCACTATTCTCGCAAGGATTGCCTCATTACAAGCAATTAGCGAGGCCGCTGTGTATGTTACATTGGCACTATCCTTTTCTACGAGGCCACGACGCCTGTCGTCTGGGGTAGCAATCTCACAGAGTCCAGGCGATCACTTGTCAGAGAGTGAAACGGGAGCTGCCCTCACTTTGAGCTGAACTCCGTGCGGATCTCACTGCTGACCAAAAACACGCCCCCTCCCCCCATTGTGAATGGGCGTTGAAGAAATGGCAAGCGAGATGTGAAGGGACGGGGAAGGGGTTGTCGTCCTCGTCAAAGGGACGTGACATGAATGAGTTCTTCCACAATGTCCATGAACGTCTTGGGAGAAAGCAGGTTGAGCCAGATCACTGGACGAGTCAGTTCCACTTCTTCTCTCTCGAAGACTCTCCATCCTGCACGTCTGTTGCCTCCAATGCAGGGAAACATGATATCGCATGCTGTTACAATTTAGTTTCTACAACAGTGAGCGAAAGTTGTTAAAGCCCCTGGTCAGCATCTGTAAATGGTGTAAACCATGAGAGAATCGATACCCATAGATCTGTCTAGTGCTCAAGTGGTTCTTCAAGACACAGCCTGGTTTGCTTTTAATTATAAGTAATAAATTGGTACGACAAATTATCAGTGGTTGATGGTCTCTGGTAGGCACATGGAGTAAGTCATTCGAGCAGCAATACGGCAGTTTGGGTTGAAGTGACGAAAAGACTCTTTCCTTGACAGATATCTGTAATGTTGATAAGCTGCTTGCACTCCAATCTTCTTCAGAGACATCACCCAAGTCGACTAGGGAGGAGTGTTTTTGGTTTTGGGACGTAGGAGGGAAGGTCGGCTCTTAGTGGCCTCGTGAATTTACTCCTGCGTTGAGAGCCAACCCGGAACCATTGCATCAGGTTGGCCCTCACGCCTCTCTGGGATGGCAGCCTTTCTTTCTTGTCCTCATTACCCTCACGAGAGCCCTGCAGGGTGCCGCCATTCCTATACATGCTCCTATACTCCCCAAAAGTTTGGAAGGTTCAGCAGCAGTCTTTCCGCCTTGTCGTCAATCTTTAAAGTAGTTCTGGCTCTGAATCAGCAAGCTCGTCCTTTTCTGGCTGAGCGCTGCTCGGGCGTACTGAGCAATGCACCTCAGTTTTTATCAAAA
The DNA here is from genome assembly GCA_020466155.1 of Pachypeltis micranthus. NCBI lineage: Eukaryota > Metazoa > Arthropoda > Insecta > Hemiptera > Miridae > Pachypeltis > Pachypeltis micranthus. The sequence goes on from CM035778.1 coordinate 7,524,412, forward strand.
TCTAACATGATGCGGACGAATGCCTCTGGTCTCAGCTAGCGAACTCTGTCCCCCACTATGGGTCGCCAAAAGGTGTCATGAATAGCATCATCCTTCATTGCCTTGCAGTGTAGGCTGCTCAGGTGCAGCTATAACAATTTGGTGCAGGTGCGCCGTGAATCCTCCATGTTCTATGGTGTTGGGACACAGTCAACCTTTGGAAGCCGTACTCTCGTTGCCCCCTTGTACAGCTGGATTGGGATAAAACTTACTACTTCCAATGTTGTGCATCCCCTCTCCACTGCTGTCATCCGCGCGGCTGGTTGGGGGAGGGTCTATGCGTACCAGGGACCTGAGGTCCTCCGCCAAGTAGGGGCATGTCCCCACAAGTCTGGGCAGGCTAGCGACCATTCTAGCCTTAAGGGATATTTTTTCCCAAAATGGTACTGTGGGGATGCACAGCCCATGGCGCAAGTCGGTGCACCAGGTGTAGGTCCACGCCAGGTGGATGCCTCTGCAGGATGCTAAGGCAAAGGCGCCTAGTCCCTAGTTACCTAGCAATGTGGTCCTGCAGATATCGTAGTGGTCGAGGGTTCGCTTGAAGTAGTCCCTGTCCCAGATCCCGATTTTTCTTTTTACCTGATGGGGCGGAAGCAGGTTAGGGCCAAGAGGGCAGCACTGCCTCCGCACACCTCTACATCAGAACGTCAATGTCATCCGCTCCCTGTGATGGGCAACGCTTCGTATATCAGCCCACACCTTCGCCCCATTACAACGCTCATAAGCACCACCCCTCTTCCCTTTTTAGGCGTGCTGCTGGAATGTGGAGGGAGAAGTGTACTGTGTGTAATCCTGCCCATCTCTGATGGATTGCCGGAGAGTGTGTGCTCTCTTTGTCTGGGCGTAGATCGCCCTGGCACAGCGTGGCCCTGTTGCTTATTGAGTACAAACGATAATCCTAACTAGTCTAGTCACCACAGTAGACGAAAGTGTTCATAATTGCTCGTTAATGACCGAAGTGTCTCTTTTCGTTCCTCAACTTCCGCTTGCAGAACAACAATTTCTTATTCATCGCCTCATAAATTGAACAATTATTCGGTCATCAACTCGCGCTTTGACGTGAAAAATAATAATTGAGATGATTCGACTTGGTCGAGGATGTAATTGCTTTTTCCATTTAAACGGAATAATCTTTTTCAGAGTCGTCCTATTTTCTGGTTTCTCTCCCCCTCCCACCCTCACCAGCAAGGGCTGCCGTTCCAATAGTAGGAATAAATGATCCCAGTCGTAACTAGGATTTGGATCGGTGGCCAGTTGAACCCTGGATCTACTAAGAGGAAGCTTTGATTTAGAATCCACCGAAGAGGAAACGTTTGGTCTCTTACTTCTCTATCTCGTTCTTCCTTATCCTCCCTTTCTCTCCATCTTTTATTTATCCCTGAATCCGCGTTTTATCCCATCCCCCCCCCTCACACCCCCTTCTTCGTCGCCACCGCACATCTCATCCCGTTCCCTTCTTCTCTTCCTCCGCGCTCTCTTCCCTTTTATTTTTCCTTCGCCTTCTCCGTCTGATAAAGCTCTCCTTTTCTGATTTGTATTCCGACGAATATTTTCTGAAATTCTTCTCGCTTTTGCTCTCAAAGTCTCAAAACGCCTTCTTCTCTCCTTTTCAAAGATAAAACTTACATTTTTATTGACGGCCGATGCCTTCTTTTTTTTTTTTTTTTTTCTATTCCTCTTTGTCTGAATGAGCGCGGGCTGGTCCCGTCCCTCGGCTCTCACAGGACGAGCCTAATCCCCCCCCCCCTCATATCATTTCCACCATTACCACCGCCGACGGAAACACTGTTTTTGAATGTAATAAATAAGATTATCTCGAGTTCCTCCTCCGACACACTTCGGTGGCCGCGGATTTACGTTTAATTGAGCGGGAGCCGCAGAATTAACTTATTGACTCGTTTGTTAATCGATTCTTCTCGTTTCATAATGAGATTCGTCCTTGAAACCGCACAGACATTCCCATGTTCCTCTAAAAAATTATAATTTTTCAACAATTTGTGGCTCTACGAAGGTTATGTACCAGTTGTGCGTTATTTGGGAAAACGGTCTGTGTGTCTGTGAAGGCGATTGAGAGAAAATACCACAACCATGAATCAAATCAGCTCAAACTTAATGCCCATCCCACGGGACGCCAAAATAAGGTTATGAGCAAAATCAGCCGAAAACTAACTATAGTTATCATAGTGATTAAAACACCAAATATTTTTTTTCTCAGAAAAGGCAATAACGATTTTGATTAAATTTCTTGTATAGACAGTTCATAACACCACGGTAATACCATAGAATTCTCATCAGTGGGAAAATGAGGAGAGTAGCCCAATAAATTACCAAACATTTCGACGAAAATCGATTTTAGCGCAGTTACTTCCTTATAGACTCCGCTTAGTAAATGTTATTAGAATCTTCCAAAAAAAATTCTGGTCGTAGCGTAACGCTCAAAAGATGTACGTGGGCTAGTCCAGAAATTGCGGAATTTCAACCGCTGCCGTTTGACTTACTTTATCCAATTATTCAAATTACGCATGTTTCATCGGCACTTCGACGCTATGAGTCAAACATCTGGTGCGTTGCAACACACAACTTTCCTTAGCTCTACGTCAATTCACTTTTTACATGGCTAATTCTATTTAATCAATTCATTTATCACTCAGTTCCTTTGAACTTGGTCAAACAACGCTTTGTGGCGGCAGGAAGCGGCAGCGCTTACAGCTCCAGAATTTATTGTGCTGCTCGTACTCATTCCGGGACCATTATTCAGCAACTGGTACACAAATAATTAATGAGGTTGTAAACACAAATTTTTTGAAGAAGGATAGTAATTACTTTTGCAGAGTTATTGGGTAAAACTGTTAGAACTGGTAGTAAGCGAAACGGCAGTGGTTGAAATTCAGGAATTTCTGGAGTGAGCCCCATGTATCTCATGTTCGTTTTTAAACACTCACCCTTTAGGTATTGGATTGAACTACAATACCAATTTTTTTTAACATTCTACCAACATTCCGGCGGAGTTTATAAAGAAAAAACTGCGCTAAAAACGCGTTGCGTGGAAAATTTTGATAATTTATTGTGCTGCTCTCGTCATTTTCCCACGAATAGAAATTTCATGGTATAATTGTCTTATTGAGAGCTATCAATATAAAAAATTTAATCAAAATCGTTAGAGCTATTTTTGAGAAAAAAAATATTTGGTGTTTTGATCACTATGATAACTATAGTTATCTTTCGGTGGATTTTGTTCAAACCCTTATTTTGGCGTCCCATGGTAACCTGCGGGCTAGATATCAAGTTTGAAGGGATTTGGTGACTTCGTAGAGCAAGGAAAGTAAAAAGGTGTGTGCCCCTCTTCAATTCTCTGTGTACGAATTGCTCGATAATCGTCAGGGCGTGTGCACGAGCAGCTCAGTAAATTGCGGAATTGTGAGTTCTACCGCTCTCTACTACCGTCAAGTGGTATTTTACCGAGTGAAAAATGAATTGCTCTAACCATAAGAAACTTTCAGGTAAAACGTTTCAAGCAGAATGGAGTTCTGGTCATCAGTTGCCAGAGGGTTGTTGCTAATAACATGAAGTGTAACCGTACGATGTAAAACGATTTACACGCAAACAGCATTCAGTCTCCAAGTTCTACACCTCAGCTTCCTTCCTTCAGAAATAATAACGTTCGAAGGTGTCTTAAGTCAAAACAATCCTCATTAAATAGTTCAAGGAGGTACGCGAAATAGGTTGGGGTTCGCCTTTTTCTCGAAAACGATTTCGATTCCGTTTACCACCGTTTAAACGTCCCTGCGAAGGGGATTGTCCACCTGACCAAGATTTTTAAGTTAGAGGTACAGAGAGCTGGAGTCAGCGGAGCATGCACTGTGCACTTGTGAGATGAGACTTGTGCAGATGTTCGGGGAGCCGATGACTCAGGCTAAAATTACACAGATCGCGAGCTCCGATCCAATAGCCCAACTTTTGTCGGATTATGATACCTTCGTCTTACTACGAGACTTTCATCGCTGAGTCCCTGGTAACGGTACAGCTGGATGAAGTAGCAAGGATGGACCTCGAGGCTGTCATGACATTTTGTGCGAGAATGGTGGGGACGCAGTGGACCCAGTGGTGGAACTCATAGACGACGATCTGATGCCATAGTTTTAGTCGCATATCGGGAGATTGAGAAACGTAGCGCGATGCGGTGCACTTATCGCTCAATACCTCGAATTACTTTTAGCCGTGTCAGGCCTCAGAACCGCGTGGTGACGACTCAAGCCGCTGAGGGCCACGCGTGGGTCGCGAATATTTTCGCGTCGTTTTCAAAAATCCAAACTTTCGAACTGCCCACGGCCCTTAATCGTGAAAACCGCCTACTAAAAATCCCTTTCGCCAAAAACGCAAACTTTTTTTTTCTCCCCCCTCTCTCATTCATATTAATTTGCCCGTCAACGGCGAGGTTCACTTTTTTGCCCGTTCATTTTAAAGAATTTTTTTTTTTTTCGGAATCGCGTTGTATTTCGCCGCCGCTCGCCTAATCGCCTTTTCTTTCCGTTTTACTTCCCTCCGAGCGAAATGAAGTCCCGGAATGCGACGAAAGATTTTCAACTCCTTCAAAACCCTCGGCATTAAAGAAAAAGGATCGTTTGAAGGAGGGAAAAGTTTGGGGCGAGGGAAAAAGAGGGAACGAGTGTTGTAGAAGAGTTGATGCGAGTTTGCAGTTTTTCCTGTTAATGGAACTTTTTTTTTATATCTTTTCCCTTCTTCAATTTAAACGAAGTTGGTCTTGTAGAGAGTGTGGGTGGTGGGGGGTGTCTTATGAATAAGTTTTGAAAGCAAGTCTGATATGAGAGCTCAGCTATAACTTCGTTTCTTCTCTTTTCTTCAAGCAGTAAGTTTAGTTTGCTTCGCCCGCTGAATCCTTTTGAGTTTATTTTATTACTAACACGCTATTTTAACTCTACCTTAACGAAAAATTACGCTATTACTGTGGCTGTGATCGCTGATGTGGACCTGGACTTATGGGGTGACGTTAGTTAGACCGTGACTTCTTCCTGATTGTTCTTTGAGACTTTATTTGTTTCAATGTTGACGCTAGTACAATGTGGAAGTTTAGACAACTGTTGGCTATCAAAACGGGATGCTTCCAGTGTTGTAGCTTTGTGGAGCAATTCCTCAGACAGGTGCAAGAGCTGTTCACGAATCTAATTGTCCTTCAGCCCTCTAATGAATGAAGTGTCTGCTATAGAAATGATTTATTCACATGCACACGTTACATAGAAATCACAATCCTTTAATTGTCCCTTGAGGGCTGCGACAAATTCAGAGATAGATTGTGAAGGCTGCCAGACTGACTAGATTCTCATACGGAATATCCTTTATAGGCTTATCCGGACCCAACAATGCGTCTAAGTTATTGTAGCGTGCAGAGTCAATAGATGTGACATTCTAGTTGTTAAAACAAGAGAGCAATAATTCTCGAATCGTTCCAAGTATGACGCAAATCTTTCATTGTTGGCGTCATAGGCTTCAAAGGGTGTTATTTGAGGGATTAGAGTAGGTTTAGTTGTCTCCATTGCGGCTACCAAGACTGAGAGAAATTCTTAAAATTGTCTTCGATCCATTGTGTTGGAAGTGACAGCAAAATGTCAAAACTCTATTAAACTGCGTACGATGCGTCTTGGGATTATCGGGAAAATGCTTCAAAATATTTCGCCGTCCGAGTGCGTTCTGGATGACGGAGTTTGGAACGTTGGATTTACTCGAGAAGGATTTCAAAAATATGCGAATGTTAGTAAATACCTGCGAAATGATGCAAGCGGCACTTGAAACGTGAAACTGTGTATCACTGTGGACTGTGTGTCCTTCGAATTTGTGTTTACAGCTCATTAACTATCTGTGTAACAATTGCTCAATAATGGTCCTGGTTTTTATGCAGTTTCCTCACAAACTCAACGTAACCGGAGAAGGGACTCACTTAAGATTGAAAATATAAAATGAAAAATCTCTCGTTAAAAACAAAAAAATATCTGGTGCGTTGCAACACACAACTTTCCTCCTTAGCTCTACAACAATTCACTTTGTACATGGCTAATCCTATTTAATAAATTCCTTTATCATTCAGTTAATTTGAACTTGGTCAAACAACGCTTTACGGCAGCAGGAAGCGGTAGCGCCTACAGTTCCAGATTTTATTGTGCTGCTCTCACTCATTGCAGGACCAATATTGAGTAATCGGTACACAGATAATTAATGAGGCTGTAACATAAATTTTTTGAAGAAGGATAGTAAGTACTTTTGCAGAGTTATTGGGTAAACACTTTTAGAACTGGTAGTAAGCGAAACGGCAGTAGTTGAAATTCAGGAATTTCTGGAGTGAGCAACATGTACCTCACGAGCGTTTTCAAACACTCACCATTTAGGTATTGGATTGGACTACAATACCAATTTTTTTTAACATTCTAATAAAATTCCAGCGGAGTTTATAAGGAAAAAACTGAGCTAAAAACGCTTTTGGTCGAAAATTTTGATAATTTATTGTGCTGCTCTTGTCATTTTCCCACGAATGGGAATTTTATGGTATAATTTCCTTATTGAGAGCTATCAATATAAAAAATTTAACCAAAATTGTTAGAGCCGTTTTTGAGGAAATTTGGTGTTTTGATCACTATGATAAGTATAGTTAACTTTCGATGGATTTTGCCCATACCCTTATTTTTGCGTCCCATGGTGATCTGTAGGCTAGACATCAAGTGTCAGCTGATTTGGTACGGTTGTTTTCTCTAAAAACCGCGCTAAAATCGGTTTCGTCGAATGTTTTGGTAATTTATTGTGCTGCTCTCGTCATTTTCCCACAATTGGGAATTTTATGATATAATTGCCTTATAGAGAGCTATCAATATAAAAAATTTAATTAAAATCGTTAGAGCTATTTTTGAGAAAAAAAATATTTGGTGTTTTGATCACTATTGTGCTGATCAACAACAGCAAGGACGAAGAAGAAGAAGTGTAACCACAGGAGGAGGCTACAATCATATCAGGGAAGGCTGAAAGGCTGATACGCGGATGGAAAATGATAGTGGTTGTTGAACGGACTAAAAAAGGAGGTCATGAGTTGGGGAGGGGAAGGAAAACCCATGGGAAAATTTTCCGATTTGTGAGGCATTCGTGATCAAGCCATAGGAGAATAAACGAAGTTCTGCCAAGTTTACCTATTCTTCACCAAACCACCACTACACTATGATAACTATAGTTATCTTTCGGTGGATTTTGTTCAAACCCTTATTTTGGCGTCCCATGGTAACCTGCGGGCGCGATATCAAGTTTGAGTGAATTTGGTACGATGGTTTTCTCTAAAAATCGTTCTCAGACACACAGACACACACAGACCATTTTCCCAAATGGTGTTTTTCGGACTCAGGAGGGTCTGAAACGTAAAGATCTGTGGAGAACTCAAAATTTTTTTTTCAGCCAATTACATAACTTTCCTTTCTACTTCGTAGAGCCAAGGAAAGTAACAACATTTCCAAGTTGGAAGAATATAAAAACGCTGCAAATTATTACACAACGGTTTATTATTCGGATAATCAGCTTGACCTAGCATTAATGCTCCGAGACCCATCCTGTTCGATTCAGCATCGAAAAATATCATAATGAAACCCAAAAAAAGGTCGAAAAGAACTGAATCGGAATATTAAAATAAACAAAAAAAAACGAAAGTATCTAGAAAAAACTGAATTTTAATATGTAAACATGCACGCTAAATACTAATATCAAAATTTAACCTAAAATCTATGAAAAACCAAAATGAGAATGAAACGAAAGAATCTAAAAAATTGAATCGTATTAAAACCAAAACGTCGGGGAAATAGGAACGGGGGCGCTCGAAGGGAAAGGCGAGTTGAGTTTAGCCGCCCGCCCCGCGAGGCGAGGACGGCCCGGCACCGGTTGTTTTTTATTCAGACGGGAGGGACGCTGTAGCTCGCGTTTTCCTGCGTTTCGTTAATTTTTAACCGTTTTTCCCCATTACAACCACGGGCTTCGTCCGATCGGATTGCCGAGATGGCGGGCACAACTAGATACCAAATCGGATTTTTGGGCGAAAGAACGAATTTTTTAGACCACGTTAAAGGCACAAAATGGCCCGGACGGCGGACGGCGGACGGGGGACGGGGGACGGGGGACGGGGGACGGCGGACGGACATTGCGAATTTGGAATCTCCATGCCTTGAAACGTAAAGTATCAAATTTTGAGGGGGGGTTGTAAAAAATTTTTCGTGACCGAAAACATAGGGTTATTATTCAGAATGAATAATAAACCAAAAGAAAAGGGGAATACTTTCATAATATTAACGGCAACCGGTGGGCAACGCACGCGGGATAGAAACGCGAGGACGAGATGGCCGCCGTTCTGACGTACTTGACGCTTCGGTCCCGTAGCTGTACTGCCTCCTCGCACGGTGCACAGTCGCGTCCGTCCTCCTAATCAAAAGGCATATCAGATGGCGTGCCCAAACATGAGCAGATGTGAAAGCCTGACAACCGCACGGGTACTAGCAGACGGGAAGTAGCAGTTACAGAAATCGTCAGTTCCCACTTACAAAGGAGACATGACGTGAATTACAGAATCTTCTTACTCACTTTGGTACAGAGCTCACTTCGTGCGTAAACCAAGGAATGGCCTTCGGCAGGGTGAGAGTTATTTGCCAGCTGAGGATTAATGGTAGAAGCGACTCCTGAGATTCCCATGCCATAGCACGATGCCCACATTACGTCGTCTCAAGGAACACCTGAAACCCAAATCCACCTCACAAACCCACACAGCCCCTGTACTAAGTCTGCGTTTGATGCTCCTCGACGGATTTTGTTTTTGAAATGTCAATGGACCATCCTCGGCCGGTTCGACGCCCCCCCGGAGGTTTTTTTCGTTTTTTATTGTTCTTAGTGAGTGTCGTGTACGAGTTAATGGCACCTTTCTCGCTTATCTCACGAGCATTCATTCCTCATTGGACCGTCTCCCTTCCCCAATGTCAACTCAGTTCGGACTTCTTTCTTTTTTTCGCGCTTTAATTTCAATTTCCTCTTTCCGATAGGAACGTCCAGATGTGCGCTCTTCAGTTCAGAGCTAGCAGCTAAATCGCTCGGTTTGAAAATACTTACCAACTCGATGGTTTGTTTCTTCCGGAGTCGCGTCATCCCATGATGAAGCCCAGACGTCTATTCATAACTAGGTTACCGGGCTCTCGACCCGAACGGGCAATTGATTCGGACCACTCGACAGATCGTTGAGAACATGCTCCCTATAAATCTCGTTCGCTCGCCAAATGAAGGAAACGGCATGTTGAAGGGGTTACGCCCGTATTGTTTCATTTTGTCGCGCCTAGGGATATTGTTTACTTTTTTCGGTGGCTAACTCTTCAACAGCTCGTCTTCTCTCCCGGTTATTGTGTTGGTTTTACTTATCTTAAACCTCAAATAGTGAGCTGTTGTACTTTCTCACGGCGTATTTGTCGAGCGTCGTTAACCTTTATGACGTCGCGTTAACACCGAATCTCCGCGAAGACTGAGAAATGAGAAATTCCGAGATATCTAAGGCCCTTTCCGTTTCAGATTTCGGTTAATTGGAGTTGACTCGTGAATTCGTGGACTATATCGCAAGCCCTTTCCCATGACATTGACTGCGCGAACTTCTGCAGTATCAAAAGCCCTCGCGTTAACTTCGTCGATTTTCTTTCGCTTGGACCGATGAGTCAGCCGAGCCAACATTGAGCAACATTGCACTCGAAGACGGCCTACTTTCACACATTCGTCCGCCCATTTGAAAGTTCTAGAAGTGGCAAAATCAATTGGCGAGGCTTTAAGCAGGAAATTGCTCAGCTTTGCACACAAAACCCGAGGCTTTCCAAAAGATTTCGATCATTGTAACAACTTGTTATCAGTGTACCGCACGTAGACACCCTCCAGCTATCAAAACCCCAATGGGTTAGTTACAAGTCGTTGCTGCTAGTTGTTTTTACTTTCCTTGCTCTACGAAGTAGAAATTAGTTTTTCTTTCAGTTAATTCAAATAAGTCCCTCCATTGCACTTTGATTCCAGCCCTTTCAAGTTTTCCTGTTTTAAGCCTTCACTAGACCTCACAAATGCCGAGTGTCCATGAACCTTCTGACAAAAATAACTGGTGCGTTGCAACACACAACTTTCCTTAGCTCTACAACAATTCACTTTGTACATGGCTAATTCTATTTAATCAATTCATTTATCACTCAGTTCCTTTGAACTTGGTCAAACAGCAGCAGGAAGCGGTAGCGCTTACAGTTCCGGAATTTATTGTGCTGCTCGTACTCATTGCAGGACCATTATTGAGCAAATGGTACACAAATAATTAATGAGGCTGTAAACACGATTTTTCAAAAAAAGGATAGTAATCACTTTTGCAGAGTTATTGAAAATAACTGTTAGAACTGGCAGTAAGCGAAACGGCAGTAGTTGAAATTCAGGAATTTCTGGAGTGAGCCCCATGTATCTCATGAGCGTTTTTAAACACTCACCCTTTAGGTACTGGATTGGGCTACAATACCAATTTTTTGTTAACATTCTACAAGAATTCCAGCGGAGTTTAAAAGGAAAAAACTGGACGAAAAACGCTTTTGGTCGAAAATTTTGATAATTTATTGTGCTGCTCCCGTCATTTTCCCACGAATGAGAATTTAATAATATCATTGCCTTATTGAGAGCTATCAATATAAAGAATTTAATCAAAATCGTTAGAGCCGTTTTTGAGGAAAAAAATATTTGGTGTTTTGATCACTATGATAACTATAGTTAACTTTCGGTGGATTTTGTTCATACCCTTATTTTGGTGTCCCATGATAACCTCCTGGCGAGATATGAAGTTTTAGCTGATTTGGTACGGTCATTTTCTCTAAAAATCGTTCACACACAGACCATTTTCCCAAATAGTGTTTTTCGGACTCAGGAGGGTCTGAAAGGTAAAGATCTGAAGAAAACTCAAACTTTTTTCTTCAGCCGATTACATAACTTTCCTTTCTACTTCGTAGAGCCAAGGAAAGTAAAAAAGTTTTTGTGTACCAGGGTAGTTTGAAAGTTTAAGTCTAAAAGTAACGCTAGTTTTTTGTACCTTTGGTCCCACGGCCTCCTTTCCCATCTTTGGAAATCGAGCATAACCTTTTTATTAAGTCGGCAATTCGACATTCAGCTCAATCGGTTCAGCCGTTCTACCGCAAATTGAAATACAACCACACACACGGACCACGCGCCGAAATCAGGTTTTTTGGTTTCAAAACCAGTTAATTCCTGGAAATCCGAAAAGAAACGGCCAAATCCCGTAAACCAGACGAGTGAAACTTGAGACTGGTAAAAACTCGTGAATAGTCCTCCTATAAGGTATGACAAAAGCATAAGACTCCTTCGATATCGTTCCATATGGTAAACACGCACAAACTGTTTCCCCAGAAGGTGTTTTTAGACCTCAGTAGGCATGGTGTTTGGCATGAAACGTGCTTTAGCCTTCACTGAAGCGCCAATAAACGTCACGCTGGGAGGGAATGAAATCGTGACTGTCACAAACGAATCTTGAGTATAAAATCTCATCCACGCCACTCACTCTTCCTCATTAGTTCTTTCTCACAAAAATTGAGATCCAGTTTTGCACTGCTCGTGGTTGTTATAGGAGAAAAATGGTTAAAAAAATTGTCCGAAAATGACATGACAGTGTTATTACATCCAAGTCGTATTTGGTGTTTCCAAGGTACGTCTTGATGCTGCACAGTGAAATCACTGTAAATATAGTGAAGCAAATTCTACAACTTGAAGGAACTCGTACAAAAATACGGCGGAAGTTGTCGTTTCTCCCCTGCCCGCGCTCATTTCCTCTTACTGCTTCCCCTTTCACTCCAAACACTCCCCAACAATGTCAATTTTTGTTGTGTCGTGTTTCGTATCGTTTACTGGTATTTTTCGATGCTGAATCGAATGGGACGGTTCTCAGGGGTGTGAGAGTGCGTCATGCTGAGCAAGAGAATTAACCGTTTCGTAATAATTTTCCGAATTTCCGCAGAACATGCGAAACTGAATTTTGTCTTCTGGCAGCCAATACCCTCATGTTTTGAAAATTATTTTAGCGACCATCGGTTGAATGGAGATATAATCCATGGTGCTTCGGAAACTGAACGATAAAAGATTATTTTCTTAATTTCTTAAAAAATGGCTGCAACGGGTTTGACCGACCTCAGACCTCTCAGCCAACTGGCTTGATTTCATTTTGCATAAACGTTTTTATAGAAATGCGTCGGGTGATCGGGAATAAACCCGCCTTTTTTGGCGCAGTCGCAATACTTTCTTTGCCCTTTGAGTAACTGGAAGTAATGGGGGTGGGGCGGCTGAGTATTTGTTTACTGCATCGCATACCAACTGATGATGTCACGTCGGACTTTTTCATGTTAACGGGTTCCATAGAAGTCCCACTGGATGCAGTTCGAAACACTTTCAGGAATTTTTGGAGAGAAGTACACTTCCACGTAGAGACGAGAATGTTCTTTGGCGTATTAAATAAGAAAAACGTACCTCCGGCTCAAATTTTGAATATTGCACATCCGGTGCCCATGATACTTGTGGATTCCTGGTAACTTGTTTCAACGCATGCCCTGTGAAGCAACCGAGTTACCTCATTCAGTGCCAGACGGGTCAAGTTGGTAGCGAAATGACGGACGTAACAGGCTCCTCAAACGGCGTATTGTGGGCGAGTCATCAAACCGCCGAGACATAAGAAGTCGTTGTTCGTTCGACCGTTTGGCACTGGAATTACGACTTCACCCCGGCACCTTGGACTATGCGAAAACCACGCCCAGTCGTCAGGAAACGGGCGAAATAGTCGGGACCGTTCCCACGAGGGGGTGGGGAAAAACAAGGTCGAGCTCGACTGACTTCCTCGGGGGCCTATAGTTGGCTTTCGACCACAGGGGAAATGCCGGAGTAGAATTTTCGGGCGTAACGAGGAAAAGGGCTTCGCTCTCTGCACTCCTCCCTCACTCACTTTCTGCTCTTAGGAAACATAAATCTGAATTATGGGGCTCGCCGTGCCCTCTCTTCGTGGCCCTTTCGGCTTCGAAACCAACCAGTTCGGGATCAGGGTGGATCCTTTTGCTCTTCCCACGGGGTATAAACTGCCCGTCATTTATTCTCGAGACGGAGAGAGCGCGAGGATGGACGGAAGAGGACGGCTGATCAAATTGGGCGACAGGTTTCTTTGGAAGGTCCAGCCGCGTTGTGAGATCAAGAGAAAAAGAATAACAGTCTAATAACTGCGCGAAGTGACAACGTGTGCGGCGGAGCTCATTAAAGTGAGGTCGTTTCTCATCTATCAGCAAATCCAAAAAAAAAATTGTCAAGAGCCCATTACCGCAGCATTTGTCTCCAATCAATTAAATATTCAACGAACTTTGAGCTTGAAGTAAAACCAAGTTTTATATGTAGTGGTGGAAGAAAAATGTCTTTCGGATCAACAAGAGGATTGGCAACAACATTTTTTTCGTTGGGGTTAAGATTTCTTGCAGGCCAATCTGCTTGAATGAGGTGTGACTGACTTTTTTTCTTTTTTTTTCTCAAAAACGGCCCTAACGTACTCGATCAAAATCGCTGGGTACTCTCAGCTAACTAGTACCTGCGTTTCGTTCTCCATAAATGTTTCCGTAGAATTGCGTTGAACGAAGATACAGCGCCCGTGCGGGGTTGGGAGTGTTGTGTGTCGCTACGCACTAGATATCGGGCGGTATTGACTGGGCTGTCGACGTGATTGCTTTTTTGAAGGTTTGTGTCTTGAGTTCTGAAATTCTAGGGGAAACACTGCGGAACAAATTAGTCAACGAAACGACGTTTGAATCGCGTAATTTCGGATATGTACCTAATTAGACTACTGCCCTTATTTTGTTTAGTATGCCAGCGCCATATTAGCGAGATTGATAAGGAAAAAACTGCGCTACATTCGATTGTCGTTGAAATGTTTGATACGTTATTGTGAACCTTTCGTAATTTTCTCACTGAAGAAGATTGTACTGTCCATACGTAAAAAAATAAATGAAAATCGTTAGAGCGATTTTTGAGAAACTAAGGTTTTATGTTTTGATCAATTTAGTTGATTTTAAACCGGGTTGCATCTTGTTTTGTGGTTTGATGGTGATCTGCTCCCTGAATATAAAATTTGATCTGATGTAGTTGAGTAGTCCTCTCTTATTCACACGAACCATATTCTTCACTCTCAGAAGCCTTTAAAGCCTTAACGGCCCATTAGAAATTAAACAAAACACTAAGGGTCGCAATTTTTTAATTGACAGCGAACGCTAAAAACCTCCCCGAGCCAGCAATTTATCGTTTAAGCCGCGGAAACGTCCGAAGAAGCGAAATTATGACAGTAAGGGCGCTAACCACTTTTTTTATTGGCGGAGTGAAGGACTGAGCAGTTATCGCCGGAGAAGACAAATCGGAGCGAGAGTGGCAGGCGTGACAGACAGACGAGGAGCACGGTCAGGAAAGGGGTGACGCACATATTTGAATAACCTATCCATCGTGTTCTCTCCCCCCCTCCCCCTTCGACTCTTTCCACTCTTACCCATGTAAAACAGCTGAAGGGGGGTATTATGAGATTTTTATTGAGGCCTCCCGTTCCTCAGTCTCTTCCCTTTTCGTCTCGTCAACTGTACCACCGTAGCACGAGTCTTCGAAAAAGAAGCTCGCGAGAGGAGAGTGAAGGAAGGAAGAGAAAAAAAAAAAGTGTACGTGATCGAACTGTTCATCGGGGAGTCTGCGCACGTCTTGCGGTTAGTAAGGGGAGACGTACGGACGAGCCCTGTCAAGATTTTCGTGTTCTTTGGGCCCCCCTCTAGTCCCCCCCTCGACGTGTCTTTAGACGATTGGATGTTGAAAACTTCAACATACCCACTAACACCCTTTTTTTATATTTTAAATTCAAATCCATACACGGAAGTGTCTGCCCAGGCGTTGACGTCATGCATCTCTGACCCTTGTGGACTCGGTGGAGTAATTCCACTTTCAATGTTGAAGCTTTATAGTAATGAAACGAGGCAATTATCAATTAACTTTTCAAAATGATAAAAAAATGCTGCGTTCGAAACTATTGAGAAAAAGGTCTGTGCGTGTCTGTGACTGCTATTCAAAAATAAAGAGAAATTGGTTGACTCGTTAACCTGAGTTTTTAATCATATTTAAACATGTTTATCATCATATTTTTTATCATATTTATCATCATATTTTTTATCATATTTATCATCTTTTTTTTCATACTTTTTTATGTTTTCAAACGTCTTCTGGCAGCAGTCATCCCAAATAAACTCTACGTTTTTTCGTAGAAGCTTATGAAACGGTTCTAATAATTGAGCTGAATTAGGAATGTATTTGTTGTAGAAGTTGATTTTTCCTAAAAACCGACGGATATTTTTACGGTTTCTAGGTGTAGGAAAATTTCTAACTGCTGTTAAATTGTCTGTAAGTGGGCGCACTGTGTTGTGCCCTATAATATGGCCTAGGTATCGTCGTTACTTCATTGGTGGCAAAAGTACATTTGGCAAACTTTAGGCGGAAGCCCTCAGAATGAATAGCCTCTTCAAATGTACGAGAAAATATTAGAATGTCATCAATGTAGTTTAAGCAGAAATCCGAAAGCCCACATCTTCGAATTATTCCCGATAATATACGTTGGAAAATTGCAGGAGCATTCTTTAATCCAAAAGGCGAGCTGGTCCATTGATAATGCCCGTTTCTGGTTACAAAACCAGTTTTGTGCCGATCTTCTTGACATAAAGAAATGGTCCAGAATGCTGAATTGACATCAAAACTAGAAAACCATTTGCATCCTTTGGTTTGAACAATTAAATCGTCTATTAGCGGGAATGGCTGACTTTCTGGCACTATCAATTTGTTCAACTCTCGGAAATCTATACATAGGCGGGTCTTTAGTTTTTCGCTCCCTTCTTTCTTGTATGCCATCGTCACTGGTGATGCAAAAGGTGAATAAGACTCCTCTATAATTCCATTTCTCAACAATTCGGCTACTTGTGACTGGATCCCCTTTTGATCTTCAAAAGAACACCTGTAAGGCCTTTTGGCAACGTAAGTGTCTTGGGTCAATTTAATGTGAGCCTCATAATCCCTTACCTGACCAATATCAAACTTATTCTTGGCAAAACAGGTTCCATATTTTTCTACAAGATCATAAATTGCTTGACGCTTGTCTTGAGACAGATGCTCTGTTTTCATGTTGAATTCTTCTATCGGGAGGTACTCATTCCAGTTCAATGAAGGAACTTGCTGGTGTGCAGACCTATTTCTTACTGGGGTCTTTTCTATTGCCTGGGAGATTTGTAAATTTTCATCCTAGCGCAGTCTGAAATCAAGAATGCTATCCAAGCCCAGTAGAATATCATAATTGAAATTTTTTTTCTCTACTACAAAAAATCGTGACATTTTTTCTATTTCAAAAATTTTCATTTTAAGGAACACTCTCCCACAGGAGATTTGCTCTCCACTCATTGTTTTGTAAGCATAATTTTTATTGATGACATTTGTAGCAGAATTTATGTCGTTGGCTTTAAGCTTTTGTAAATATCTTGATGTGATCATAATTATATTTGCCCCAGGGTCGTATAATCCGCGTGCATCTATGTTTTCGATCTGTAATTGAATACCAATGAGTGGAGGCAATTTTATTTTTTTGAATCTGTGTTGGACCGCAAACGAGATGTCCGCCCAGCTTTTTCCTGCAAATGATTCGAGAAACGCTTCTGTCCACTCTTCCCGGGTACTGATTCCGATGATCAACCAATTTGACTCAAACCAAGTTGCTGGTGGTCCATCCAGGAATAGACGTAGTGCTTCTACCCTTTGGTTGTCTGGAATGTTGAGTCTTTCACATTCCTTGTTGAAAGATCTGAGCCGTACAGTTGCGTCCTGGTCCTTGCCAGTAAATTGCCGGCAAATCATATCCTTGGTTAGTGACTGCATTGATTTTTTAGTAGTGGTCGCAGTTAGTGGGTTTCCACTCCGAGTTTGTTGTCCATCGCTGTACTTTCTTGCTCTAGAAATTCATCTCCAAAGGTGACGTTATCGTCCTCATCAAGGTAGGTGTTTCGAAGACTGTCGCTCAACGTAACATTCACGCGTCGGAATTGACCTCGTCCCTGGATGCTTTTCACTGCTTTCTTTACTACAAAAGGGTGTTGGCTCTTCGCTCGCCACCTCTCCTTGGGCATTCTGGATTGAGTTTGGATCTTCCTTTGCTGTTTGCTGGGTCGCTTCAATTGATCTAAAAACTGTTATAGCAGCGCCTTGAACTGCATATTTACTGCGATGTGTCGTTACTGTAAAAGTTAACTCTGGTGTGGATTCTTGAGAGCCAGTCAGGATGAATAAAAAAGCTTTCTGTAAGCCGACGTTTCGCTTAATTTATTAAGCATCATCAGAGCTCGGGAAATTGCTAATAGTTTCTTAAATAATGCATTCAGAGAAAAAATTAAACAAACGGACTTTTAATAGTAAATAACAGATTGGAGTAATCCATTATTTTCAGGAACTATTAGCAATTTTCCCGAGCTATGATGACGCTTAATAAATTAAGCGAAACGTCGGCTTAAAGAAAGCTCTTTTATTCATCCTGACTGGCTCTCAAGAATCCTCACCAGCGTATATACTTTTTGTTGTAATTAACCGAAACGCGGCGACCAAGTTTTTTCGATATTTACGGCTCAGTCTTCGAGGGTCGTGTAATATGAGATTTTAAGTCGTAAAATAAACGCTTAAAATAGCAACGTCGACAAATCGAATTATTTCGACGCCACACTCGGTCAAAAGCGACCAACTTCGATTAAATCGCATCGAGCGGTCTCGATCGTGAAGGAGGGAAAGTTGAAAAGAGATTTTCTGACACCTTCAGACTGAAATATTATTCGGAACATTGAGCTCGTCCCGTCTGCCCTCGACTCAGATAAATCCTCTTCCCGACGGAACAGCAGCTTCTTTCCATTTACCAAAAGCGATGAATCGTGTCCCTCTCTCTCTCTCACCACGTGACGGCATCCCAACTAAACACCGAGGGACATTCATGCGGCGAGCGGCTAATCCGTACACAATTCAATATCCCAGATAGGCATCTCTATTAGTCGGAAGGCTCCTCTATTGACGGCAATTTGATTCCGACGTACGTTTGAACGTATTCGCGCGTGCGTTTGACAACTTTTACTCGGTTAAAAAAGCCTTTTAGAACTTGACGTTTCTATTGCAAGGAAATGCGCTTTGAAGTCCCAGATTTACTGCGTTGCTCCTACGTCACGACCTTCACGCACTAAACCCTTCCGTATCGTTCTTCATAGACGTTTCCTGAATTTTACGAAAATACTAGCTGATATCCGCGACTTCGTCTGCGTACTTTTTACTTTCCGCTACCCCAAACGGAAAGGAAAGTATAGTAATCGTGTCAACAAAAAAAAGTTGGGTTTTCTTCAGATCTTTACGTTTTGGGCCTACTGAGTCTAATAAACCAGACCACCAGAAATGAGAGATCCATCGAAATATAAACGTTGCCTGTATAAACAGAAAATTTTGTCTTGGTTGATCGTGAGTGGCCCTGAGGTTATTTTGAGATTTTTTAGAAGTGTGTACACTCAGTGATACCAGGTGCAGCTTCGGCAAATAATAGTATTCCTTATCAATTTCATACTTTGGTCATACCGACCATGTCATCATCATGTTATCATCCTGGTCCCTACATACTACTACTATAAATTGTAAATTACAACTACTATAAATTACTTACGTAAGTCCTACATATCAACGTTCGGCGACTCTTGCCTACCGTTGGGCAATATTATTCAAAGGAAGAAGAATTGTGATTGTTTACACTCCGCAGGTTTTTTTTGTTACTAATTACCGTTCACCGTTTACCGTATTATTGTTAAACTATTTTCTTTTGTTTTATTTCGTTAATATTACCGAGATTAATAAATGACTGTGTAAAAGAATTTAAAAAAAAAAAACCTAATTTCGGTGCGTGGTCCGTGTGTGTGTGCGTGTGTGTCTGTAGTTCGATTTGTGGGAGAACGGCTGATACGATTGAGCTGGTCCTTTTTTTGTTTTGTTCGTTATTTTTTGTAGACACCAAAATAAGGTTATGGGGGATTTCGATCGATGGGAAAGGGGGGTGAAGGAGAAAAATGCCCCAAAAACTAGGGTTTTTCGCATTTTTCTCGAAAACGGCTCTAACGATTTTGATTAAACTTTCAAATTATCTTCCTCCAATCAATACCTAACTTTTCTTCTCTATACATATCTTCATGAAAATGATTTGAACGGAGATATAGGCCTATGAAGCAAAAATAGGTTTTTTACGCTTTTTGGCAAAATGGCTTCAACGATTATCACCAAACTCACAGGATGTTTTCAAATCGTTAATACCTACATATTAATCTGAATAAATGCTCCTCTGACAGTCCATTGAACAGAGATAAAAATCAAAATGTGTCGAAAATAACGTTTTTTCGAACATTTCCGTAAATTCCAGGGCAACTTCTTCACCGGATGTGATAAATCCTAATGGAGTGTCTTCCAGTCACACGTACCCCCATTTTGTTCTCCATAATTATTTCTGTATATACATGTTGAACCGAGATATAATCCAAGTTAACTCAAAAAAGGAGTTTTGTCGATTATTAATTTATTGGTTTTCCAATTTTCTCAAAAACGGTTCAAACGATTTCGATCAAACTTGCAGAGTACTCTCAGCTAACTAGTCCCTACATTTTGTTCTCCATAAATGTTCATGTAGGAATGAGTTGAACGAAGATATAGCGCCCGTAGATGTAGCTGGTGTTCGAACTTACGGGAGTGGCGGTAAGTTGTGTGTTGCTACGCACCGCCCGTTATTTGAGTGTTATGGATTATATTAAAAGAACGGTATAGATTTGGGTATAGCATTTGGTTAAAAGAGAGTAAGTATATTTTAAAAAATAAAAAAATGTTCCCAACCGTCTCCAAACCCCCCTCCTAACACAACTGATGAAACGATTACTTGCGCTGTATTGCCCATCGAGTTCTCTCAATTAGGAAACTTTGGCTCACTATAATTACCGTGATTTCACTGTTTTCAATCTAGTCGCAGTCGTACGCCTCTGAGACTTGTTCCATTCCACACATCCTGAAAATCAATACCGAACACGGCGTGATTGCGATAAAACCGCCAAAATTGTGTTTTTGCCATTTTTTAAAACTATTTTTTGCCCATAACCGTGGGCTTGTCGAGCAGGCAGGCACAAATAGGTGCCGAATGGGATTTTCGTGTGAAAGAACTGAGTTTTTTGGACAGATTTAAAGAAACCAAAGGCCCGGATAGCGGAAGGACACAGCAGATTTAGAATCCCGATGTTAAGTATCAAATTTTGAGGGGGGATGTAAACGAATTTCCTGACCGAAAACATAAGTGTACTATTCAGAATGAATAATAAACGAAAATATCTGGTGCGTAGCAACACACAACTTTCCGCCACCCCCGTAATTTCGAACACCAGCTACATCTACGGGCGCTATATCTTCGTTCAACGCATTTTTACAGGAACATTTATGGAGAACAAAATGTAGGGACTAGTTAGCTGAGAGTACTCCGTAGGTTTGATCGAAATCGTCTGAGCCGTTTTCGAGAAAATTGGAATACCGATAAATTAATATTCGACTAATCTCCTTTTCTGAGTTAACTTGGCTTATATCTCCGTTCAACATATAAATACAGAAATAATTACGGAGAACGAAATGTGGATATGGGTGACTAAAAGACACTCCATTAGGATTTATCACATCTGGTGAAAAAGTTACCCTGGAATTTACGGAAATGTTCGAAAAAACGTTATTTTCGACACATTTTGATTTTTATCTCTGTTCAATGGACCGTCACAGGAACATTTATTGAGAGGAATATGTAGGTATTAACTATTTGAAAACATCCTGTGAGTTTGGTGAAAATCGCTGACGCCGTTTTGCCAAAAAGCGTAAAAAACCTATTTTTGCTTCAGGGGCCCATATCTCCGTTCACCGTATTTTCATGGAGATATGTATGGAGAAGAAAAGTTAGGTATTGATTAGAGTAGGATAATTCAAAAGTTTGATCAAAATTGTTGGAGCCGTTTTCGAGAAAAATGCGAAAACCCCTAGTTTTTGATACATTTTCCGCCACCACCCTTCCCATCGGCCGAAATCGCCCATAACCTTATTTTGGTTTCTACAAAAAATAACAAACAAAACGAAAAAAGAACCAGCTCAATCGGATCAGCCGTTCTCCCGCAAATCGAACTACAGACACACACACACACACACACACATACACACACACGGACCACGCGCCGAAATTAGGTTTTTTAGACTCAGTAGGGTCTGAAACGTAAAGATCTGAAGAAAACTCAAATTTTTTTTTGGGCCGATTACTATACTTTCCTTCCCTTCGGGTAGCGGAAAGTAAAAAGAACTAGCCGTACTCCTGCAAATCGAGTTACAGACACGCAACGTTAAAATCTGAAGAAATTCCAACTTTTTTTGACGCGATTACAATACAAATAAGATTTTTCCGTATTAACTGTTGGAACAAGTCGAAGTTCCAACTCGATGGCAAGGAAACACAAGGGCGTTCTATGTTTGGAAGGGAGGTACTTCTTTATCCCCGACCATCAGCTGTTGAGTGCGTCACTCCACCACAAATCAACTCTAAACAAAGCCCCGCTGCCTCAAAGTCATTCCGTTATTTTTTTTTTCTCCCGATTTCAGCGAGCGGATAGGTAGGCGGCACTGGATCGACTTGAGGGATCTAATCGCGTAGGTATCGACAAGGCACCGTAGGTGTGGTATCACGCGATGAACGGCCACCCCGAGGGAGGAGCGACAGCTGCCACCTGAGTCTGTTCTAAATTATCCGGCGAGGATTGGAAAATTAGAACCACCGTTTCGATTCAAATCGGCTCGACGAGGGGTGTCTTGACTGGAGATTTGGGTTTGAGTGGAAGGCGAGGAAGCCTTGGCACCTTAGCAAAGATAATGCATCGTGAGTTTTCCAGATTCAGGCCGCAGGATTTCGAGGGAACACGCCTGTGGCGAGTAGTAGAAGTGTTTTAGACGTGGTTTATTATATTTTTGTTTTTAAGGGGCGTAGATGGGAGGGCGAAGTGCCATTCCGTCCCAAGCATACTCGCTTCCAAGGACATGGCTTGTCTATGGATAGGGCCTTCAGTTTCTTCATTTCGTTAGCAGTGCCTGCAAAGTTCGTGCCATTTCCCGAATATACACGAGAGGGGTTGCCACGTCGGTCACTGAAACGCCTGTTAGCTGCAATGAAGGCGGTGGTGGATAGTGCAGAACACACACAGCCGTTGAAGTGAAACAAATAGCGCCAGAAATCCAGAGGAGTCGCCATACTGCGTGCAGTTGGGAGATGACCCATGGAAGACTTGAAGGGCTTTAAGGAGTAACAGCGGTTGCATGCAGGAGAGGGTCTGCTCCTAGTGGTCCCATGAATTTACTACTGCGTGTTGAGCAAACGTTTAGCACATTGCATCAGGTTGCCCCACACACCTATGTGCAATGGCAGCTCTTCTTTCTTGTCCTCATCATTCTCAAGCGAATCTCGCAGCGTACCACCATCCCTATTCACACGCCTATACTGCCCATACAGGAGCTGTTTTTCCTCAGCATGGAGCGGGTATGCCTTTCGTGCGAGCTGACCAATTGCGTTCTCCATCGCGCGTTGCCAGTCTGCCCACCTATGGCGCGGTAAGCCACCAAGATAGCTGCAGTCTCAAGCTCGTAACCAGTGGATTGACTGGTTGAGGTGCTGCTCTCTCAAAAGCAGCAAATCAGTATTCTTTTCCTGCTGTAACTGCTGCACTCTGGTGGAGGTTGCAAACCTTCACCAGCTTCGGCCACTAGGCTCCTCCAGGGCCACTATAAACGCTTCCTCCAGCAAGCAGATGGGCCACCTCATCCTCTGTGACCCCCACTCAGAGCAGAGCATGCAATTATGGGTCTTGTGCACTCCCTCTTCTTGTGACCTTGTTCCCCGCATTAGTAGCAGAGAAGGGCGTGGTCAACTCCCTCGCAGTTAGCTGCCCAATGTTCATAGTCAAGACATCAGAAGCATCTCAGCCCATCCACCTTACGACGGACCCATCCAATTCTGTGCCCTTCCACAAGAAGAGAGCTGCAGCCTTGGCTTCCATCTTAACAATGGCTCTGTCGTATTAGTCGTTGCCGAAAGACCTCATTTTCACCCAATCCCTCTCGTCCCGTTGCAGACTTGCTAGAATATCCTGCACGGTCAATGCGCTGTCAAGATTCCTAATCAAATCGATGAACCGATATGAGATTATTAGTCCCAGTCTGGTGGGGACATGTCCTTCCCCACATTCTCTGACACGTCCACACGTCGCCCTTCTTGGTCGTACTTCCAATGCGCTCTTTCCAGGCTAATTTGCGATCCAGAATCACACGTAGATAACCTGCTCACCGATGACCATTTTTGTTGGATTGATGGATAGTCCCGTTTCCCTGCACCACGAGCAAACCATCCGTAGAGCCGAAATTAGGGGTTTCTTCTTCTTTTTCATGTATGAAAACTTCGGGTTGGGGAAAGTAAACGAAACCGGCATAAGACCCAAATCCCTCATTGCGATTCAGGTTGAAACCAGTCGAGCAGAGCGACGAAGTCCAGTGAATTCCACGGAAGACGTGGGGGAATTCTCCCTCACCCTGTACTTCGTAGTGCATATGTTGCGACGGTGATAGCAAAATAAGCGACGACGAGACGAACATCATAATCAAATGTTCCAAACCGGCGGTGACGGCCGGTTTCAACTCTGCCAACCGACGTCTGAATTTACAATTTACAGCCGGGGGGGGGGGGAGCTTTGAGGAACGTCGTCGAAAGGATTGTGGTGCGGCGTCAAGAGGCCTGAGAGCCAACTGAAAAACTGCCTCCACTTTTTGTCGTCGTCGTCGCTCGTTCTCGCCTTCTCTCCAGATGCGCGACCCTCATCCTTAGCCTCAGACGTCTGCCAGTATTTATTAGTATGCTGCTCATTAGTTTGATTGATCTGCGCTGGCGCTGAGGATTCTAAAGAAGATCGGCTGCGTTGATTGAAACACCTCTTTTATAGCGCTAGCTTTTATCCTAATAGCTCACCCAGTAAATACCTCGGGGGGCTCCTGAATGAGACCGACGATTGCCACTATCCGCGCTATTGTTCTTTTCAACTGGCAACCCGACTGATCGCTACTCCAATACGATGGATTATTAATTACTTTGTGACGCGAGTGAGAGTAGTTGATTAAACACCACGAATCACTTGCTTCCTCATTATCCCCTGAGCTCGTGGCTCCTTGAAATTAATGCTTCTGTCTACCTCCTTACGCTTGTCAACTTCGATCGTTTGGAGCTACTCACTTTGGTCTTATTACGGATATTCGTATCATTAATAATAACACAGATATTTGGAAAAACAGTTAATTTAAAATTGGTAAAACACCACTTCACGGTGGCAGAAAGCAGTATCGCTCGCAAAGTCATACAAACTTATGAACTGATGAGTACAATCGGCAAGTCCACCCCCTCACCCTTCGCACTGCTTCAAGACCTCGTCCACGAAAGAGGCCAACGCCAGCCTCCTCTCAGAAGCCTTCCCACCAGACGATGGCACAAAGGGCGCTGCAAGCAACCAGGAACTAAGACAAAGGCGAAGACCTCCCCACGTGGGCAGCTGAGGGTGTCATGGGGGCCCAACAAAGCCACTTGCCCATCAGACACCTATACTGTGTGCTTCACAACCCACTTCAGCAACAGGATCCATGTCTGCTGCGTTCCAGCAGCTTCCAAGAGGGCGACAGTGGTATTCCTGCCAAAGGACCCACATCGCGGCCTCACAGTCCCAGGCTAAATGTGTAGAGCAAGATGCTGGAGATAGTGATCCTCTTCTCGCTCAGCCAGTACGTCTACCCGGCGCTCCATGGCCATCAGTTTGGTAGCATCCCACAGCATGACCCTGTTTACGCTATTACTGGTTACATTATGGCTTTAATGCCAAGCTCTATGAATTCAGGAAGAGAATCCAACTGAAACCGCTGACGTCTCGAGGGACTGTAGCCTATATTTCGACGAGCGGATAATACTGACGAGCACGGCTATATATGGACTAGGGTGGAAAACAAAACAGTGCAGTTGCAGCTAAATAAACTGCAGCGTAGGGCGTGTCTAGCCATTACAGGCTGTATGACAACATGCCCTACGGCTGCACTGGAGGTCTTGCTAGATTTAGCTCCACTCCACATACATGTTAAAAGGATGGCGTTCCTCCAGGCTGCGCGTATGTTGGAGTTGGGTCTGATCATGCGGGGGAGGAGGAGTTCCTGCCACTTGATCCTTGACAAGGTGAAGGTGGGGGGCCTGAACTGCATGTGGTAGACTCAATGCCGCGAGGTTCAACCGCTACCCTTCGGATACTCATTCATGAGCGATCCAGGTGGGTAGGGGAGCTCCGCTTCGAAGCTGGGGCCCTGGTATACTACACTGATGGCTCGGTGCAGGGTGGCCTTGCAGGGCAGGCATCTTTGGGCCGAGGATCAGAGCAGCAATCCCATTGGGGTCGCTGGCCACGGTGTTCCAGGCAGAGGTGGCTGCGGTGACAGTCTGTGTGCAGCGGCTGCTGCAGAGGGGACTGAAGCGGCAGAGAATCTACATCATGGTGGACAGTCAGGCCACTCTCAAGGCCTTAGCCTCATACTGTCTTACATCGCGGCAGGTGTGGGAGTGTCTGACTGGACTGAAGGCCCTGGCCGAGGACAACAGGGTAACACTGTGTTGGGTGCCAGGGCATCAGGGTATAGAGGGAAACGAACGGGCTGATAGGTTGGCTAAGAAGGGATCAGAGCAGATCCCTATTGGCCCTGAGCCCTTTGTTGGGACTACCAGGAGCCACCTATGTGGAGAGGTTGGCAAATGGGAGGACAGGTGCAGGGCTGCTCATTGGCAGGGGCTGCCCGGCCTTGAACAGTCAAAACTCTTCATCCGGCTCTCCAGGTCCAAAGAGGTGCTTGCACTGGGGAGGAAGGATATGAGGATCATATGTGGCCTGTTCACAGGTCACTGTCCGCTGAGGAACCACCTTGCAAATATTGGCAAGTGCGAGGTACAGGTATGCAGGTTCTGCGAGGTAGGGCTAGAGACGGCAGAGCACATGCTGTGCGTACACGATGGACTCGTGGCATCGCGCGCCGTTCTGTGTTTGGGAGGCCCTTTCTTCAGCCCAAAGAGGTGGCAAATGCAGAACTTGCCGATATCCTCCGCTATGTGCGGGGTGGTGGGGGCGCATAGGTGACGTCACACCAAGTGAGACCAGTGCCGTGGGGCCTGGGGGTGGTGCAGGTGGGCCATGATCCGAGTATCATGGACGCCCTTACAATAGGCCCGTTTGTGGCTGCAGTGAGGGTATTGCCTGCATCCACCGTTTCAAAGGAAAAAAAAAAAAAACGGCTATATATACGGGGCCACTATATAGGCTAGTAGATCAGCAAAACGGCGGTGGCATTGTAGAGAGGTTTGCAGAAAAATGGCACAAAAGGCGGGGTCCTGGCCCGGTTATAATCAGGGATAGTCTTTATATGTGTATAGGATTAGTAATAGGCTGTGATATAGGTTAATTTAGGTTCGGGATGCTTGGTGGAGTGGGGAGGAATATCCAAGTACTCTCCCCTCCCCGAGGCATCATTAGGGGATAGGTAGCGTGGCGTTGTGGCGGTGGAGGATCCAAGTACTCCTCCCCCTGGCATGGATGTAATTTATTAAGAATGCAAGTAAGTTATCGGATGAATGTTGAACGCCCTTGTGCTTGTGGTATGTGTTATATCTTTTGTTTAGATTCTGCACAGGTAGCTCAAGGATGGGTCAGGACACGGAGCATCGGTTCTGCTAAACCCGCCCGGACCAAGTCAGGCCTAGGGATCTCTAATCAAGAGGAGCAGTCCACCTGGTCGGACGTCCGAATAGTTCAGGCGAAAATGGGAAAACTCCAGGACACAGGAAGAGGGAGCAGAGTACCTAGCCCGACGAACTGTGTGCCTCACCTCTACCCCCGCCCTATCACTAAGGAAAACAAAAATAAATAACCTAGTCAGAAACTCCGTCTCAGCCAACCAAAACCTGGCTCCGCCACGAGGTCCTGGACATACCAAGAGGTATGACTGATCCCAGGAGGGCACGGGTGGCTGTAGGACTGTAAAGGGCAAGGAATCCATTACAGTCAGAGAGGAATGAAAAGGGGTGACTGGAATGAATAAATGAGGATGGGAAGAGCAGAAACAATGGTAGGGTCACTGAAGTGCTGAAGGGTTGCTATGGGCCACAGAAGAGGCCTAGGCGCAAACGCCTCCGCATCGGTCAGGAACAGCAGGTTACGCCATTCGATGCCTCCGACAAGCAGCCAGCTCAAGCCCCAACTCCATCGTTATCGTTGCATTTTATGATGTAAAGGGGACGTAAGGGGATCTTTCAATCTCACCTATCCTTTTCAACCTCATAGCTTCCTTTTGCCAAGACAGGTTTGTGGCTTCGGACGACATAGTGGTAATAGTCGGCGTGAACACGGCCTTGGAGGCGCTTAATAGAGCATTGGTGCGAGACTCAGCTGCTAGTGGTGCGCTCGGGGTGAGGCTGCCTCTCCACTTTATGGGGACTGCTCGAGGAATTGTGGTCCCTCTGCATCCCGGCGCCAATTAACTAGCAGCACCTGACACGTCTCTGGTACAAGCGTTCAGCCCTCTCGTGCATGTGCACTCACCAGCTGGAGCCTCATTGGCTAGGCGATCGTCCTCTGCTGAGCAAGCACTCTCGATTCGGCTAACTCCGTATTTGGGCTACTCGCCACCTCAAATTCGGTTCTCAAGCCGGTATCACTCATCATGCCGGTGATATGGTTAACAGCAAGGAGGAGAAACGATAGTGAAGCCTTCTCTCTAGGGGGGGATTGCTGATGCTCAGGAACAGTCCTTCCTCTCGATTGCGCCGTTCCTTGGGCGGTTAATATAACCTAGCGGTGTTTTTCCAATCATGCAATACCATAGTGGTGGATCTGCCCATCGCCTCCACTCGATCCTACGCTCAGTGAAAGACCAAATGCACATGAAATGGTGGCACTCCATCTTCCCAGCCATCCAATTATCATCAGCTCATGGTGCTTTGGCTGGCCCGTCTGTGAAGACGCACAGGCACGGGCTTGTCGTCTGCTGAGAGATGAGGCGGGGAGCTCTTTGGGACCAAGAGCCACCACACACCCAACCGTTGTGGTGAGATGATGTGCACCCCCAGAACAGAATGGCCTGGCGCGTTACTCCACAGTTCCAGAATTGAATTTGCTCCTACTCTCGCCCTGACTATTATCGAGCAATTAATGCACAGAGAATGATTGGTGCTTCAGACACGGTTTTTGAGTAGGATAACATTCAGTTTTCCACAGATATTCGGTAAAAACGTTTTGTTATTCTAAAGGTTGTTTTATAAGACATATTGAGGTTCACAAGCCTTTATATGTCTGATGAGCGTTATGATAGATTCAGAAGGCTGTGGCCACTCAAGTGCTATCTGTATAGAGCTAAGTTTAACGTGATTAGTTGGTGCACGAGGGTTGAGAAATGTTGAGTGATAGCAGATTTTAGTTAGTTTCAGCAGCTCTGTGCGCAGTCATTGACAAAAAGGTTTTGTACCTGCGCCTCCTTAAATAAATATAGTTGTCCACAATTTAATAAGCGTTTTGACGGATTGTTTGAACGTGGAGTGTGGAGTTGTCTCTTCGGGATCATTTGGTTTGGAGAGTAGGGCAGCTAAAAATATACTTGTTGAAGAGAGGTGATGTAGAGGAGCATTTGTCCTCATCAGAGGGGACAGCGGGACGAAGGTAAACTCGGCCAGGGATGATATTGGATTTCGGGCCGGCTCTCCGACGTCGGGCTTCTGTCCCCGTGTGATTGCGTATTTGTAAACGCCGTTCGCCGAGGGAGGGCATGGATTGCATTAGAGATATTGAGGTGCTCCAACTGCCCTCCGCCGCCGCAGTCTGACGGCCGCCTCTCGCCGCCCTCCGGTCGCGAACAATTATTCACGCGGCAATCGGCTAAGTGCCAGCTTCTACACTTATTCACTCGTGCCCAGTCACAGGTCGACGACGCCGTTCTGAACGAGTCCAACGTCTGTGAACTTCGGCGGTCGAGCGCATCGTTAGCAATTGAATTTCATCAACCGACTCGCGTTTATTTAAGTCCTCGTTCCCCTCTCCAGAGCGCACGCACCGCGCACCAATAAAACGTCGTGTATACTTTTCACTTTCCGCTACCCAAAGGATTTTCTTTAGATCTTTACATTTTGGGGCCTGCAGAGGCGCTGAAAAACCTAATTTCTGCCCAAAGGCCTGTGCGTATGTATCATAGCGTCCCGTGCACTTACACTCATGCTCTGGTCCGATCTGGGTGACTGGGCGTTCCATCTCTCTTTACCAATATTCTGTTCTTGCGCCGTACGTACCTGCTTGCTTTGCAGGCATCCGACTGGTCTTCGATTCGTCCAGGATCATGCTGCGGTGGTGTGACACGGTTCTCCCAAGCCCAGTACGCCATCAGAGTTTGCAGCCGCTCTACATCGTTCAGTTGTTGGACTCAAGCAGCATCCTGACTCTCCCTACTCCTCTGCGTGGGTGGAGTGGGCTTCAGAAGGCAATTGTGGGAAGGATTACTGGCACTCTCTCGCCGTTCGTGTGGCGTCACTAGAGTCGCTGAATCATGTCCTGCAGATGTGTCCACACACTCATGGGAGCTGTGCCAAGCTTCGTGACGCAGTCTGCAAGTAGGTTGCTGAGGCATTGGTGAGAGAGCAGCATCACCGGGTTGTCTCTGAAGAAGAACTGAGGCCTGCAGTAGTCCTGGACTTCCAAAGTATCTGATCTGGCGCAAATAAGACAGGAGGTGTCTTCATTTGGCAGTGCCAGATGTTCGTGGAGTGGAGGCAGGTAACGTCAGGGTCGCAGCATTGACAGTGTCTTGATGTATTGTGTGGTGTAAGAAAAGTGCTGAGATGCGTCAGCTGGGTGTGTCAACAGGTGCTCTTCCTTTGTATCACTACCTGGGTGCTGCTCGGGTTGTATCTGAACTGGTGTAACGTGGAACTTCTTCTTATCCTTCTTCCTTTCCCGTCTCAATCCTTCCGCCCCTAGAGCCGGCTTATGGTACTCATGGCACACTCCCCATTCCCTTCATTTTATTTATTTTCTCCTTTTTGGGTGCCACTGTACCATTAACAGTAAGCTTTGGAGAAAAAAAAAATGTTTGTGTTCGTGTAGTTCGATTTGCGAGAGAATGGCTGGACTAATGGAGCTGGATTTTTTTGTTTTGTTCGGACGAAGTGTGTTATGGGCAAAACGTTAAAAAATTAGCAAAAACGGAATTTTGACAGTTTTATCGCGATTAGGTCGTGTTTTGTATAGTTTTCCAAGTATTTTTCGGTGCTGGTTCGAATGGGACTGTATTGAGAGGTGTAGGATTGCGGGTAGACCGATAACTGTGAAATTACAGTAATTGCAGTAAGTTAAAGTCTACTAGTTGAAAGAACTCGCGGGACAATACAACAAAAGATATCGTTTCATTTGCAGTCCCTCTCGTTCCATTCCTCGACTCATCACATCGTGCCAATTGCATAGGCTCATGAAATATTTAGTTAAAGTTAACGTACCTGTTAGGTGAGTCCGTCTCCTCTGGCTTGTGAGTTACTGTGGGCAAGCGCTTTCGATGTAAAGACATCATCGTCTGGCCGTTTAGTCAGTACTGGAGTCCGTCAGTTGGTCGTGGTCTTTATATACAAAGAGAAAGGTGAAAGGAGTGATGGAGCGTTGGGGAAGGGGCGGGGAGAGGTCTTGTTGGTCAGTCTTGTTAGTAGTACCTT
Organism: Pachypeltis micranthus; assembly: GCA_020466155.1. NCBI lineage: Eukaryota > Metazoa > Arthropoda > Insecta > Hemiptera > Miridae > Pachypeltis > Pachypeltis micranthus. Next base: position 7,555,454 of record CM035778.1, read on the forward strand.
AGCCGGACTGGCTGTGTTAGGTATTAAAGAAATTGGGTTGTGTCCGCCAGTAGGCAAATACTAAAGTTAACGTACCTGTTAGGTGAGTCCGTCTCCTCTGGCTTGTGAGTTACTGTGGGCAAGCGCTTTCGATGTAAAGACATCATCGTCTGGCCGTTTAGTCAGTACTGGAGTCCGTCAGTTGGTCGTGGTCTTTATATATATATAAATATTTAGTTTTCGTGGTTTCGTCGTAGTCAGGTCATGTTACGTATCGTTTACTGGTATTTTTTGATCCTGAATCGAATGGGATGGGTCTCAGAGTCGCGAGACTACGTCAATCTGTGCAAGACAATAATAAACCGTTGTGCAATAATTTGCCACGTCTTTCCGTATTAACTTCCCTCAAATGGTACTAGGATCTTCAGGAAAATTGACGCGATTGTCTAATGAAGTACCTTTACGATGAGCTCATACGATATGCAGGGGCTAGTCCAGATATTTCTGAATTTTGTAATGGTTTGCAATGGACTGCTGATGGTGGCAACACTGTTGTCGCCACCTGTGCAGTTCGCCGCTGTTTATATTAGCGGAGGAGCCGCATTTTAGTCTCATAACGGCTACCGACATCGCTGACGAATCGTCCCCTTTTTTGAGCCAGTGATCAAATATTTAAATTCCCCTTATATCGTGTGAAGTAAGGTGAGCGATCAGAGCTTGGTGTTTCATTTTCCCCAGTGTCCCTTTATTGTTATTTACTACAATCCGAGCATAGGTTATTTGGTTCATTCTAAAAGGAGTTCATTTTTTCCTGATTAAATTCAAGTAGGTCCTAGTTGGTTTATAATTTCATTTCCCAGTACTTTCCTGAGAGACATTATTTTATTTATTTACATCAAGTGAGTATATTTAACTTGTACGTTTCTTTTGGGCCCGGACACGACTTTTGCTCGTATTCTGTACTCGGGTAATTTGTAAAGGAATTCCCCAAGTACGTCACAATTTCAGCCAGTGCCGTTTCACTTCACCGCCGCACATTTCTAAACGTTTTCACCCGATATCTCTGTAAAAGTGATTATCATCCTTCTCAACAAAATCGTGTGTACATCCCCCTTGATTCTCTGTGTACGACTCGCTCAATAATGGCCAAGGCGTGATCACGAGCAGCACAATAAACAAAAGCAACATTTTCACGCTGCTAAGCGAGCTCCAGATACGCCCTGCCACATCAGCGGGTCGTAGTCTGCACTTCAGAACTGCTGGCTAGTTCTTTCGTGTCTCAAGAGTTTTGCGAGTTTTGCTTTTGCAAAGGGGTAACTAAAAGAAAGGTAATATTTTACATCGTCGATGTGAGCGAGCTCCTCCATTCCGTAAAAACGATCATTTACGCCCCTCGTATTCCTTTAATTAGGCCATTAACGTGAGAGATTCGTCGTGATCGAAGACGACATCCAAATTTGTATTTTGAGTGAATCGGGAGCCGACGTAGTTAAACTTCAATTATTGAGTCGATAACGATTGATCGGTACCTCAATTACTAGGAAGGATTCACGAGGTAGTCTCATGACGCCGAAATGACTGCGAATCCTCATTAAGAGAATAATTTGATGAACCGTGAACGTTCACCATTTCCAAGAGAGGATTGAATTTTCTATAAAAAGATGGTAAATGGCGAATTGGTTGTTGTAATTGTTGGGCGGCGTTCTCAAGATGACAGCCGGTTGTAGTGGGGAAAGGAGAAGAAACGATACAGTCGAGAAGTCGAGCCGTCGGAGCGATGTGACCTGCGAGCCACAACTGACAGCCTGTTGTTAGAATGAAGGCTAAATCATTCTACCAGATTATTGATTGCAGCCCAGACGGACGCTAACGCGATCTATCACTCTCGTGGTCCAACAATTACTAAACACTCCGTCCCCCCCCCCCCATGTCCTCCTGGGGTTTTATGTACGAATGAAGCGATCTCTCTTGCCATTCATCCGTAAATATGATGACGTACATGTTTGCTTTCACCCATTTATCAAAACGAGATTCCCGATGCCGCTCAGTTTGTTTTCTCTTTGACCAAAATAAATATCGTGAGGTGACATGGCGAAGGGTGAGGTGTGGTGGAATGGGGGGAGGGGGCTATTTGACAATTCAGCTGTCACTCGGAGCAACACATTGACGCTGTAGCTGACGCCTTTTCCCTTATTGTTTTCTGCGACTGCCAATAAGCTCGCCCCCATAATTTCATCACTTAGACCTGCTCCCACGACGAGCGTTACTTCAATAATATACCGCTCGACAAAATGATCGCTTCTCAAAAAACGGCTTAAACGATTTCGATAATTTAGTACCAACCCCTTTTTCGAGTAAGAAGGTGAGTATGTCTGCCACAAACAGCTCGGCGCCCGTAGGGCTCTCCCTCATCTGGGTGCCGGCTCATAGAGGGCATGAGGGCAATGAAAAGACTGACCGTCTTGCGAAAAGCGGTACAGAATCCCTACCCATCGGGCCTGAACCACGCGTGGGTTTGACGAAGAGTCACCTGAACCGTCTGGTCGCTCGATGGGAGACGCAGGAAAACAGCGCCCATTGGCATCGCCAGCCACGACTAAGACAGGCGAAAAGGCCCGTCACGCCTTCCAGTCAAAGGGCCAAGGCGATGCTGGCACTCTCCAGACAGGATCTGAGAGTTCTGATAAGCTTCCTCACCAGGCACTGCCCACTCAGATATCACCTCAACAAGATGGGCATCTCAGAGGCGGTGGAATGCAGACTTTGCGGTGAGGAGGATGAGACAGCAGAGCGCATCCTATGTGACTGCTCTCTTTGGCAGCCAAACGCTTTGAATACTATTCTCAGGGGCTCATTGAACCCCAAATTGTAGCGGATTTCTCGGTGAAGGACATATTTGGCTTCCTAAAGGGGATGGGTATGTACGACGCCTTTTACTAAGGAAGGGTTAGTGTCACAATAGGCCCATACATGGCTGCAGTGACAAAGGGACTAGTCCCGCACGCCCTCAGGGGGAAAAAAAATGTCTTCCACAACGGACTCCGCTATGGTTTGGGTTTCGATGAATCCCCTAGTAAAATGTTTGAAGCGCCTGGCTGCTAAGACAAGTCACTCTCATAGGATGTGCTCTACCGTTTCGACCTCCTCGTAGCACAATTTGCATTCTGCTGCATATTTTCCTGTCCTGGTGAGTGTCCTGTAATGGGATGTACTCAGGTGTCACTCAATAATAAATCCTTCCTTCTAGGTCGGTTCCCACAAGTGATGTATATAAGGCTCAAGTAGTGCAGAAGGCGTCTGGAGGGGAGGAGCCTGACTCAATCCTCCCCTCCTCCCACTATTCGCCAGCCGATTTCGTCGTCTTCTGGCTCCTTGGTTGAACGGTTCTGCCCTGAAGGAACGGCTCCTTACTCCTGGTCACTGCTCAATCCAATCGTGCCCGTAACAGTCCTTCGCTCTGAGAAGGCGCAAAAAGAGCCATGTCTGGCCATGCCAAAGAGCGTGGGTTTCCTGTGTGTCTCACTGGGCGTCTTGAGAGAAAGTGGGTTGAACCAAACCACTTGATGAACCAGCCCCTCATGGGACATGGTGACCTCACTTTTCTCTCAAAGACTCTTGCGCCTCCAGTGTTTTGCTCCTCTGTGAGCAGCGGTTGCTGGAAGAGCAGACAAATGTAGCAGCATCGACTGCTACAAAGCGAGCTGATGGCCGTTTCACTGAGTTCGAGAAGGTGATGGCTATGAAACGTGGTCTGAGGTGCGCAGACCCCCACACAGTAACACAGAGGCAGCAGCTCTCCACTGGGAGACTGGCGAACGACCAAATACCTACTCTACCTTCGCAGGTTTGAGTTCGGTGGATGCTCCAGGGGGCATATTAGCGAAACCGCAACATCCAAGACTGGTATAACCCTCATCGAGGGTTTAGGGATAATAAGGGTGGACGGATCTGTCTCCCACTGGGTCACTTGCCGATTCAGGGGGCTTGGTTGCTCCTGGTTGGGCCCGGTGGGCTGGGATTCATTTTCAGCCTTTTCATTGCCCTCGTGACTTCTACGAGCTGGTATCCGTATAACGACATTCCCATGTCAGCCTGGATCTGAAGGTGTAGGCCAACATGTCCTGTTAGGCAACCGGGCTGTCCAAGGATATTAATATACGCTTACTCCTGAGTTTTTTTGTCCGGATCTCTAGGGGGCATATCTTTATGGGTACACTTTCTGCATAATCTCTTCTTGTAGTGCCATCTCCATCACTGAAGGTTGGCGATCATTTCTGCAAACCGTTCGCGATCATGCGCCAGATGAGCTCGGTTTATCCCCGTCCAGCTGCGAATGTTAGACAACCAAGATGCTCGCTTTCTGCCTACTCCCCGACGTCCGCTGATCTTTCCCATCATAATCGTCTGCAATAGGCTATACTTAGGACCCCGCATAACGTGCCCCAAGTATGCTTTTCGTTTCTTTATGGTTTTCAACAGCTCACGTGTCAGAGTTTCCTGCAGAATGTAGGCGTTCCGGAGCCTGGCAGTCCATGGGATACTCAGCATGCGCCGGATCAGCCACATTTCGAAAGGCTCCAGCCGGTTCATATCCTTGGCTTTTAACGTCCAGGTCTCTACGCCGTAGAGGAGTATGGACCATATATAGCATTTTACAACTCGCCAGCGTAGAGGAAAACTCAAATCCCAGTGGCACAAAACGCTTCGCATGTTGTTGAATGGTGATCGTGCTACCTCGATCCGACACCGCAACTCTCCCTCCAGCGACCAACTCTCCGAAACCAACTGGCCTAGGTACTTGAATCTCGACACCTGCTCGACTACTCGCCCGTCAACAACCAGCCTCACACCATCGTTGCCCTTCTTCGATATGACCATCGCTTTAGTTTTGGCAATGTTGATGGTCAGGCCATAGTTCCTGCAAGACATTGCAACTTTGTCCAAGAGGACCTGGAGCTCCGATTCAGTGTGAGCCAGCAGTACCGTGTCATCTGCGTATCTCAAATTCGAAACAGGTAAACCATTGACTTGAACCCCTATATCACAGTCGTCTAGGGCTTCTTTAAATACCTGCTCCGGATAGATGTTAAAGAGTAACGGTGACATTGTGCAGCCCTATCTACTCGAACCTGCGCCGTCTGGTTCCAATATAGGTTTCTAATCAACCTCACGTCCTTGAGATTCAGACCGACCTCCTGCAGAACACGAACAAGCTTCTCATGCCGCACACTTCTGCATAATAACTGTGACGTACTTGTGGAATTGTGTCCCAATTCCGGCGTACAGAACACTCGTGAAAACCGTGTTTGGGCCCAAAGGAAAAGAATAAATCAAATACGCTCAATCATGCTCACTCGATCAAATAAATAAAATAATAACTCTCAAGAAGGTAATGGGAAATGAAATTATAAAGCAATTAAGACCCACTTGAATTTAATCGGCAAAACTCGAAATGAATGAAACGAAACGAACTCCTTTTAAAATGAAATAAATAACCTTTGCTCGGATTGTATTAAATGACAATAAAAGGGACAATGGGGAAAATGAAACACAAAGCTCTGATCGCTTACCTTACTTCACAAACCAAAAAGGGGAAATTAAGCACTGACTTTCAGGAGAACAGATTCGCTTGAGGCGCCGCTAGCCGTTATGATAACCGACTGGCTCCTATAAACAGCGGCGGGCGGGCTGGGCGGGCTGTACGGGTGACGGTCAGTGTTGCCACCTGGCGCAGTCCGCCGCGAAAACCATTACATAACCCACCTCTTTTGGGCTTGTTTGTCCTTCCGTTTCCGTGAATTAATGCTGACGCCGAATCGAACAACTGAAAATTCTTCTGCTCCGGCACAACGTCAGTCGCAAAGACTGCAACCTTGCAGTTCCACCGAGGCTTGTCTTTGTCCTGGTAGAAATAATACTGGTCTCCTCTCAATGCACATGTGAAGAGGTGGGATGTTCAATATGACTTCCATTGCAGCAGTGGGGCGAGTGTCCATGGCCCCTGAGGTCGCAAGGCAAACCTGTCTCAGTAGTTTCTGAGGCTGTGTTCACAGTTTTGTAATGAAATTCTTCTTGCTGTGAGTGTGTGTTATGTGTAGGTCACGCGCATTTATCGTTTATTGACATTGAATTCTTTCTAAGTTCCCTTTTCGCTCAATGTTTTTTTTCTTTTTCAGGTAAGGGACTTCTATTCATTGCTCTCCATTCGTAAGTACCTCTCGCAACTATAAGATTTAAATTCCGAAGCTCATTAAAAAGTGACACAACGTGATTAGGGGCATCAGAGATCCCAACCAGTACCCTAACTGTCATAGTGGAGCTCGCTTCTAACAACTCGGTATCCCGAACCGCATAATTTAGGGCCGCGTTTTAAAAGGTTTGTGCGTGTTAGCAAAAAGGGTAATTACAATTTAAATAATGTATTTCTACCTGCACAAAATATTATTAAATGGATGGTGTGTGGTGGTGAGGAGGTGGTGGGACTCGGGTGTTTCGTAATTAAAATTTACTATCCTCCGCGGCTCAGTGCTCCATGAATATGATTAAAGATGAGCTCGGTTTCCTCCTCAGTTCTGCAACAGCTAATAGCTACCGGTTTATTAACGAGCATACTGCAAGGAGTAATTTGCTAAGAATATTGCTAAATGAGAACAATGGCGGGGCGGATTGCATGATCGGAAACTACTAGAGGGTTCCGATATGATTAACGACCAGTTAAGAGCTCGAAGTGCTTTGTTGAATCTTGATTGTTACTCTCTTCATCGCTTGTAGTTGTCTGAGCCGGCGGTACTACGGTCTACAGCGTTTCTGCATTAGCTTGTTTCTCGTATTGCACGTCGAGGTGGCGGCAGTCGTGTAGGCCTCTTTGAAAACCAGCTTCCCTTCCATTAATCGCCCAGGCTCCGGTGTTAAATTTTAAAGGGAAGGTTGACGTTAGCGGATGTCGTTGGGCGTTCGGGAGAGATCTGTTGCAAATCGCGTTGAATAAGTTAGCAAAAGGAATTTTTGTTTGTTGAAAAGCGGTCGTTTTATCTTTCGACGGAATAAGCCGACAACAATATTGCCAATAAACAAACCACTCGAACGAATTCGTTAAAAAGTCACCCCAGTTTGATTGTTTTTCTAAATTACAAGTCAACAAACTGACAGCTCGCAAGTCGAGACCTTTTTTACTTTTGTTGACTCTACGAAGTAGTTATGTATTCGGCTGAAAATAAATTCCGAGTTCTCTTCAGATCGTTATAAGCCGAAAAACGCTGGGAAAATGATCTGTGTGTGTTGTGATTGAGAGAAAACGGCTGAAATCAGCTCAAACTTGATATCCAGCGCGCCGGGGTCCATGAGACGCCAAAATGAGCGTATAAGCGAAATTCTTCAAAAACTAATTATAGTTATCATAATGATCGAAACACAAAATATTTTTTTAAATGAATAACTATGCTAACGAATTTGATTAATTTTTTCGTACAGACAGTTCCCAATGACGCGACAATACCGTGATATTCTCATTAGGGACGAAATGACGAGAGCAGCACAATAAATTATCAAACATTTCGACTATTTTAGATTTTAGAGCAGTTTTTACTTTCCTTGGCTCTACGAAGTAGAAAGGGAAGTTACGTAACGTGCTGAAAAGTCCGACAAATACTATTTGGGTTAATTAATGGCCTGTGTGTGTGTGTGTGTGTGTGTGTACGTGTGTCTTTGAGCGATATTGAGAGAAAACGGCTGAACCGAATGAGCTCAAACTTGACATCTAGCCCGCAGGTCACCATCGAACGCCAAAATGAGGGTATGAGCAAAATTCGTCGAAAATTAACTATAGTTATCATAGTGATCGAAACCCGAAATATTTGTTTTCTCAACAACGACGGTAACGATTTTGATTAAATTTCTTGTGTAGACAGCTCCTGATGAAACTACAACACTGCAAAATTCCCATCCGTGGGAAATCGACGAGAGCGGCTCAATAAATTACCAAACACTTCGACTAAAATCGATTTTAGAGAATTTTGTTATTTATAAATTCTCAGAAAGTAGTAGAATTTTCAGAAAAATCTGTGTGGTACTCTAATTAAGTACCCACGTAATGAGTATTTAATAACAATCTAAAGATATACAGGGGCTACTCCAGAAATTCCGGAATTTCAACCGCTTTCTACCTTTTTAATAGTTTTTATCCGATAACTCTACAAAAGTGATTATTATTCTTCTAAAAAAGATCGTGTCTACAGCATCATCTATTTTCTGCGTAATGGTGAGAGCATGAGTACGAGTAGCACAATTATTGAAAATTATTATTGGTTCTGGTAGTCGAAACATCTTCATCATGTTGCTCCACATTTTGAGTTAAGTTTCGTGAGCGCATAATTGAGAAGTCGAGTTTTCAATTGTTCTCTGTAATGGTTTTCGCGGCGGACTGCGCGAGGTGGCAACACTGACCGTACCCGTGCAGTCCGCCACTGTTTATATTAGCAAGAGGAGCCAGTCGATTATCAATCGTGGGTTTTGAGTGTTGTGATTGAAATCCAGGGACACAATTCCGCAAGTACGTCACAAATTGGTAGCAGAGCGTGGTTCCTCTAAATATCGTGGCAGATCCTGAGGACTTGCCCGACTGCTAGGGACGTCCGTTGGCTTATAGTCAGCGGATGGGAGAGGAAGGGGCGGCGCAGGAGTACGGCAAAAGCGGCATTTATATTTTTGGCGTGCTTCGTGACTGCGTTTTTGCCACGCCGAAAATTGAACGTCGGCGCACGAGACGCACAAAAGGGAGAAACATTCGGCACAGCCGATCGGGGAGGAATGTTGTGTTGGGGGAAGCGCGAATTTGCATTTGTCACAAAAGGGGGTTTCGTCAAGGGATTTTTGGGGTCCAGGAGACGATGATCGACTCATGATGGGGCAATGTTGAACAATCCGAGCAAGAATGAACAGGTGTGAACAAGGTGGTCGATGCTGCAATGATCGACAAGAACAGGGAGGGACGGGGGGTCACACTGAACACGACAGGACGCAACAAGAACGTAAACGTGAACACGTGCTCGATTTTGGGCGAAAATGCGGAAAATACGCGTGGCAACCGCGACGTATTTTCGAGAGGGGTGAATCGGAAAGGCTCTGCTACCAATTTGTGACGTACTTGCGGAATTGTGTCCCTGGATTTCAATCACAGCACTCAAAACCCACGATTGATAATCGGCTGGCTCCTCTTGCTAATATAAACAGTGGCGGACTGCACGGGTACGGTCAGTGTTGCCACCTCGCGCAGTCCGCCGCGAAAACCATTACATCTCTGAGTCTTAGACATCATCATCTAACTGGACTTGAAGGAAAAATAGTCGTTTTGCAAGGGTTTTTGCACATGAGGAAGCCTACACGTATAATTGCTGTTACTGAGTTTCACTTATATGAATTAATTCCACAAATGTTTAAGTTAAGACAACAGCGTCACGCTAATACCTAAAAACCCTGCAAATTATTATACAACGGTTTATTATTCTCTTGAACGGCGTGATCTAGTCTCACACTTCTGAGACCCATCCCCATTCGATTCAGCATCGAAAAATACCAGTAAACGATACAAATTCTTGGCGCCTGCGGGCAATTGGCACGACGTTGCGAGTCAAGCTGACGGGTGGTTGTAAATAGGGGGGGGGGTACAAACGATTACTTTCGCAGTAGTCATTGCCCTTCAATTCGTAAGCTTCGGCTCGCTATAATTACTGTAATTTCTCTATACGAAGTTCTACACGTCTGATACTCACTCATTCTATTCGACCCACGATGTAAAAATACCTTGAAAAAAATACCAAACACGGCGTATTTGCGATAAAACTGCCAAAATTGCGTTTTCGTTGATTTTTTTGAACGGTTTTTTGCCCGTAACAACCATAAGCTTCGTCCGATCGGATTGCGGGCACAACTAGATATCAAATGGGATTTTTGACGGCGCGATTGCCATAAAATCGCCAAAATTGTGTATTCGCCTATTTTTAAAACTATTTTTCGCCCGTAACCGTGAGCTTGCTCAGCAGGCAGGCACAAGTAGATATCGAATGGGATTTTTGTCTGAAAGAACGGATTTTTTAGACCACGTTAAAGGCTCAAAACGGCCCGGACGGCGGACGGACATTGCAGATTTGGAATCCCTATCTCTTGAAACGTTAAGTATCAAATTTTGAGAGGGGGTTGTAAAACATTTTTCCTGACCGAAAACGGGGTTATTATTCAGAATGAATAATAAACCAAAATTGCGTACATAACTCAAACGACTTATCATCAGCGGCAAATTTTCGCTTTTCTGTTTCGTAGGCAGCCAATTCCGCAACAGTCGCTTCGTGCAATGGTGAGGCGGGCTCTTTCGAGGTTCCTTCAACAACTCGAATGCATTTGGCAGACCTCGCAATAACGTTTTAAATTTCGAAATTGCCCGATTCACTTTCCCATTCAGGTCGCCCATTGTCAATGTTCACATCAGTCACTATCGCATTCAATAATTGTTTTTTTGTTCACTATTCACGTAATCTGGGCCCATAACCTATTGAACCCTTTCGATAACAATACATATCGACAATCGACATCAGCAGTTTTTACATTCTGCTACCGGAAAATCCTGTTTTTGCTTTCTACTGAATCCAAAATGCCTCGCATCGGCGAGTGGTGCGCGTTGGTTTTTTTGTCCTGTTCAAAATTTGAGACTGTGTTTTACGACGTCGCAGGCGAAATGATGCGTTATTTCAACAGGTATCCCAATAGTTCGCTCTTCTAGTCGGCCACCTGCGACCCATCCAACGAGCCCGACGAGTACATTAAATTTAGTATGCGAAGAGAACTGTCATTACCCGACTAATTGTCCTATAACTTCGATATTTCGTCACCGATACGATTCAACATATCCAAGCAACCTTCGCACTGTACCTCAATATTGCACAACGGCAAATTTCACGCCTTTTGGGGTCTTTTAGGAAATGTGGATGAGCGCGGGCAAACGAAAACGCTGCCAAGTTGTTTCCGAGTCGCCGAACACACAACCAAATTAACGTACAAAAATAAAACCGCCCATTTTCCCCCCATTAACTAGAGAAGTTAATCAACAAACTGGGTGTCGATGATATTGAGACCGTTTTACTTCGAGCCGTCAGAAACAAGAGCTTCGCTGCCCATTTTCCCCGGGTCCTGGGGAAGAAAAAAAACAAAAACCCTAACGCATTTAAATTAGTTTGCATCCTAATTACGCCGTAACAACTCGTAAAAACCAGCGGTATAATTTAACGGCAACGATAAATTTTCGAAATTCACAGGTAGAACAAGGAAACGAAGACCTCCGAGGCTCTTAGTTTAATGAATAAACTACCCCCTCATTACGGCGTTCGTGGCCGAGAGGCTTCAAATTTATGTCTCACTTGGGGAGAGGGGGAGAGAAAACCGAGGAAGGAGCTCGGGTTGAGGAGAGAATGACGAAGAGTGCGCGAATATAAGCGATAGATCGTTGAAAACTATTTGTTAAGGCGAATTGGGTCATTTAAATCGGATCGGATGGCATCAGCTCCACTGAGGTCGTCTAAGCGAAACATACGACTACAGAGATCCGTAATTTATTGTGACGCTCCTACTTGGGCCACTACCATCATTGAGCCACCAGTACACACAGGATTCATGAGGCTTAAATCACGAGGCGTTTTGAAAAGGCCATAATCACCGTTCCAGAATTATCGCGTAAAAACTGCGAGACTTTGTAGTCAGGTGGTTGAAATTCCGGAATTTCTTGCGAAGTGTCTACATATCTTATAAGCGTTATTAAACGCTCATCGCATAGGCACTTCATTGGAGTACCACTCAGATTTTTCTGAAAATTCTACTACTTTCTGAGAATTTATAAATAACAAAATTCTCTAAAATCGATTTTAGTCGAAGTGTTTGGTAGTTTATTGTGCCGCTCTTGTCAATTTCCCACGGATGGGAATTTTGCAGTGTTGTCGTTTCATCAGGAGCTGTCTACACAAAAAATTTAATCAAAATCGTTACCGCCGTTGTTGAGAAAACAAATATTTCGAGTTTCGATCACTATGATAACTATAGTTAGTTTTCGGCGAATTTTGCTCATACCCTCGTTTTGGCGTTCGATGGTGACCTGCGGACTAGATGTCAAGTTTGAGCTGATTTAGTTCAATATCGTCCAAAACACACATGCACACGCACAGGCCATTAATTAACCCAAATAGTATTTGTCGGACTTTTCAGCCGGTTACGTAACTTTCCTTTCCACTTCGTAGAACCAAGGAAAGTAAAAACTGCTCTGAAATCGATTATAGTCGAAATGTTTGATAATTTATTGTGCTGCTCTCGTCATTCTGTCACTAATGAGAATGTTACGGTTTTGTCGCAACATTCGGAACTGTCTATACGAAAAAATTAATCAAATTCGTTAGTGCAGTTTTTGATTAAAAAATATATTTTGTGTTTCGATCACTATGCAAACTGAACGAAAAAGAATAAAAAAGGATTTCGCTTATACGCTCATTTTGGCGTCTCATGGACCCCGGCGCGCTGGATATCAAGTTTGAGCTGATTTTAGCCGTTTTCTCTGAACCACAACACACACCACGATTACGACGTACATTCTCCTACCTTCCGTGCGAAAAAAACTGCGTTAAAATCGAAATGTTTGGCGATGAATTGTCCCGCTCTCGCCATTAACCCACGAATGGGAATTTTATCGTGTTGCCGTCTCGTTGGGAGTTGTATACACACTAAAGTTGATCAAAATCATTATAACCGTTTTTAAGAAAAAAAATATAGTGTGTTTTCATTGCTATGATAGCTATAGTTAGATATGAATGGATCTAGCTCATACCCTTATTTTGGCGTCCGATGGAGACCTGCTGGATATCAAGTTTGAGCTGATTTGGTTCACCTTCGTTTTCGCTTCTGCGCAATTTGTGGGTGTAACTTCCATCGGATTGTCAGTAGCCCACGCTGTCGACGGCGAACGGATTTGGATTTAGAGGTCAGTTTTAACTATTACTATAAGGGAAAATTCCGGGACGTTTTATCACTTCGGGCTGTCGCTGAAAGTTTTATTTGTTTTCAAATTACTGAGTCTCGCGAACGAAACGATCATTTCGTCGACAGTAAATTTGCGCTTGGCAGCGATGGTAACGAGCTGCCGTTGTGGAAAAGGAAAGAAAACCCTCTTCTACCTGTCAAGGTGAACACGTTGACGTTACTATGATAACGAGATTTTATATTCAGTTATCTTCATTTTATCTCCGATTCCGAACGCGGTTCTCCTTATTCCCACGGAACTAAGATCTCTAATGTAGCCAATGTTTGTTTTTTTTGCTGCTAATTTTGACGTTCAGAGCGAAATAAACGCTGAAGCTGGCGCTAAATTCGCTATAAGGTTTACTTAATGAATTATTCATCATCGGTTACGTAATGCGAAGTGCACTCTTTTTAACTTGTCTTTATTTAACGTCTTATAATTTACCTGAAATAAATCGCTAGATCGAGAATACTTCGATACTAAGCCTCTTCAACGTTTTTTTTTTTTGTCCGACTTATTTAAATGTAACGTCGAACTAGCAATTAGCCGCGGGACGGATTTCATTTGACAGGATGAAGTAAATGTAATATTGGAAAGCAACTCGGATTCAAATTAACCTTGTTACGAAAATAACTCGTTACCGGTTGCCAGCTCTGTGAACGCAACAGGGTAGGCAAAAAATGTGCCGGGGGCGGCTTTTCGGAATCACGGTTCTCTATTTAATTCTGTACTGGGACGAACTTGACTCTCGGGGTGTTTGCGCTGAGTATGCACCTCAAACGTCCCAATTCGCCGTGCCAGCAGTCGAAACGGAGCTCTTGTTTCATCGAGGCGTCGTCCTGTCGCTCCCACCCAGTTCCCTGTTTGACATATCCGAGTGAATAAAACTTCTTGTTCCAATTGGATTTGGTAGATACCGTACTTACTCACCTCCTCACATAGTGCAATATTGAAACACCCCTACTATTAAATGGTAGCTGTGTAGCTACATGGTAAAGAAAGATTTTTGCAAGAAAGAAAGAGATTTTTGATTGTAATTTGGTTTATTATTCATTCTGAATAATAACCGTGTGTTTTTGGTAATTTATTTAAACAACCAGGGAGGAATTAGGGTCCAATGACCTCTTACCTCATCTCTGGCAAAATACTATACACATGAGAGGCAGAAAATAAATTTACAAAATAATTCTCCTTCTTCTCGAAGGCATGTGGGCCTGTGACACTGACCCTTTTTTAGTAAAAGACGTCGTATATACCCATCCCCTTTAGGAAGCCGAATATGCCCTTCACCGATTGGGGGGTTGGATAGTCCCCTGAGCGAAATATTCGAAGCGTTTGACTGACAAGGCAGGGCATTAACATAGGATATGGTCTGCCGTCTCGTCCTCCTCACCGCAAAGTCTGCATTCCACCGCCTCTGAGATGCCCATCTTGTTGAGGTAGTACCTGAGTGGGCAGTGCCCAGTGAGGAAGCTTTTCAGAATTCTCAGATCCTGCCTAGAGAGAGTCAGCAGCCTTTGCCCTTTGACAGGAAGGCATAACAAGCCTTTTCGCTTGTTTTAGTCGTGGCTGGCGATGCCAATGGGCGCTGTTTTCCTGTATCACCCATTGAGCCACCAGACGATTCAGGTGACTCTTCGTCGTACCCACGTATGGTTCAGGCCCAATGGGTAGGAACTCTGTACCCCTTTTCGCATGGCAGTCAGCCTTTTCGTTGCCCTCATGCCTCTTATGAGGCGGCACCCAGATGAGGGAGAGCCTGTTATGGGCGCTGAGCTGCTTGAGCGCACGAAGGCTTTCCCATGCCAGCTTGGACCTAAAACTATAGGCTGCAATGTCCTTTAGGCCTTTAGGCTGTCCGAGAATATGTATATCCGCTTGCCCTTAAGTCTTTTAGTCAGGATCTCTTCCACGCAGATCTTTATAGCTAGGATTTCCGCTTGAAATATCGTGGGGTACTCTCTCAGCGGCTTAGCAAGACTGTAATTGGGCCCTACAATGCCCAGTCCAGCTCCACAGGGCGCCCACCTCAGTCCGGAACGTCTCCTTCTCTCATCGTTCCCGTGAGTGGACGCTAACACTGAATGGCATCTGAAAGTTCTTCCGCTCTGGCATAACGTCAGTAGCAAGGACTGCTGCCTCTTCTAGCTTAAACTGTCTAGTTATTCCGTGGAGGCGCGCCTTGACCCTGGTGGAAACATTACCTGTCTGCAAAAGCCTTACCGTTCCCAGGTAAGCAGTCCTCTGAATGTGTATATAAAGAGGTGAGATGCTCAAAAGGACTTCCATTGCAGCAGTAGAGCAGGTACCTATTGCCCCTGTAATAGCAAGACACGCCTCTCGCTGCAGTTGCTGGAGTTTTTCCTGTGCTGCCAGCCAGCCTGTCGCCTTCCACCACACAGTGGAGGCATACGTGACACGGGGTCTTATTATCCCCTTATAGAGCCACACCATCACTTTAGGAGTTATGCCCCAAGATTTGCTGCACAGCTTCCTACACGCCCACAGGGCTGTAGTTGCCTTGTGCAGCGCATATCTCACGTGCGGGTTCCATGTGAGCTGCTTGTCCAGTATCACCCCGAGGTATTTCACCTCCGTCTTTATCTGGAGCCTGGCTCCTTGCATTGTGGGTGGTACTATGTCAAGGTTTCTTCGTCTATTAAAAGAAACCATTTGTATCTATTGGTTGCAAAAATGACGAAGAAATCTGGTGAGCTTGCCATGATCTAATAACACTATCCATAGTGTGACCGGTTTCACTCCAAGTTAGTTAATGTATGTTACGGAAATTAGACGCCATCCCACGTGCCTGGATGCTCTTGGTCGCCTTCTTCACTGCTGAGAGTCCACGCAGGTCTTTATGTAGTGATCACGAGGCGGTTGTCGTAGAGAATTGATCAATCTTACCGGTATCCTGCTACTGATTGGACGTCACAAGGTAAACAGCTAACGCGCCGAGGGCGATTCGAAATTGTCCTTTTGCAACACTCATCTCGCGAATGAGGTTTTTTTAATTTATAAGTCTCTTCAAGGTTTCTAAATAAATAACATTTGCGAACCCGAAAGATGTATCGTTTAGTACGAAAAATCAAAAACAAAGTTCGATACTTTGCGAGGTGTTAACGGATATGCGGTCATTACTTCATCAGTTCAAATGGAAACATTAAACAATCGATACGATCCGGATCGATTTAATTAACAACCGAGGAAACTTACATACTTTCTCAACAATTCTTCCTTAAACGTTTTCTTGAAAGACTGCCTGTACATGGAATGGTTTCTCGTAGAATATCGTGGTA
Source organism: Pachypeltis micranthus (assembly GCA_020466155.1). Lineage (NCBI taxonomy): Eukaryota > Metazoa > Arthropoda > Insecta > Hemiptera > Miridae > Pachypeltis > Pachypeltis micranthus. Next base: position 7,571,780 of record CM035778.1, read on the forward strand.
TGGTATGGTACTAAGAGACGGTTTTCTCCACGCTCTTACTTATTTAAATCGCAATTATTCGTGAAAATGAACGTGCTTAACTTCTTACAATCGTCGTGACGAATGTACGAAAATAAAATGAAATATCGGGCGCTACGCATCATCTCGAGTCCTGGCCGTTGGCAGTAAAACCTGCCGAGCCCCTGTTAGAGCCGTAGGGTTGCGTATAAGGGATGCGGAGGAACTGTCAATATGAAACGGAGCAGACCTGTTGCCTCTCGCCCGCACGTAAGTACGTTCGGTACTATTAATCTCAACGTTCCACCTCTTTGACAAAGTGAAATTTTGTGTTGGGGCGTGTCGGCTCTGCCGTGTTGTGATAGATAGATCTTCGAAGCGTCGCTGCCTTTGTATGTCGTAGTTATACGTGCGAGTGTTGTGAATGTGTTGTTACCGCATCCTTCGGATATCACAACTCCCGTGAATTCGAACTACAATGCAGTTATATCTTCGTTCATCGCACTCCGACGAAAACGTTTATTAATTAGCTGAAAGCACTCGGTATGTTTGGGCATAACCGTTAAAAGCGTTTTGAGGTGATCGGAAAGACGATTGTTGACAACGGGGGAGTGGAAAGCTGTGGTGGGCGAATAAACGCGGACTGCTGAGTTGAGTGAGAGAGAGAGGACTATCATTATACTTGTGAACGATATAGGTAGAGTACGGAGTACAGCCATCGCACCGGGGGCTGGTTTGGGAATGCTTGACTGGCTTGATGTGGCTGGAGAGAGTCAGTCTGGAGAGAGATAGTATACGGATGGTATGTGGCCTGTTTACAGGTCATCGTCCTCTAAGGTACTGTCCCAGGCCACGATTGGTTGGTCAGAGGTACAGAATTGCAGATTCTGCGAGGCGGACTGGAGCGCATCTCCTCATAGTGCTTGGAGTGCATCAGCTGTGGCCAGAGGAGTTTGCAGGGGTAGACCTCAAGGTTGTATTGCGTTTTGTGCGAGACTGGTGGGGACGTATCGGGGACCGTGCATTGAAGAACACCAGCTTCACAGGAGCAGGGGGTGGAACTGGGAGGACTTTAGGTGGCTAATGTATGCTGACACCATAGGCCCAGTTTTGGCTGCAGTGGGGGGTTTTCTTAGTAACATCAAGAAAAAAAAAAGTCTCTGGTGTAGTAATGCTCCACCATTGCAAGGTTTGCCAAACGACGAGCAAGTACTAGGGCCACTTGGGAAGTGTGTTATCGTGGTAAGTCCATTTACCTAGGCGTGATTGGCTACTGCCCCATTGTCTGGAGGTACTCACAGTCAACCACGGGAAAGTACTGACCCATTGACTGAAAAGGTAACTTCTGCTGCTCTTGACCGAACTTCATGTAGACCTCTCCACTTGAAACCATGCTGCGCCAGATGAGTGGGCATTAAATAAATGGCAAGCAAGATGGGAATCCTCATCAAAGAGACATTACACGTATAAGTTTTTTCGCGACATCCGTGAGCATTGAGCCTGACGGCTGGCTGAGCCAGTTCCTTACGGAACATGGCGTCCTCTATGCTCACCTCACCGCATGGTGCTCCACTATAGTTCATACATCAGTGTGCGATAGTTGATGGGAGAGCTGCCAAACGTACCAACATGGACTGCTACTAAGCGAGTTTATAACCGTTTCGCCCAGTTGTAAAGAAGGTTATGACATGGTCACAGTTGATCTGTCCCTTTGAAACGTTCCACCCTAGTAAATAGCTAGATCAGGTGGGAAAGCAGATTAATAACTCCATCCTGATGAGACAGTGTTCCCCAGGGGTGTGTGCAGCAACACACAGACAACAACTCTTCACCAGGAGACTGGCAAAACGACAACCTGCCTTACCTCCACAGATCATGGTTCGGTGGATGCTCGGAATCTGCATCCTCCATGACGGTCTTCTGACATAACTGTCTCAAGTGGGTTCAGGAACAGTCATATTGATACAAAACTGAGGATGAAGTAGACAACGAGTGTGTACCTGTGCGAGAGTGGTCAAAACGCCTAAGGAGACGTGGTAAAGTGAGTGGTAGGAATTGGGAAGGGAAGAAAAAACCCAACTGAACGTCGAATCCCATTTGAAAGGCCTCAGGTCAGGAATGGCTGGACCTCCATGCTCGGGTTTTCTCGTTAGGGCCAAGGGCAAAGAACTAATTTGGCCAAAGCTGAGCCGAACAACAATCGTGTTCTGTCAATCTCATTTTTCGATATATTTTGATACAGTTACCACTATTTTCGTTAAAAAACCTCATTTTTTGTACTCTTCATTTCCTCCTACCGTGTCCTGTGGATGGTATTTGCCCTAACCTCACGTGGAAAACGAAATTTGTTGAATATTAATTTATCGGTTTTGCAATTTTTAATGAATGGCTCTGGCGATTTGGATCAAACTCATGGAGTACTATGAACTAGCTAGTACCTACATTTTGTTTCACATAAATGTATCCGTAGAAATGCGTTGAACGAAGATATAGCGCCCATACGTAGCAGGTCGTTGATTTTACGGGGTTGCAGAAAGTTGTGTGTCGCTACACACCATTTTGTTTGGTTCATGATCTTTGTCTTCGTCTGACTCTCATTGCAGGCACCTCAGTTGTCGTAGTCTAGTGGGTTTAGACGAAGATGGCTAATCCAACGAAAGTCGGGCGTTGGGTCGGAGCTCTGGATCGCTGTAATTTTTGCCTGAGTCTGCGGATCTCCATAGATTGCACGATTGATGACGTCACGTCACTGGAATGGCATTTGGGTGGCAGTTAGAGGATAACTGACGAGGCTCGTTGCTCGTGAGATGGATTTGAAAGAATTATTCGCTCGAATTTAATTCCCGCTGGCCGTTCCAAGGCCTGACGTTCGAGCCGCCGGCGCGATTTTACGATTTACTTATAAAAGAAAGGGCTGACGATTGTCCATTTCCGGTTTGGCCATAAAACCGTCCAGTCCTCGAGAGATCTCGAGCAGTCTCGTCGGGCTCTCGACGATAAAATTGAATCGAGTTGGGTGGCATTCGCTGAATGAGAGATAAGGGAATATCGAGTCGATTCCGCGCCGTAACGTCGTTCTTACGAGGGGCGCGCAGCTATGTCGCCTGTTCGTCGGAAGAACCTTCAGGGCCCCCTGAAAGATCTTTAGATTCGAGTCATAACAAACGTCTCTGTCGCCACCTGGTTGGCAAATTGCTTCTTCCATCGCTGTCCCGCGAGGAATCTCTGACGCGGCGTTTTGTCTTTCGATCGACCGTCAACCGAATAGATTGAGATCTTCCGTAGAATTTGTCGCAGTAACAGTAAAAAGTTGTGGAGGGTCATAATCGGCTCATTATTGAAATTATTACCGAGAAAAAGCGGGAAGATGATTTTTACGGCCCGAAGGAGTTGATAGCCGATGAATAATTCAACGCGTTTCAAGGAACTAACGGTTTGACAAATATAAACTTGGCTGCCACTTATTGTCACAACATCCTGGTAAACCTTAACTACTTTAAAACATTCGCTACCTCAACGCAACACACACAGAAGCATTTTAACCCTTAATTTGACAATTCCTTCTCAATTTTTACGCTTCAAACTTTCGGCTCCATCAACTGCCTGTTCTTCGATCTGGCCCAATCAAATTTGCATTCGATTACGTTGACAGATTAAGGTAGTCAAAACCCCTGTCGTACAGCCGTAACCAAACAGGTTCCACGGCGACTCATGATTTGAGGACTAGTGAATCCATAAAATCTAATGAATGAAGTCAGTTTGTGTATCTGTAGTTCGATCGATTTTTTGAAGGCGTGAACATGAGGTTAGGACAAATACCATCCACAGTTCACGGTAAAAGGGAATAAAGTGTACAAAAAATGAGATTGGCAGAACGTTAAACGATCGTTGTTCGGCTCAGCACTGGCCGAATTAGTTCTTTGCCTTTGGCCCTAACGAGAGATCGGGATTTCTCGCTTCTTGTGGTGTCAGCCCTCACCTCCGTGTGTAAGAGGATGTGTTCCCCATCAGACGAGAAAGAGAAGGCTTCACAGGTGTGTTGCCTTATCAATAGATTCCTGAACCTCAAGCTGGGTTATATCACTCTACTGTCATGGAGATTGTTTCGCTATTATGCGAGAGGTCGGCCACTCACGCTGGATCCATGAAACCCAGACATATAGAGGTACGGCAGGTATTTGGTCGTTCGCCACTTTCCCGGTGGACTTACCCGTGTTTTACCACGCGGAGGTAACCTCCTGAGGAATCCTGTACCGTCTGGGAAGAGTTTTGATCTAACTATTTACTTTGGTGGCCAGTTTCTAAGGGGGAGCACGTTTGTTTGCCATCACCTTCTTCGCAAACTCGACGAAACGTCTTGCTTTTGTCGCAGTCAATCCTAGTAGATTGGTCTGCTCCTCCATCATCAGTCTCTCACTGTTGATCCAGGAATACTGCACATGGTTTCTTGTTTCCTCCACACTAGAGGCCCGAGACGTGCATGATGGAAAGTCTTTGAGGGTCGCCATGTCCCGTTAGGAGTGCCCCTCACTGAACACTGCCCACTCAGGTATCACCTCGACAAGATGGGCATCTCAGAGGTGGTGGAATGCAGACTTTGCGGTGAGGAGGACGAGATGGTAGAGCACATCCTTAATGCCTTGGCAGTTAAACGTTTTGAATACTTCGCTCAGGGTACTCCAAATCATAGCGGAATCTGTGGCGAAGGACATACTCGGCTTCCTAAGGGGGGTGGGTATGTACGACGCCTTCTACTAAGAAAGGGTCAGTGTCACATAGGCCCCTTGCGTGGCTGCAGTGGCAAAGGGAGTTGTCCTGTATGCTCTCCGGGGGGGAAAAATGTCTCGTTAGGTAGGAACTGGCTCTTCTAGTGGTCTGGCTCAACCCACTTTCTCCCAAGGCGTTCGTGGATGTTGGGCAAGAACTCATAGGTCTCACATCCCTTTGACGAGTATTCCCATCTCGCTTGCCATTTCCCTAACTAGAGTGTTCAGCCCAGAGTGGGGGAAGCTCCCGTCTCACTCTCCATTTGTCAACCACGCACTCAACATCCAAGTCATCCGGTAACTGACAAGTGATCACCTGGAGTGCTTCTGCCTACACTGCAATCCACAGGAGAACAGCTCTCTGATTGGGCCAATACTCTCCTTTGATTGACTGTCATTTCGCTACCCCAGACAACGGGGCAGTAGCCAATCATGCCTGGAGAAGGCTTCACATTAACAGCTGCCAGTTCATGGCGTTTGGTGCGTGCGCACTATTCATTCCCGTCTTGTTGTTTAGTTGTCACTGTCCACGTTCTCGTTTAAGAAGGGTATAGCCTCTGATTGTGCCGGCTCTCCATCCTTAGCACTCTCTGCCGTGTGGAGCGTTGGTGGAGGCGTTGAGCTCCATTTTTCTTTCTGATTCTTCACGCACCTTGTGACGTATTAGTCGAACCCTCATTAGCTTGAGATTCAGTGTTTCGCTTGAATATTGTTGGATTGAGGTGAGAAAATCCCTGTTTATTAACCCCTTGTCCCAATACATGATCCGAGCAAGTGCTTTGAATAAATATTGAAAGGAGTTGGCTAATAATGCCATTTCTATTTATTCGAAGTGGGTCTTATTAAGTTTTCAAATTCATTTACTTATTTTCTCCTCAAGAAGAGTTATTTATTTATTTGATATCTGAGTTTAATGAGTTTAAGCATATTGGGCCCAGACACGAACTACTATAGTAGATAAACACATGACGCGTTTAGACCTAATATTTTGAATGTTAGGTTTAATCCCTTTCGGCAATTTTAAAGTATGGGTTTGGCATGTGGACTGTTCACTTTGTGTTAGGTTCATCAAAAATCCCCCAGATTGTGTCCAGGGCGAATTAGTAGCGTCTTCTGCTCGTATTGTGGATGTGTTACAAGTTCAGCTTCGAGGAAGAGGGCAATGTTCTCGTGCGTCATCCATCTCAACGAATAAACCCCGCAATCAATTGTGTCTAGTAGCTTGCGCTCGTGCGCCATAAATCTAGAAATCCGTCTGTGAAAATGCGCGCGTTTGATGATACACGACCCTGAGGTGAGCCAAAGTGTGGAAGTTCCGGGTTGGCAGGAGTTCAGAGGACTCGGAACGTCGATTGAGTTAAAGGATCCGATAGAATTTTGAAGGGAGCCTGACAGTTATTTCGATATTGTACGCGGTAGTGCACAAAGGCTCTTTGTCTCCTCCGTCCCTCGCCCTCCGTCCCGCCGCCATCCGAAGTAATTTCAAGTTGAGAGTCACAACAAACGCGGAAATAAATTACGAATGACGGAGAGGGACGCAATGTGAACTGCTAGCCCTCGTTTCAAAGAAGAAGGGCTAAAATAACTCGTAAATCAAAGGCTCGGCTACGATATTATTAACAACCTATTACTTCCTTCTGTTCTTGGTCGGGAGAACGGCTCTTTCGCTCGGGACTCTTTCCAACTCCCCCGAGTCGCCTCATCATCTTTTCGGTACTTTCCGCTCCTAATGGCTCCCTCCTCCGCGACCGAAAGGTAAATGTATTAATACAAAATTAAATATCAAAGATACTAATTTACAGCTCACGAGCCGATTGGCAAAATGAGTTGTTGCTCGGGCGGCGTCGGAGCTTCCTCTTCGAGGGCGTCTACCTCTCCGCCCTGGCGACCATTCATCATTTCGGTTAAAACCCGCTTCATATTAATTGCCGACGTGACGTCCACTGTGCACGACTTTCACTCTGCCCCTCTCGTCTCGTTCGAGGGCTGCAACGTGCAACACGCTGCTCCTACGAACAGCTTTTATCTTCGGAGCGGATTAATAATTACCGCGTCGACTTCCACATTTCACGAATCGTTTACCGGAACTCGACGCTCCCGAACGACCGATTTGCGGGTTTAATTTCTTTCTGTTGCTCCTCTGAACGGTTTTTGTGGGGGTGTGAGTCTTCCAGGTACATCGCTTCGTGGCAAAGTGCGTTCTCAATCATCTGGCGCCGCAGTACCGCGTCAATTCAGCGGTGTTTGTTGCTGGTTGTGCGATAGGTTCACGGATTTGTTCTGTTCGTGTGTATGGCAAGGTCATCGTGACTTTGGGGAAGGTTCGTGCTTGCGCTGTAATGACCAGGTAAACACTGGAGATCCACGCAGTTCTCGTGGTTTTGGAAGCTCCGGGCAGATTTTCCAGTGCCCCTCAGCCTGTGCTTTCTACCAATGTGGAATTTCTTCTTAATATCAATCTTTCCTCTGTGCCCAATCCGCCAAATCCCCCTGGAGATGAAGCGTAGGTGCGGGTAGAACGCCTCTCGGCTATTCCGGCGCCAGGGCCTGCTACCGATTCAGCCCTTCAGGCTGCTTATGTCGTAGTCGAATGAATTGGGTACCACGGGTGTTTCGATTGGAGTTTCCCTGAGCTTTTTGTAGAGTGTGGCAGGGGAGAGGTAGACCGCCAAATTTTAACGCTCAATTACACTTGTCCTCACATGCACGCTGTCTGGCGACTCCTCGCCACACAGTAGCAAACACGTCCAGCTTCATTCACTAAGAATGCAATGTACCGCCTGACTCCCTTTAAAGCCACCGGGCAATCGTAGTCTAGTGGTTAGGACAATTGTTCATCCTGTTCATCAAAAAATAAAATAAATAAAGGGCTGTTGATCTAGGATTGGACGAGCTATACGCCCAAAGAAACTTCCCAACGTGTGATGTGTGGACTGTATTTGTACAAAGCAAAACAAATGATATTGTGTGGGCCCACCGAAGGTATAACTTAAGGCAATACTAAAATAAATAAAATCACTTCTTTTAAAGATACATAAGGCAACGCAATCGGAAAGTAAAGATGAATGTTTGTGGTGTGTCGCGGACGAAAAGACGAGCGAGGTGGTGACTTGCGGAGGAGACGAGAATGGAGTATATATCAGCTGGTACCAGGCAATGTGCCAAAGGTACTTAACCAGTCTTCACGAGCGTGGCCTCCTGGAGGTACAATAACGCGAGGAAGAGCAAGGTGGACAAGGTAAGACGAGAACGAGACGAGTTGTAGAAAGCGAATGACGAGAAAAATGAAGAAAGATGAGATTCGGTAATGGGGTGACGTAATGATGGCACTACAAACCCGTGTCATGATGGATCGGGCTTGGGTGGTGACTCATGCAGCACTTGCTCGACTGACGGAAGTGAACTTTGCCGAAAACGCGGAAGACGAAGCGAAGGAGTTGAAATCAACATTGGTGAACAAGGGCAATGAAGAGGGAGAGGAAACGGTTGGCAAGGGTCCAAGTCCATTGAAAGGAGGCCTGTATCCCTCCAGTGTGTTACCTTCGACCCCCACGAGGAGGTTAGCGATGGCTTGGGCCGCCTGGTTCGGGGCTCTGGGAGGAGTGGGACGTACATAGCCCTGAGTTTTGAAGCAGAGATTTACCCTATCGTCGTCGCTGGGGCCGTCGTGATGCTTGAAAAAGGTGTTAGCAAATAAAACTGTGGCGCCCGTCATTTTGCAAGCTACTTGACCTGGAAGAGGTGAGCTTCGAGCTGCTTTCCTTGATCCGTGGTGGTGCACTGCAGGGAACCGAAGCGACAGAACCAGTAGCGTCCTACCCTCACTGCCAGCATGACCCATTGTATTACCACTTCCAGCTACGCCATCATGTTCCTTTCAGTCCCCCGGACCTCCAGTCTCCACGGGTTACATCAACTGTTTGAAATTGTAACCCCTTCTTGGTCTCGCCAACCAGCCAGTCAGTTAAAAGTGGTAGAATGTTCTCGTACAATTAATGTAATTTTCAGACAATATAAAACGTTCATTACGACGTTCCTAGTTGAGCGTCTTGCCGAGGCACGTCCAAACTGGCGAGGGAGTGCTGCTCAACTCTGGGTGTAGAGGGCCAGGCTGTTTGGAACACTCCTAACGCCTCTCCCCAGAGAAGGATCCTTGGGGAGGGCCTTCTGAGGTTGATGAGGAATCAAAATTACCCCGAGACACTGCAAAATGAACAAACTCGTCGTGTTAGGAGCGTAAGGGACACACCAGGCCTAACTGCAGCTCCTATGGGACACTTGGACTTCAGACCGTGGTGCTCGTCCCAAATAAAGGACTGTCAAAGTTATAAAGAAAAGAAAGCAACGCGACACGAGGTATTTTCATGAAATGCGTTAAGCTATAACTATAAATAGCAATAAGAGGGACAACGTATAGAACACGACCGTGTTATTGAGGCCTAGAGTGGAAAAGGCAGTCGAGGGCCGAGGTGGCTGCTGGGGCCGGTGGTCAGGAGGCAGTTAAAGAGGAAGCACCCCTCCACCCACCCTCACCCCCACTCCCTCCCCTCCGAATGGGTAAAATACGGGCTGTAAGTTGTAGAAGCGGATCGAACGTTGGAAATAATCGGAAACGGCTTCGGAATAAACGCGGCGGGGTCTGGAGTTAATGGCCGAGAGCTCACCGGAGAAGAGAAGGGAAAAATAGAACGGACGTTGTGAAGAGAAGAGTCCGTTTACTCCTCGAGGTATTTAATTGTAAATAAAACGGGGGCGGGAACGAAAGAACTTTTGAAGAGAATACGAAACCTTTCAAAGAGTTAACGAGACGATACTCCCCCAAAGGCCTCTCCAATAAATCCCCCAGGGAGTTCGGCGTTCCGCAACATCCTCCTCCGTCTGAAGAGTTACAAAAGGCGAACGAAACCGCGGATTAGAACCTGAAAAGTATCTCAAAGCATCTCATTCCGCGACCTTTTTTTTTTTCTCGTCCGAGATAACATCAACTCCATGCCCTTTCTGAGAAATCCCGATATTTTTATACCCGCGAACGGCCGAGCCCCGGACGACTGCATCCTGACGGGGGGGGGGGGGGGAATGGGCGAATTATCGAGTGGCGTTACGGAGCTCTGGGACGGCGTCGCATTAGTCGGTCCGCCGAGGAATCCAATGGCGGGAATTGAGAAGGAACGGTCCAGTCAGGTCTGACTCCATACGGGGACTCCCGTAACACGTGTTTTTTTAAATCGATCCGCCTGTACTGACAACTTCTTTCTGCCTAACCCGCCGGAATTAGTCGAACCAAAATATCCTGTGCAAAGCATCGCACAACTTTCATCGGCCTCACGTGCGCCCAGCGATTGTCTTGACTGTAGCGACCGTTTTCGCTTGATCTTCGCGTTTGAAGACCTACTGAGTGCGCTCTGCCGTGCTAGGCGTCCCCACATAGCGCGCCATGCGCTTAGACGTGAACTACATGGAAAACATTATTAGAAAACATGGAAATCTATAAACAAAAAAACTTCCATGAACAGCTCATAAATGAACAAATCAAGACAAAATGCGATATCGTATGTAAATAACCACCACCACCCCCCCCCACCCCCTGCGAGAGAAGGATCATTATAAAACGAAAATTCTTACAAACGTCACAAACTATGGAAAGGTTGAGGTTCGACTTAACGGTAAGACCAGCGGCAGATGGAAAGACAAACGTGATTTGTATTACGTCCATTGGAACACCAGCTGGACAGGTTTATGACGCGCCGTCGGAGTATCAACCTGCAAACCTACATCAAGAGATTGCTTCAACAACACACTTTGCTAAGGTAAGAAAATCTCCAACTAAAAGACATCAAACTCGGAAAATGTGGATCACTTTGACGGAGAACATGTCAAAAATCTACTTAGACGAGGAAGACAGATTTACTGGCAGAAACTCCAATGCTAGCCAATGGACGAATTTAATAAGGAATGCGAACGATTCCAAATCACCGTAAATAAAAAGAAAATTAAGATTTTGAAACATTTTTTGGAAAATGCAGGCAGTGACTGGTACACTTGCATGCTGCTGAAAGAAACGGTCGATTCGGAATGGAAAACATGGGAGCAATATTTTCGAAACACTTTTGGAAACAATGGATGGTCACCCATCAGATATGCTTTGGCCATCAAATACCAAACGGGTTCCTTGCTAGAGTACGCCTTAAAAATATCTGGTACGTTGCAACACACAACTTTTCTTAGCTCTACGTCAATTCACTTGGTACATGGCGTTTGAACTTGGTCAAACAACACGTCACAGCAGCAGGAAACGGTAGGGCCTACAGTTCTGGAATTTATTGTGCTGCTCGTACTCATTCCAGAACCATTAGTGAGCAATTGGTACACAGATAATAATTGAGGCTGTAAACACGGATTTTTTGAAGAAGGATAGTAATTACTTTTGCAGAGCTGTTGGGTAAACACTTTTAGAACTGGTAGTAAGCGAAACGGCGGTAGCTGAAATTCAGGAATTTCTGGAGTGAGCCCCATGTATCTCATGAGCGTTTTTAAACACTCACCCTATAAGTATTGGATTGGACTACAACACGACCTTTTTTTTAACATTCTAGTAACATTACAGCGGCGTTTAAAAGGAAAAAACCGCGGCAAAAACGCTATTCGTCGAAAGTTTTGATAATTTATTGTGCTGCTCTCGTCATTTTCCCACAAATCTATATAAACAATTTAATCAAAATCGTTGAAGTCGTTTTTGAGAAAAAAAATTTGGTGTTTTGATCACTATGGTAACTATAGTTAACTTTCGGTGGATTTTGCCCATACCCTTACTTTTGCGTCCCATGGTAACCTGTAGGCTATACACCAAGTTTGAGCTGATTTGGTACGGTTGTTTTCTCTAAAAACCGCGCTAAAGTCGAATTCGTCGAAAGTTTTGGTAATTTATTGTGCCGCTCTCTTCATTTTTCCACGAATGAGAATTTTATGGTACAGTTGCCTTATTGGGAGTTATCAGTATAAAAAATTTGATCAAAATCGTTAGAGCCGTTTTTGAGAAAAAAAAAAATTTGATGTTTTGATCACTATGATAACTATAGTTAACGTTCGATGGATTTTATTCATACTCTTATTTTGGCGTCCCATGGTAATCTGCGGGTTAGATGTCATGTTTGAGGTGATTTGGTACGGTGGTTTTCTCTAAAAATCGTTCACAGACACACAGACCATTTTCCCAAATAGTGTTTTTCGGACTCCGGAGGGTCTGAAACGTAAAGATCTGAAGTAAAATCAAAATTATTTTTTCAGCCGATTACATAACTTTCTTTTCTACTTCGTTGAGCCAAGGAAAGTAAAAAGAAAAACTTTTACTGGAAATAAGGACATCAACCGACGCGGGTACTCTTATCGATCTTATTGCATTTGGTCTACCGAACTACGTGACAGATCAAATCAACAGAGAAACCTTACGTGGAACAGAGGATCTTTACAATGAACTGAGGAAAATTGGAACATCTAGTTGGGAGGAATAAATTTGAGAAGAAAAGTTTCTAACAAACGGACACAAAACCAAGACACATTGAAGACAAAAAACCGTGCGGAATCTGCCTTGCCGAGAGGAAAGGAAAACGCTACCACTCTGAAGAAAAATGCTGGTTTCAGGAAAAGAGTCGGAAATCAAATTTGAGAAATTGGATTATATCCGCCAGTAGGCAAACTCACAAGCCAGAGGAGACGGACTCACCTAACAGGTACGTTAACTTTAGCAAATTTGAGAACTATCAATAACGCTGGATTGGAAGTTGAACTGCGCACAAACGACCCAAAAAACTAGTAGCGCCACCGTTAATACGAGTCAAGTTACTCTTGAACGATACTCTAATAGTTTATGATTCGGGCTCGAACGTCTTTCTAATAAATTCTAAATTTTTAAGAATAAGAGAAGAGAGAAGGAGTAAAGAAGAAGAAGAATCATATTTACACCAACACAAACAAAAACAAACCAACTGACGGATTTACAGATCACCCTATACAAAAAATACTTAGAATCGACAATCAACAGACTATTTGGGACATACGAAAACTGCTCTTACATTCCTTTCCCTTCACCTCTAGGAGGTTTTCCCAGAGATGCATGACCTCCTTCCCCCACCTCATCCCCTTCCACCAGCCCGTTTACCTTTCTCTTCGTATGTAAAGACTACGATCAACTAACTGACTTTAGTACAGACTTAACGGCCAGACGATGATGTCTTTACATCGAAAGCACCCACAGTATCTCACCAGCCAGAGGAGACGGACTTTCCAAACAGGTACGTTAACTTTAGAAAACTAAACAGTTGCGCTAGAAAGCAAGTTGGATTACATTTCCAGAAATTCGAACACGACCTACGAACCTTAGGGCCGGTTTATCAATACCATTTGCAGGCCAAATACGAAGACGCATTCATCAATTCACTTTGACGGGGCGTCAGCGCTAGTTGTTAGTTATTTTTAACTCGTCTCTTCGTCTCTTCCCTCTTCAGTTATCGAATAACTAAACCTTTAACTCCCTGACTGGTTGGGTGGAGTTAGGACTAGGTCTAGGATTGGGATAGTATTAGGTGCAGGGTGTGGTGGGGAACTCTGGAGTGTGTCTAAGGTTAGGGCGGTTGGCCTAGGGGGGATCTACCTTCTTGGGCTGCATTGGGCGCCATGGTTGATTCATTTAGTTGGTTGCCTTTTTGATTGTGTTGTTTGTTTTCTTTGTCAATCCGTCGTTTTATAGGGATCGTCCAGAACCCCCTGGGTGATAAGAAAGCTGCTGTTTGCTTGCTGGAGTGGCAAACTAACGATCAATGAAAAGAGAGTATTGGCCCAATCCCAGAGAGCAGCGCTCCTGTGTATCACCAAGGCCTGCAAAACTGTATCAACAGAAGCCCTCCAGGTGCCCCCCACTTTGGGCTGAACTCCGTACGAATCTCCCCACAGAACAGAAACTTGCTGCCATCGATGAATGAGCGCTAGAGGAATGGCAAGCGAGATGGGAATCCTCGTCAAAGGGACGCGATACGTATGAGTTCTTCCCCAACATCCGTGAACGTCTTTCTAGAAAATGGGTTGACCCAGACCACTGGACGAGCCCGTTCCTCATGGGACATGGTGACTTCAACGCGCGGCTCCACTTCTCTCTGAAAGACTCTCCATTATGCACGTCTTGTCTCCCAGTGCGGAGGAAACAAGAAACCACGTGCTGCTCCACTGTAGTTTCTACAACAAATGAGCGAGGGTTGTTGGGAGGGCAAACGAACATAGCAGCATTGACTGCTACAAAGCTAGCCTATAACCATTTTGCAGAGTGCGTGAAGAAGGTGATGGCTAAGAAATGTGGTCATAGTTGATCTGTCCTTTCGAAACTTGCCACTCAAGTACACAGTTAGATCAGCTGGGAAACCAGATTAAGAACTCCCAGATGGTACGGGATTCCTCAGGTGGTCACCTCCGCGCCGTAACACACGGGCAACAGCTCTCTACTGGGAGACTGGCTAACGACCAAATACCTGCCGTACCTCCACAAGTCTGAGTTCGGTGGATGCTGCACGGGCTGGCCTCTTCATATTAACGAAACCGCAACTTCCATGACCGATGTAACTCTCGTCGAGGGTTTAGGTACCGTCATCAAATAAGGAAACAGACCTGATAAGAAAGCCCAGAGATATGGGGTGGGCGCCAGGTGGGGGTTTTTATTTCCCCCTGCCAGCCAGCAGGTGTGAATGGAGTGTGTTTGAACGTGGTGTGGATGTATCTTATTGTGTAATGAAATGTAGGTGAGTGTATGAGTGTATGGATTAGTATAATTAATGATGTTAAAGACTTGTGGACGGAAAACTGCCGTCTGGGGCCCTTATCCCTGCCAGCTCTAGCCGCCACTGGTTGGTCGGAGGAGCCTTTGAGAGTCCTGGGGGGCCTTCAGCGGCCAGAGGCAGGCCCCAACCCGAAGACGAAAGTCTGGGCAGGCTAGTCAAGGCTAGGTTCAATCCTAAATGGATTTGTTTCCCAGGGGTGCACACCCCGAGGGTTAAGGTCCAGGAAAGGTAAATGGCTTTGTAGGACCACAATGGGGTGCTGCAGGTATCGTAGTGGTCGAGGGTTCACTGGAAGTAGCCCCTGTCCCAGTCCATTCTTCTTTTTGCCCAATGAGGCGGCGACAGGTTAGCGCCAAGAGGCCCCACATGTCGGAACGCACACACCTGGGCGGAGTGAGCTTCAGAGGGTATTAGCGGATGGGATTACTCATGGGAGCCGTGTCAAGCGTCACGGTGCGGTCTGTAAGCAGGTTGCTGGCGCATTGTCATCTGAGGCCTGGGCAGTGATTGTCTCTGAAGCCGTCGTCGTTGGTCCCAACCAGTCTGCAGTGGTCCTGGATGTCCATGTAGCATCTGGCAGCCTGCAGTTTCCACTTGTTCAACTTGAAGATGCACCGTGTCAAATACCCTTTACACGGATTCCTCGCACGAGGGCACCGTGTCAAGCGCTTTTCAACAAACCTTACTTCCACTTTCAACTATTAATCGTGGATTAGGGAAGTTGTGATGTGAATGGGTTAAGAGTTACTCGCGCTCAGGGGCGTGTTGTTGAGGAAGGTTGGCTGGCTGGGTGTCTGAGTGATTGGTGAGCGCGTGTCTGTCAAGAGTTGACGGAACTGAGCGACGAGAGGCGGCGAAAGGACAGGAAGTTTTGTCGCGAGAGGGTGGAAGGGAGCGAAAATCCGACGAAATAAGGAAGTTTCGACGCTTCGACGAATGACTTTTATAAGTGCGGCGCAAGTGTAGCGGTTACGACGCGGGTGGTCGCTCGGCGTTAAGGCGTAGGTGTGAATGACAACGCATCGAGTTGCGGGGTTGCGCCATCCCGACTTTATGCTGCGATGTGTTGTTGTCGGAAGGTGGGGGGGGGGATGGTGAAGTAGCGGTCTTCGGGTGGGTTTCGTAGAAATGGGGGTGGCGGCGCGGCGAGGGAGGATGAAGCCCTCGCCGCATTGTCGAGAGGGAGATTACATCGACTATTATGGGGACACCCTCCCCTTCACTTCACCACCTCACCAAACCACTCCACCCCCTCCCGGCTAGTCCCGCGTTTGTGACGTGACATCGCCGCCTCTTCGCCCTCCTCACCCCCCCCCCCCACACCATACCGGTACGTCCCTGTCACTCTCGCAGCCCTCCCTTTTACCGGCAACTCTCATATGTCAATCACGCTTCAAGATACAAATCCCTCTCTCACTCCGTTTTCTCTTCGACTCCCTCTTTCTCGCTCCTTACCCTTTTATTACCAATAATACTCCCGTATATTAAACCGCTCGCTATTCCTCCCCCACCTTCTTCAGTATCTAGACGCTCTTTTTACACAAACACCATTTCTATCTTCTTCCCTCCCTCACTCGCTTCCCGCAAACTTCCAGTTATTTTTGCAGGATTTTGCTTTCGTTTCTCCGTTCACCCTCTTCCTCTACTTTTCGTGCCTTTAGTTGTGGAAGGGGTTGAAGCGATGGTGGAAAGAGGAAGATGAAGGGTGTGGGGGGTTAGAGAGGGTGGAAAAAGGGATTCGGGTTTTTTTTTTTTCCTTTTTCCTTCGCCCGTTGGATGTAGGGAAGCTCTTTTCGGGAAAAAGAAGAAAAAAGAGAGAGCGAGTAGGAAGAGAGGTGGTGGTGTTGGAGGGGGGGGGAGAAAAAAGGTTTCGTAGGGGGGAAGAGGGGTTGCGATGTCGGGGGTGGGTTTCACCGTAGGTTCGTAGGATGGTGACGAGGGTAAGGAGTGGGGGTGGGGGCAGTACGATGGGGTGAGTCGTCGGCGGCGGTGTAGGTCGAGGAGGGTAGAGGGCGGGGCCTCCCATTGATTTTTGTTCCTTCCTAGCTACCCCCCTCGCCTTCCCGTCCCGCCTTATCGTAGCCCCCCCTTCGCCCCTTCTCCGCTACAACCCCTCTCGGCACTATCGCTATTTCCAGGCGCCCCACACCTACAGACGCCATACAAAACTCAGCGGCGGTGGAGGCGGGAAGAGGTCGGGCGGCTGACGGAGGCGGCGAACCAAATTTAAAACGCGCGTTCTCCGCTCAACTGTCCAATAGTCACATTGGGAATTCTCTCCAACTCGAGCGGAGTTATGCGACGTAGTTAGTCGTAGAGAGTCACCTAACCCCAACCCACCCCACCACCCGCCCCGCCACCCGTCACTACACCCGCTGTAGTTAGCGGTCTCTCGAATGATATATGAGGAACCTTGAGAGGGGGCGAGAGATCTTCATTCATTTAAGAACCCTCTGGAAGGGTCTCCCCCCTCTGTCAATAAGACCCTCCGCTTCATGCGCGATCGGATTCATCAGAAGGTGACGAGCCGTTCCCTGCACCCACAACCACTGCCAAGCGCTAACCATTCCCCGTTATATCTGCATTTCTGCCTGACATTCCAGGGAATTCGTTAACCTCGTGGGGACTCCCTCGAAATGTGTGGCGCGGAGAAGGAACTGACTGAAGAGATTGCGATCGGTTACAGTCCTGGAATGGTACTCATTCTCTCACGTGTGCTCCTGATCAGAAGGACCAAACCTGGCGTGAAGCCTGACATCAACCCAGGGCAGAAGGCGGACCCATTGGTGGAGTGCTGGAGTCGTCAGATACGGGGGATGCATGAAGACACTCGTGGATGCTCACAACTTATGTCAGGCTGGGGGCTACTGGAAAGTCTGCCAGGAGCTTCTGAAACCTCTATCCCTGTGTAGATGCCAGATGAAGAGACAAAAATGAATTCTAGGCTCAACAGTCACGTTGGCAATCCTGAACTGTGTTAGGTGCTTGCCGTGGAGGATGCGAACCACCATCAGCGTCCTACAGGTCCTCTCTAAGGCCCTGCTCAGAGCATAGCATGCACCTAACGGGTCGTGTGCACTTCCTCTTCTTGCGACCGTGTTCCTAGCAGCAGTAGCAGAGAAGTGCGCTGTCAGCTCACTAGCAGTAAGCTGCCTGATGCGTGTAGTGTAGGCATCGGAAGCATCTCAGCCCATCCAGCCTAGGACAGACCCTAAAACTGACTTACTGTGCCCTTCCCCAAGAGGAGAGCTGAAGCCTTGGCTTCCATCGTGCCTTTGTTGCTCCCTCGCATCAGTTTCTTGTCGAGAAGACGTCATTTTCACCCAATCCCTCTCTCTAAAGGTCCCATTGAAGAATTGCCAGGATATACTGCACTACCATTGCGCTGTCGAGATAACTAATCTAAATAGCTGTCTGACGAATGGCAGCCCTGACCATACCACAATCACCAAAAGCCTCTTCAGCAAACCTTTTTGGTTCTGTCCATGGGGACATCCCCTTCAACAGTTTTAATAGCCCTGGCCTCTGCACTAATCTCGTCTGGGCTCTCATTCGCTGGTTTGGTAATAATGGCATCAGTATCCAGGCGAGATATCGCCCAACCTCCAGAAACGGCGACCCTTCCATGTAGCGATTCCGCTTTGTTGGTTGGAAGGAGCCAACCCATCCTGTCAGACGATTGCAAGCTGCCGATAGTTCGAATTGACGCTTTCGCACCTTGCGCATACAACGACCGTGCTAGCATTTCTGCCTTATGGCAGGGGATTCTCAACACCTTGCTCCTCCCAAAAGTATTTACCCGAACGCTCTGTAAAAGTGATAATTATCCTCAAAAAAAATCTCGTGTACAGCCCCATTATATCTCTGGGCACCGATTGCTCAGTAACGATCAGGGCACTAGCACGAGCAGCGCAATAAATTCTATAACTGTCTTTCTGCCACCTTGAAGTGGTTTTTACCAAGTACAAATGAACTGAGTGAAAACCAGCGGATGTATGTAGAGGTTAGGAAAGTTGTGTGATACCACGCACTTGACATGTCTTCCTGGTGATGCCGAAAGTTCGTGTTGGCATTCGTTGGTGATCCCAAAGTGCGCGTGTCTTTTCTCTCTAAGACTGCACGCCTTGCTCACCCAGTGTGGAGAAGACGAGACACCACGTGCTGCTCCACTGTAGTTCCTACGACAAAGAGCGACGGGTATTGGGAGAGCAGACAAACCTAGCATTGACGCTTTCGCCGAAATTGCGGTTAATTTGTTCCTTTGACATTTGCCAGTCGAGTGAATAGTTAGATCAGGTAGGAAACCAGATTAAGAACTCCTCCGTGATGGTACGGGATTCCCAGGGGTCATAGGGGTCAACAGCTCGCCATCGGTGGGTTGGCAAAATGATACGATGCTCTGCAGGTTCGGTGACCAGCCTCCACGACAGTCAGCGTCACATTCAGTCTCATTCTTCTCCATCCACAGAACGCGCTGACTTATCTCACGTGTTTGCCCTGAGCGCAAAGCGTTTGGAGTGCCTCACTTCCGCAGCCTTCTCCAGACATATTCTCACAGTTCCACAGTGGGGACTCTATAGGTAGGCCAGATCCGCCCTCTCTTCCAACGTTCCCCTGACGCCCAGGAATCCAATACACGTTAGCTCTATTCGTGTCTGCTGAGGAGTCAAGCCGCATCCTGCGCTCCACCGTCAGTTTTGACGTTGCTCAGCAGTTCTTCGTGGCCTTACAGGACGCTTGAAGACTCGAGAAAACGTGGAATTCCCCAGGGATCATAGGGATCGACAGCTCTCCAACAGTGGACTGGCAGAATGACACGATGCTCTGCAGGTCTTGGTTCGGTGGCCAGTTGGCTGATCTAATTCTGTCCAAAGGTTCAGTGTCAGCGTCAGATTCGGTCTCCTTCTGCTCTATCCTCCGAACGCTCTGTCTTACTTAACGTGTTTGCCCTGAGCGCAAAGCGTTTGGAGTGCCTCACTTCCGCAGCATCCGATGCCTTCTCCAGACATTTTCTCACAGTTCCACAGTGGGGAGTCTATAGGTAGGCCAGATCCGCCCTCCCATTTCCAACGTTCCCCTGACGCCCAGGAATCCAATACACGTTAGCTCTATTCGTGTCTGCTGAGGAGTCAAGACGCATCCTGCGCTCCACCGTCAGTTTTGACGTTGCTCAGCAGTTCTTCGTGGCCTTACAGGACGCTTGAAGACTCGAGAAAACGTGGAATTCCCCAGGGATCATAGGGGTCGACAGCTCTCCATCGGCGGACTGGCAGAATGACACGATGCTCTGCAGGTCTTGGTTTGGTGTTCAGCGTCCACAACAGTCAGCGTCAGATTCAGTGTCCTTCTTCTCCATCCTCAGAACGCTCGCTCTTACCTCACGTGTTTGCCCTGAGCGCAAAGCGTTTGGAGCGCCTCACTTCCCCAGCATCCGATGCCTTCTCCAGACATTTTCTCACAGTTCCACAGTGGGGAGTCTATAGGTAGGCCAGATCCGCCCTCCCATTTCCAACGTTCCCCTGACGCCCAGGAATCCAATACACGTTAGCTCTATTCGTGTCCGCTGAGGAGTCAAGCCGCATCCTGCGCTCCACCGTCAGTTTGGACGTTGTTAGGGCCTTACAGGACGCTTGAAGACTCGAGACAATGCGGAATTCTCCCAGATTGTACTGTGTTCTTCAGGTGGTCAGGCCACGCTGGTGGATTTAAGCGGAGCTATGGAAAGTTGCGGCACTTGCGGACCTGTCAGGACGCGTTCGGAGGTATTTAAGATCACCTCGTCCAGGCCCGTTATTTGTTGCCTGTGTGTCATCCTCCATCGTGAGCTTCGTCCGCTCGAAATGTCTGATTAATTGGTAACACGCTTCAAGTTCTTCTTGTTCGCCCAAAGTTGTTTTTTTTATTGACTTCTTTTTTTTCACTCTCTCTCTCTCTCTCCCTCCCTCTTCCCTTTTTACCGGCCGGTTTCAGGAATGAAAAACTGTCAAAGTATACAGATGAGCTGAGCCCGCCGGTGTCGGCTCAAAAACGAGTTGTTGAGTCTTCCCTGCTTCGCCTTCATCGCATCGCCCGCCTCAAAATCCTTTTCTCGTTCCTATCTCTCTTCATCTCTCTCGTTTCCCAGATGGAAAGATATTCTTTCGTCTCTCTTCTTCTCTCTCTCTCTCTCTCTCTCGCTCTCTCACTTATGTGGACTTGAGGGCCGATCTACCGGTAATAATCATGGGAATACGCGGGCGAGCCGGAGGACTGGGACTGGCCAGACGATGACGAGGGGGGAAGTTGTGGAGTCTTCGAAGGAGCTCCCCCGTCGAGCCAGCGCCTAGTGGGGGGCCTCTCAGACCTGAAGGAAGGAAAAGCCAAACATCCCAAGTAATTCCCTTCCAAGGCCGACTTTACTTTACCGGACCCTTCCTACTCTCAGTTCGCCTTCTGAGGCCGACGGAAACAAAAAAACAAAAAACAAAAACGAAAAAAAACTCGAAAAAGAAGAATATTATACACCACCCCCTTCCCCTTCAACGCGAGATTAAAATTACCATCCGAAGAAAAGCGAAATCCGGCAATTTCCGGAGTTTTTCGCTCCGTTGGGTTTTAATTGCCCTCAATTAACGTGCCGCAATTGGTTGACAGTAGGAGATTAATTGCGGTGCTTCGAACGCGCATGTTCGTCAGTTGTCGTTTGCAGCGGAACTATCTGTGCAACCAGACGCGCCAATTACGTCGCGATAACGGCCGCGAGACGGTGCTTTACGTCGTAAAATCCGATCAATTATTCGAAAAAAATATCTGGTGCGTTGCAACACACAACTTTCCTTAGCTCTACGTCAATTCACTTTGTACGTGGCGTTTGAACTTGGTCAAACAACACGTCACAGCGGCAGGAAATGGTAGCGCCTACAGCGCCTGGAATTTATTGTGCTGCTCGTACTCATTCCAGGGCCATTAGTGAGCAATCGGTACACAGATAATAATTGAGGTTGTAAACACGAATTTTTTGAAGAAGGATAGTAATTACTTTTGCAGAGCTATTGGTTAATAACTGTTAGAACTGGTAGTAAGCGAAACGACAGTAGTTGACATTCAGGAATTTCTGGCGTGAGCCCCATGTATCTTACGAGCGTTTTTAAACACTCGCCCTAAGGTATTGGATTGGACTACAATAACAATCTTTTTTAACATTCTACTAACATTCCAGCGGAGGTTATGAGAAAAAAATAGCGCTAAAAACGCTTTTCGTCGAAAATTTTGATAATTTATTGTGCCGCTCTCGTCATTTTCCCACAAATGGGAATTTTATGGTATAATTATCTCATTGAGAGCTATCTATATAAAAAATTTAATCAAAATTGTTAGAGCCGTTTTTGAGAAAAAAAATTTGGTGTTTTGATCAATATGATAACTATAGTTAACTTTCGATGGATTTTGCCCACACCCTTACTTTTGCGTCCCATGGTAACCTGTAGGCTAGACATCAAGTTTCAGCTGATTTGGTACGGTTGTTTTCTCTAAAAACCGCGCTAAAATCGGTTTCGTCGAAAGTTTTGGTAATTTATTGTGCTGCTCTCGTCATTTTCCCACTAATGGGAATTTTAGGCTATAATTGCCTTATTAAGAGCTATCAATATAAAAAATTTGATCAAAATCGGTAGAGCCGTTTTTGAGAAAAAAAATATTTGTTGTTTTGATCACTATGATAACTATAGTTAAATTTCGGTGGATTTTGTTCATGCCCTTATTTTGGCGTCCCATGGTGACCTGCGGGCGAGATATGAAGTTTGAGCTGATTTGGTACGGTGGTTTTCTCTAAAAATCGTTGACAGACACGCACGCACACACACACACGCAGACCATTTTCCCAAATAGTGTTTTTCGGACTCAGGAGGGTCTGAAACGTAAAGATCTGAAGAAAACTCAAAAATTTTTTTTTCAGCCGATTGCATAACTTTCCTTGCTACTTCGTAGAGCAAGGTAAGTAAAAAGCGTGCGCAATGTCCTCAAAAAGTGTTCAAGAGATGACGCGCTCACGAGTACGTTTATGAGATCACGAAGCAACGAATTGTGTCGACGACCTCAAGATCACTCGGTAGGTCTGTGACGCCTGCGCAATAATCTGAAAATTAGCCCCACTGAGCGCCATCCCAAAATATCTTGTGCGACGCATGACATTCCTCAGCTCCACGCAGGTTCTAGCGACTAAGAGGGCAGAGAGAGAGAGTATGCCAGGAGAATGATCAGACTGGAAGGCTGCGGGAGTGCGGCACTCCAACAGGTACGACGTAGTTCTGGTGATGGAGAAGTTAGGCTATAGATAGAGCTGCCAGAGAATCAACAGTTCTTTCCCGGTTGAACGGCCAGTTATAGAGGCCCATGGGGAATCGGTGCTGTACACTCCAAGGTGTGGGTTGATGCACTGTGAAACGAATGGCAGGGGTGTGCAGCAGGTGTGCACTCGCCATTGCTAGCTCATACGACAAGGTTTCCCTGGAGGCAGTATTGGCGGTGGCAATTGTTACCCCAATCCACTTTCTAGCGCTCAAGGTGCGGCTTCCAGAAGGCTGACACTTGTGAGGTGGCGAGATGAGTGGACCACACAGCTGATTTCAGCACTTTATCCATGGCTCTACCTCACCGAGTTTCTAACAGCACGGGGAGCATTAAGGAAGTACCTGCACCGAATTTTTTAAAGTTGCAAGCCCAAACTGCCTGTACTGCGGGGCAATAGTGGATAATGCTTCCCAACTCGTCTTCTCGCAGTCTGGTGATGCACAGTCCGCCATCATACCCTGAAGCTTTCATCCGTTTCATGTTGAATCCTGAGGAAAACTGGACGTCCATTCCTTGATTTGCCAGGGCAGTGGGAAGAGGATGGAGCTTGCTGAAGTGGAGCCAGTATCTCACAGGGACGAAGAATGAAGACGTGGTGGAAAGACCGCTCCTGAAGCACCCATACTGCTCTGCTGTGCAGTGTACGAGGATGAGAATGGCGACAGGCTGCAGGACTCTCGTGATGGTGAAGAGGGGAAGAAAGGAAATCTACCGTCGCATACAGGTGTGTGGGCCCAACTGAAGCAGCAGATCTGGGTTGGTTCTCAGTACGCAAAAAAGTCATGGGGCCACTAGGAGCACACATGTTCGTAATACTGGAAGGTCGAAATTCCCAGGTGCTGGTCCTGTGTTTACATTGTCCTGAAACCCCTGTTTTCTTTCTACTTTTGTGCTTGAGTGGGAAATAAAAAGCGGTGGAACGTCGAAGGACACCTACTGCTCCTTACATATCGGTAATTGTTCACCGCGGGGATTGAGGAGGGCAGTTGTACTCACAAACCACACACAAAGCAGTAACAACATCGTGCATACGAATATATTTTTGGTTCGGTCTGAGACCCTGCGGACGTGACAGCAAATGTACTGCTCTTTTTCTTGGCACGCTCATCCAGAGTCCTGAGTATTCAGTCTCATTGGCATTTGGAATAACTCTTCAGGAGAACTGGTACATCGTCAATTGGCTTGTTAGTGTGACGTCGGGCTTCGTCTCATTCATTTCAATTCTCCAACAGGCTGTTCAGTTGTGAATTGATAACAAACAAACAGCCAGGACTGCAGTGCCATCAGCAAAACGTGGCTGTTGTATTCTTCACAGGGAGCGGGCCAAGTAAACATCCCTGTGGAACACCCTGCTCCGATTTTATTGGCTTCTGGACAGCTTCGTGACATTTAACTCCATGTGGAACGGCCGAGTGTCTTTTTATTTTCTTGTTCGAAATGTTCTATTACTTTTGATGTAACGTTTTCGTAGTATCCGTTTTGAATTGATTGGATTGACGCCACTTGAAAGTTCAACTTGTTACATCGTCGCTCTACATGGAGCGCAATTATTGTTGTCGCAGGTGTCACGCAAATCGAAAGTTGACAGGTGATCATTTTACGACACGCGACTCCGGAGAGATTAGAGTCAACGCGTCAATTATACGGGCAACTGAACATTTTGGACTGTTACGGTCTCCGATTACAATGTTCGATACAACCGGCATTGCCGTCCTTCCTATCGCGGTTAAGTACGTGTGAAAATTCTCAACGCCCGGAGGTTATCGGTAGAACTCACGTTTTGACGACTTTCGGCAGTTCGCGGTCGACTGAAGAACATGGCGTTCGGGAACGTTCAGAGCAGTTTGATTTGGTCGAGAGCCGATTCGCATTGTGGGTTTTTCCGCGCAGTTTAGGGCTGGAAAACTAATTCCCCGTGTGTCGTTATGTTGGTGAAGTCCCCTTGATGCGCCGCAGTGTCAAACTCGCTGTCACTTGGTGTCCATCACTCCCTGTCCAGTTCTTCCAACGTTGTCTGAATCAATGCCAATTATTCACTCACTAGAAATGAATATCGTAATAGTGGCTGTGCCGATTAGGGGATTTTCCTTTGATCTGCTGGCTGGTTTTATCGGGAAGTTGACGGTCCGAAGGCTAATAAGTCTCGATAGAATTGTGCACTCAGGTGTGCATGCTTGGCTTGGCTTCCCACACAGCGTCCCATGTTCCATATCTCTCTTTGCCTCACAGGCTGTGGCTGGTCTTTAATTCAAAAAGGATCATGTGTGACGTGGTGAATCCTAAGCCCAGTAAACTTTTGTAGTTTGTGGCTGCTATGCACAGTTCGATTCAGCACCAGAACTCAGACAGTGCCGTGGCATTTGGCATAACTCTTCAGACAGTGCACTCTTCGACATAGGTGGAATGGGCTGTAAAGGGTATCCATGGTAGGGGTTACTGACACTTTCACTTCGTTTTGTGTGGATGAACTGTATAAGGGGCTGGGGTTGTAAAGTTGGCTAACTGCCGTACTGCAGGTCTGAGTTCAGTGGATGCTGCAGAGACTGGCCTCTTCCATATTAGCGAAACGGCAACTTCTTCATCGAGGTCTTAGGAACAGTCATCAAATGAGGAAACAGACCTGTAACATTGTGGATGCTCGTTGTCGTGCGTCACTGAATCATATGGTGCAGGTGTGGCAAGCGTGATGGCAGGTCATTGTCAGCTGGATAGTGGAGCGAGAGCGGGACTACCAGCTTGTCCCTGGAGAAGGACTGAGGCCTGACATCGTTGCCATTCGCCCCGGCCAGTCTTTAGTGATCCTGGATGTACATGTAGGATGTTGCAGCCAGAAACTTGCGCTAATTTGACTGGGCACGATGCGCAAATATGACAAAACGGGTCTTCGTATGGCAGTTGTTCGTCTCAGGCCGAATTAGTTGGGATTTTGAGCTCGAAACCTCTGCGCTTCCCCGAACGTTGCCACCTCAAGCCCTTTTCGTAGCTGCGAGAAAGTTCGCTTCCTCTTCAGTAGTTCCCAAGTGACTTCGGGACTTCCCAAAATATCCTCTTCCCACCCCTCACTTTATTTCCTCTCCACAACGCACAGCTCTTCCAAATTTTTCATTAGTCTCCCAGTTCTCACGATAGACACCCGTTTCACAGCTCTTTGACAACTAATTTGCGCTCCTCTCTTCTTCCCCGTACAATCAGTATATCGAAAAAATTAATAAAGGAAAAGGGAAAATAATAAAATAAATTCTAGTGGGGATGACCCATGAGTTTAGGGGAAGGAAAAGCAAAAAAACAACTAAGATTTATGGGGGAACTATGTATTAAAAAGAAATAGAGCTTCCTATACAACCAAAAAAAAAAAATTAGCACATTAAAAAAATGAAATGGAATTAGAAATTAAGCGAATTAAGCCTCTCCTACCTATGGCATGCCAAAAGAAAAATGAAGCGAAGAGCCAGACTTCAAGTGGCGTTTCAGTTTTCTTCCTCTTCGTTCGAACCAATGCAGGAAAAATAGTTCACGCGGGAAGGGAGCAGGGAGCAGAAGAAGACGGCCTATCCTCCCTTCAGAAACCGTCCTTGGGCCTTCGTTTCGGACCCCCTGGGTTAGTTCCCAACGGCCAGGGCGGTTCAAGGGTTTTTCGTAGCCCAAACCCCGAAACTGTTTCCGTCGAGTTCACGTCGCACCAGTTCACCCATTCTGAGCCCCCTTGTTCGCGTGCGAATGCTCAAACTCATCAAACTAGTCGCTTCTTCTTTGTACATGTACGTGTGTTGTTGTACTCTCCCTCTCAACCCTTCGAATTAGCAGTCCGTGCTACAGTATAACCCATCTCCGCGGTTCTTTCAAGTCTACCCTCGTCAAAACAGCAGTGTCGGGAGCTCATAGAGTTAGGTAACATTGAGCATGTCCTCGGGTGGAGTGTGGTACAAGAATATAATTTTCGAATCGTTTCATTTGCCCATAACAACCGTGCCGATACGTGCGATCGTATTGCCGAGCACAACTTCATACCAAACGGAGTATTTGTGAGAAAGAACGGATTTAATGGACCGCTTTAAAGGCAAAATATGGCACAATCTATCCAGGGGTTGTGCGGTATTTTAGCCGGGAAAAGTCGAGCATATGTCACTGAGAGAGTGCAGGACGTCATTGCGCGAGTAGCTGCAAGAAAGTCCGCTTCCTCTTCAGTAATTCCCAAGCGACAGCGGATTTCCCAAAATATCCTCTCCCACCCCTCAATTCATTTCCTCTCCACAACACCCAGCTCTTCCAAAATTATTCATTCGTCTCCCAGTTCTTGTGATAAACTCTCTGACAACTAATTGGCGCTCCTCTCTTCTTCCCCGTACAACCAGTTCACCCATCCAGAGCCCCCTTGTTCGTGTACGAATGCTCAAACTCATCAAACTAGTCGCTTCTTCTTGGTACATGTACGTGTCTTGTACTTCCCAACCCTTAAAATTACAATTACGTGCCACAGTGAAACCCATCTCCGTGGTTCTTTCAAGCCTACCCCGGTCAAAACAGCAGTGTCGGAAGCTCGTAGAGTTAGGTAACATTGAGCGCGTCCTTGGGGGGCGTGTGGAGCAAGAATATAATTTTCGAATCGTTTCATTTGCCTATAACAACCATGCCGATACGTACAATCGTATTGCCGAGCACAACTTGACACCAAATGGAGTTTATGTGAGAAAGAACGGATTTAATGGACCGCTTAAAAGGCAAAGTATGGCCCCACGATCTGTCGAGGGGTTGTGCGGTATTTTAGCCGGGAAAAGTCGAGCATGTCACTAAGAGACTGCACGTCATTGCGCGAGTAGAACGCTGTTCTCAATGGAGCTGCATTCATTGCACTCCTGACGTGAGAACCGCCAATAGCCGAGGCGTTTAGTTATTTAATTTAACAAAAATCCGAGGGTAATTGAGTCCCCGCAGACGAGTTCGTTTGTCGCGGATCGTTATCCTATCAGTCGTCGTCGGTTCTTTCCTCCTATCTCGTCCGCCAGGGACCGCGATAAAAACCGTTGGAAATCACGGAATACAAAGATTTAGCGTGTCCGGCGAATTACCAACAGTCCCCTCGGCGGTCTTTCAGTTAATTAAGAAGCGTATTATCGTCGTGAGGAGGACCTCCCGCGCACGCAGAGCAGAAATTAACCGTCGAGTTCGGACGATATGAGTTTTTTTTTAACAGTTAATGAAGATATTTCGTGCTGCTTTTGAGGTGAAGCGCCGAGTCACGATGACGCGACGAGGGTAGACAAATGAATAGTTGATGCCCCCGAGTTGACCGCAGTTGATGTTCTTTGAAGGGGCTCTGTAGACACACTCCGGAAAGTAATGTGAAATTCCGTCTAATAATTTGTTGTAGGTCAGTTATCTTGAGAATTCTCGAGTTCTGAACGCGCTTAGGATAATTCTTGCAAATTGAGCGGACGGCTGCTTTCCGCAACGCTAAGGATAATGAGAGTATTGCAACCCCGCGATAAAAGTCGAGTTGTCTTCATTCCTCGTTACGGAGCCCACCGAACCAAACGAATCTAATTTCTGTGTGAGTCTGCTACTTGATTCGCCTGCACTGCCCGAGCTTCATTATTTTTATAAAGGCCCAAAAATAAGCTAACGAGTTTCTTCATTGATCGATGAGGTGGGGACAAAGCGTTCGATTATGACAAGACCCTAAACAATGTTATTTTTAATGCAATGTTAAATTTAGGTCCAAAATTTAGCAAAATTTTTTAAACTGTGCTGTAAATAATTTTTAAGTATAGTTTCGTTTGATGTTACCAAAATATACCAACTGGATCTCTTCAGGATTCACCGTGGAGTGTGCAGCCAGAAACACACTAATTCTATTAAAAAATCGTATTTAAATTTATTTAATTTTTCTACTATATGTTTCGATATTTTACTTACTATGTTTAGATAACATTATAATGATTTCTAAGTAACATCATTTATATTTATTAATTAACACATTATGTGTGGGGGGGCAAAAAAAAAAAAGAAACGTTAAGAGTGGGACGCGCCACAAAAAAGGTTGGGAAACACTGCTCTGGAACCACACGACAAACATGAAATTTATTGAAAATTACTAGACACCGTTCAACTGATCGTGGTTTTAGCAATTTTATTTATTATCAGTGATAGATTTCACTCTGAGGAAAGGGACGAGAACGCCAAGAAAAACGTCGCGAAGTCCCTTCACCATAAGTAAACTCAGTCAAGTACCCTAGGACTCAATAGACAGGAAATTGATACTGAACACGCATATTTCATATCTTCTGAAACAACCGATTCAACACAACAAGCGGTTCAAACGGCTGCATAAACAACACAAACGGTGGGTACAGCTTTCGTACAAGTACGCAACCACGAGGGACATTTATGTCTTTTTCTTTAAAAAATCTGTTAAAAAATGAGAAAACACAAAACAAATTGTTTCAACAATTTTTCTATTTTTTTGTTAAACTCGGTTTCCAAATATTTTTTAAAGATATATTACTTAATTATATATTCTTTAAAATATATATTATTTAATATATTACCCAGGCAAGTTTTGGGTACCGTCATTACGCTCGTTGTATTTGACGTTGATGGTTGCGATGTAATGGCCACGTCAATTACAAGTCGTTTTTTACGCAAACGACATTCACGCGATCGGCCCCTGTCTGATTTAGGCATCTTCCGCTTCGTTGACGGTTTACTAGGTGCATCATCGAGTTCCATCACGCGCTCACTGAGGTTATTAAAACGTATATCGTCTTATAAGACCAATGATAACTACGTTTGATTGTGCTCGTTGATGGTTTCGATATAATGGCCGCGTCAATTGCAATTGACATCATCACTTGGTCACTGAGGTTATTAAAACGTGTGATGTTACCAAGCGTTACATTTTGTAACAGACGTTACTAAGCGTTACACTTTTCTAGTTTATGCACCTAACCCCACACAATATATTTCGTGACGCTTCTCCGTTACATATCCCACGTTACATCTCCCGCGTAACATTTTTCGAGTTTATGTAGCAAAGTAAAGACATGAAATGTCAAAAGTAAATGACTCTTTTTTTGAGTGAATAAAATTGAAAATTCCTTGTGGAGTTGCACCTAACTAAGTACTGGGGGAACGTTGGGGCGTGAGGCAGTTTGAGCCCGGCGGGGATAGAAACAACGAACCAGACACCAAACCATGGGGAGTGTGGGAATGAGTACCAGTGATGTCTGGAGGACTGTCCCCTCCAACGGGCTCGTGTAGGAGAGTTGGGACATGAGCCCTCTGAGGCCACAGCAACTGCCATTGCCCTCGCAGCGTCGGCTGCCTCCCTGTATTCTTCTCTCGCTACGTCTGTCCTGAGGCGGTCTTCTGATCTGGTTTGGATGATGTCGAGGTGCATCTTGGCTGGACGCGCGAAAATGACCATCAATCTGTGTCAAGCACGCGATCGCGTAAACGTCGTGTTGGATTCCTAGTCGGGTGCTTAAAGCTATACTCTAGGGAATCCTAAATTTGAAGACACTAGAAGATCCAAAGAATTCAAATGACAGGATTCTGGATCATCAGAAATATCAAGTGCTCGGCATCGCACAAATTTCCTTAGCTCTACATAAATGTACTGATTTTCATCGCTATTCCTTCTAATTCAATTAATTTTTCACTTGGTGAAACGCCACTGTGGCAGAAAGCGGTAGAACTGACAGTTCCGGAATTTATTGTGTTGCTCGTTATCACTTTTCTCTTAAGCGCATTGCGTCAGGCTGGCTCACGGGCTCTCTGCGATGGCAGCTCTTCTTTCGTGTCCTCTTCACCCTCGCAATAATCATCCTCCTTTACATACTTCATCCTTGTGAGATACTGGCTTGGGACTAGCGAGCTCTACCCCAGACAATTGGAGCAATTTCCTTCCAAGTTGAACATAATGCGGACGAATACCTCTGGCGTGATCAGGCGAAGCTGGCCGTCTAATTAAATAGTCGGCTCAAAGGTCGACCCCTGGGCAGCTCCTGTTGTGGAATTCCGCCAGCGCCATCCCTGGGCTGTCTCGAGTGTAAGTAGCAATCCCCCAGATATCTTCTCATTACCCGGAGTATTATTCCAAGCCTTCCGTCCGTCTTGTTACTGATTCGTATTGCGTTTTTTACATTCAGAGTGATCAACACTTCGAGAGGAGCGGTTACCCCATCGTGTCGTCATAAGGGCCCACACCACTTCTCGTATTGCTCCAATGATGGGATTCAGGAGTCGCGGCAGCTCCATCTTGACCCTCCCCTGGGGTATACTGCATGAGCAAAGGTCTGCAAGCTGACAGTTAGCTTGGATCCCCTTTTCCTTCACAGAAAATTGACTTGTACGTGAAGACGGTTCACTGCTGACTTTCAAGGAGTTGATTTAACGGAGTCTTGGAAGCTTTTGCCCTAAAAATGAAGATAACCACGAAGATGTAGTGCTACTGTCGTATTTGACACCTCGACAATTGCGTTTCTGCGGAGCATTAGGTTTGCTATGAATTTTGCGTATGTGAGCACTGGACTTGAGTGCTGGGTTCACTCTGTTAGTTCAAAGATGCGGTTGCTTTTATAGACCTCGTTCATCGTTATTTGAACAGTCGTTTCGTAGTCAATCTCCTCGTCTGCCCAGCCGAAGGCCGTGTTAACCTCCGCCTCACTTTGAAGGATGTACAAACAGATACGAGTTACCGGTAATACTTGTAATGGTTTGCGGCGGACTGCAGGAGGTGGCAACACTGACCGCCACCCGTGCAGTTCGCCGCTGTTTATATTAGCGGTGGAGCCACGTTTCTTCATCAGAACGGCTACCGACTTCGCGGACGAATCGTCCCCTTTTCCTAAGCCAGTGAATCAGTATTTAAACGTCCCTTTACATTGTGTGAAGTAAGGTAAGCGATCAGAGCTTGGTGTTTCATTTTCCCCATTGTCCGTTTCTTGTTATTAATACAATCCGAGCATTGGTTATTTATTTCATTCTAAACGGAGTTCATTTCATTTCATTCATTTCGAGTTTTTCCTGATTAAATTCAAGTGGGTCTTAATCGCTTTATAATTTCATTTCCCATTACGTTCTTGAGAGCCATTATTTTATTTATTTCATGAAGTTAGTATAATTGAGTGTAGTTGATTTGTTCTTTTCTTTTGGGCCCAGACACGACTTTCACGCGTGTTCTGTACACGGTTGAATTTCCAAGTACGTTACATAGTATAAGGAACGTTTTGGACTTCGTCGGTGAAGCCAGACATCGCACTTTAACCGCTAAAATCCCGTATTCCACGGTTTTAATATCCCTCGCCTCTCGTCGGCAGAGGTTACATGAAACGAGACTATTGTCAATAACAACTCGGCGGGCGTTTCGAAAAACGAGAAGCGAAAGATTGAAAGGTGATGAATGACTGTGATCTGAAACGACGCTGACACGAATACACTCCCCTCGCGTGTGAAGAGGTCGTAAATAGCAAATTGAATGAAAAGCCGTGAAACAATACGGACATGGGGTGGTGGTGGGGCAACAAAAAAAAATGCACCGAGGCCGAGTTTCGACAACCGCCGTATTACAGTAATTTAGTCGGACGCCAATATGAAACGAGAGACAGGCCCTGCGTTTACGGTAGGAAGAAAGATGAGTAGTGAAGTTGTAGAGGAGGGAGAGATGAGGAGGGAACCGAGTGGGAGAAAGCTGTGATTATGTTACAAGCTATGCATTAGGGAAATGAAGGGTTTCCATCTGATCCTCAGGTGGCTCTCCCAAGAACGCTTCCTGAGTGATCACGACTTTAAACGATAAACACCCACTTTTGAGGTTGAGGTGTTTTGTTTCGACCGACTCAATTGAAAATCGAAAGGGGGAAACGTTCGATTTGATGATCGTCGAACCCGAATCTACTGACGCTTAAACCAAATTGAACTATAGAGAGGATGAATTGGATGTTCTAACACACAAAATGCTTCAGGATTAACATAGCCTTTGGTTGTTCTGTTATGTATACATAGGTCGGTATGCTGACACAATCTCGTAGGGTTTGTTGATCCCTCGTTCTAAATCTTGGTTCAACCTAAGTTTTTTGCGAGCTTACTAACTTCCACTAGGTGACAGTTGTGTGAGGGGGGTGGGGGGGTGGATGGCAGCTTTGCTACTAGTGGTCCCATGAATTTACTCCTGATTCAGAACAAACCTTGGGGGCGAATGTAAAGAAATCAATTCGGACGTTGAGCAATAACAAGGCACTCGGTATATTACACTGATGGCTCGGTGCAGGGTGGCCTGGCAGGGGCAGGTATCTTCAGGCTGAGAATTAGAGCAGCGATCCCATTGGAGTCGCTGGCTGCGGTGTTCCAGGCAGGTGTTCCAGGACTGAAGTGGCAGAAGATCTACATTATGGTCGACAGTCAGGCCACTCTCAAACGTGGCCTGACTGTCTTACGTCGTGGCAGGTGTGCGAGTGTCTGACTGGACTGAAGGCCCTGGCAGAGGACAACAGCGTAACACGGTGTTGGGTGCCGAGGCATCAGGGAATAGAAGGGAAATGAACGGGCTGGCAAAGAAGGGAGTGGCGCAGATCTACCAGGAGCCACTTATGTGGAGAAGTTGGCAAATCGAAGGATAGGTGCAGGGCTGCGCATTGGCAGGGGATGCCCGGCCTTAGCCAGTCAAAACTCTTCATCCGACTCTGCAAAGAGAGGGCCAAGGAGGTGCTTGCACTGGGGAGTAAGGACATGATGTCATGTGTGGCATGTTTACAGGTTACTGTCCGCTGAGGTACCGCCTACCTAATATTGACAAGTGTGAGGTAAGCAGGTTCTACGAGGTTGGGCTTGAGGCGGCAGAGCATATGCGATTGACTCACGGCATCGCGTCGTCGTGTGTTTGGGAGGCCCTTTCTTAATAATGAATCAATCTCGCGATGCGATCGCAGATGCATAACCTTCTCGATCACAGTCAGAAGGTTCCCCACCTTTCTCCCTCGACTTCGTCTTCATCCTTGATTCCTTAATTGCCGGAACCGCTCCAATGAGCTGAACCCCCGTTCCATTCCTTTCTTTCTTGCTGCCATGCGCATACTTGCTCCCATACTACCCAATAGTCTTTTCTGCCTTATCTAAATTCACCCTTCCTGTGAGGTACTGTCACTTCATTTCACTTACACGCTAGGAAACATATAATTAGACATTTTTTTTTGTAAAGACTAACATAGAACTGGAAATATTGTAAGGTCTCTTCTTCTTTCATATGCGATGTCTGGACTCCCTGACGTTGGCGATCACTACGGCGAGGGCTTCTCTGTCCTGTGCTACCTGCATCAATTCTCCCACTGATCCTATTCCAGTCCAATCACGGATGTTACGTAGCCACGAGTGTTGCCTCCTCCCAGGTCCTCTGCGCCCCTCTATTTTTCCTTTAATTATAAGTTGGAGTAGTTGGTATTTTTCTCCTCTCAATATATGACCAAGGTAGGCGATTTTGCGACATTTGATTGTGTTTAGTATCTATCTGTTGGTATTGGCTCTTCGAAGTACTTCCGTATTGGTGACGTGATCCACCCAAGGTATGCGAAGCATTCTCCGATGCAAGCACATCTCAAAAGCCTCGAGACGATTCATTTTGCTAACTTTCAATGTCCAAGATTCCAGTCCATATAGGAGTACAGACTAGACATAACACCGTGTCATTCTTTGCCGTATTTTGAGGTTCAGATTGTCGTCACACAGAAGTTGTCTCATTCTACTGAATGCTGAACGTGCCATTTCTATTCGGCATTTTATTTCTACGTCAGGGTCTAAGCATTCTGTCATAATACTTCCCAGGTGTTTAAATCTATTTACCCTTTCAATTCGGGCACCTTTAAGTTCCAGTTTAAGGTTGATGTGGAGTGTGTGGCTGAATACCATGAATTTGGTCTTGTTGGCATTGACTTTTAGGCCGTATCTCTTTCCCACTGTGTCGATTCCATTGAGTACTGATTGACTGATCCCTTATCAGCCAGATTTCACGTTCAGTGTTCCCTTTCCCCTCGCTTGAATATTGTTGGTTAAAGGTGAGCGAATCCCTGTTTATTAACCCCTTGTCCCGTTATTGTCTTTATTCGCGATCCGGTTCAATTCATTCATTTCATTTTTATCTTTTCGATTAAATTCAAAGTGGGTCTCATTACGTTCTTAATTTCATTTTCTTATTTTCTCCTCAAGAAGTATTATTTGCGTTTTTATGGATCTGAGGTAAGTTTCAAGAGTTTGCATGATTAATTGTATTGGGCCCAGACGCGAACTAAGAGAGTAGAAACCCCCTAATACATCACAAAGTACATACACTAATGACTACACCCAAAGGTGTCTGGAAGGGCGAGGCTTAAGTCAGGACTGGAAGACGGGTCCATGCCAGGATTCAAACAAACACGATGGAACAGGGCCCCTCGGGCTGAATGTGTGCGACAAACTGGATTAGTTGCTGAGGAAAGTTGTGCGATGAGTTGCGGAGTTGATTGTTTCCCACACGAATATATTTCCCTTCCAGGACTTCACGCACCTCTCGTTTCTCTTCCAACGGCATTCTGCCTCAGTGCGGCGCTGCTCAGTTGGGCGCCGGGAAGTTCCATCGCCAGAAGATGAATAGGGGGGGCTCTTATAAATTTCGTTTGAAAAGTGAAGCGATGGCTGCGCGCCTCCAAAGCGCAACGGTTGCGTTACTTCCGCTTTTAACCTTCGTCGGGTCTCGGCCCCCGAACGGGAGAGTGATTTACGATTTTCGGCCTCGCCGGGGCCTCCAAACAGCCTCCAGCTTCAGGTGTCAACTTCATACGTTTCGGCGCCGCGTGAATTTCATCGAAGCGGCTCGCAACTTGAGTCCGCTTGTTCAACAACTTGACTCGTTATGGAATTTATGGACTTGATCCCGGGAGGCATTTCTCCTCGTTTTCCACGGTTTAAATTGAGCGAAGGGCTCAGAGCGTTTCTGCTCTCGAAGCCAGGGTCTCCCCCTGGCCGCTTTGTTTACAGCGAGTCGCGAGCAAGAGGGACGGCATCCTTTTTTCTCCGCTCCGACGAGAGGTCTGGCGACTGCCGGGATCGTCGAGTGCCTCATGGGAAGCTGTTTAGTGTTTGTATACAATTGTTGTCACTTGTGTATACACAGTTCTCGCGCTTTCTTCTGTCAACGAGTTGAGTTATGTAAGTACAACTTGTAACGTTCGAAAGGTCTGGTCGTGTGAGTAGTTCGAATTCTCCTTCCTCCGTGTTTCTTGCTGAAAAAGACGTTTCTGCGCTCAGGTGCTCACGCACGCTTTAGACAACTGCATCTCTTTCGTTGGCGTGTAACAAAGAGAAAGTGAGAGGGAGAGATGGGGAGGGGGAGAGAGAAATGGTTTTTTAAAATGTTTTATTTATTTACCTGGGAGAATTAGGGCCTTGAGGCACTCTCTTCCATTCTCCCAGGAGACAATGAACAGTTTACACCGAACAGACAGAACAAAAATTCAAGTTACCAAAAAAAATGCTGACAATAGCTCGTGTGCTGGTATTGTATAGATTTTTTATTCTATTTATTTATTTTTTGAAATCAAATTTATTTTTCGTATTCATCTAATTATAATTTCTTAAATTTATTCCTAAAAGTGTTGATATTTTCTATCAAAGTAAACATATCCTTATGTTCAATACACATTTTGGTACCTTGAATCAAAAACGATCGCTCGTTGCTTCTATGTTAGGTATTTGCGTTAGTGTATTTACGTTTCTCGTGACCCTACCGTGAACATCAGACAACCAAGTAATTTTTTCATAAAGGTAAGCAGGATAGAGAGAGAGAGAGATGTTATTTAATCAATAGGGGGAAGTAGAGCTGTTGTGGACTAATAACGTGAGTAATAATTGAAACACGCAACGATAAACTCGATAAACGTTTTATAATGCTGACTAGAATAGAATAGAACTGAAACTTGGAGATTGAACGCAGATCACTAGGGAACGAATAAACAATTCCAGTATCTATAGTGAACTGAACAATGTCTGACACAATAGCCCTCCCTTGCTTAGATTGAAATCCCATAGTCTTCAAGATGAAACGAAGACGGTGGTCGACAAATTCGGTTTGAACGTCGAACCGGTAACCTGTTCGGGCTCCTCATCCTGAGCTGGCAGAGTAGATAGTTCGGTTGGTTGCTGCGGGACACAAATAGGTATAGGGCGCTGAATGTTGGTGTGTTCCTGTGGGTGTTATAAGGGTTGATTGTTTTGATCTGGTGCAAACGTGACGCGTACTGGTTCGGTGTTAAAAGGTCTTAATTGATCGATGTGTCGCTTAAATATGTGGTTGTTGTCCAATTTAACAGAGTAATGGAGCTGTCCAAACTTGGAGACAACAACCCCAGGTTCCCATTGTAGCTTGTTGTTGTGAAAATAGCGAGCCTGCACCCTGTCATCAACTGAGAGCTGTCTGGCTGGTCTGGTCGGGGGTGACGGTGTTTCGATGGTTGTCGGTTTGAGCTCTTGATTGACTTGGTCTTCAAGTGCATAGGGAACACCGCGTTCACGAGGATAGACTGGTTTAGCATTGTTTCGAAGTTTGAGTTTGATTTCGAATCCTGGAACACATCCTACCTTTTCCTCAAATACACTTGGGTAGCGTTCGATGAAGGTGCCAATACTGTAAGGTGTTGAAGTTCGATGATACAGTAAGAGGAGATCTGGTGTCAATATTTTGCAGGTTGATGTGAAGTTTCCTGATCCAAGTCCGTCCCAAGATCGCTGAAAAATTGTTGGGAACAATGGAAATTTCGTCATTGATTTCTGTTTCATTGTAACGAGCAAGAACGTTGATTGTGCCATCAGGAACAAAAACTGTTTGGGTATACGACCTGAATCCAATTGATGTAGGTTACAGCAAGTCTTCGACGTTCAAACCGAATTCGTCGACCACCGTCATATCTTGAAGACTATGAGGTTTCAATCTAAGCAAGGGAGGGCTATTGTGTCAGACATTGTTCAGTTCACTATGGATACTGGGATTGTTTATTCGTTCCCTAGTGATCTGAGTTCAATCTCCAAGTTTCAGTGCTATTGTATTCTAGTCGGTATTATAAAACGTTTATCGAGTTTATCGTTGCGTGTTTTAATTATTACTCACGTTATTAGTCCACAACAAGAGCCATGAAGCCCCCTCTTCCATTCCCCCAGGATACAGGTTTCTAAATCATCCTCTATAATAAGCATTTACAACCAATATTAAGTATTCACGAAAATCTGTGAATATATTTATATTCTCCTCGTTGCTCTTAATTTACAAGTCCATACTTCTCGTTAACGTGCTGTAACTACTGAAAGGAAGAAAAACATTTCGAACACTGCAAATCTTCCGAGCATACCGATATGAAAACAGAACACAAAAAAACAGTGAGAAAGGCGAGTACTTGTATATTCCTCATCTTCTCCAACGCGACACACCTAATCTCAAATCGTACAAAAGTGATGAAAGTTAGTTTGAAGAGAGGATCTCGAGTTAGCCTGATATTCCTGCTTCAACAATCAATCTATAATAATAACTGCAACGCTAATATAATGCGTAATAATAATAATAATAATAATCCTCTTAGGTCATCAAAGGTATCTGTTCAACAATATCTTGCGAAAATTATTTTTGAACGTTCCGACGATGCGCGACAGCTCAAATAGCCGGATGAGAGAGAGAGAGAGGACTCGTGTAAGAGGGAGACATATTGTGTGTGCCCGTCACAAATTTGTCAAAAGCTACGATGAAGCATGTTGACGACACACACATACCAATAATTGTGAATCGTGCACGCACTGAGGGTTGATTCTGCGATAATTCGCTCATCAGGAGAGCTCCTGGTCTTTTCGATTAAAATTCATTGTTTAACTGCGGCCTGCGCCCGTTCCTCTTCAATTAAAATAAATTATGCGCGAATTCAAGTTCGGTCTTGGAACGAGTCGTGGAAATGAAAATTTAACGTACAAAACGAAAGACGAGGTCGTTTAGTGACACGCTCAATCGATCAATCACGTCGGCTGTCGTCGGATAAGAGTTGAAATGAATTTTTTTTTTGCCTCCGCAAACCTAATTGTGTTGTTTAGCCGTTTCCATATTTATCCGCTTTCAATGTAATCTGCGGTCACGTGAAGCCGAGGCGTGGCGTCGGTCGTGGTCGAAGATGTGAAAGATGTATGAGAGGCCTCGGAGATCTAACAACTAGTGACTCGATTGTGTTGGAAAAGAAACACTAATGAGGTGTGCGGGGCTCTCCTTCGGCCAGGTGCTGGAAGGCAAGTCGCTGTCAAGCAAGAAAAGGAGAGGAGTTAAAACGTTCGACTTTAAATCCAAATTGACACCCACTCGGGGGCGTCGTCGACGATTGGATGGACGCATAAAAAGGCCCATTGTTGAATGTTCTATCGGGGAAGCCGTCCGTGTCTGCCGTCTTCCAAGATGACCGTTCCCCTCTTCTTCCACCACCAACCGTTCGAAACCCTTTTCAAAACTGCCTTTCAGAAACTTCCTATTAACAATATGAGCGGTAATAGCTCTGGATTCCAAGACGGCTCATCAAGGACTTTGAAAAGACATTTCAGAATCCCTGATGCTTATTTTATTGCGTTAAATATCTGATCGGAGGCGTCACATTACTCGGACACCGTCAAAATGTGCGGGGGCCCAATTTCGATTAAAACCAGCGATTTTACGCGGGTGCTATAGCTTCGTTAAACGCATTTCTACAGAAACATGTATGGAGAACGAAATGTAGGCACTTGTTAGTTGAGAGTACTCCGTAAGTTTGATCGAAATCGTTACAACCGTTTTTCAGCAAATTGGAAACCCGATAAATTGATATTCGACAAATATCGTTTCCAGAGCTATCATGGCTTATATCTTCGTTCAACAGATAGATACAGAAATAATTGCTTAGTATAAAATGTGGGTATGGGTTGCTAGAAGACACCCCGTTCATTTTCGACATATTTTCATTTTTATCTCTGTTCAATGGACAGTCAGAGGAACATTTATCGAGAACAATACACAGGTATTAACTATTTTAAAAACGTTCTTTGATTTTGGTGAAAATGCTTGAAGCCATTTTGCCAAAAAGCGTAAACCTGTTTTCAATCTTGTAGATACGAGTGTTTGGTATTAAAAAATATCTGGTGCGTAGCAACACACAACTTTCCGCCACCCCTTTAAGTTCGAACACCAACTACATAGGCGGGCGCTATATCTTCGTTCAACGCATTTTTACAGGAACATTTATGGAGAACAAAATGTAGGGACTAGTTAGCTGAGAGTACTCCGAAAGTTTGATCGAAATCGTTAGAGCCGTTTTTTAGAAAATTGTAATACCGATAAATTAATATTCGAAAAATCTTCTTTTCTGAGTTAACTTGGCTTATATCTCCGTTCAACATATATATACAGAAATAATTATGGAGAACGAAATGTTGGTAAGGGTGACTAAAAGACACCCCATTAGGATTTATCACATCTGGTGAAGAAGTTACCCTGGAATTTACGGAAATGTTAGAAAAAACGTTATTTTTGACACATTTTGATTTTTATCTTTGTTCAATGGACTGTCAGAGGAACATTTATTGAGAACAATATGTACGTTTCAACTATTTGGATACATCTTGAAAGTTTGGTGATAATCGTTGAAGCCGTTTTGCCCAATAGTGTAAAAAACCTATTTTTGCTTCAGGGGCCCATATCTCCGTTCACCGTATTTTCATGGAGATATGTATAGAGAAGAAAAGTTAGGTATTGATTAGGAGAAGATAATTTGAAAGTTTAATCAAAATCGTTAAAGCCGTTTTCGAGAAAAATGCGAAAAACCCTAGTTTTTGGTTCATTTTCGTCCCCCCAACCCCCCTTCCCATCGGCCGAAATCGTCCATAATCTTATTTTGGTGTCCACAAAAAATAACGAACAAAACAAAGAAAGAACCAGCTCAATCGGATCAGCCGTTCTCCCGCAAATCGAACCACAGACACACACACATACACACGGACCACGCGCCTAAAGTCTGTTTTTTAGACTCAGTAGGGTTTGAAACGTAAAGATCTGAAGATAACCCAAATTTTTTTTTGGGCCGATTACTATACTTTCCTTCCCTTCGGGTAGCGGAAAGTAATAGCTGGTGCGTACCAAACACAAAACATTCCATAAATTCGACGACCCACTGAGTGAATGAATGAATTTATTCATTTATCGGAGAATTAGTGTCGTATGGCCCTCTCTTCCATTCTCCCTAGCTACATCACACAGTAACACTTCCAGTTGAGAGGAAATAAATTATGAGGTGTGGGGGGTAGGGGGAAGAGGATATTACGGAAAGTCCAGAAAGTGGAAAACCAGCCGCTTCGGAATAACTTACAGGACTGGACTTTCCCACAGCTACAGACTTAGGACTTGGGGTCAGAAATAGTTTGACTCGATGTTTGGGGAGGCCCGAAACAAGGAGCTCAACGTCCCAACTACTCGTAATTCAGCCTGCGCCGAACTCTGGCGTTGTATCTTCATTTAGCGCATTTATACGGAAACAGATATATATATATATATAGAAATAATTGCACAGAACAAAATGTGGGCATAGGTTGCTAGAAAACACTCGCTAAGATTGATCAATTCCAGTGAAGGAGTTACTCTGGAAGTTACGAAAATGTTCAAAAAACCATTATCGTTGCCACTGTTTTGCCAAAAAGCGTTAAACAAACCTATTTTTGCGTCATAGGCCTATATCTCCGTTCGACTCATTTTCATGAAGATATGTATAGAGAAGAAAAGTTAGGTATTGATTGGAGGAAGATAATTTGAAAGTTTAATCAAAATCGTTGGAGCCGTTTTCGAGAAAAATGCGAAAAACCCTAGTTTTTGGGGAATTTTTCTCCTCCACCCCCCTTCCCATTGGTCGAAATCGTCCATAACCTTATTTTGGTGTCTACACAAAATAAAGAACAAAACAAAAAATATGTGGTGCGTTGCAACACACAACTTTCCTTAGCTTTACAACAGTTCACTTTGTACATGGCTAATTCTATTTAATCAATTCATTTATCACTCAGTCCCTTTGAACTTGGTCAAACAACGCTTTACGGCAGCATGAAGCGGCAGCGATTACAGTTAAAGAATTTATTGTGCTGCTCGTACTCATTCCAGGACCATTATTGAGCAAATGGTACCCAGATAATTAATGAGGCTGTAAACACGGATTTTTTGAAGAAGGGTAGTAATCACTTTTGCAGAGTTATTGGGTAATAATTGTTAGAACTGGTAGTAAGCGAAACGGCGGTAGTTGAAATTCAGGAATTTCTGGAGTGAGCCCCATGTATCTCATGAGCGTTTTTAAATACTCACTCTATAGGTATTGGATTGGACTACAGTACCAATTTTCTTTAACATTCTACTAACATTCCAGCGGAGTTTAAAAGGAAAAAACCCCGGCAAAAACGCTTTTCGTCGAAAATTTTGATAATTTATTGTGCTGCTCTCGTCATTTTCCCACAAATGGGAATTTTATGGTATAATTATCTTACTAAGAGCTATCCATATAAAAAATTTAATCAAAATCGTTAGAGCGGTTTTTGAGAGAAAAAATTTGGTGTTTTGATCACTATGATAACTATAGTTAACTTTCGGTGGATTTTGCTCATACCCTTATTTTGGCATCCCATGGTAACCTGTAGGCTAGACATCAAGTTTCAACTGATTTGGTACGGTTGTTTTCTCTAGAAACCGCGCTAAAATCAATTTCGTCGAAAATTTTGATAATTTATTGTGCTGCTCTCGTCATTTTCCCACAAATGGGAATTTTATGGTATGATTATCATGTTAAGAGCTACCAATATTTAAAATGTAATCAAAATCGTTAGATCCGTTTTTGAGAAAAAAAATATTTGGTGTTTTGATCACTATGATAACTACAGTTAAATTTCGGTGGATTTGGTTCATACCCTTATTTTGGCGTCCCATGGTAACCTGCCGGCGAGATATGTAGTTTGAGCTGATTTGATACGGTGGTTTTCTTTAAAAATCGTTCACACACACACAGACCATTTCCCCAAATAATGTTTTTCGGACTCAGGAGGGTCTGAAACGTAAAGATCTGAAGAAAACTCAAATTTTTTTTCTCAGTCGATTACATAACTTTCCTTTCTACTTCGTAGAGCCAAGGAAAGTAAAAAGAGCCAACTCAATCGGTTCAGCCGTTCTCCCGCAAATCCAACTAGAGACACACACACTTGGACTCAGTAGGCCTCAAAGCTTAAAGATGTGAAGAAAACCAATGCTTTCATTTTCTCCTT
Source organism: Pachypeltis micranthus (assembly GCA_020466155.1). NCBI lineage: Eukaryota > Metazoa > Arthropoda > Insecta > Hemiptera > Miridae > Pachypeltis > Pachypeltis micranthus. The sequence continues at coordinate 7,614,999 of CM035778.1, forward strand.
CGGGTAGCGGAAAGTAAAAATGTGTGGTGCGACGCGTTTCACGGCTTGAGCTTGTAATCTGATAAATTTTGCGCTCGGTCCGTTTGAACTTGTTAAAACATAAATTGGTAAAGGTGGGAGTCCGGAATTTGTTGATTTTTTGTCTCCTCGTGAGAAGAATTGTGAGACTGTCAACATGATTTTTTTTGCATGATGATTGTGGATATCATTCACTGCTTCAGAATTATCTGGGAAAACTGCGAGGAATGGTAGTAAGTTAAACGGTGTTTGGAATTCCGGAATTAGTCGTGTCGCTCCTACATATCTTATGAGCGCTATTAAACGCTCGTCGTACAGGTAGTTTATTGCACTAACACCCCGATTATTCTGAGAATGCAACGATCGAATGAGCGTGATTTAAGAGCGAAAAGCTTCGCTATAATCGATCATGTTCGAAATTTTCGGCAATTCATCGGGCTAGTTACGTCATTTTCCTATAGTGGAGGAAATAACGGAGGGTGAGTGGGTGCAATTGGTCGAGTGGAGAGAGGCATATTTATGACACGCGGGGGATTCGCTCTTCGTTCTACTTTGCTCTGTAGACATGCTACCATTTGTGTTTGTAGAGAATCCTATTTCTTTTCGGAATAAAACCGTGCTTTTTGTCATAGTTTCGTATTCTGCTAATTACTAGAATGTGGTATAGTCTAGGAATTTTGTTACCACGTTGCACATCCATTTTTGGTTTGGGTTTTGCTGCAAGCAGGCAATATTTACGATGCCAAGTCAAGACTAGACAGCCAACTTCTCAAGTTCAGAGTGGGCTTCCGATCCCCCTCCGATGGCATTGAACTTCACGAGACGCATTTTTTTTTAATATTATGCAGGTTCGCCTTTGAAAAGTCTGCTCTTGGCGAATGGGCAAGTTTCCCACGCACTTTGCGTTTGATAACTGACCTACTTTAATTGCCCCGGGACGGTTCGTTCGTTTTTTTTTTTAAATCGAGTCTGGTGTCGATGAGACGACTTGTCGGGTCCTCAGCTCGGAGCTCAGTTGATATTCAACTCGAGGAACGCCCCAAGGCTCGTCACAATGACACGTAGGCGGCCGGAAGGTACCACTTTAATTAGCCAGCGGTTAATTACACGGCCGGACCGTTTGACGAGATGTTTTTCCGGACGTGAATGAAATTAATGCTCGGTGTAATTCATGCGTATCAAATGAACCTTCGAATCGGAATTTGACGGGGCTCTTCGGTATTTTAGTTGATTTGACTTCAACTGGACGATTCGAGTTCTCTTCACCGAGACAAAAAAAAAAACGCTCTCCTTTTTGACGTCTTGACTTAATGACCGTTTGCAAAGTAAATAATATTTTACGTGCATGCACTTGAGCCCGTTTCTCGGCGACTCGAAGGGCAAGTTTCTTCTCGAGGACGTCGTAATTGTAGCGTTCCAATGAAATCAACTAAAACGGCACATACCCCCTTCTTTTGAGCTGTTTAGGACGTTTGGGGTCCCGAGTTTCGAGTCGATGTCCAAAATATTTACCTTAAATGAAACCCATAAGAATATATCAGCAGGTGCGCATGAATTTTGCGACTCAAATACTCGTGGCTCTGGGAACGTTAGATTGCCTTTTCGTTTAACCATATCAGGTCAAAGTGCGTGTCAGTATCGAGCAGCGAAGCTTTTCAATAAAATCCCCCTGCAAGTTAGAGAAATTTCGTCTTTAAACCGCTTCAAGGCAGCTATCAAAGAATTATTTATAATTTAGATTTTCTTTTTTTCTTTTCGCCACAATTTCCTCGGTAAATATTCTATATATGTTCCATATTAATATTAACTATTTTTCATATTTTGTATGTAATTCCGTGGTGTACGTAATAGTATAGCATCCAAATGTCTAACCATGTATTTAGAGTAACAAAATCAATGAATGAAAAAAAACTCAAACTCAAACCCGCCGTGCGAATGAAAAATATTGTTCCCCCTTTTTCCTTCCCACACACTCCCCATGCGGGTACGTATTTGTGTTTAAGAATCCTACAAAAATTAGTTAACATTTCAAAAGCGCGCACAACTAGGACAGCGCTCGTATCTGCAGAATAATTTTTAAATCGAACCATCTCCCAAACTATCGAATAAATATCTGGTGCGTTGCAACGCAAACCTTTCCTCAGCTCTACGTCAATTCATTTATCACTCAGTTCATTTGAACTTGGTCAAACAACACTTCACAGAAGCAGAAAGCGGTAGCGCGTACAACTCCGGAATTTATTGTGCTACTCGTACTCATTTCCCGACAAATATTGAGCGATCGGTACACAGAGAATTAATGAGGCTGTAAACACGATTTTTTAAAAAGAAGGATAGTGATCACTTTTGAAGAGTTATTGGGTAAACATTTTTAGAACTGGTAGTAAGCGAAACGGCGATAGTTGAAATTCTGGAATTTCTTGAGTGACCCCCATATATCTTATGAACGTTTTTAAACGCTCATCCTGTAAGTACTGCATTGGACTACTACACCAATTTTTTTAAACATTCTAGTAACATTTCAGCGAAGTTTATAAGGAAAAAACCGCGCTAAAATCGATTTCCGTCGAAAACTTTGGTAATTTATTGTGCTGCTCTCGCCATTTTCCCACGAACGGGAATTTTATGGCATAGTTGCCTTAGCGAGAGCTATCAATATAAAAAATTTAATCAAAATCGTAATTGTTGTTTTTGAGAAAACAAAATTTGTTGTTTTGATCACTATAATAACTATAGTTAACTATCGGTGGATTTTGCTCATACCCTCATTTTGGCGTCTCATGATAATCTCCAGGCTAGATATCAAGTTTGAGCTTATTTGGAAATTATTAATTTTCCGGGCCTTTCGGGGACTTCATGGAAAAATTGATTAAAAAACTTTGTAGAAATTTTTGAAACTTGAATGCGACATCTGCCCACTAGTAGCTGTTTCGTGAGTCATGAGGAGGCATCATCTTCCTCATAAGTGCCCCAAAAATAAAATTAATGTGGAATTTTTCTTTTTTTTTTTCTTAAGCCGCCTCGGATAAATAAATCAAACTATAACGCTCATCGTCCAATTCGAAACGTGGATTTCATTCAAAAGCGACAACTCCACAAAACTCGAAAAAGTTGAGGGTTTCAGTCAGGCTCCCGAGCGCATTCTGAGGTGATTCCTTCCGGATAAAAATAGAACGTTAAGGGGTTGAAAATTTTGAGGGTAAAATACGAAGGGGCTCCAGAGAGTTTCGAGTTTCCGCTTTTAGAACGTCGCATCTTCAGTTAAAATTGAAGCCGAGGGGGTTTTTTTTTTTTGTAGACGCGCTCTCCTTTAAATAGAAAGTATTGACATTCGACCGAATGACGTGTCGTGAACCTTCGACCGAGTTGAAATCCGTCTGATGAATTGAGTTTAGTGACGTTGGCGATGAAATGAAATCGTTTGTCGAGCTTACCAAAACTTTGACTTGTTGGTAGTCGGAAAATTATGTAAATAATTCTTAAAATTTGAATAAATAACGTAGACGTACGTAAATAACCGCTTCGTTGACTAAACGTGACCGAGAGTCGAGATCAACTGTGAGTCTGTGAAGTCAGTTGCGTGTTGTGTTGACTGTGTCGCTAATTTTGAAAGTGTTGCGAAAAGACGTAAGAGTTACTGTTGGAGGAAGAAGAAGAAGATTTACTCTTGTATTATTATTACAAATCAAAGAAAAGATTGCCTATTAGCGAATTTGATTCGACTAAATGCCAAGAAGGATCATTTTCACTATTAGTGACGCTATAACTATGAAGTTATCTACTTTGGGCTTCCCAGAAATTGGTGGTATTGCGGTTCACCCTATTTTGAAAGTCTGCGGTATTTCCGCTTTTGGCCATAAATGAGCGACGCCATTATTCGATAATTATAAATATCTGGTGCGTAGCAACACACAACTTTCCGCCACCCCTGTAAGTTCGAACACCACCTACATAGGCGGGCGCTATATCTTCGTTCAACGCATTTTTACAGGAACATCTATGGGGAACAAAATGTAGGGACTAGTTAGCTGAGAGTACTCCGAAAGTTTGATCGAAATCGTTAGAGCCGTTTTTGAGAAAATTGGAATACCGATAAATTAATATTCGACAAATCTCCTTTTCTGAGTTAACTTGGCTTATATCTCCGTTCAACATATATATACAGAAATAATTATAGAGAACGAAATGTTGGTATGGGTGACTGAAAGACACTCCATTAAGATTTATCACATCTGGTGAAGAAGTTACCCTGGAATTTACGAAAATGTTAGAAAAAACGTTATTTTTGACACATTTTGATTTTTATCTCTGTTCAATGGACCGTCACAGGAAAATTTGTTGAAAAGAATATGTAGGTATTAACTATTTGAAAACATCCTGTGAGTTTGGTGAAAATCGCTGGAACCGTTTTGCCAAAAAGCGTAAAAAACCTATTTTGGCTTCAGGGGCCCATATCTCCGTTCACCGTATTTTCATGGAGACATATATGGAGAAGAAAAGTTAGGTATTGATTAGTAGAAGATATTTTGAAAGTTTAATCAAAATCGTTAGAGCCGTGTTCGAGAAAAATGCGAAAAACCCTAGTTGTTTGTAGATTTTCGTCCCCCATTCCCCCTTCCCATCGGCCGAAATCGTCCATAACCTTATTTTGGTGTCTACAAAAAATAACGAAGAAAACAAAAAAAGAACCAGCTCAATCGGATCAGCCGTTCTCCCGCAAATCGAACTACAGACACACACACATACACACACACACACACACACACACGGACCACGCGCCGAAATTAGGTTTTTTAGACTCAGTAGGGTCTGAAACGTAAAGATCTGAAGAAAACCCAAATTTTTTTTTGACCCGATTACTATACTTTCCTTTCCTTCGGGTAGCGGAAAGTAAAAATTGGCGGTGAGGGAGTTGCGTGGCCCAATATACGTTTTCATTGCGAGTTTAGTATTTTATCGGGTGTTCTTCATGTTAGAAGTGGGATCAAGGACCGTTTTAGTGATTCAGACGAGGATAAAGAAGGTTACCAGCCCTAACCGGCCCTGCGCAAAATAATCAAGACACTACACCAGAGGAAGTTGAGTTGTGGCAGCCTGGAACTCCGTAAGGTGATAGTCGTGTTGGAAACTCAAAATTTACAAATGATGGAGCGAAACCAAATACTGGATAGTCTACAAACTCCCGGAATTCGACCCCAAGCAAGAGCGTGCAGACCCCAAATCCTGGTGTACGACTGTGGAATGTTGTTTGGCTTACTTCTTGTAGCCCTTGGGCAAGCTGCTAAATGGTTTATGGGCATAGCAGGACCAAACCTCACGTGCGAAATTTTTAAGTCAGTCTTATGACTCAATGGGACTCCATTGACACCCCACTTAGTATATTTTAGTCCTTTTTACCTTCCGCCACCAAAAGTTCGATTTGCGGGAGAACGGCTGAACCGATTGAGCTGGTCCTTTTTTTGTTTTGTTTGTTGTTTTTGGCAGACACCAAAATAAGGTTATGGGCGATTTCGATCGATTGGAAAAGGGGGTGGGGGACGAATATGTACCAAAAACAAGGATTTTTCGCAGCATTTTTCTCAAAAACGACTATGATGATTTCGTTTAAACTTGCGGAGTACTCTCAGCTAACTAGTACCTACAGTTTATTCTCTATAAATGTTTCTGTAGAAATGCGTTGAATGAAGATATACCACCCGCATATGTAGCTTGTGTTCGAACTGACCGGGGTGGCAGAAAGTTGTGTGTTGCTACACACCGATCGTCAAGATTGCCGAAAGACGGTAACGAAACATATGTTACCTATGCCTCACGAATCATTCAAATATTAACTTCAAGTTGGAAGAATTGGACCCACGAATAAATAGCAGTAGCTGCTGTTATGTGTACGACGCCTTGCACATACCGAGGAAATCAGAACTCAACTTTTGAAGGAATTAAAAGTACTTCTCTATAAACGACCTTCGGATTCGACAGACAGATTGATCATTGTCAGGAAGGCCGTGTGGACAAATAACTATGAAGTTATCTACTTTGGGCTTCCCAGAAATTGGTCGTATTGCGGTTCACCTTTTTTTGAAAGTCGGCGGTACGTGGACGCCATAAATGAGCGACGCCATTATTCGATGATTATAAAAAAGTGACGGTGAGGGAGTTCCATGGCCCAATATTCGTTTTCATCGTGTTTTCTCTGCTGTTCTTCGTTTAAATTCATCGTTTGATGGCATGTTCAGGACGTATTTTCGGCTCAATAAAACGCGGTTTGATCATGGGTTAAATTAACTGAAAAACATAATGCTAAAAAATTATCCAAATCGAATGTTGTAATTTAATAGTTATTCCGTTATTTGGAACCGATAAAAATAAAATAAATTGAAAATCGTGAAGATCGGGTCAGCCGTTCACGAGCTAAGTGTTGGAACAAATTCCGACTTTGTTTTACGTGTCAAGAATTAATCGAAGCGACTGACGATTTTATTAATTGAATTTTGTTTTTGTTTCAGGTAAGTGGCGTTCTTTCTCTTTGTACGTCGAACGTCCTTGAGGATGAGATGTAAGTAATATCAAGGAGTCAATCCTCAAGTCAAACGAGTATTAACGTAATCTACTTAATGAGGAAATTCCGATTTTTTGGGTGTTTTTAGTTAACTTTTCGCTACATTTTGTTGCCCATAAACTAAGTCGGTCGGCAAATTTATTACCCAAAAAGCCAAATATGCAAATTAAAGCGGTTTAAAAAAATTGAGACCCAAATCTGTTCGTAAAGATTAATCGTAATTGTAGAGATTAATAAAATGATGGGTCCATTGAATAAAACTTGAGTCGAAAAAACACTGTTTAGGAAAATGGTCTGTGTGTCTGTCAACGGTTTTTAGAGAAAACCACTGTACCAAATCCGCTCAAACTAGATATCTAACCCGCAGATTACCATGGGATGCCAAAATAAGGGTATGAGCAAAATCCACCGAAATTGAACTATAGTTGTCATAGTGATCAAAACACGAAATTTGTTTTTCTCCAAAATGGCTCTAATGATTTTGATTAAATTTTTTATATTGATAGCTCCCAGTATAGCAACTATACCATAAAATTCTCATTCGTGGGAAAATGATGAGAGCAGCACAATAAATTATCAAAATTTTCGACGAAAATCGTTATTAACAGGGTTTTTTTTTAATCGTTGAAGATGTCAAAGGGCGTTTTTAATGGCTAACCGAGATCCGACAAAAATCTTCGAAGGTTCGCAGCTTCTGACAAACTCAAGAATTATTACGATCCAAAAGTTCGATCTTCTGGAAGCTCATCTTCTCTCAATTAACCAGAACCCTACACAAACGTACCTGGGCCCATAACCTTTTAACGAAAAAATTATACTAACGGTCAATTCGCGAGAATTAACGCACTCGACGGCGGCACGAAACGAACTGTAATTTTTTATAGACAAAAATCGTACGACCAGAATTTGCAGATGTGCCTGGTCAACTGAAGGGCCGTCACTTGTTATTTCAATAATATACACCTTTTTAACTGCAAAAATAGCTTCCTTTCATCATGCGGCGGAAATGGCGTCCAAAACAGAAGCCTTCAATCCCTTTCGAAGGCGCCCTTTGAACTCACCAAGTGTAGCTCTTTAAATTCCCTCTGGTGTGCCGACGACGGGCCATGTCCTCGGGTTGTGCCGCTCTTGACATAATTTCAACTCTTCACTTCCACAAAATTTCGTTCTGCACGCGTTGAAGTGTTCTGAATACGAATTACAAGTCAGAAAATCGTTATCAGGGGCCGTTTATGTGTATTTACATTCCTGAGCACGCGTAGCAGCGTAGTATTTCATGGTTTTCATAGTGATAGAACCCAAAATAATAAATTAGTTGTGTTAACAGATCAACATTTTGTAAGGATATGTAATTAATACAAATTATAAGAAGGGGGTTGATTGACTTTTTAAAAAGTACTTTACTACGTTAATACAAAATCAAAGTTCAACACGGACAGCGTTACGTTATAAGAGACGGGATGGGAGTGAAGCTGCTGTTTAATGTTACAGGGGTTTTCATAAGTTTTGCTATCAAGGGGTGAATTGTTCCTTTCTGCGACGAAGCTGATGAGGCTGAAGAGATCAGCGAAGTCAGCAGGTTGCGACATTGCGACGTTCGAGGGGTCAAAGGCGTCTATTGTCGATAATTTGTTAACTTACATGTATATCGTTCTCAATAAATGTTCCTCTGGACAGTCCATTGAACAAATATAAAAATCAAAATGTGTCGAAAAAAACGTTTTTTTCGAACATTTCCGTAAATTGTAGGCTGATGAATCTTAGAGAGAGTCTTTTAGACACGCATACGCACATTTTTACTTTCCTTGGCTCTACGAAGTAGAAAGGAAAGTTATGTAATCGGCTGAAAAAATAATTTTGAGTTCTCTTCAGATCTTTACGTTTCAGACCCCCCCCCCCCCCGAGTCCGAAAAACACAATTTGGGAAAATGGTCTGTGTGTGTGTGTCTGTGAACGATTTTTAGAGAAAACCACCGTACCAAATCAGCTCAAACTTCATATCTCGCCCGCAGGCCTCCATGAGACGCCAAAATAAGGGTTTGGACAAAATCCCCCGAAAGGTAACTATAGTTATCATAGTGATCAAAACACTAATTTTTTTTTTCTCAAAAACGGCTCCAAAGATTTTGATTAAATTTTTTATATAGATAGCTCTTAATAAGGTAATTATACCATAAAATTCCCATCCGTGGGAAAATGACGAGAGCGGCACAATAATTTATCAAAATTTTTGACGAAAAGCGTTATTGCCACGGTTTTTTCCTTTTAAACTCGGCTGTAATGTTACTAGAATGTTTTAAAAAAAGTCGTGTTATAATCCAATCCAATACCTATAGGGTGAGTGTTTAAAAACACTCATGAGATACATGGGGCTCACTCCAGAAATTCCTGAACTTCAACTACCTCCGTTTCGCTTACTACCAGTTCTAACTGTTATTACCCAATAACTCTGCAAAAGTGATTACTATCCTCCTTCAAAAAATTTGTGTTTACAGCCTCATTAATTTTCTGTATACCAATAGCTCAATAATGATCCTGCAATGAGTACGAGCAGCACAATAAATTCCAGAACTGTAGGCGCTACCGCTTTCTGCTGCTGTGAAGTGTTGTTTGACCAAGTTCAAAGGTACTGAGTGATAAATGAATTGATTAAATAGAATTAGTCATGTAAAAAGTGAATTGACGTAGAGCTAAGGAAAGTTGTGTGTTGCAACGCACCAGATATTTTAAGTAAGACTTTGATTAAGGGCTCGTGGGGCGCGCTACATTCTCACCAAGGTCTGTCAATGTCTAAAGAGCTTCTTAGCTCCCTACGCACATGGGTCACCTTTCTCATTGATGATATCACTTTTTCTCGGGTTTGCCCCATTTTAGGTTCTGATGGACTTCCACGCCTAGGTATGGAACAGACGCGATTTGGTGTATGACTTCACAGCACCGGGTCTGTTTCCTTATTTGATGACTGTTATATCAGTCAGGCTTCACAGCACCACTGTTATCTATTCAATCCGGTAGATGGCATTTTGGGTCGTCACTTTCTCCGGGCGTGAAAGTTGGGAAATTAGTTTTTAGATTAATTGATCTTCCCGTACCTTTAAGGGCCGTATTCACCAACTGCGTTGGTCTCGTTTAGATTCTATTAACAGCACCTAACCCGCTCCCGCCACAAAAACGGTATTCACCAGACTGGGTTAAGCTCCAGCCCTGATCAAGCGCTAACCCCAAAAAATTGTGCGGTTTGGCCCGGTTAGCTCTTTCTTTATCATGTTCTGATATTTGTCCGCAATTACCTTCCACTGCCGAGTATTCGCTTCTATTATTGTGAATAATTTACGTATATTTTGGAATAATGATGATAAACAAAGATACTGTTTACTGGTGCCCAGTTATTTCAGTTACTATTCCACTACGATGATAATCTAATATGTTGGGTTATCGTCATCTCATCCGGCGCCTCGGATGGCTATGAGCAGGGTCCGACGACTTCTAGAAGTATGAATTTAAATTCTGTGGCGAACAAAAGTATTACAATCGTCGAAAACAAGTTGTTGTTGGCGTAAAATGTGTGCTGAGCAGTTTCTGAAAAAACCAGTCGGCATATTGCCGTGTTAGAAACCCCAAACGGCTTACCTGGGTGGATTCAGTAGCAGATAAGTAGGAAATATTAAATAATACCACGCTTTTACACAAACATTAGTATATTAAACAACTTCTATTAAACACAACAATTCTCCCTTCCTCATTAAAGTTTCTTGCTAGTAAAAGTTGTAACCTCTTAATTTGGGTTTTTATTATTTCTTGGTCGGTTCTCATTTTCTTGTACCGCTTCCAATTTTTCCTACACGCACAAAGCACTTTCCCGGATTAATTTGTCTTTTTTCTGCAGCTCTTGCAATTGAGTAGGCGTATTTTCACTTTAAGCTCCTCGCCAGTTTCAACTTCGGCAGAGGTTAATGCGGCCACTTTGGTGTATGACAATAATTTTAGTCAAATCCGGATTATTGAGCATTGGGCATCTACGGGATACACGGTTTCGCGGCCGTTTACGTTTACATGACACTTGTTTATGGGACGGGATGTCAAACAGATGCCCAATTTCCTTACTTTACTGTAACCTCATTAGTCCACTGTCTTCTCGATATGGCTCAATCGCAGCGTAATCACGTCTATGCTAACCGCATACCACAGTGATCTCGGCTAGCGTGGTGGGCGCGAAAATGACTAGCCTTGATCTACTTATCTTGCCCTGATCAGTTGGATCACGATCAGCGGCGTTTTGGTGAACGCGGCCCTAAGACAAAATGAAGGAATTGGGTTAGGCATAATGCCGCTTTTATGAAGTCATCAACAGGTTCCCAGGAATTACCTGTTATGTGTCCTTGCGAACTATCAAAATCCGTTCCTCGGCAAATATTAGAGTTGACAACCGCGGAAAAAGAAACCCGCTTCCCCGTTATGAGCGACTCCAATTGAATTCCTGTTTTGCGGGAGGAGCGAAGAGGGATGATATATACCGAGGGGGGAGCTTGGGGGAGGCGTGTCTAAATGGCGGGGAGCGAAGGGAGGACCGATGGGGTGGAGGGGTGGGGATTGTACTTGACTCTGCGTCATCTATACTCGACGTCACCCTCTCCGTTGAAACCTTCGCCCCACTTTCGTCCTCCATCCAGACGACTCTTGACAGGTTTAAAACGATATCCTTTCCCTTCGTCTCCTTCGCCTCTCTTATCGCCCTCGTGGCCTAACGTAGCGCCCTTTATCATCCTCAAGGCCATTTCAAGGTCATTCAACCCAACGCATCGCCCGCCCTCCCGCCGATTCCCGATCTTCGCCTATCAATCTTCCCCTCATTTTTTATTTTAAAGCCTAAAACCCTTCGGAGAGAGACGAGGCCGCGACCTCGTCTCGTATTTTCAACCTATTTTCGAGCTGTCTGACCTGACAACTTCCCGTCAGCGAACTTTAACATTAAATTACAAACCCACGTAAACATATCTATCTTTTCCACCACTCAAAGTAAACTATTACGACTTTGTCGATAAAAAATCACACAACTTTCCTTAGTTTTGCATTTATTCACTAATTAAACTCACTGCTAATTAAATTTATCAAACTCGGTAAAACACCACTTTTGCAATGACGGAAAGTGGTAGATCTAGCACTTCCAGAATTTATTGCGCTGCTCATACTCATGAGCAATCGGTACACAGAGGATTGACAATGCTGCAAACACGATTCAAATCGGGTATTAATCGCTTTTTCAGAGCTACAGGGAACACACTTTTAAATGTATATAAATGGTACTAACTCGTGGTCGAAATTCCGAAATATCCGGAGTAGGTACATATTTTGTGAGCGTTATTACAGACTCATCGTATAGCTACTTAGTTGAATATTTCTCCTCTCTAATACCTGAATATTTCTCAAGACATTTGAACGGAGTTTATAAGCAGGAAGCTGCGCTTAATCCCCTTCGTTAAAAACGTTTGGTAATTTATTGTGCTGCTCTCGTCATTTTTCCTCGGATGAGAATTTTATGGTATCCCTATCTCATTATGAGCTGTCTAGATAAAAAATTTAATAAAAATCGTTATAGCTGTTTTCGGGTAAAAAAATATTTGGTGTTTTGATCACTATGATAACTATACTTAGATTTGGGCGGTCCGATCGTACCCTTATTTTGGCGTCACATGGTGACCTGCGGCCTATATATCAACTTTGACCTGATTTGGTTGAGCCGTTTTCGGGTGAAAAAAATATTTGGTGTTTTGAATTTATTGTTCTGCTCTCGTAATTTTCCCACTAATGAGAATTTTACGGTATCCTTATCTCATTATGAACTGTCTACATAAAAAATTTAATAAAAATCGGTGTAGCCGTTTTTGAGTAAAAAAATATTTGGTGTTTTTATCACTATGATAACTATAGTTAACTTTCGGTGGATTTCGCTCGTACCCTCATATTGGCGTCCCATAGTGACCTGTGGGCTGTATATCAAGTATGACCTGATTTGGTTGAGAATTTTCGGGTGAAAACGTATTTGGTGTTTTAATTTATTGTGCTGCTCTCGTCATCTTCCCACGAATAAGGATTTTATGGTATCGCTATCTCTTTATGAGCTGTCTAGATAAAAAATTTAATAAATATCGTTGTAGCCGTTTTCGAGTAAGAAAATATTTGGTGTTTTGATCACTATGATAACTATAGTTGGATTTACGCGAATTTCGCTCGTACCCTTATTTTGGCGTCCCGTAGTGGCCTGAGGCCTATATATCAACTTTGACCTGATTTGGAAGATCCGTTTGCGGGTGAAAAAATATTTGGTGTTTTGATCACTATGATAACTATAGTTAGATTTTGGCGGATTTCGCTCGTACCCTTATATTGGCGTCACATAGTGACCTGCGGCCTAGATATCTACTTAGACGTGGTTTGGTTGACCCGTTTGCAGGGGAAAAAATATTTGGTGTTTCGATCGCTGTGATAATTACTTTTAGTTTCGGGTAATTTATTGTGCTGCTCTCGTCATTTCTCCGAAGATGAGAATTTTATGGTATTGTCGTGTCTTGTGGAGCTGTCTGCACAAGAAATTTGATCAAAATCCTTATAGCCGTTTTTGAGAGAAAAAATATTTGGTGTTTTGATCACTATGATAACTATAGTTAGTTTTGGGCAGATTTTTCTCATGCCATTATTTTGGCGTCCCATAGCGACCCTCGGGCTAAATATCAAGTGCAAGCTGATTTGGGTAAGCCATTATGATTTCAAGAGAACTCAGTAAATGTTTGTGCGCAATTGCGTTGAATAATGTACGAAAACGAGGATTGTCGAAGGGTTTTTAGGTTTATTTCGAACCGGTGTGCGAGTTAAGGGCTATAGCTCTCTGATTACTCTCTAAAAAGGGCTAAATAACAATCTGCCGCACCATCAGAGAATTGGGTTCAGTGATGCTGCCTTTGCACGTGCGCACTATTGCTGTTCATCCTTCACAATAAGCACGAACCACGCTTAATTGTTCGTGTTGACATTTTTATAAATTATCTGTACGCTGATCTTCTCGTCTGATTGAAAAACGTATACAATTAGTCGCTAGAGTGCACGTGGTGGTTTTTTTTCTGATATTAGGAACGTTAACTTCCTGTTTGAAGAACTTCGATCTCAACTTATTATTCGACGGTTTTATCAAACCAGAATAACAGAACACTTTAGGGAACGGTTAGGGAGACTCCTTCAGTCTTCAGAGGGAAGAGGGTTTAGCCTTTTCAAACGCCTTTTATAAAAGCAGTGCACTTTGCTCGAGTGCAGCTTTGGGGTCTTCAGGAATAGTTTTATAAGCTGCACTTTGATTGTGACCTGAATGTTACAAGGGAGACTTCAAATTCCTCTGCACCACGCATATCTCGCACTGCCAACGACACACCGAAATACCCAACACCCGAGCCACACTTCTCTCTACTGCTCAATCCTTTCTTTCCTCCCAATTTCTAAAGAGGCCTTGAAAGAATACCCCGCTTTGGAGTCTTCTCTCGTCGCTTCGCCTATGTCTTTTGAACGACGCCTTTTGAGTACAGTGAGAGCTGTGGTTGTTGTTGAAGGGGGATGAATGGCATCCCCCAGTACCAGCCATTGACATCGCCATTCCCCCTCTTCCCTTTAAACCCTTACAACTTTATGCCTCCCATATAATCGCACGCATCGAGGGAACCGATCTTTATTCGCTCGTTTTACGCGCCTCTTCAGTCGCGCTCTTTTCATCTGCGTTTCCTCCATTCGCTCTTTTTTTCTCTCTCTGTCCCGTTTTCATTGCTCTCCATAAATCTGACAATATTTTGATTCATGGTCATTGATGATGAGAAACTTGGAAGCAACAGGTGGTTGACAAAACAAAGTTCTTCAGCGGACGGGGAGGCAATTTACGTCCCGCCGTTTCCCCCGTTCAGTCTCAGCCAGTTTCCCGGTGTGGTTTTTTTTGGGGGGGTGATGGGCTCAGTTGTGCATTCATATTCGTTAGTGCAGCAGTCCGGACCTTTTGAAACTTTTTTTTCCTCCCTCGGTGGAAGTTTCAACAGTCAACTTCTTCAAATGGAACAAACGGCAATTCTGGTGTGGATTCTTGAGAGCCAGATGGATGAAAAGCTAAAATTAACGTGCCTGTTAGGTGAGTCTGTCTCCTCTGACTGGTGGGATACTGTGGGCGAGCACTTTCGATGTAAAGATGTCATCATCTGGCCGTTAAGTCAGTTGTTCGTGGTCTTTATATACGAAGAGAGAGGTAAACTGGATGGTGGAGTGGCGGGGAGAGAGGTCATGCACCTCTGGGGAAACCCACTAAAGGTGAAGTGAAAGGAGTAGTCTGTCGGTTGTCGATACTAATTCTTTTTTGAATAAGGTGATCCGTAAATCCGTCAGTTGGTTGTTTTCGTTTGTGTAGTGTTTTGAGCAGTGTGAATATGGTGTCGCATTTTGTGTCGCTCTGTTCATTTATGATCTGTCCATTGGAGTTTTTTTGTTTATAAATTTACATGTTTTCTAATATGTTCCTAACCCAATTATTTTAGTGAATGAAAAGCTTTCACTAGGCCAACGTTTCGCTTAATTTATTCGGCTTCAACAGGCCTATACGATATCACAGCAGGCAATTCAGTTACAATAAATTATAAGGAACTTTGGAAGGACAAATTGGACTGAATTATTCTTTGAAAAACATACCTCGTACCGTTGCTAATCGTTTCTTAAAATAATGGCATTCGAAACGAACAAAACAAACCGATCTTAATAGTGAACAACAGATTGGACTAGCGCACAAGGTTTTAACGAGGTTTTGAGTAAAAAGGAACATAGTGAAGAGATCAATTAAAATCTCCTTAAAACGTTCCACACTATGTTTACTATTAAGATCGGTTTGTTTTGTTGCTTTCTTTTCTTTTTTTTCTCAGAATGTCATTATTTTAAGAAACTATTAGCAACTTCCCGAGGTATGTTTTTACTTTCTTTGGCTCTACAAAGTAGAAAGGAAAGTTATGTATTCGGCTGAAAAACAAAATTTTGAGTTCTTTTCAGTCCGAAGAACACTATTTCTATTTTTTTAAGAAAATGCCTGAACAAAACCAGCTCAAACGTGATATCTAGCCAGCTGGTCACCATTAGACGCCAAAATAAGGGCACGAACCAAATCCGCCCAAAACTAACTATAGTTATCATAGTGATCAAAACACCAAATTTTTTTTTCTCAAAAATAGCAGAACCAAATCACCTCAAACTTCATATCTAGCCCACAGATTACCATGGAACTCCATAATAAGGGAATGAGCAAAATCCACCGAAAGTTAACTATAGTTATCATAGTGATCAAAACACTAATTTTTTTTTTCTCAAAAACGGCTGTAACGATTTTGATTAAATTTTTTATATAGATAGGGCTTAATAAGATAATTATACAATAAAATTCCCATTTTTGGGAAAATGACGAGAGCAGCACAATAAATTATCAAATGTTTCGACGAAAAGCGTTTTTAGCTCAGTTTTTTCCTTATAAACTCCGTTTAAATGTTACTAGAATGATTAAAAAAATTGGTGTAGTAGTCCAAACCAATACCTATAGGGTGAGTGTTTAAAAACGCTCATAAGATATATGGGGCTCACTCCAGAAATTCCTGAATTTCAACTACCGCCGTTTCGCTTACGACCAGTTCTTAAAGTTTTTACCTGATAACTCTGGAAAAAATGATTACTATCCTCTTCAAAAAAAATCGTGTTTACAGCCTCATTAATTCGCGGTGTACAAATTTCTCCTTAATGGTCCGGTAATTATTACGAGCAGCACAATAAACTCCGGAACTGTAAGCGCTACCGCTATTCAAATGAACTGAATGATCTCTACCGTTTTCTGCTGCCGTGAAGGATTGTTTCAACAAGTTCAAACGAACTGAATGAAAAATGAATCGAGAAAGTATAAAAAGCGATGTACACAAGTGAATTGACGTAGAGCTAAGCAAAGTTGTGTGTTGCAACGCACCAGATACAATAATTCAGTTCAATGGGTCTGTATAAGTTCCTTATAATTTGTTGTAACTCAATCGCCTGCTGCGATATACTATAGGCCTGACGATGTTTGATAAATTAAGCGAAACGTCGGCCTAGAGAAAGCTTTTCATTCATTCTGATAGGCTTTAAGAATCCACTCCAGAGTTAACTTCTACAGTCATGAACGACCCCAGATCATAAACGGCAAACTCTCCCGCGTCTCTTGACTCATATTCACGACAAACGCGCATATAATATTAATCATTCCACTTAATGATATTACAATTCGAAATGAGCTTATTTATTTATGTAAACTAGAGACCCCACTTTAAAAAAAGAAACTGATTTAAAAAATTTGGTTTATGTCGATTGATTAAGTTAAGTAATGCCAATTTTTACTTTCGGCTAACCTGCTGTTCCGTACCGGTGGGGAGACGGTTGCACCTAGGCCTCTTTTGTGGCCCATAACAACCCATCAGCACTTCAGTGACCTTACCATTTGCTTGCTTGCTACTTGTCCTTCCTCATTCAGTCATTCCGGTCGCCCCTACGTTAATCATTGACTGCAAGAACGCTTTCGTCTTGACAGTGACACGCCTTCCGGCATGCCTGGGAACAGCAGGCCCTCCTGGCATTAGCCACACCTCTTGGTATGTTCAGGCTGAAGATATATTCTCTATTTTTATTATTTTTGTTCGTACTAGGGCAGGGGCACAGAGGTAAGGCACACAGTTCGTCGGGCTAGGCCTTAACTAGACCTTAACTTTCCGCTAACCAGAGGGAAAGGAAAGTATTGTAATCGTGTCAAAAAAGAGTTGGGTTTCCTTCACATCTTTACTTTTTGAGGCGTAATGAGTATAAAAAAACCTAATTTCGGCGCGTGGTTCGTGTGTGTGTGTCTGTAGTTCAGTTAGCGGGATAACGGCTGAACCTATTGATCTGGTTCTTTTTTTGTTTTGTTTGTTATTTTCTGTAGACGCCAACATAAGGTTATGGGCGATGGGAAAGAGGGTGGGGGACAAAAATGTACCAAAAACTGAGATTTTTCGAAGTTTTCTCGAAAACTGCTTTAACAATTTCGATCAAACTTACGAAAGACTGTGTACTAACTAGTCCCTACATTTAGTTCTCCTTAAATATTCCTGTAGAAATGCGTTGAACGAAGATATAGCGCTCGTACATGTAGCAGGTCGTCGAACTTATGGGGGTGGCGGAAAGTTGAGTGTTGCTACGCACCGTTCGTGTCGTTCGGTGGATTACATCCCTCTTTTGAAGTCTTTCCGCTCTCCGTTTGGTTGTCCCTTTCCTTTTGTAACTGAGCTTACGCCGTCCGCCGCTCTTCAGCTTTGAGGGGTTTTTTGAAAATGTTTTGGGTGTTATTGTGGTAGGACATCGAAGGGGGGATGAGGGTGGGGGGCGTAGAGAGAAAGAAGAGGGACTGAGAGGAGGACGAGGGTGAGAAACGAGACAGGGAGATGGAACGGGGCAGGTTAGGGAAATAAGAATCGAACCCGAGTTGGTCGTACGTTTCGAGCAAAGTCTTAGTTACGAACTCGAAAAAAAAAAAATTACGGGGTATTAAAAAGCGTCGGGGGCACTTAGAGCGGACAAATCCCCGAGGTTATGATATATGCACCAGGTGGTTGGGGTGTTTTAAAATAGAAAGAGTCCGGACGGTGGAAGTGCGAGGGAGACGAAGGAAGCGGTTTTTGGGCGAGAATGTACGTTAGGAGTTTGCGAGGCCGACTGTACCTAGGGGAGTGAGCGAGAGGGAGGGCGGGCGAGCGAAGGGAGCGAGAGAGCGAGGAGGGGGCTACACACAGAATGGAATGAGAATTTATCGATATAGCTCCATGGTCTCTCTCCGTACCTCTCTGGAAACCGCACACTCACACAGACACGGAGAAGCAGTCCGGGAACCCTCTCCTCCCTCCGCCAAACCCAGAGCCTTCCCTTTTCCCTTACTGATTCCGTACACACTAACACTGACACACTCACACTTTTCCCAATATTGACGTCAAAAGGGGATGGCTCCCCCTTCCTACCCCTCATCCATCGGCTGCTACAACCGACCTTATTCCTCACTTCCTCACCACCACTGCCACCCCCACCTCAACAAAACCGTAGTTTCTGCCCCCGCACATTTAACCATCGCTCGAATTTTTCATTCATCGCTTCACCTCCATCCGCTCCTCGTCGAGGGATTGGGATTCGTTGTCAGACTTTCATTTCATGAAAATGTTGTAAGCGAACATCTTGAAAAACAAAACAGCAGAACGCCTGTACTTCCTAGATACAGCTGGACTCCAGTACTCACTAGGTACAGCATAATTCCTGTACTTCCTAGATGCAGCTGAACTAAAGTACTTCCTTGGTGCAGCTGAACTCCAGTACTTCCTTGGTACAGCTGGACTCCAGTACTCGCTAGGTACAGCATAATTCCTGTACTTCCTAGATGCAGCTGAACTAAAGTACTTCCTTGGTGCAGCTGAACTCCAGTACTTCCTTCGTACAGCTGGACTCCAGTACTCGCTAGGTACAGCATAATTACTAAAGTTAACGTACCTGTTAGTGAGTCCGTCTCCTCTGGCTTGTGAGTTACTGTGGGCAAGCGCTTTCGATGTAAAGACATCATCGTCTGGCCGTTAAGTCAGTACTGGAGTCAGTCAGTTGGTCGTGGTCTTTATATACAAAGAGAAAGGTGAAAGGGGTGATGGAGCGTCGGGGAAGGGGCGGGGAGAGGTCTTGTTGGTCAGTCTTGTTAGTAGTACCTTAGCTGGACTGGCTGTGTTAGGTATTAAAGAAATTGGGTTATGTCCGCCAGTAGGCAAATTAACTCACTAAGTAGGCCCACAGTAACTCACAAGCCAGAGGAGACGGACTCACTAACAGGTACGTTAACTTTAGTAATTTGCCTACTGGCGGACATAACCCAATTTCTTTAATACCTACAGCATAATTCCTGTACTTCCTTGGTACAGCTGGAACCCAGTACTTGCTAGGTACAGCTGTACTTCAGTACTCACTAGATACAGTTGGACTTCAGTACTCACTAGGTACAGCATAATTCCTGTACTCCCTAGGTACAGCTAGACTCCAGTACTTCCTTGGTACAGCTGGACTACAGTACTCGCTAGGTACAGCTAGACTCCAGTACTTCCTTGGTACAGCTGGACTCCAGTACTCACTAGGTACATCTGGAACCCAGTACTCACTAGGTACAGCATAATTGCTGCACTTCCTAGGTACAGCTGGACTCCAGTACTCACTAGGTACAGCATAATTCCTGTACTTCCTAGGTGCCACTGGACTCCAGTACTCGCTAGGTACAGCTGGAACCCAGTACTTGTTAGGTACCGCTGGACTCCAGTACTCACTAGGTACAGCATAATTGCTCCACTTCCTAGGTGCCACTGGCCTCTAGTGCTTGCTAGGAACTGCTGGACTTCAGTACTCGCTAGGTACAGCATAATTCCTGTACTTCCTAGATGCAGCTGAACTAAAGTACTTCCTTGGTGCAGCTGAACTCCAGTACTTCCTTCGTACAGCTGGACTCCAGTACTCGCTAGGTACAGCATAATTCCTGTACTACGTAGATGCAGCTGACTCCAGTACTTCCTTCGTACAGCTGGACTCCAGTACTCGCTGGGTACAGCATAATTCCTGTACTTCCTAGATGCAGCTGAACTAAAGTACTTCCTTGGTGCAGCTGAACTCCAGTACTTCCTTGGTACAGCTGGACTCCAGTACTCGCTAGGTACAGCATAATTCCTGTACTTCCTAGATGCAGCTGAACTAAAGTACTTCCTTGGTGCAGCTGAACTCCAGTACTTCCTTGGTACAGCTGGACTCCAGTACTCGCTAGGTACAGCATAATTCCTGTACTTCCTAGATGCAGCTGAACTAAAGTACTTCCTTGGTGCAGCTGAACTCCAGTACTTCCTTCGTACAGCTCGACTCCAGTACTGCCTAGGTACAGCATAATTCCTGTACTTCCTAGATGCAGCTGAACTAAAGTACTTCCTTGGTGCAGCTGAACTCCAGTACTTCCTTGGTACAGCTGGACTCCAGTACTGCTAGGTACAGCATAATTCCTGTACTTCCTAGATGCAGCTGAACTAAAGTACTTCCTTGGTGCAGCTGAACTCCAGTACTTCCTTGGTACAGCTGGACTCCAGTACTGCTAGGTACAGCATAATTCCTGTACTTCCTAGATGCAGCTGAACTAAAGTACTTCCTTGGTGCAGCTGAACTCCAGTACTTCCTTGGTACAGCTGGACTCCAGTACTGCTAGGTACAGCATAATTCCTGTACTTCCTAGATGCAGCTGAACTAAAGTACTTCCTTGGTGCAGCTGAACTCCAGTACTTCCTTGGTACAGCTGGACTCCAGTACTCGCTAGGTACAGCATAATTCCTGTACTTCCTAGATGCAGCTGAACTAAAGTACTTCCTTAGTGCAGCTGAACTCCAGTACTTCCTTCGTACAGCTGGACTCCAGTACTCGCTAGGTACAGCATAATTCCTGTACTTCCTAGATGCAGCTGAACTAAAGTACTTCCTTGGTGCAGCTGAACTCCAGTACTTCCTTGGTACAGCTGGACTCCAGTACTCGCTAGGTACAGCATAATTCCTGTACTTCCTAGATGCAGCTGAACTACTTCCTTGGTGCAGCTGAACTCCAGTAGCTGGACTCCAGTACTACAGCATAACTGCAGCTGAACTAAAGTACTTCCTTAGTGCAGCTGAACTCCAGTACAGCTGGACTCCAGTACTCCTAATTCCTGTACTTCCTAGATGCAGCTGAACTAAAGTACCTTTGCAGCTGAACTCAGTACAGCTGCAGTATGCTGAACTAAAGTACTTCCTTGGTGCAGCTGAACTCCAGTACTTCTGTGGTACAGCTGAACTAAAGTACTTCCTTGGTGCAGCTGAACTCCAGTACTTCCTTGGTACAGCTGGACTCCAGTACTCGCTAGGTACAGCATAATTCCTGTACTTCCTAGATGCAGCTGAACTAAAGTACTTCCTTGGTGCAGCTGAACTCCAGTACTTCCTTGGTACAGCTGGACTCCAGTACTCGCTAGGTACAGCATAATTCCTGTACTTCCTAGATGCAGCTGAACTAAAGTACTTCCTTGGTGCAGCTGAACTCCAGTACTTCCTTCGTACAGCTGGACTCCAGTACTCGCTAGGTACAGCATAATTCCTGTACTTCCTAGATGAAGCTGAACTAAAGTACTTCCTTGGTGCAGCTGAACTCCAGTACTTCCTTCGTACAGCTGGACTCCAGTACTCGCTAGGTACAGCATAATTCCTGTACTTCCTAGATGCAGCTGAACTAAAGTACTTCCTTGGTGCAGCTGAACTCCAGTACTTCCTTGGTACAGCTGGACTCCAGTACTTCCTTGGTACAGCTGGACTCCAGTACTTCCTTGGTGCAGCTGAACTCCAGTACTTCCTTGGTACAGCTGGACTCCAGTACTTCCTTGGTACAGCTGGACTCCAGTACTCGCTAGGTACAGCATAATTCCTGTACTTCCTAGATGCAGCTGAACTAAAGTACTTCCTTGGTGCAGCTGAACTCCAGTACTTCCTTGGTACAGCTGGACTCCAGTACTCACTAGGTACAGCATAATTCCTGTACTTCCTAGATGCAGCTGAACTAAAGTACTTCCTTGGTGCAGCTGAACTCCAGTACTTCTGTGGTACAGCTGGACTCCAGTACTCACTAGGTACAGCATAATTCCTGTACTTCCTAGATGCAGCTGAACTAAAGTACTTCCTTGGTGCAGCTGAACTCCAGTACTTCCTTGGTACAGCTGGACTCCAGTACTAGGTACAGCATAACTGCTGAACTCCAGTATGCAGCTGGACTCAGTACAGCATAATTCCTGTACTGCAGCTGAACTAAAGTACTTGGTGCAGCTGAACTCCAGTACTTCCTTGGTACAGCTGGACTCCAGTACTCGCTAGGTACAGCATAATTCCTGTACTTCCTAGATGCAGCTGAACTAAAGTACTTCCTTGGTGCAGCTGAACTCCAGTACTTCCTTGGTACAGCTGGACTCCAGTACTCGCTAGGTACAGCATAATTCCTGTACTTCCTAGATGCAGCTGAACTAAAGTACTTCCTTAGTGCAGCTGAACTCCAGTACTTCCTTCGTACAGCTGGACTCCAGTACTCGCTAGGTACAGTATAATTCCTGTACTTTCTAGGTGCCACTGGACTCCAGTACTCGCTAGGTACAGCTGGACTCTAGTGCTTGCTAGGAACCGCTGGACTCCAGTACTCACTAGGTACAGCATAATTCCTGTACTTCCTAGATACAGCTGGACTCCAGTACTCGCTTGTTACAGGAGCACACTTCACGGTTCATTTCTTCGTGCTGTAGAATGCTACAGAAATAAGGTTGGATAACAAAATGTGGGTGTAGGCTACTAAAATCGTTTTTAGCAGTTTTGCCAAAAAGAAGAACAACTCCAGTTTTGCTTCATTGGCTTATATCTGCGTCCATCTTATTTTCATGGAGATACTTTCAGAGAAGAAAGGTTAGGTATTGACTAGTTGAAGATAATTTGAAAGTTTGTCCATGATCATAATAGCCGTTTTCGAGAAAAATGCGAAAAACGATATTTTTGTTGTACATTTTTGTCCCTCGCCTTCCTGTCTCACTGCCAGAAATCGCCCATAACCTTATTTTGGCATCTATAAAAATAACCAGCTCAATCGGCCAAGCCGTTCTCCCGCTGATTGAACTACAGACAGAGGAAATTAGGTTTGTCTGACTCAGTAGGCGCCAAACCGTCAAAAAGAAGTCCAACTTCTTTTTGGACATGAGCACTACTTTCCTTGTGGCGGAAAGTAAAAACAGTCAAACGCCGCAGCTAAAATTACAAAGTGACAGTAATATCGAAAAAACGTCGTTACAGTTCGGCGTGCAGTGAGGGGAAGTGTCTGGAGTACAAAGGAGCTCAATACTTCCATAACTCTTTTTCCTGTCGGTACACCTTGTGAGTTCTGGGGCGTTTCACGCTCATAACGGAAAGTATCACCTCTTGCGCACCATCAATTCGGAATCTCCTGAAAGTAATAATTATTCAGTAAGACGTGCCACTTCATAAAGGGTGGCAAGTCGTTCTTTCAATCAGGAGCTCGCTGCATATAAATAATTCAATTATTCCCAACGGCTCTGAGTTATCAACTATTAGCGGCCATTAAGGATTGCAGAGAGAACGCAGATATCCGCGCTATAATTGGGCCTTTATATCGTTTCCATCTCAGAAGTCATCGTTATCGACGACTCTAATCCTTAACGGGCCCTGTATACTTATTATCGGAAGATTGCTAGGTGCAATATAAATGTAATTGGGGTGCGTCTAGAGTCGAGCCGAGAAGCTTCCCCCTTTCCCCCCCCCTACTGGGTTCCTCTTCAGGTGAAATATGTGTTGTGAGTGGGACGTGCTAACCAGCCATTGTTAGTGTAGAGGTCCCTCATTAGTCAGCCTTCCCGCCCCATTTGCTCCCGAAATATACTTCTTTTTTTTCTCTCCCTTCTTGAGCTCCTTTTCCTCGTCACTTGACCGCATTTTCATTGATAAACGCCGTTTCCTCTTCTGCCGTCTTTTTTTTCCTGAAATGTTTTCGGACGACAGGAATTAGAACATGGCGTTACGTTAGCCGTGGACTGGTTGGGCCCATTTAATTCGATATTGTTTAGTCGACGAGCCCAACAAACTGTTTAGGTTCTCCAGACGAACCTGTTACTTCAATATTTAAGCTAACGGCGCTTATTACAAAATTAGCAACACACAACTTTCCGCAACCCCCGTAAAATCGACGACCTGGTACGTAAACGGGCGCTGTATCTTCGTTCAACGCGTTTCTACACGAAAATTTACTGAGAACAAAATGTGGTTAGTAGTTGGTTGAAAGTACTCCGTGAGTTTGATTGAAATCGGTGTAGCCGTTTTTGAGAAAATTTAAATATCGATAAATTAATATTCGACAAATCTCCTTTTCTGAGTTAACTTGGCTTATATCTCCGTTCAACATATATACACTGAAATAATTATATAGAACGAAATGTGAGTATGGGTGACTAAAAGACACTCAGAACGATTGATCAAATTTGATGAAGCAGTTACCCCAGAATTTACGGAAATGTTCGAAAATACGTTATTTTCGACACATTTTGATTTTTATCTCTGCTCAATGAAATGCCAGAGGAACATATATTGAGAACAATATATAGGTATTAACTATTCAAAAACATCCTGTGAGTTTGTTGAAAATCGTTGCAGCCGTTTTGCCAAAATGCGTAAAAAACCTGATTTTGCTTCATAGGCCTATATCTCCGTTCACCGTCTTTTCATGGAGATGTGTTTCAAGAACAAAAGTTAGGTATTGATTAGTAGAAGATAATTTGAAAGTTTAATCAAAATGGTTGTAGCCGTTGTCGAGAAAAATGCTAAAAATCCTAGTTTTTCGGGCATTTTCCTCCTCCACCCCCCATTTCCATCGACCGAAATCGTCCATAATCGTATTTTGTGCGTCTCCAAAAAATAACGAACAAAACAAAAAAAGAACCAGCTCAATCGGAATCTGCACCTTTGCACTTCTGCCTTGCCAATCTTGGCCAGGTGGACAATGCCTCGTGAATGGGCAACATACTTTCTCTCTTCCCATACTGAGGACTTGTGTCGATCACTCCGAATTAACTCTTGGTCTGTCTGGTTGGAGTTGATGTAGTATATTCGTAACTATGTACCGTTAGGAAATAAATAAAAATATTTAAAAATTTCGTAGAGCAGCCAAAATCAGAGGTGGAAGAACGTAACTTAGGTTTCTTCATTGATTCGAGCAGCTTACAGTTTCAACGAAAAGATTTTATCTCACATCTGGCATTTTTGTGACTAAGCGCGGATGTTGGAGGATCTCGGGAATGAAGCTCCGAGAGAACGACAAGTTTCCAAGTCCGTCGTTGCCGTCTGAGGGGGGGGCTGTCACTTGAACGTGGTTTCAAATCCTGATTGCGCGTCCTTTAATTTACTCGCCTCGTCGAAAGATCCGTTCATTTGATCAAACACAGTCTTCCGCCTGCATCTGGCGGGAAGTGACTAGTAACGGCAGGGGGTAAAAGCGCTCCTTAAATTCCGTCTGCCCAGGGCAAACATCTTCCCTCGCCACATATCTTTTGTTGAAGTTAAACATCCTTGTGTGAATAGTCACCTGAGAGGGCAACGTTGTGTTACCGGGGAAGCGGAGAGCGCGGCGCGGCGGTTCCTTATCTCCGGGGGCGATCACGTACCTTTTTGACGGCAAATGAAGATCCGTTGGTAGAAATGAATTTTATTTATTTCGCTCGTTAGTCCCCGACGTCGCGGCGGGACGGCACGAACTTGTTATTGAACTTGGGGGGAAGTACCGACTTTTTCTTACCTTCGATGGGCGTTAAACATGAGCCGCGGCCCCATCGCAGGCACATTTCTTTCAAACAACTATCCGTCTCCGTGAATAAAATGGCGTTATTTTAGTCCCGAGTCCTCACAAATGTACATTTTGACAAGTCAACTTCGGCGTGATCATCGTCTACAACGAATTTCCATCTCACGCCGACACCATCACGAAGATTTAGCTACACATTTTGAACGCCGACACTCTTCACTTTCCTCGGCCAAAAGAAAAACGGAGGAAAGTAACATGTCGAGTTTTCTCCTGCTCTGAGACGCAGCTCAAGATATTTAACCTAGAAATAAGACTTACGAGAAATATCTGGTGCGTAGCAACACACAACTTTCCGCAACCTCCGTAAAATCTGCTGTATATAAAATAAGCTCTGTAACTTCGTCCAGTTCAACGGATTTCGACGGAAACATTTTTGCAGAACAAAATGTAGGTACTTGTTAGATGAGAGTTTGATTCAAATATTAAAGCCATTTTTGAGAGAATTCGAAAAAAAATAACTTCCCAAACAAAATTGAGAACTTTCCGAACCAAATTGAGAAGTTGGTCTACCAAATTAAGAACTTTCCAAACCAAGTTAAGAACTTCCCAAACCAAATGGGACTTTCTCAAACCAAATTGATAACTTTTCAAGACAAATTGAGACATTTTCTACCAAATTGACAACTTTCCAAACCAAATTCAGAATAGGAGTTCCACGTAGCAAATCGAAAATTTGTCTAAATATCTGGTGCATTGCAACACACAACTTTCCTTAGCGCTACGTCAATTCACTTTTTACATGGCTAATTCTATGTAATCAATTCATTTATCACTCAGTTAATTTGAACTTGGTCAAACAACACTTCACAGCAGCAGGAAGCGGTAGCGCTTACAGTTCCGGAATTTGTTGTGCTGCTCAAACTCATTCCAGAACCATTACTGAGCAATTGGTACACAGATAATTAATGAGGCTGTAAACACGAATTTTTTGAAGAAGGATAGTAATCACTTTTGGCAGAGTTATTGGGTAAAAACCGTTAGAACTGGTAGTAGGCGAAACGGCGGTAGTTGAAATTCAGGAACTTCTGGAGTGAGCCCCATGTACCTCATGAGCGTTTTTAAACACTCACCCTTTAGGTATTGGATTGGATTACAATACCGATTTTTTTCAAAAATTCTAGTAACATTCCAGCAGAGTTTATAAGGAAAAACCGCGCTAAAAACGCTTTTCGTTGATAGTTTTGGTAATTTATTGTGCTGCTCTCGTCATTTTCCCACGAATGCGAATTTTATGATATGATTGCCTTATTGAGAGCTATCAATGTAAAAAATTTAATCAAAATCGTTAGAGCCGTTTTTGAGAAAAAAAAAATTGGTAGAGCCAAGGAAAAAAACGAAAAAAATAGAAACTGTTAGTCAGTTTGATTTGAGTTGTTTGATCAGTTTGAGGTTGCTCCTAATTATCTTACGGTCATTACTAAACTCCCGGTGTATACATTTCGTGACGCTTCTCCGTAACACCACCTGCGTTACATTCTCGAGTTTATGTAGCAAAGTAAAGACATAAATGTCAAAAATCATATCTTCATGATCACAAGGCTTCAGGGAGGCTATGCATCTCCCCGAGAGAAATCGTTTTGGTCTCTTTGGAGGGTTTATGATGAAGAGACACGTCTGGCAGGTGAGCGGGTAGGTTAGTAAACCTGAATACGCGAACTGGTGGCAGGAGTCAGTAGAGCTGTGAATAGCACGAGAGTTGAGTGTCGGTCATGAGACCTGAGAGATGAATGTCGATCGCGAGAACTGGGAGACGACCTTGTTGGAAAGAGCTGTGTGTTGTAGGAGGGAAGTAAATTGAGGGGTGGGCAGAGGATATTTGGAAAGTCCAGAAAGGGGAAAATTGGAGGTGGGAAATAACTGAACTGAACTGAAGAAGAGGCAGACTGGACTTTCCCGCTTGAGGTCAGGCGACTCGGTGATCGAGGAACAAAGACTTCCCGTTAGGGGCAAATTCAGAGGTTCTGAGCTCAAAATTCCAACTTATTCGGCCTGCGCCGGACAAGCAGAAATAACCAATTGCACGGTGTTTGTAATCACTTTCTACTTCTCAACAAATCCTCAGTGGGTCAGTCCTGTATCGACTTGGGTCGAGGAATTGTTTCTTTCCCGGTGTGAAGAAATGATGCGTTGAGGTGCAGTTTGTCACGTGCTAATGCGTGATGCTGCGGGCAGCGGTGTAAGGTTACTTGCTTGACACGTTGGAGCTCAAAACTTATTATAAATGTTGTACTAGAAACTGCTCGTCTGGCTCCATAGTGACTTGAAAAACACAATTCTCATCTTCATCTTTCACTTCGATAATTTCATACCAAGTATTTGGAACGAGCGATAACATCGTTGCTCAGTACGTCTTTTTTCTTTTCCCCCTTCTTTTTTACAGTGCTGGTGAGACCTCGTAGATGATTGATGACGCTCGCTCGTAAAGGGGACCGTCCCGGTTGATTTATTGTTATCTCGGTTAACTAGTTTAGTGTATCCTGGCTATTACTGCCGAAGGTGTATAATTTTAATGATTTTCTTCGTCTTCTTCGGGCTTTTCCCCCTCTCCGCCGATCTCTGCCCGAGGGACCCGGGGGAGTTTGGAAGTGGCGTTTCGTTGTTATAGTCGCGCTCGTCAAAAATGAATCAGTTCCGAAAGTTATTCTTCATTACGGAGGTTATTCCAGGTTTCTGCCTTTACGCGGCTTTTACTTTGGTTGAGCCATTAAAATGGGGAGTTTTTTTTTTCTCGAACTTGAAGTAGGAGGGTTGTCCAAGAGGTTCCATGTCTTTTGAAGTAATAAAATCCCACGCATCTCACTTTGCATTTTGCTTGCGATACCCCCCTCCCCCTCCCCCCATCGCACCAGTACCCCAAGCATTTTATGGTGTTTGAAGGCAGTGCGCGGATTTCTGGTTTTATAAGTTGCGCCCGTAGTTATCTAAAGAGTTTTGTTTCTCCTTCCATCCGCTTCTGCCGGTCAAATTTAACTGCGGTGAATGTCCTGTGAATAGCATTTCTACGTAATTTATATCAATACTAGTTACAAAGACGTATCGGGGCTATGAACTGGTTATTGGGTGTGCGGAGTGAGACTGTGGGATCTCGAAAATAATGAACGTGGAACTTGAATGAGGTATGTATCCACCGATAGATCTTCAAATCCTTCTGTTTGTAAGGATGGCGTTAACTGGTGTTTCGCGTAAATCAGTGGGACGTTTCACCGGCGAAACATAAAGACTGGCACAACAGAACTTTAGACAGTGCTCAGGCTTGAAAGTATGAAACAGACCTCATTGAAGCACCAGCTCTAACACTGCTGTTTATGTTACCAGGGGTTTGGAAAAGTAGAACTCCGATCCAACGCCCGAATTTCATCGGATTATGAATCTTTGTCTATAACTACTAGACTAAAGGCCGGTCCAGACGCTCCATTTTCCACCACGACTTGCCTGCGCAGACCAAGTCGTTGCAGACAAAACGTTGCGTGAGGACCGGAAAACGGTGAGGTTTTAAGTCCGTCGGGAAGTCGCGCAGTTGCAGCGATGTCTTAGCTGAGGACCTCTGAAATCCGTGACATTTACAGGCATGTCGCTGCGTGTGGACGCTTGCTCCGTTTTCCGCTTCGTTTTGTTCCTCAGTTTTTATTCATCACCCGACGATGACCGACCTTTTCCGATATCACACAAAACTGAGCGAAAAGTCTGTATCGTCTGGACGCTACAGGTCGCAACGTTTTCATTCCGTCTTGTGCATCAGCAACTCTGCACAAACTTAAGTCGTGGTGGAAAACGGAGCGCTGGACCGGCCTTAAGTCTGAGGTGGGCGCCCTGCAGTTGTATACCGATGGTTCGGTTATGAGAGGCAGAGCTGGACAGTCCCAACGTCAGTCTTGCTCCACTGGGAGAGCACGCCACGATATTTCAAGCGGAAATTCAAGCTATAAAGATCTGCGCGGAAGAGGGCAAGGGTCAGTGGATCCACATATTCTTAGACAGCCTTAAAGGCTATAGCAGCCTACATCTTTAGGCCCAGGCTGGCCTGGGAATATCTTCAAGCGCTCAAGCAGCTCGGTGCCCATATCTGGGTGCCTCACAAGGGGCAGGAGGGCAACGAAAAGGCTGGCTGCCTTGCAAAAAAGGGGCACGGAATCCCTACCCATTGGCCTTGAACCTTACGCAGGTATTGCCTGACTCGATGAGAGATACTGGAAAACAGCGCCCATAGGCATCGCCAGCCACGACAAAGACAAACGAAGAGACTTGTTACGCCTTCCTGTTTAAGGGCGAAGGCGATACTGACTCTCAGGCATACGTCTGATTAGCTTCCTCATCGAACATTGCCCACTCAGGTACCACCTCAACAAAATGGGCATGTCAGAAGCGGTGGAATGCAGACTGCAGCGAGGAGGACGAAATGGCAGAGCACATCCTATGTGAATGCCCTGCCTTGGCAGTCAAACGCTTTGAATACTTTGCTCAGGCGTCCATTGAACCCCAAGTCGTAGCGGAATCTGCAGTGAAGGACATACTCGGCTTCCTATGTAAGACGCCTTCTACTAAGAAAGGGCCAGTGCCACAATAGGCCCACGCGTGGCCACAGTGACATAGGGACTAAAGAACCACTAGACTATGATCACTGGGGTGCCTAAAAGCTTGGGGTGGTCAGGTGGCACATACATAATCTTCAATAGCTTCAATGGCCTCTTCGACCAATCGTAGGCGAGAGGAACTAACTTCGAGGCTCCCCACGAACTCACTTCTCCATTTCCTTCATGTCAGTCTCATCGTCCGACAGCTTGACGTCCAGAATGGCGCTCGATTTTTGGACCTCTCGGCAGCATATTCAGCGAACCTCTGTTCTCTGATATTGTTTGCTTCGGCATCTTCTCCCTGACAGTCCGAAGCAAACAAATCAACTCCATGGTCGTGCTTCGGTTGGGATCCAGCAGTTGTCAACACTGTAGCCCAACGTTGCTGTCGTTGGCTTCAGTTTGAAGCCTGACTCTGGAAGATTGATTGCTTCCCTTCTCCAATCCCTTCACTCTGATTTCAAGCTTGATAAGGAGAGCAGTCATGTCCCCAATTGTGAGTTTGAGTTCAGCGTTTTTTCAACTGCATTCAGCCGATTGCTTTTGTCAACAACAGGAGAGGGAGAAGTCATGTTGGCGATGTCGTCGACTGTTTTTGATGTGCTGACGAGCTTTAGCCACTTCTCCGGCTGATGAATTAAGGGGGTTCTATTCTGTGTAGGGTCGTCCTTAGCCAAGCGTTCGTAATATTTGTTTTCAGAGAGAGAGGGCAGACAGTAGTCATTTTTGCTTTGAGGGTTGACGAAGAAATTTAATTTGGCACTGCGTAGGCACGTTAGAGGCAAGGGAGTATGTTACAGCGATCACGAGCTCCGCTCCAATGCCCGACTTTCGTCAGATTATGAATCTTCGCCTGTAACCACTAGACTACGACCACTGGGGTGTTTAGATTGGGAGTCACAGTTACATTTTAATATCAGAAATTTACGTGCAACACGACCAAATTGACGCCGCTCGGCCGAATAACTTCATTCATCACGGCTCATTTAATTCGAATTTCGGGGACCCCGACTGAAAACCGGGGAATTTTTATTTTTTTCCTCTTCCGTTGTCAACATTTATCTCTCCGACGCTACGAATTTTCGACTGTACGTCTTCTCAGAATTCATCCCTTATAATCCCCTCTTACACCTGTTAACACATCTGCCTCTATCTCCGGTTCATTTGAAAATTTATCGTTTATGGAAATGTCGCGCGAGCGACAAACCTTCTTTTTTTTCAAGCGGAGACGCCCCCAAGCCCTAGGGATTTCTATTTACGCCAACGTATGCTGAACACGCTTGTGCGCTATCGAGCGAGATATATATCTCCTTTTTTGTAGTTCTCTACTCCTTCGGAACTTGAACCTCGTCGAGCGTCTGAAAACATCTTGAATTAGCAGCTTTCTGTGGAAATACGGAGATTCGAATCGCGATCTAGAAACCCGTTTATGATTGTTATAGTCGACGTTGCTCTTTATATTGTTGTTTTATTTTACGACAAACGAGTTTAGTTGTAATTATGTGCTCGTAGAGATTCAATAACATTCAAAAACGTCCGGCTTTAGTCAGTTTTTTGCTCGTAAATCCCGTCCATGTGGGGCTGGGAATCTCACAAAAATTGTGATGATAGCGCCTGCAATTATCGTATTACACACAATTAAAATACAGCAATGCGACTCGAGAATGAGGTGAAACAGGACTGACGAGAGATCTGCTACATTCAGCAGATTGCCTGATGGGCGATTAAGTCATCGTTATTCAGCACCATAACTCGTCCCACCCGGACAGTAAAATTATGGGGGATACATTTTTACTTTCCTCGGCTCTACGAAGTTGAAAAGGCTAGTTCATCGGCTGAAAACAAATTTTTTAGTTCACTTCATATCTTTACGTTTCCGCCCGACAAACGCGATTTGAGAAAATGATCTGCGCGTCTGATTGTTAGAGAAAACGGCCGAACCGAAACAGCTCAAACTTGATATCCAGCCCGAAGGTCACCATGGAACTCCAAAATAAGAGTATGAGCCAACTCCACCCAAAAATAACTATAGTTATCATAGTGATCAAAATACCAAATATTTTTTTCTCGAAAACGGCCGTAATGATTTTAATTAAATTTTTTATATAGACATCCCCTGATGGGATGACAATGCTATAAAATTCCCATCTGTGAGAAAATGATGAGAGCAGCACAATAAATTATTAAACTTTTCGACGAAAATCGAGTTTAGCGTAATTTTTTCCTTATAAACTCCTCTCAAATGTAACTAGGCTCTTCAGAGAAAGTCAAGTGGTACTCCAACCAAGTACGATGAGTCCTTCATAGCTCTTATAAAATATACAGGGACTATTCCAGAAATTACCGGAGTTTCACGTACTACCATTTCTAAACGTTTTTACCTGATGAATCTGGAAAATTGATTATAACTTTCTTAAAAAATCGTCCTTATAGTTTCATTAATTCTCTGTGCACCGATTGCTCGATAATGGTCGGGTCGTGAGTACGAGCAGCACAATTGCGGATGTGTAAGCGCTAAGAGCTTTCTGCCGCCGTGCAGTGATGTTTCAAATGAGTGGAAAATAAATTGAGTTAGTAGAATGAACCACGAACACGAGTGAATTGACGTAGAGCTAAGGAATGTTCTGCGATGCGGCGCACCTGATATTTATTTACAGTTAGCTTATAGAATGACTAACATCGTTTCGTATACAGTCATGAAGAGTAGTTCATACAATTCATATAATTTTTTCACAAAACGCACATTTTAGATATTTCCTATCGTTTTCTGGTTTGCCGGTGCGTTGCAACGCACAACTTTCCTTAGCTCTTCGTCAATTCACTTTGTACAGGGCTATTTCTACTTATTCAATTCGTTTGAACTCGGTTAATCAACACTTCACGGCAGCAGGAAGCGTTAGCGCTTACAGTTCCGGAATTTATTGTGCTGCTCGTACTCATTCCCGGACCATAATTGAGCAATTGGTACACAAATAATTAATGATGCTGTTAACGCGATTTTTGTAAAGAGGATACTAATCACTTTTATAGTTTTTATTGAGTATAAACTTTTAGAACTGGTAGTACGCGAACTGACGATAGTTGAAATTCCGGAATTTCTTGAGTGACCCCCATATATCTTATGAGTGTTTTTAAACAATCATCCTATTGGTATTGGATCGGACTATTACACCAATTTTTTAAAAACATTCTAGTAACATTTCAGCGGAGTTTATAAGGAAAAAACCGCGCTAAAATCGATTTCCACCGAAAATTGTGGTAATTTATTGTGCTGCTCTCGCCACTTTCCCACGAACGGGAATTTTATGGCATAGTTGCCTTAGCGAGAGCTATCAACATAAAAAATTTAATCAAAATCGTAATCGTTGTTTTTGAGAAAAAAAATTAGTTGTTTTGATCACTATGATAACTATAGTTAATTTGCGGTGGATTGTACTCATACCCATATTTTGGCGTCCCATGATAACCTACGGGCTAGATATCAAGTTTGACCTGATTTGGTACGGTCATTTTCGCTAAAAACCGGTCTCAGTAGGGTCTGAAACGTAAAGATCTGAAGAAAACTCAAATTTTTTTTTTCAGCCGATTACGTAACTTTCCT
Organism: Pachypeltis micranthus; assembly: GCA_020466155.1. Classification (NCBI taxonomy): domain Eukaryota; kingdom Metazoa; phylum Arthropoda; class Insecta; order Hemiptera; family Miridae; genus Pachypeltis; species Pachypeltis micranthus. The sequence goes on from CM035778.1 coordinate 7,649,275, forward strand.
TTTTACTTTGTAGAGCCAAGGAAAGTAAAAAAAAAAACGTTATTACGCACAACGCGACCCGAGACTGAGGTGAAAGGGGACTGAAGAGCAGAGGCTCGGCCACAACAACTTAAGTCACTGACTTGTACTTTCAGATTGCCTGAGTGGCGATTAAATCATCATTATTCAGTGCTATAACTTGTATTACCTTTACTACTGCAGTTCAACGAACTTCTCAAGGTAATCAGGAGGAACCTGATGAGCGCAGTTACTCCTTCAGACTCTGCTAACTTCTGTTTACAAATTAGAATGTACATTGTCAACGGAGAACATTGCAATCTGTTGCGGTATTTTTTTGTTAGTTCAAGTGGTAAATTTCGTGGATGGTTTTCCCTTAGCGTGTCGAACTTTGTCTGTTGTGTGGTCGTGCGGGCGGGTTTTGAAGAAAAATAAAACCCCCTTTCCCCCGTAAGATCCGTTTTGAAAACCCGTAATTGAAAGGAACAAACCCATTTGGCAGTTATAAAAATAAGGCGCGTCAACGCGTTGATACGCGATAATATCGTGAAATTCAAATAGGCTCCTTCGCTTTTATCGTGTTTGGTTGGATTGACGTTCGGCGATGTAGATTATGAATCGATTAGCGAGGTGAGTGGTCTGACGTATCCAACTAGGCCGCTATGCCCGAAGTGGTGTTTTCGACTGCCCATCCCTTCTGGCAAAATTGTGAAGGGATTCGACGTGCACGTTTGCCTGTCAGCAACTTTACTTCATCGGACGGCGGCCGTTAATTATTTATTGAAAACTCTTCCGACAATTGAGAGGAATTTATTTCGTCTGACCCCGAGAATATTTCGATTAATTGGTTTGAAAAAAAAAAAGAGTGGCTTAAGGAGTTCCTTGCCGAAATGAGATTGGTTCTGCCTTGTAATTAGTGGTGATCGTTTAGTGTTTTTTTTAGCCTTGAGTTGCACTGCGAAAGGTGAATAAAACGAGTTACAAATCACTTCTACGACGGCAGTCAGGTCGCTCTCAAAATGCAGGTTGTTTTTTGAAGTCGCATATGCTGAGCGACGAAGAGCAAAATGTTCTAGTAGGTACATGGTAGGAATTTTTCTGTACAACCTATCAACATTTGAACGAATTTTGTAAGAAAGAATCGCGCTAAAATAAATTTTCGTCGAAATGTTTGGTAATTTATTGTGCTGCTCTCATTTTTCAACAATTGGAAATTTTATGGTATTGTCATCTCATCGGGAGCTGTCTATATGAAGAATTCAATCAAAATCGTTGAAGCCGTTTTAGAAATAAAATCTTGGTATTTTGATCACTATGATAACTATAGGCAGTTTTGGGCGGGTTTTTCTCATACCCTTTTTTTGGCGTCCCATGATAGCCTGCGGGCTAGATATCTGTTTTGAGTTGATTTGGTTCCGGAAATCGTTCACAGATACACAGACGATTTTCCCAAATAGTGTTTAATCGCTGCTTTTTGTTGTATGTATTAAACCCAAATTTCGCACCCAGGTTCGAGATTTGGATGATCCTCGTAAGCTCTTTTGTCTTAACGTTGCTTCATTCCTGATCGAATTCTCTTCGCTTCTCGAAGTTTGTTCTCGATCAGGAGTCTTTAGAACGTAATCAAAGTATAAAGGATAACTGGCCCTCGTGTAATATATACGTTTAAGTTGCACCTAGACTATGTAATTTAAAACAATGGATATGCTTCCTAATCGACTCCCAAATTTATTCACCAATTTAATTTTGAAACGCAGAGCATTTTAGGTGAGTGATTGGGTTAGATTTTGTGACATATACGGGAATGAAATAGAGGAGATTACTAAAGAAAATATTAAGTGTCAAGGTGTACGCGTTCTGGCTAAATTGGAGCAAGTGCTACGCAATAAATGTCTTCGGGAACGAGAAAGCTCTTCTTTCAGGAATGTGTTTAAGTCACTTAGAATCAATCATCATATTATGCACTATAATAAAAGGGAGAGCGAAAAGACTTCAAAAGAGGGATGTAATCCACCGAACGACACGAAACAACCCTGGGATTAAAAAGTAAATTAAAAAAGTGTGGTGCGTAGCAACATACAACTTTCTGCAATCGAAAGTTCGAACACCAGCTACGTATGCGGGCGCTATATCTTCGTTCAACGCACTTCTACAGAAACATTTATAGAGAACTAAATGTAGGGACTAATTAGCTGAGAGTACTCCGAAAGTTTGATCGAAATCGTCTGAGCCGTTTTTGAGAAAATTGGAATACCGATAAATTAATATTCGACAAATCTCCTTTTCTGAGTTAGCTTGGCTTATATCTCCGTTCAACAAATACATACAGAAATAATTATAGAGAACGAAATGTGAGTATGGGTGACTAAAAGATACTGTGCAAGTTTGATCACGTCTGGTGAAACAGTTACCCCAGAATGTACGGAAATGTTCGAAAAAACGTTATTTTTACACATTTTGATTTTTATCTCTGTTCAATGAACGCTCAGAGGAATATTTATTGAAAAGAATATGTAGGTATTAACTATTCGAAAACATCCTGAGAGTTTGGTGAAAATCGTTGAAGCCGTTTTGCCAAAAAGCGTAAAAAAACCTATTTTTGCTTCATAGGCCTCCGTTCACCGTATTTTTATGGAGATATGTATGGGCAAGAAAAGTTAGGTATTGATTAGTAGAAGATAATTTGAAAGTTCGGTTACAATACAACAATACAAAATGGTTACAGCTGTTTTTGAGAAAAATGCGAAAAACCCCTAGTTTTTGGTACATTTTTGTCCCCCCCCCACCCCTCTTTCCCGTCGACCGAAATCGCCCATAACCTTATTTTGGTGTCTACAAAAAATAATGAACAAAACAAAAAAGTACCAGCTCAATCGGTTCAGCCGTTCTCCCGTAAATCGAACTACAGACACACACTGACCACGCGCCGAAATTAGGTTTTTTTTTACTCTATGCCTCAAAACGTAAAGATCCGAAGAAAACCTTTTTTTTTTGTGACGATTACTATACTTTCCTTTCCCTTTGGGGTAGCGGAATGTAATAAGCCTCAGATGATCAGTTTGATATTTAGGATTAGGGGTGGGTTATTTGGGTTTCACGCTTCAGTTCAGACTTCGGTGGATGAAAATAATGGAAATGGATAGACAAACATTCTCATTATATCTTGAATGATTTGGAATGCGTTATACAGTTATGCCAGAGAGGAGATGAAATATCGCAAGATGTTTATCGATTAATTCAATTATTAGATAAAATACTCCACTTGATAACTTAAAATAATTCATTTGCAATGCGTACCTTTTTATAGGAGTTCCCGTTTGCTTGCCTATTTACTTGTATTGTCGTTTCCTTCAAATATCAAGGTATTAAAGCAATTGGGGTTCGGTCTGCCAGTAGGCAAATTACTAAAGTTAACGTACCTGTTAGGCAAGTCTGTCTCCTCTGGCTGGTGAGTTACTGAAGGCAAGGGCTTTCGATGTAAAGACATCATCTTCTGGCTGTTAAGTCAGTTGGTCATGGTCTTTGTATACGAAGAGAAAGGTAAACTGGATGGTGGAGCGGCGGGGAGAATAGAAGTCATGCACCTCTGGGGAAACCCACTGGAGGTGAAGAGAAAGGAACGTCTTGAATAGTCTGTCAGTTGTTGATTCTAAGTCTTTTTTGTATACGGTGGTCTGTATACAACTGAAGTTGTAACACGTGGTGCCCTAAGGTTTTCCAAGTCTTTTTTTTGTATAGGGTCGTCTGTATACACAAAAGACTTAGAATTAACAACTGACAGACTATTCAAGACGTTCTTTTCTCTTCACCTCTAGTGGGTTTCCCCAGAGGTGCATGACCTCCTTCTTCCTCTCCCCCTTTCCTGACGCTCCACCATCCCATTTACCTTTCTCTTCGTATATAAAGACCACGACCAACTGACTTAATGGCCAGACGATGTCTTTACATTGAAAGCCCTCGCCCACAGTAACTCACCAGCCAGTGATGGACTCACATAACAGATACGTTAACTTTAATAATATTAAGGATTAGTGGAAAGTTTATCCCCGGCAAAAAGGGGCATGTCCCATTGCCTAAATGTGTGTTATCACAGAATTATTATTTTTGTAATTTTGAGGAAAATATACGCTCTTTTGATTGATTTATTAAGGATAACTTTCTGTATCGTGCTGCTTACTACGCAATTTCGAACAGAGCGCGCTACCTTGCGTAGTACCCAAAATTAAGAGGCGAGTTTGATATCTTCTGCGTAATTTTGGAGCTCCTTATAAAATAAATATCGGATAAGATAAATTTGAAAAAAAAACATTACCCTTCCCGTTACCGGGTTTAGAGTTACAATCAGCGTATTACTTCGGATTTGTGAGCTCCGATTTGTAAATAGAAGAAATAATTGAGGGGCTTTGCTCGAATGATCGAATACCTCGCAAACTAACGAGACAGGACAGATTTTCCAATAAATTGATATAAATTCTTTTCTAAGCTCCCCCCCTAATCCTAGGCGAGATTATCGAAATCCGACTTTAAAGTGGTCATTCAAAATACGGCTTTAGATAACGAGAGGCAAGCTCCGACGCTCCTTCCACTTAGTCGGTTCGCCTCTCTCGGCCAAATGCGCAACTAACTAGCCCTTCGATAGGTATTGTTATTCGTAAAATGTCCGTTTCCAAATCTCACGATAGGTTAACGTTCAAAAAATCCAGTTCGTTCGAATAAAAAAAAATGACCGCTGTTACACGTTTAATAGTTGATGATAACTCCCAGAAGCTTATATTTTTGGCTGTTTGTGTCTTTATAACATAAGTCGTGTATTGGTGTGAGTGGCCAACCATTTATGTGGGTAGAAGATATAAATCATGGAGTGTGACACGATACTTTGTTTTTTAGTTCTGAACCCTATGGCGTGTGCTGGTCTCGTACTATTAAGTTATTACCTTCCTTAGCCATACGGAATAAGACAGAAAATTACACGACCGGTTTGTTGTGAGTTTTCCGCAGAGATTTTAATTTCGAATAACACCGTTTGAGAAAATGAGAAATGTGGACAATTCGGGTTTTAGCGTTGTTTTTTGTTGACAAATCCCGCTTATACGATGCTAGCGTTTTCAAAAAAATCATGGCGGTAGCTCAATAAACTACCTAGACATCAAGAGTTCAATAACGCTCCTAAAATAGTTAGGAGCAACTCCATAAATTCCTAAATGGAAATAACTGCCGTTTCACTTGCTTCGTTTTTTGCGTTCACTTGATCGTTCCAAAACAACGCAAACCTTCTCAAACAAAACCGGTGTTGACAATCTCACGAATCGCCTGTACTCAGATTACTCGATAATGAACGTGGCGTGAGTAGGAGCGGCGCAATAAATTTTAGAACGCGAACGAGAACTAGTTCCCGCGTGGAACGGCTTGTAACCACAATGAAAAAACAGGTTTGAGTGGTGAAAGGCAATTAATGCGCGTGAGACTGACGAAAGTTGTGTGAGGCGTCGAACCGTATATTTTTAGCCACGTTTTCATTTATTAGAACTGAAGTTGTAACGCGCGGTGCCATTAGGTTTTTGAATGCCTGTGGTTTTCAGGAGTTTCTGTGGGTTCCAGACAATGTAAAAATATCTAGTGCGACGCATCACACTACTTTCCTCGACCGTACGCGCATTCATCGATTCTCTTGACTCTAGCCACTAATCAAATCTGTGTTTCATTCCGTTTATGGAGACGCTTATGGTTCTGGAATTTATTGTGCTGCTCCTACTTGTGCCAGACCATTGACTAATCAGTCCATGGAGGTGATAATCTTTTTTTGAGAAGGATCGCATTCGCCGCCTTGGAGTAATTGTTTGAAAACTGCGAGAAATGGTGGAACAGCGGTGGTTTAGAGCCTGGAATTTCTGGATTAACCCTTGTATATGAGCGTTATTAATGACTCATCGTGTAAGTACATGGTTGAAGTATCACCTAAATTTTTTTGTAGGACCTATCAACATTTGAACGGAGTTTGTAAGGAAAGAATGACGCTAAAATCTATTTTCGTCGAAATGTTTGGTAATTTATTGCGCTGCTCTCGTCGTTTTCCAACAGAAGGGAATTTTATCGTATTGCCATCTCATCGGGAGCTATCTATATACTCGTAAATAATTTAATCAAAATCGTTGAAGCCGTTTCCGAGAAAAATAAAAAATGTAATTAAAATCGTTAGAGCCGTTTTTGAGAAAAAAATTGGGTGTTTTGATCACAATGATAACTATAGTTAAATTTCGTTGGATTTTGCCCATACCCTCATTTTTGCGTCCCATGTTAACCTGTAGGCTAGACATCAAGTTCCAGCTGATGTGGTACGGTTGTTTTCTCTAAAAATCGCGCTAAATTCGATTTCGTCGAAAGTTTTGATAATTTATTGTGCTGCTCTCGTCATTTTCCCACAAATGGGAATTTTATGGTATAGTTGCCTTATTGAGAGCTATCAATATAAAAAATTTAATCAAAATCGTTAGAGCCGTTTTTGAGAAAAAAAATATTTGGTGTTTTGATCACTATGATAACTATAGTTGAATTTCGGTGGATTTTGTTCATACCCTTATTTTGGCGTCCCATGGTAACCTGCGGGCGAGATATGAAGTTTGAGCTGATTTGGTACGGCGGTTTTCTCTAAAAATCGTTCACAGACACACAGACCATTTTCCCAAATAGTGTTTTTCGGACTCAGGAGGGTCTGAAACGTAAAGATCTGAAGAAAACTCAAAAAAAATTTTTCAGCCGATTACAAAATTTCCTTTCTACTTCGTAGAGCCAAGGAAAGTAAAAATATTCGGTGTTCTGATCACTATGATAACTATAGGCAGTTTTGGGCGGATTCGGCTCATACCCTTATTTTGGCGTCCCTTGGTAGCCTGAGGGCTAGATATCTATTTTGAGTTGATTTGGATCCGCCGTTTTCATTAAAACACAGACACACAGACCGTTTTCCCAAATAGAGTTTTTTGGACTCAGTAGGGAATGAAAGACCTGAAGATAACTAGAGTGTTACTAAAAGGATCGCACTGTGGGTCCTTAATCACTGCGTTCTGCCAGGAAATAAAGAGGCTGATCAGAGTTGTCTACATCGCGCCGAGGTGTAAAAGGCAGAAACCCTCTGCCAAAATTGTTCACAATCGGCGACACATAAGGAGAGTTCCTTCATGTCTTCCTAGACAACACACGGTGGTTCTTGTCAGGATTACCATTTAAATTGAGTACGAACAGTCGACTCTTCTCTTTGTCTGGGCCACATGGTCGCCCTTCATCTCGACAATTGCACTCGCCTTGAAAGACATCAACGCCCTCAAGGTTTTATTCCATCAAAATGGCCGCGGTTGCCAGTAATAATACGTTCGTTCGGTGACTAATTACATTTTATTTGGTGGCCCCGTACGATAAATACGAGTCGTCGAGCGCGAAATGGAAATACGGACCGTCGTCCTATTCATTTAACTCTCAACCAGTCGGTGGGGACTCTTATTTCATTTCAACTCTTCAAATTAATACGAATACGTTACTGAGTGATTACGATGTAAATTGGAAATCCCCTGCAAGATGAGGGGGTAAAGGGGGGAAAAGGTGACTGATGACGGAATAAAAACAAAACTATCAGATCAAAACGATTGGGCCGAGATATAGATCAAATCGAAGCTCAGCGCTGGCGGCAACTAAATGACAGATGAAGGTTCCAGCTCGATAAATAATCACCCCCCCCCCCCCCGCGGCTCTTTCAGATAGGTTTGGCGGTAACTTAAATCGTGTTTCTCACTCAACACTCGTATTACCCGAGGATGACTATATATCGGCTCCAGTGCGCTAGGTCGTTGAAAGCTAGTCGCCGGTTTAACGCGCGGCGCAACAATTATTTTCGGTCTGTAAGGAACATCCTCTGGAAACGCTACCAATAAGTAACGAAAGAAGCATTTCTGTTGCCTAGTTGTGCCGTTGACCCAGAGCCGGGGTTAAGCGTCGTGTGAGCCTGTCCTCACAGTCGCTGATTGCGTCAGGTGGAGGATTAATTGAAAAATATAAAACAACATCAATAAAGTAAATGTAATTACAGCCTCTCAGTGAGCAAGCCAAGTGTCTGGGTGTGATTCTGGAGTGCAAACTAACCTGAAAAGAGCACATCGTATATGAGACCAAGAAGGCGACTACCGCCCTGTGGTCGTGTCTGAGGACTAGGAGCATTAAGCCCACCACGGCCTGCTATTCGTACTAGACCATTGTAAGACTGATCGTCTCATATGGGTCGATATACGGTGGCACAGAGCTGCCATTGGAGGGAACTGTTGCAGCCTGGCCAAAGTGCAAAGACTGGGGTATTTTTTTTATTTTTTTTTTAATTTGCTTCGTGGCTCCGGGAAAGCCCTCACTGTGGCCTCAATTGGGCCTGTTGTGTGGGCGAGCATGAGCGTCATGAGGCCCCACTATTCTCGCACAAAACGCAATCTCAATCATGAGGTCCAGAACCGCAACCTTCTCCGGCTGCAGCTGATGAACCCCCGAGCACTCTGAGGCGTGCTGCAGCCAGTCCCTCACGCGTATACAGTACATGCTCCGCTGTTTCCAGCTCCACCGCGCAGAATCTGCAATTCTGTACCTCTGACTTGCCAATCTTGGTACGTTAGTGGACAGTGGATCCTCTCCAGATTGAGGATGTCTCTTGTTCGCTCCGTGGAGAGTCTGACAAACAACCTTGACTGCCTTTGGCCAAGTACATCCCGCCAATAGGCAGCCCTGCACATCTTCTCCAACTCACCAACCTCCTTGATCAAGTGGCTCTTGGTGGTCCCTACCGGGCTCAGGTCCCTCCGGGGGAAGTAACCCGAAGCGAGTTCCTGGGGTACTCACTAACCACAGTACATGAATGTCGGTGGAAGAGCGACAAAAGCCTTTAAATGTTAAAGAAACGAGGTCACCTAAGCTCCTTTTGGCTCCTAAGATCAAACGGGAAACCACAGATTAGGCACGAAATCGACGGTACCGAGGTGTGTTGCGCCACTGTGGGCTGATCATACCATTGAAATGCTGCCGTCAGTAAAGTAGTCGAATATAATCAATTATTCGGTTAGCGGCTCTTACGCGATTTAATAGCCTCCAACAACCGTTTCATCATATAATTGCGCGTTTATACAAATGTACTCAACTCTTTGTTTACGCCTAATCATTGATGGAAGATCAGCGACCATTTAGTTGACCCGACGGAAGCTTAAGTTGGACGATCCGCGTCGCTAATTAAAGGAGAACCCTCCAACTCATCAATATGCAAAATAAAATAGAAGGGAACGACGTGAAAACTGAAGCGGTGAAACAGCAAAGAGCGGGAAGAAAGAGAGCGAGAAAAAAAACGAGATCAACCCGAGAATTGGGTGAAAAAGGCAAAAGTGAAAAGGCACAAAAAGAAATGAGGCTTGAAGGAAGGGAAAGAGGAGAAAGGTGGGGACAGGGGGGAAAAAAGTCTATAAAACGAACTTGAACACTTTTGCCGCCCCGTAGTTAAGTCAGACTCATTCTCGAAGCAATCTTTAAAGGAAAGGTTCCCTCTGCGTTAAGGGACGTTAGGACGCGCCTCGGGGACCATCTAAGACGGATGACGTCATTTTCCTAAATGACTTGGGTTCGCCGAACGCACTTTTCCCTTTTCTAATTAAACTGAAATCACTTTAAATCTGAAGAGCTCCTTGTCCTTCGAAACGCCTCGTAATTCCTCCTCCGGGGGTGTCACGCAGATACGAACCTTTCAGCTGCTCCTCGTCACAGATGAGGGCACTAAGTTTTAGGAAGATCAACCAGCAAAGTAGGTAAATCCCGTTTTAGGTAGCTAAACCCTGCGTTAAGTAGCTGAACTCGGCTCTAAGTAGCCAAACTCTGTTTAAGCTGCTGAACTCTACTTCAAGTACCAAACTCTGTTTTAGTGGCTAAACTCCGTTTTTAATTGGCCATTTCAAGTCGCCGAACTTTTTTCATAGGTAGCCAAACTCCATGTTAGACAGTCACACTTCGTTTATTGCTGCTAAATTCCGTTTCAACTAGTTAAACTTCGTATTGGCTAAACTCGAAGTGTAGGTGGATAAAGTACATTTTAGTTTGCCGAATTCCGATTTAGGCAGCTAAACTCCATTTTAGAAGGCTAAACTCCGTTTCAAGTAGTAAAACTCCGTCTTAATTGGCGAAATTCAATTTCAGGGTGCCATACTCTGTTTTAGGTCGCCAAACTCCGTTTAAACAGCTGAGCTCAGCTTTAAGTAGCCAAACTCTGCTTTACGTGGCTAAACTCCGTTTTTAATTGGCCATTTGAAGTTGCCATACTTTTAATTAGGTAGCAAAACTCCATGTCAGATAGCCAAAGCCCGTTTCAGTAGCCAAACTTCATTAATTGTGGCTAAATTCCATTTCAAGTAGTAAAACTCCGTCTTAACTGGCGAAACTGAATTTCAGGGTTCCAAACTCTGTTTTAGGTCGCCAAACTCCGTTTAAGCAGCTGAACCCAGCTTGAAGTAGCCAAACTCTGTTTTACGTGGCTAAACTCCGTTTTAATTGGCCATTTCAAGTAGCCGGACATTTTTTTTTAGGTAGCCAAACCCCATGTTAGACAGTCGCACTTCGTTTCAGTGGCTAAACTTCATTTTGTGGCTAAATTCCATTTCAAGTAGTAAAAACTCTGTATTGGCTAAACTCGAAATTAAGCAGCCAAACTCCGTTTTACGTGGCTAAACTACGTTTCAAGTTGTAAAACTCCGTCGTAATTGGCGAAACTCAATTTCAGATAGCCATACTCTGTTTTAGGTAGGTAAACCCTGGGTTAAGTTGCTGAACTCTAAGTACCAAACTCTGTTTTACATGGCTAAACTCCGTTTTTAATTGGCCATTTCAAGTTGCCATACTTTTAATTAGGTAGCCAAAGCTCGTTTCAGTAGCCAAACTTCATTTATTAAGGCTAAATTCCATTTCAAGTAGTAAAACTCCGTTTTAATTGTCGAAACTTAATTTCAGGGTTCCAAACTCTGTTATAGGTCACCAAACTCCGTTTAAGCAGCTGAACTCTGTTTTACGTGGCTAAACTATGTTTTAGGTGGACAGAGTACATTTTAGTCACCCGAATTCTGATTTAGGCTGCTAAGCTCTTTTTTAGGAGGCTCAACTCCGTTTCAAGTTTTAAAACTCCGTCGTAATTGGCAAAACTCAATTTGAGATAGCCGTACTCTGTTTCAGCAGCTGAACTCTACTTTAAGTACCAAACTCTGTTTTACATGGGTCAATTCCGTTTTTAATTGGCAATTTCAAGTTGCCATACTTTTAATGAGATAGCCAAACTCAGATGTCAGTTGTCAGATGATAGCCTAAAACCGTTTCAGGTAGCCAAACTTCGTTTATCGCTGCTAAATTCCATTTCAAGTAGTTAAACTCCATATTGGCTAAACTCGAAGTTAAGCAGCCAAACTCCCTTTTACAGGGCTATACTACGTTTTAGGTGGATAAAGTACATTTCGGTTGACCAAATTAGGCACCCAAATTCCGTTTCAGCAGCTGAGCTCAGCTTTAAGCCAAACTCAGTTTTGCATGGCTAAACTCCGTTTTAATTGGCAATTTCAAGTAGCCAAACTCCATGTTAGACAGCCGCACTTCGTTTCAGTGGCCAAACTTCGTTTATGGTGGCTACATTCCGTTTCGCGGAAGCTAACCTTCGTGCCAGATATCCAAATTTGTCAGATAGCCCAACTTCGTTTTAGGTAGTGAAACTTCGAGTTAACTTCATTACCAGTTATGCGCAACTGCAATTCCATTGACATTCCGTTGACAGGAAGAACAGAAACATAAACAATTACTCCAATCTTATAATTATCTGAGTCGTACTCTCATTCATGAGAAATCGCTTAAACTCTCCTCCACCTTCTTATTATGTTTCTGTTTTTTTTAGCAATTTAAATGTTCGATGAATCGAGATATGTGATTCGAACTTAATTCGATTTCTGCACAATACAATCTCATTTTACATATACATCTTCGTTCGACAGTTAGTTACAGACTGCAGGAGGTACACAAACCCCTACCTAAAAGTAAACTGCGCTAAAATCGATTTTCGTCGGAATGGTTGGTAATTTATTGTGCTGCTCTCGTCATTTTCTTACGTATGACAATTTTATCTTATTGTCGCGATATTTGGAGGTATCTATAGACGTTATAGACGTTTTTTGAGGAAAAAAGAATTTAGTGTTGCGATGACTATGATAACTATAGTTAGTTTGGGGAGGGTTTTGCTCACACCCTCATTTTGTTGCCTTAAGCTTAGATATCAAGTTTGAGCTGATTTGGTTGTGCAGTTTTCTCTCAATCACGTTTACACAGACGGAGCATGTTACCAAATAGTGTTTTGCGGACAGAGAACTCAAAACATAACTTTCCTTTCTAATTCTTAGTGCCAAGGAAAGTAAAAAGCGAACCAACGACATGAAATAACCAAATAATAGATACGAGGTCTGTCCCAAAAGTGTCCGCCCGGCGCTTGATTTATTCTTCTTCGTCGTCCGGGGAGTGGCATCGTTCAAAGTAGTCCCCAATTGACTGAACAAGACGCTCATATCGATGTTTCAACTTATTAAAGCAGTTTTGAAAGTCAGACTTCGAAATCGCTTTGAGTGCATTCGTCGCATTAGTTTCAATAGTCTCTTTGTCGTCGAATCGATGCCCTTTAAGCGGCACTTTCAATGGGGGAAACAGCCAAAAGTCGCAGGCTGCGTCTGAACTGTACGGAGGCTGGCGGAGCTGTATTTCAATAAATACTGCTGCACAAAGTTCGGCGCGTGCCACGTAAGATACAACACGCAACACAACGAACCTTCCTCAGTTTCCTCTAAAACATCCGAACTCCTCCCAAATCACCCGGAACCGTAACGGGCCAACTGAGGGAAATGAGAAGAGAAGGCCAGACCGGGGGAAAATTGCGAGGTGCGAGGTAAAAGGGAAGATCAAGTTGAGGAAAAAGGCGTAAGAAAATAACACTGAAGGAGGGGAAACAACAGATAACCGAGTGATACGTAGAAGGGAGCGAAATAGGAGTCTCGGAAGGGGTAGGATTAGTACATCTTTACTAGAATAAAGGTGTTGAGAAGGTCTCTGTCTGTATCAGAGGTACGGCGAGGAAACGGGAGCCGAGAGGGGGTTGGATTTCGAAAAGGGGAATTGCTAGTAATCCTCAGAGGAGCTTTCCCCTTGTTTCGTTCCTCAAAAGTTTACCGGGAAAACTTTCGGCACTCGGAGAAGGGGGAAAAAACACATTTGGAACTTCAACAGAAAGATGAAGATATTTCACGACTTGCCACTGTTGTGCAATTAGTACGATTAACGCGTAGATCTCGAGCACAAGAGTCGAACCGCGCACATCCAGCTCGTTTTACTCCACACAAAACCCCATCACGTTCCAGTTATAAATTACTATTCAGCAAAAATGATACTTTAAAACGGTCAAAAGCGGCAGAAAAATGACTTTGTGCCTTCAACGAGCGCACAGTGGGTTTTCACGATTTAAATGTTTGTTGCTGCTAGTCGAAATGTGGCACATATGAACTGCAATGCACGGCTTGCGCCTCCAGTGCGGAGGAAACGACAAACCGCGTGCTGCTCCACTGTAGTTTCTGTAACAGTGAGCTACGGTTGCTGGAAGAGCAGACAAGCCAAAGCAGCATTGACTGCTACAAAGCGAGCCTAACCATTTCGCTGAAGTCACAGTTTATCTATCCCTTTAAAACGTG